>OX453275.1:29361217-30033717 GCA_949710005.1 Ricordea florida | reverse complement strand
TGTTTTGCTATCATTTTATTTTTTCCGTGTTTGCTTTCTTACAGTGTTTTGCTATCATTTTATATTTTTCGTGTTTGCTTTCTTACAGTGTATTGCTATCATTTTATTTTTTCCGTGTTTGCTTTCTTAGTGTTTTTCTATCATTTTATTTTTTGCGTGTTTGCTTTCTTACAGTGTTTTGCTATCATTTTATTTTTTCCGTGTTTGCTTTCTTACAATGTATTGCTATCATTTTATTTTTTTCCGTGTTTGCTTTCTTACAGTGTTTTGCTATCACTTTACCTTTTTTCGTGTTTGCTTTCTTACAGTGTTTTGCTATCATTTTATTTTTTGCGTGTTTGCTTTCTTACAGTGTTTTGCTATCATTTTATTTTTTGCGTGCTTGCTTTCTTACAGTGTTTTGCTATCATTTTATTTTTTCCGTGTTTGCTTTCTGACAGTGTTTTGCTATCATTTTATTTTTTGCGTGTTTGCTTTCTTACAGTGTTTTGCTATCATTTTATTTTTTGCGTGTTTGCTTTCTTACAGTGTTTTGCTATCATTTTATTTTTTGCGTGTTTGCTTTCTTACAGTGTTTTGTTATCACTTTCTTTTTTGCGTGTTTGCTTTCTTACAGTATTTTGCTATCATTTTATTTTTCCGTGTTTGCTTTCTTACAGTGTTTTGCTATCATTTTATTTTTCCGTGTTTCCTTTCTTACAGTGTTTTGCTATCATTTTATTTTTTCCGTGTTTGATTTCTTACAGTGTTTTGCTATCATTTTATTTTTTGCGTGTTTGCTTTCTTACAGTGTTTTGCTATCATTTTATTTTTTCCGTGTTTGCTTTCTTACAATGTATTGCTATCATTTTATTTTTTTCCGTGTTTGCTTTCTTACAGTGTTTTGCTATCACTTTACCTTTTTTCGTGTTTGCTTTCTTACAGTGTTTTGCTATCATTTTATTTTTTGCGTGTTTGCTTTCTTACAGTGTTTTGCTATCATTTTATTTTTTGCGTGTTTGCTTTCTTACAGTGTTTTGCTATCATTTTATTTTTTCCGTGTTTGCTTTCTTACAGTGTTTTGCTATCATTTTATATTTTTCGTGTTTGCTTTCTTACAGTGTATTGCTATCATTTTATTTTTTCCGTGTTTGCTTTCTTAGTGTTTTTCTATCATTTTATTTTTTGCGTGTTTGCTTTCTTACAGTGTTTTTCTATCATTTTATTTTTTGCGTGTTTGCTTTCTTACAGTGTTTTGCTATCATTTTATTTTTTCCGTGTTTGCTTTCTTACAATGTATTGCTATCATTTTATTTTTTTCCGTGTTTGCTTTCTTACAGTGTTTTGCTATCACTTTACCTTTTTTCGTGTTTGCTTTCTTACAGTGTTTTGCTATCATTTTATTTTTTGCGTGTTTGCTTTCTTACAGTGTTTTGCTATCATTTTATTTTTTGCGTGCTTGCTTTCTTACAGTGTTTTGCTATCATTTTATTTTTTCCGTGTTTGCTTTCTGACAGTGTTTTGCTATCATTTTATTTTTTGCGTGCTTGCTTTCTTACAGTGTTTTGCTATCATTTTATTTTTTCCGTGTTTGCTTTCTTACAGTGTATTGCTATCATTTTATTTTTTCCGTGTTTGCTTTCTTATAGTGTTTTGCTATCATTTTATTTTTCCGTGTTTGCTTTCTTGCAGTGTTTTGCTATCATTTTATTTTTTGCGTGTTTGCTTTCTGACAGTGTTTTGCTATCATTTTATTTTTTCCGTGTTTGCTTTCTTACAGTGTTTTGCTATCATTTTATTTTTTGCGTGTTTGCTTTCTTACAGTGTTTTGCTATCATTTTATTTTTTGCGTGTTTGCTTTCTTACAGTGTTTTGCTATCATTTTATTTTTTGCGTGTTTGCTTTCTTACAGTGTTTTGCTATCATTTTATTTTTTCCGTGTTTGCTTTCTTACAGTGTATTGCTATCATTTTATTTTTTCCGTGTTTGCTTTCTTACAGTGTTTTGCTATCATTTTATATTTTTCGTGTTTGCTTTCTTACAGTGTATTGCTATCATTTTATTTTTTCCGTGTTTGCTTTCTTACAGCCCTATCATTTTATTTTTTGCGTGTTTGCTTTCTTACAGTGTTTTGCTATCATTTTATTTTTTGCGTGTTTGCTTTCTTACAGTGTTTTGCTATCATTTTATTTTTTCCGTGTTTGCTTTCTTACAGTGTATTGCTATCATTTTATTTTTTCCGTGGTTGCTTTCTTACAGTGTATTGCTATCACTTTACCTTTTTGCGTGTTTGCTTTCTTACAGTGTTTTGCTATCATTTTATTTTTTTTTCCGTGTTTGCTTTCTTACACTGCGACTACTCGAACCAAGGCCACCAAAATAAATTTTCAAACAAATTTTGAATCTCTTAGCTTGTTTTGACACCGAGCAACAGATTTGTGGCGAGTTTGTACCTACTCAGATTATTCATTTTCAACTTATATGTTATGTACAGTTTAAGAGCAAATTATATGCATTTTAAGCGAAGTATAAAACATTTGTAGAGATTCTATTCCTAGATATTCCATCGTAGGCTTAAACGCAGTGTTTTTTGCCCGAAATCTTGAAATAAAATGGTGAAAGGATAATAAAGTTCATGTTAGATATCACACGAGGGTAGTTTCTTTTACAGGTGAAACGCGAGGGGGCGCATTGACCGTTAATAGGTGTCTTGTGACAAATATCCTTCGGTGAATAATTGCTAAATAAAGATTTTCAAAAGTTGAATAAGATAATGTTGGGTCTTTTAGCATAATTGACTCTCCGGTTAGCCTAATTTTGTTTTAGTAGTGCTACCTTTATAGCATTTTCCAACAAAAGTCTTGCAAATTTTCCTTTCGGTTTACCGCTGTGAACTGAGCCAATAATTTTGACAGGCTTGTTTGGTCATTGACCATGCTATTCCCGCTTCTTTCGAAAACATTCATGTTGATACATTTGGTCTCACATGCAACTCAGACATCTAAATGAAATGAAATAGTTTGTGGGGTCTATGTAATAGGTAAGTAGTTTATTTTTCATACAATACTGACATGTTGCATGTCAATTTGTATAAGCCTGTTAAATTCAGTAATAAGGAGGGTACAACGTTCAACTAACATATATGATCAGTGATTTTAGTCAGTTGGCAATTAATGAAAACTGCTCTCAGAAGGCTGGAAATGCTATTCTAGGGACCCCAGATTTTGAAAATCCCCCTGAGGTAGCATGCTCCCTACCCCCGTTAGAAGCTCGCCTCATCGGGGCTCGTGATGTGCCCCCCCTCCCCCCCAATAAATTTAACTCTGCTTCGACACTGGGTACTCTGCTTATTTCATGACCGTACTCGAAACTTTTCGCTTTTTGTTTTCTTGAATTCTTTGTAGAATTGTTATAAAGAGGACATATTGTACGGTGAAGTAATGAATCACCTTTTTAGTAAAACGAAATAGCATTTATTCAGGGACTACATAAAGATTGTTCCCGAAAGAGATTTTGAATCTAATGCAGAGTTACGATTCAACATTTGTACTTTTATCAGTTATTTTAACTTACACGTTGTTGGTACTTAAAACTACAATTTTAGTCGGCCGGCAACACTCAGGTCTATCCGAAAGAACTTTCTGCAGGAAAATGAATACATCAATATACACTTTTGGTAAGACATCAACTAATTTAGAGGAATTTATACTCTGGAAAAATTGTGTGATTGGTGCTTGAGGTTGGTTGGTGAAAGAGAGGCTGATCAGCTCAAATGGTTGCGCGCTCGCTTAGGATGCAGGAGGTGCCAGGATCGATACCACATGCCCGCGCAGGGAATCGAACCCGGGTCGTTGGTGTGCAAACTCAGTGTTCTAGCCACTGCACCACAGATCGTAGAATATTTTCTCAAAATATTATGTCAAAAACCTTGTTGTTAATGACATTTTGATTGATTTTTTCTTGGTTCTCTATGACCAAAAATGGCATGTCTAAAGCCTTAAAACCCTCAAAGTTCCCTTTCGTCTTATTATCAAAGTGGCCTCGGAAAAAAGACCACAAGGGAGTATAAGGCTTTTGACACCTGTTTTAGCTGGCCTCAACAGAGAAGCGTGACACCTGCGTTACAGTTTGTGCATGACAAGTCTTCGGTGGGGTCAAATTTAACTTGAATAGTTAAGTCTTCATAATATTCTCCGATCTGTTCTGCTTACCCCAGACAAAGTTATCGAAAGCAAGTTCCTCCTTTTTTGTTAATCTTTCGTTAAATTTGTTTTGTTTCTTGGAGAAATCTTTTTTCTCAATGGACTCGTTTAATGATCGTAATTTGGTTGCACAGATTCAAGTCAACATTGACAATGCTCTTGAGCAGGGTTTTATTTTAGGAGTCACTCAAGAAAAATTTTCCTTAGCTTATTGAAGAGTGAAATTGAATTTCCTTGAAATTCCATTTGCTAGTGGTGAAAATTGGTTAAGAAAACCGGCTATATTAACATTAAATCGTCAACGGATAATACCAAAAAAAAATGGAATAAAAGAAACTAGCATACCTTTTTACAGGTAGGTCATGACGCATCCTGAGTCGCTGGTGCATATGTCTGTACCCAATGTGTTTACCGGGACCAGTTATTTCAGTCTTATCAACACAAAGTACAAGGCAGAAAAGAAGACAAAACAAAACAATTAAAGGAAATTCCTTCATTAGCGTCCTTGGAATACGAAAAGAAAAAGGCAATTCGTGACATTAACTCATGCACCGACACTGCATTTAAAATTTCTCTCCTTGACACTGCCGGGCACATGGCGTTTAATGTTGAGAGCTCTCAAACGTCTCTTTAATATACGCACACTACAAAACAAAGTTTATATTTCGTTATGCCGATCTTGTTAACAAACTCAGTGAGGAATCATTCTGGCCTAAGTTGGGATCATCTACATCTAATCATTATGAAGTCTGTAAAATTCTCATAAGATATCAGCTTATCAGTTTCAGCATTCAAGAGCCCCATGTACGATAGAGAACTCTACTTCCTGCTGGGGGCTTTGCAGTGTGTATAATGCAATACTCTTTCCTGAGCTAGATAGCAAACGTGTGTCGCAAATTGTATTACCACTTCAAGCGATCCATATAGGTAGTTAAGGGATACTCTACTGTCTAATTATTCAACTGTCTATCTCTTGATTACGTTCCAGTGTCACCAGTTATAGCTTAATGATTCTACTTAGAAGCACAGCATCACCAGTACCTCCAATCTAAGCCAAAATCCCGTCTAACGTATGCAACAATCGTAGCATTCGACTTGGACGTCCTTATCCAATCGATTAACACAACTTTCATTGCTTCAATAGAAGAACAAAAATGATGTAAATAAACAGATTTAATTTTGGGTTGACATTATAAAATGGAAGTGAATGGAAAGGATTTACCGGGGCTAACATCGCCAACAAACCCGCACTGCGCGGGTTAAACAGCTCCATCCGCCATATTGTTCCTACAGCAAAGCATGATGGTCTATACAATCGGTTTTCGTTTTCGTTTTCGAAGTTTTGGGGCGCTTACCATTTGTACGGAAAAACCGGAAATTCTGGTAAAAGTTCAATTGGAACGGTTCATTCCGGTGGCATGTTTTCGGAAAAAAAGTAATACCTTCCAAGGTATTACCTTTTTCTCGGTTGTTCCGGAACATCCGGAAATTCCTGTACCATTTGACAATACCAGTGCCAGGTTCCCAAGATGATATTTGCGAGAAGACAACATGGCCGATATTGCGAATGACCATGATCAAGTGTTACACGTTTATCAATGCAAAAACTGCTTGTTCTCCTCGCCAAATCTCTTCCAGTTCCTCCAACACACCTGTCGCACCCCAGGTGTGAAAGATTTAAGTTTTGGTTGTTGATAGTTATGTTTTTCTTTTGTTTTGACGGTTCGCGCTTTTAAGCTAAGTAGCACAGGAAAACAGTGATACTAGGCTCCAGCTTACTGGCGTCCGAGACTTCGGATCAAATGGTACAGATCAATCCGTTCCCTTTCCTTCACAAAAAAAGTACAGTACCATTTGTCGCAAAAAATCCACCAAAAACGCCATTCAAATGTAAGCGCTCTTGGTTTTCGTTTTTGTTTTTGTTTTTGTTTTTTTTTTTAATCAAAACTAAAAACAGAGAAATAAAGAGCGAAAATGAAACCTTAGTACTTAGAAAGGGAAACTGAAAACAAAATTCAAAACCTTGAAAACAAAAATTAAATAATGAGAAAATTAAATTAAAACGAAAACTGAAAAAGTAAAAACGAAAAATTCAAAAACAAAATTCAAAAAGTGTAAAAGAAAAACGAAAACTGAAAAAGTATAAACGAAAAAGTGAAAAAAACATTCAAAAAGTGTAAAAGAAAAACAAAAACTGAAAAAGTAAAAACGAAAAAGTGAAAAACAAAATTCAAAAAGTGTAAAAGAAAAACGAAAACTGAAAAAGTAAAAACGAAAAAGTGAAAAACAAAATTCAAAAAGTGTAATAGAAAAACGAAAACTGAAAAAGTAAAGCGAAAAAGTGAAAAACAAAATTCAAAAAGTGTAAAAAAAAAGCAAAATGAAAAAGTAAAAACGAAAAAGTGAAAAACAAAATTCAAAAAGTGTAAAAGAAAAACAAAATGAAAAAGTGAAAACGAAAAAGTGAAAAAAAAAATTCAAAAAGTGTAATAGAAAAACGAAAACTGAAAAAGTAAAACGAAAAAGTGAAAAACAAAATTCAAAAAGTGTAAAAAAAAAAGCAAAATGAAAAAGTAAAAACGAAAAAGTGAAAAACAAAATTAAAAAAGTGTAAAAAAAAAAGCAAAATGAAAAAGTAAAAACGAAAAAGTGAAAAACAAAATTAAAAAAGTGTAAAAGAAAAACAAAATGAAAAAGTAAAAACGAAAAAGTAAAAAACAAAATTCACATAGTGTAAAAGAAAAACGAAAACTGAAAAAGTATAAATGAAAAAGTGAAAAACAAAATTCACATAGTGTAAAAGAAAAACGAAAACTGAAAAAGTAAAAACGAAAAAGTGAAAAACAAAATTAAAAAAGTGTAAAAAAATAGCAAAATGAAAAAGTAAAAACGAAAAAGTAAAAAACAAAATTCACATAGTGTAAAAGAAAAACGAAAACTGAAAAAGTATAAATGAAAAACTGAAAAACAAAATTCACATAGTGTAAAAGAAAAACGAAAAC
Organism: Ricordea florida; assembly: GCA_949710005.1. Classification (NCBI taxonomy): domain Eukaryota; kingdom Metazoa; phylum Cnidaria; class Anthozoa; order Corallimorpharia; family Ricordeidae; genus Ricordea; species Ricordea florida. The sequence continues at coordinate 30,026,534 of OX453275.1, read as the reverse complement.
TGAAAAAGTAAAAACGAAAAAGTGAAAAACAAAATTAAAAAAGTGTAAAAAAATAGCAAAATGAAAAAGTAAAAACGAAAAAGTAAAAAACAAAATTCACATAGTGTAAAAGAAAAACGAAAACTGAAAAAGTATAAATGAAAAACTGAAAAACAAAATTCACATAGTGTAAAAGAAAAACGAAAACTGAAAAAGTAAAAACGAAAAAGGAAAAAACAAAATTCAAAAAGTGTAAAAGAAAAACGAAGTGAAAAAGTAAAAACGAAAAAGTAAAAAACAAAAATTCAAAAAGTGTAAAAGAAAAACAAAATAGGTCAATTGCCCCTCTGGGCTTCCGTAGCTTGGGCCGCCTGTGCCGTGGCCAAATTGTTTTTATAACATAGCGCGCGCTATGCTCCTACCTAATTCCTATTGAGGAATCATGGTAAAAATCTTTATGTACGGACGGCCGTGCGCATCTACGATGACGTGTACAAATAATCTTCTTCCACAGGTATAACTATTCGTCAAAATAACAGTGTGGTAGTCGCTCACGACAAAACTGCGAATTTCTTAGAGTTCTTCTTCAACAACTGAACTGTACACGGCGATGTGAATTTAAACTCTTTGTAGACATTTCCATTAAGGATTTTGACTTTTTTTACCCAGATTTTCACTCATTATCAGAAGCAAATATTACTTTGACAATTTTACAAACTCGTCCTCAGAGTCCGCTCGTCTTCTTCGCGCATGACCAAAGGGATCCCTAGGAACGAGGTTGACAATTTTACAAATCAGCGAGGATGAAGCATTCTCGCTCAACTGATTGTGGCGTGTTTTTAACCAGCCAATATGATCATTAGTTTTCTTCACCTTACACCTTGCAACTTTGTTGTCAATCACAAACAAAACATGGTTTAGCGCCTGAAGTGTTGTCGCTTCGTTATAAAAAATTGGTTCATGATTGCTTTTAGCTATATGCGTATATCGAGTTATGGATGCACGCGGGAAGTTTGGAGAGTACGAGGGAAGCGTAAGAGTAACTCTAGCTTCTTGAATCAATTCTTAATTGCCATGGCTAAATTGTTTTTGCTGTGGCCAAATTGTTTTTGCCGTGGCCAAATTGATATTACCGTGACAGTTATGGGCCACCGTATCTTTCGGGAATAACAAGGAAACGATGGCTACTTTCGTGTCTTGTAAGACATGGCTCAGTTCCAGCCTCCAGTCCTTTTGACCTTGTCAAACCCTTGGAATTTCCTGTCATCTCATATTCCGTTTTAGTGATAGCCCTGGAAACATCTAGATAGTTTATTTAGTATCACGTTCTGCGAATCATATGGTCTCAACTAGAGTTCCGTTCATATGTAACGTATCTTTATGTACTGAATATGTCTCAGAAAGATCGTGGTTTTTCTGTGTGTCCTGGTACAGTGATTTCGTTTCTCTGTTTGTTTGGTTGTTTTGCTGGATTTTTGAGAGTCGAGGTCAAGTTATCTGGTTATGAAGACCGACTAAACAGCGTCGAGGAAAAGGCTATAACTGGAGATCACGGTGCAAGTGAATCGTATTCAAACAAAGGTACGATGAAGGCGTAAGCTACCCGGCAGAAAATCTGAAAAAGCCTTTTGAATCAAACTCTGTTTAGTGCAATTTAAAGTTTCATCGTTATAAGTCTCTGGCTGGCATGAAAAGACAATTAGTGATTCTAGGGCGATTCTGGCGAAATCTCGAGTGTCCGTGTTTAGACGCCTTGCTTTTTTACTTGTTTGAAGTTAAGCCATGAAACTGAAACACTTCTGAATCAGAACACTGATCTTATGGCGCGCCTTTCCAGTCAATATTCAAACAACCTTATATTACGTATATTATGTGTGAACTTATTACGTACAATCGTATTTTTATAAACCCATTTTGTTTATAATAAGTTCCCAGATAAAGATGTCTCCACAAAGCCCTGAAAAAATGTTATTAAATGTGATCCTTAGTTTTCTTAATCCATCGTTTGTTAATTTTCCTCAATCCATATTATGATGAATTAACGTTTGTTTCAGGGAACCCTGTGAAGTTAACAGAGAGTCCCTTGAGGCATGGAAGACTTAAACGTAGCCTAACGTCGGCCTCCTTCGCTAACGACACAAAAGAATTATTGGAAGACATTTTCAAGTTTTGTCGTCAACAAGGAAATAGAAACATCTGTCCTCCTGGACCACCCGGTCCAACCGGAAGAACTGGGCTCCAGGGTAAAAAGGGTGACCGAGGGAGGAGAGGAAAGAGAGGTCCGCAAGGGATCATGGGCCAACCAGGAAGAGCGGGCAAACAAGGGATTGTTGGACCACCTGGTTTAAAAGGAGAAAAAGGAAGTAAAGGAGACGTGGGTCCAGCGGGCATCCCAGGAAGCAGAGGTGAACCGGGAGAATCCATCTCACCACCAGACGTGACCATTTCATCTTACGAGTTGACTGTTAATAAAAGTAACACTGCTTCTTTGCTTTGTTCTGCCTCGGGAAATCCCGCTGCTCAAACAGTCTGGACCAAAATTAATGGCTCGTTAGCTAGTAACAGAACAAAAGTGACTCCCGATGGCCTGATGCAAATAAGTGACGTGCGACTGGAGGATGCTGGGAAATACAAATGCTTGGCGCGAAATATTCTGGGAAGCGCTGAGAAAGAGACAAAAGTTGTCGTGCAAAGTAAGTCTAGCTTGTGTCAGGACATGCAAGTTTATTTCTAATCCATGTGTCAACCTATTGACAAGTCATTTTATAAACAAGTTTGGGATGGCGGTTAGGAGTTGATTAGATCACGTCACATACCCTCACTTTTTGACCTTAATTAGCTAGATGTTGATTTTAACCTTAAAGTCTTCTAGGGTAATAAACATCTGGGACACTTCAAGGACCTAACATGGATTCATGAGCTATCCATCCGGCACCCATTAAGTGCCTGTTTTGAACCGTAATCATCAAATCATAAGATTTCCGCTCAGAGTCATATGTTGGGAAAAGGAAAGCAAGAAGTCACAAGATTTTGCTACAAAGTTTTTGATTCATCGATGTTAAGACAGCGGAAGTATTGGACTTGCTGGCCTCTGTGGGGTGTTTATTGTATTTTGGGCGTTAGATAGCTAGTCCTTCAATTTGACTTTCACCTGCGTTTCTTTCTCTTCCCAGGCCGGCCTCAGATCAGTCTTTCCTTTGGTCCATCGTACGTGGAGACTGGTAAGAACATCACTCTTCCGCTATGTCACGTGATCGGATTTCCAGCTGCAGTAATTTCTTGGTCCAAAGAACCTGATAAATTGTCACACGAAAGAGTTGATATGCATGATGGACAGCTGTCGATCATAAATGCCCAGAAAGTTGATTCTGGTTTGTACCAATGTAAGGCATCCAATCGCATGGGATTTTCCTCGGCGGTAACACAATTAAATGTTGTGGAGCTTCCGCGTTTTACCGCCAGACCTCCCTCGCGACTTGAAGTTACATTGGGCAAAAATATTTCCGTTGCCTGTAGTGCGACTGGTGATCCTCCGCCAAAAATACATTGGATTAAAGAAAACGGAGCGCTGCCAGTTGGAAGATTTAAAGTTCACGAAGACGGAAAACTTTCAGTTTGGAATGCAGTTCTGGAAGATTCTGGCAGATATATCTGCGAGGCTTCTGCAGCGGGAGTATTGAGGTCATCATCCACGATGGACTTAATTATTAAACGTAAGAGTGTCCGGCCAATGCGGCCATTGTTAAGTAAAGCTTGTTATTCTAGGATCTTTTGTATAAGCGTATCTTTGGATTGAGTATACGCAGGAGCCAATCATCAGTCATGGGCTCGTGGTATACGTAGACGCTAAGTAAATAGCTCTGTTCGTTTCCTTCAGACTGTAAAAGATGTTGCTAATACTTTTTGCGGCTTCCCATCGGAAGAAAATATGCATATCTCAGAGGACTATCGTACTCAGTCTCATCCTATAACGGTTGATTATAATTGTTGATCTTATTCATTTAAACGATTTCTCCGTTTATGATTGGTCCAAATGCCTTAGCTATATTTTCACAACCAATGATGACGCGTAAATGATGTCTGCGAAACATCCGTTTTAAGGCCAGTCCAATTGAAGGAAATCGTAGTAGGTACAATTATACAAGATACAAGATAAGAAGGCAAAAATACTGTTTTTAAATACGTCACGTGCGATCTATTTGTCGAAAACCTGACATTCATGATATTCACTCGATGCAACTTGAGCCACGCCATGTTGTCAAAATATGATATTGACTCTGCAAGACAGAAGAAGCATAGTAGGTTTATCTGTGGTGACTTTGTTTTACGATTGTTTCCTCATATTGGCCAGGCCAGTGCAAGGCGGTAGGAGTGGCAGACAGGAATAAAATACCGGACGACAAGCTGACAGCCAGCACATTTTACAGCAGTTCTCATGTCCCTCACTATGGGCGTCTAGAGAAGACATTGGTTAGTCAGGCATGGTGCCCAAAAACAAATTCAGACAGAACCGACTACTTACAGGTTGACATGGGTAAGTTGTACTCTGTTTGTGGTGTAGCGACTCAAGGAAAAAGCGGTCATTGGTCTACCAGCTACAAACTACATCTCTCAACTGATGGCGTTAACTGGAACCCTTACAAAGAAGATAATACAGAAAAGGTAAGAAAATGTGGAGTTGAAGAAATGGTAAACGGGCAGCGCGGAACCATCGAGTTATGGAACCACGCGGGAGGTTGCTAAGCACTAAAGAAGTGTAACAGATGCTCGAGGCGCAGCCGAGAGAATCTCTAGCTTCTTAAGTGCTTAGCACGCCTCCCAAGTGTGTCCATAACTCGATGGTAGCAGAATGGTAGCGAGAAAATCGAAAAACGAAAACGACAATCCGATTCCCTTTTTTTTACGGCGCAAAGAAAAACGAAAACCGAAAATAAAATTTGAATTTGATTTTCCTAAACAACTGAAGATCGGTTGGCACTAAGGTACACAGATTCTGTACACTGTTTCTATGGTGATTGAAACCAAGGTTGTGATTGGTCGATTTAAACTAAAACTCCGATAACAACTGACCTGTCCGATAACAACTTGCCATGTGAATTAGTGGAAAATAGGAGTTTTTTAAACCAATCACAATCGACAAAATTGTAATTTTTACTAGAAATACGACTCCCGCAAAACCTCGCGAAGCTAGTGTTTAAAGGAATCATAATGGTTTTTCCTATGAGGGATAAAACCTCAATTTATGTATTTACTTATTATTATCATTTTCTCATTTGTTGTAATTATTATCATGATTATTATTATTGTATTAATCATAATCATTCTTATTACTGGTATTGATATTATTATTGTTATTTTTTATATTTAACATAATATACTGTTATGGGGTGGGGGTGTATGTTCTAATCTGGTAAAAGGTATTTCACTTTTAAACTCAATATTTTCTTACTCGGAGGATGAGTTGAATGCTCCAATTATTTATTGTTTATGCTTTTTTCTTATAACTGCATGAGATGCATTGTAAGAAGAATCTTCTGATTAGATATTTTATTGTCTACTGCAGTCATTATTTCATTCCTAGGTAACCACAATTGAGAGCATTATGAATAGTGCATGTTTCAATTTGTGCACTCTCTTCAGTTGAAATGGTTCCAAATTGGAGGTAAAACAATTGGATTCTGCAAAAACTTTGAACAAATGTTTGGTAATGGTGAGTACCAACTGTATAGTATGTGGTTGTGCTATTTTAGGTCATATCATAAAAACAATACATGTAAGAAAGAGTTATTGAAATCTTAATATGTTGAAAAAGATGGCTGCACTAGATATGCCTGTAAAAAATAATGTGAAATCAACATCAATCAGTCAAAAGTATATACCACATGAAAGTTTAATTGTGCTGTTACAGAAACAGGCAAAATATCCATACCCAACCACAGAAGATTATGTTATTTTGACTATATGAAAATTTCTATTATAAAAACTGCAGAAGAAAGATTTAATATAAGGATGGTATTTCATCGAAAAAGTCACGGCAGCCAGAGGTATTGAACTGTAACCAATTACATATAGTAACGAGAAGAACTATCATTATATTATTATCATTATTATTATCATTACTATTATTATTACTGGTATTGATATTTTTATTATTGTTATATTTTTTATGTTAAACATAATATATTTTTATGGGGTGGGATGCATGTCCTAATCTTGGTAAAGATATTGTTACTCTACTACTACAAGCAATACAAAAATCTTCTTAATAGGCTTTTCATCAGAGGTGGTAGTAATCAAAACAGCTCCAAACAATACCATTTCTTCTTAAAGGTTTAGAATCTAGTGCAGTCATTTGAGTATAAAGTTTGTGTGGAAAATCATTATTGAAAGCATAGGGCATTTAGGAAACTTGAAACACTTATTACTACATACAGCACACTTGCAATGAATATATGAGAAAGATCATAAACATTTTGGCATTACAAAATTTATTTTCTTCTTTATAAAGTTTTTCCAATGTAAAAGGTTAATTGCATCTTGTGGTTGTTATGAAATATTGATACTTAACATCATAAAAATAAAGTTAACAGCAGAAAGTAACAAAGTTAATATGTTATGTCTGAATTAACATTTCATTTGTGGAAAAAGGGCAGGGGTTCTAGATAGCAATATAAACAGGGGGGGGGGGGTCACTGAACTCTATGGTAAAACTGACCCATTGTGAAAAGGCTATGAAACTTGTTGTCTCTACACAATATTATCGAAACCTTTCAATCAGAGAATACATACATATATATATATAGCAAAGAGAAATAGTACTCAGAATTCAGTAATCACATTTGCTTTATTTTGAAATGATCGCATTGATCACTGATAATATTGAAGAACCAGTACTTTATAGTGACACAGGGTATATATTCTGTTGAAAATGTTTAACATAACCGCTAGATCAAGAAAATTTACAATATTTTCACTGTTGCAATGATATCAGATCACATCGTTATAATTGATTGCTATAACAACTGCAACTCTCTGTGTTTGGATTACTTCAAAATGGAAACACTATCGTTTTATTCCTCGCGAAGCGAGGCCGAAGGCCGAGCGTAGCGAGGTTACTAATCGTGTCGGTTCCGGTCAGACCACGTGGCTCGCAAGCCCGAGTAAATCGAGCCGAGAGTTTTTATATATGTATATATATATTTAGCAATTATTCCACGAAATCGAGTCGTATATGAGCTAATAGCCAACGAGGCGCGTAGCGCCGAGTTGGCTATAGCTCATATGCGACGAGATTGAGTAGAATAATTGTTTTATTATATCTCTAAACCCTCGCTTATGAGACACTGGAATTGACTTTGTTATTGTTTTTGAATAGAACCATGTTGTTGTCGAGCCGACATATTGTAGAGCCGATGTGTAAAAAAGTTTCAAACACGAGTCTGGCTCGTTTTTAAACATCTCTTTAATGTACTTGTCAATATTTTTTCGAGTTAGCAAATTAGTTTAAGAATTTTAAAGTGGAAAAAGTAGGCAGAAATAAAATAAAAACTCAGTTTACGGGCTTCACAGATCTTTCAAAATGGCGGCTGTTTGTAGGGTGTTATAATAATATGGGATGAAATTATTCGACGGTAAGTGAGCAAATTATATTGCGAAATTGTTTATTACGAACGAAAGTGAAACTCTTACAAACAGCGGGTGTTACGAAAACTAAGACCCTCGAAAACTAAGACCTAAGACCTAAGACCCGTCTTAGTTTTCGAGATTACGAAAACTAAGACCCCCTAAAATCGAATCCGTCGAAATATAAAGTCAAATTGTAACCGAAATAGGTCTGATCTGTCAAATTATATAATGTTCGATCCTTTTTCCCGGGTTTTAGGTCAAATTTAACGGTAAATTTAGGGGTCTTAGTTTTCGTAGTACGAAAACTAAGACCCCATCTTAGTTTTTGTAGTACGAAAACTAAGACCCCATCTTAGTTTTCGTACTACGAAAACTAAGACCCACTAAACATTTTAACTGTCTAAATCATGAGTCACAAAATTATTTTAAAAGTAAAACTCACGTCGCATCTGACAAATTCCTTTGCTCGAGCGCGATTAAGTCAGCGAGAACTGATGTTATATTAGGGGGATTCTGGCACATTTTTCATTACGATTTTATTTCGATTTCATTTTAATTGAAATTGGCGCGGTTCTAGCACATTTTGATTATAATTGGGTTCAAGCAATAACAAAGCCGATACAAAGCCTATGTGAAATCTGCGCGGGTCTGGCTCCTGACACATTTTCATTACGATTTTATTTCGATTTCATTTTAATTGAAATTGGCGCGGTACTAGCACATTTTGATTATAATTGGGTTCAAGCAATAACAAAGCCGATACAAAGCCTATGTGAAATCTGCGCGGGTCTGGCTCCTGACACATTTTTAAAAATGATTTTCAAAAAGAAATAAATGCTTATTTAAAAAGAAGAATTAATATACAAAATGGAACAACAATTACGAAGATTAAATGTATTGCAACTAAAAAGTTTAGTTAGATGGTATAATATTGCTGGCCGATCTGGGTTTAATAAAAGGGAACTTATTGATGCATTGATTAATATACCTGAAATAACTAATAATATTCAAGAAATAACTAATAATATTGTGGGAATTGTTAATGAGCTACGTAATACACCAATGAGGCCACGAAACCAACCAAATTTACCTCTTCCAATTCCAATTCCGAATATTGTACCCCCACAAATAAGACCGGCAAACCGTCCAAATTTACCACCTTTAACTATTCCTCAACCAACGCAAATGCCAGGAACACCACCAGGTTCGCCAGATAGATATAGACCAGGAACACCACCAGGTTCTCCACCTCCTAGTCCACCTACTCCAAAACCTAAAAAGTCATCAAGAAAACCACAACCGCTTAAAAATACAAAAACAAAACAAACTCCTTTTATGGGAAATGTATTAAACAAGTTTTGGAATTTTGTAAAACCATATATTCCTGAAAAATTAAAAATTAAAACAGAAGAATTAGCTAAAAATTTTATAGAAAGATATAAAAAAGTAAATAAACCCAAAGAAATAAAACCACCACCTAAAAGAGATTATGAGAAGGAAGGTGCAAGACCAAAAATATTAAAAAGAAATGAGGAAAAAGAAATTGTGGAAGATTTTACAACAAGAGAATATGAATCAGCTATTAATGGTAATTATATAAGCTATAGGATTGAAGGAAATAAAAATAATGATGAAAAGGTATTCTTACATAAAATAAAACCAAAAGTTATAGATCTAATTAAACAGAGAGTTAAATCACAAAAATCATTAAAGACTAAATTTATTTTTTCGTGCAGGTTCAGTAGAAAAAATCTTAATACTGAGGAAATTGAATACTATAATGTGCATTTTCCTTCTGAAAAATCAGAAATTGTTCTTGAATCAACAGATTTATTAGAATTATTTGATAGATTAACAAATGAACAACTTAGATTATTTGAAAATTTTTTAAAAAATGGATCTAATTGGGTATTCGATCATGTAATATTCTTTGATATTTTTATCGATCGTTTTGTTCCACTTTTAGGTGGATCTTATATCCCACTACCACAAGAATTGTTAAACAGGAATGCGCTTATTAACCTCAAGAATTATGATCATAAATGTTTCAAGTGGTGTATAACACGAGCCGTATATCCAACCGATAAAAATCCACAAAGAATAACTAAAGAATTGATAGAACAATCTAAGAATTTTAATTGGGATGGAATTAATTTCCCCACTTCATTACAAGATGTTGTTAATTTTGAAGAACAAAATGATTATGATATTGCTATATTTGGATATGATAAGAAAATAGGAGTATATCCTATAAAAAGAAGTAGGAAACGAGGATTTAAATTGATTAGATTACTTCTATTAACAGAAGAACCAAATGAAAAAAATGATGAAGAAACAGATGAAAAAACTGATGAAGAACCAAATAAACACTTTGTTTTAATAAAGAATATTAGCGCGCTTATACGTAGGCAAGTTACTAAACGTAAATGTAAGTTGTACTTTTGTGATAATTGTTTGCATCATTTTCACTTAAAAAGAACATTAGAAAAACATGAAGGATATTGTTATTTATACAATGAAGCTAGGATTGATATGCTAAAAGATAAAGATTGTAACCCCTGTTTTATTTCTTTTAGAAATTTTGTGAAAAAAATGAGAATACCTTTTGTAGCATATGCTGACTTTGAGTGTGTTTTGAATAAAATAAAACAAACATGCACCATAGATAAAAGCAAAAGTTTTACTAATAAATACCAGATGCACAAACCGGTTGCATTCGGATGTTATATTAAGAGTTTTAATGAAAAAATATGTAAATCCAGATTTTATAGATATACAGCTAAATCGCCAGAAGATGATGTGGCGCAGAAATTTGTAGAATATCTAGAAGCAGAATTTAAGAAAATTTATAAAAATTGTATCAGTTATAATGTAAAAAGATTTAAAAAATTTAATAACAAAATGATGACAGAAAATGATAAAATAAATTATGAAAATGCTACTCACTGCCATATTTGTGAGAAAGAATTGGATAAAGATAAAGTAATAGATCATTGTCATCTTACAGGAAAGTATAGAGGTGCGGCTCATAAGGAATGCAATTTAAATTATAAGATTCCAGAATTCTTTCCTGTCATAATTCACAATTTATCAGGGTATGATTCTCATCTATTTATTAATAATCTTGCTAAAACAGAAGGTAAAATAAATCTTATACCTAATAACGAGGAAAAGTATATTTCTTTCTCAAAAGAGATTGTGGTTGATACTTACAAAGATAAAGAAAGTGGTGAGATGAAAGATGTTAAGAGAGATATCAAGTTCATAGATTCATTAAAATTTATGTCGTCCAGTCTTGATAGTTTGTCTAGTAATCTTACTAAATGTGGAAAGTGTGATGTTTGTAAAGGCGTAATAAAAGGAAGGTGTCTTAATCCAACAGATAAAAACCTACATGAAATTACAAAGTATTTTGAAGGTGAAGAATTAAAGTTATTATTGAGAAAGGGAGTATTCCCATATGATTGGCTTGATGATTTTGATAAATTAAAAGAAACCCAACTTCCACCAAAGAAATCTTTTTACTCAAAACTTAGCGGTGAAGATATTTCAGAAGATGATTATCAACATGCTAAAAATGTATGGGATAAATTTAATATGAAAACAATGAGAGATTATCTTAATCTATATCTCCAGACAGATGTACTATTATTAGCGGATGTATTTGAAAACTTTAGAGATGTTTGTCAAAGTAATTATGGTTTGGACCCCGCTTGGTATTATACAGCGCCCGGACTAGCTTGGGATGCAATGTTAAAATTAACCAAAGTTGAATTGGAGATGATAATTGACATAGATATGCTAATTATGATTGAGAAAGGCGTCCGAGGTGGTATAGCCCAGATATCAAACAGATATGCTAAAGCTAACAACAAATACATGAAAGAATATGATCCTAAAATGGTTACAAATTATATACAATACCACGATGCAAATAATTTATATGGTGGGGCAATGAGTAAACCACTCCCAACTCATGGTTTAAGATGGATGACTAAAGAAGAGCTAACAAACTGGAAAAATATGCCATGTATATTAGTGGTTGATTTAAAATACCCAAAACGCCTTCATGATTTACATAGTGACTATCCGCTTGCTCCAGAAAGAATTAAGGTTAATAGGGTTGAGAAATTGATACCAAACCTAAATGATAAGAAAAAATATGTAGTTCACCACGAAACTCTAAAAAAATATGAAAGTCTAGGATTAGAAGTAACAGATATTCATAGAGGAATTACATTTAAAGAGTCTGCATGGTTAAAACCCTACATTGATTTGAATACAAAATTAAGATCACAAGCAAAAAATGATTTTGAAAAAGAGTTCTTCAAACTTATGAACAACTCTGTATTTGGGAAAACAATGGAAAATCTTAGAAAAAGGGTAGATATAAGATTGGTTACTAATGAGAAAGAAGCAAAAAAATTAATATCAAAAGCTAACTATAATCGTCGAACTATTTTTTCTGAAAATCTTATGGCTGTTCATATGAATAAAACACATATAAAATACAATAAACCTATTTACTTAGGAATGTGTATTTTAGATATAAGTAAAGCAATGATGTATGACTTTCATTATAATTATATTAAACTAAAATATGGTGAAAAAGCTAAATTACTTATGACAGATACAGATAGTCTTGTATATGATATAGAAACAGAGGATTTCTATAAGGATATTAGTCCAGACGTTAGAGAAAAGTTTGACACTAGTAATTATCCTAAAAATCATCCATCAGGTATTGAGACGGGCGTAAACAAAAAAATAATTGGTAAGTTTAAAGATGAAGCTGGAGGTAAAATAATAACCGAATTTGTTGGACTACGAGCTAAGCTATACGCTTTCAAAACAGATGATGGTAAAGAGACAAAAAAGGATAAAGGAATTAAGAAATCAGTTATAAAAAATAGTATAAAATTTGATGATTACAAGGAATGTTTAGAAAATAAAGTAAAGCAGATGAGGGAGATGCAAGTAATAAGAAGTTATAAACATTTTGTTTATACTGAAACCGTTAATAAAGTTGCACTATCTGCTGATGATGATAAGAGAATCATTTGTAAAGATGGAAAACATACTCTTCCATATGGGCATTATCTTACCAAAACAGAACCTGGTGGAAGTTCTGTATCATAAGGCACAACTTGTAATTCTTCTCTAACAAATCCTCGTCTTGGTCCATCCATCAAATAATATAAAACTGGCTGATTAGGTGAAATTATACTTTTAGAAATATCATAAACTTTGATACTCCAAATAGGATCAGTAGCTCGTCTTTTTTCACCACCTTCAAGTTCCCCAGGAGATAATAAATATCTAACTTTAACACTAGGAGGCAATCTAACCTCATCAAGGCCAACAACTCGATGATATCTTTTAGTTTCAATATCAACATCTTTCATTTTTATAGCTTTAAAAGGTTCTTTCCCAGTTAATCTCGTTGGTGTATTATTCAAAGTTTTCAAAATATCTGGTAATCTTTTCACCCATAATCTCGACCTTTCATCACTAATCATTTCTTGCGCATATTGATGACTAAATAATCTTTCGCCTAATATTCTGTTTGCTCTTTCAACAAATGCTTGAGCTCTATGATTTCCAGCTTCACTTCTCTGTATTTTCACATTATGATAATTCATAAGTTTTGTAACTTCACCCATAAATTCTTTTCCAGGATCAACCATTAATGTTTTAGGGTATTTTAACTTTCTAGAATATATTTTTGTAAAAGCATTTGAAATTTCTCTACTTTCTTTTGAGGTTAATGGCTCTGCATCTTTATATCTTGAAGCCACATCAACCACAACTAATGCGTATTTATATGTTTTTCTTCCAACTCTATCATGCGGTAAAAATAATAAATCTGCTTGGTGAATCTGATTAGGTTTATTCACAGTCCAGTGGGGTCTAGGAATATACTTTGGAGCTGGTAGATATATTTGCCAAATTGCTTGTTTTTGTAACCATTGTTTTGCAGAATTTTTACTTACTTTTGCCTTTTCAGCTAATTTATTAATCGCAGAATATCCTTTCCAATATCCCTCAGTTGAATAATATATCCGACTCAAAGTCGGGCCCGGCCCTGCCGATTTTTTCGATAAGTCTGAACTCATTTAAAGATTAACTAAAGTATCTTATAAATCAATATGACTTCTGAAAAAATTAACCCAAACAGGATTCCGAGAGTACCACTAGGTTTGAAAGCGGAATCAACATTGAATAGAATTACGTTAAACCCCTCATCAGCCAATCCTGGGGAAACATTATATATAAATATTTCTAAACTTTCTGAGAATTTAGTGATTGTACCGGGAAGTGTATATCTATTATTTAACTTAACTGTTGATGGTCATGAAGATAACACCCTCGTAAATAATGTAGGTAGTAATCTTGTATCCAGACTAAAGGTTCTTTTTGGTGGTGAAACATTACAAGATACTCAAAGATATGATCTATTTCAAACCTATCACGACTTATTCTTAACAGAAGAAGAACGAGATGATAGATTGAGACAAGGCATATCTACTGAAAACATGAGGAAACTTAGGACAAATGCGGGTGATAAGGTAGATACAGATGCAAAAGAAGTAACTCTTGCAGTAGTACACAACACCAAGTATCATATCCTACTAAACCATCCTATTCTCAACGATCATGGTGTTTTTTATCCAAAGGCGTTAGATCATCAATTAATCTTTGAGATTACACTAGCTCCAGTTCATGATATTGTTGTTTATTCTAATACAAGCAAAGCGCCAAATTACAAAATAACAAACCTTAAGTTGGAATATTCTTGTATATCAAGCGAATACTTGGCCCGAGAGGCACAGGCGTCTTATCAGGTTGGTAAGGGATTCTTTTATGAGAATGTTACTCTACACAAAACTTTCACCATATCCAGATCTAAAGACAGCGTTATAAATCAACATATTAATCTACCTAGAAGATCAATTACGGGAATATTATTTTTGTTTAAATTACCATATAGTGGAGGAGAGCGGGATTCTGAGAATTTTTTCAATCCAGGTATAACTTCAATCAATGTTGATGTTAATGGTGTGCCAAATCGTTTATACTCAAAGGGAATGGTACCTTCAGACCTATGGGATTCAATAAAGAAACGTTTTAGTGATTCCTCCCGTTGGTCGGTAAAGGAAAAGGATTTTTATAGTAATAAGTTTTCTTTGTGGATAGATTTGAGAACACACCCAGATAATAGCATTCATGGAGGAGGTTTAGCATTAAACAACGCACAAGATGGTATAAAAATAGAAATGAAAAGAAAAGTTAGTGAGTCTGGTATTATGACTTGTTACATGTTTGTGGTTGCTGATGCATTAATGGAGGTTATGAATTCAAACTTAAGATCAATAATGTATTAGCTTAAAAAAAAAAAGATGGAAGAATTACGAGATAAAATTCCTTTCCACTGTATTATAACAGGGCCAACAAATTGTGGAAAGACAAAATACATAATAGACCAACTTAGAGGCCCATTTCGAAAATTGTTTGAATTCATTGTTTTAATATGTCCAACTTATTCTAAAAATAAAACATATCATAATTTTGCTCAAGGAGATAAACGTTTCTATGTATTATCACCTGATGCAAGTAACATTGATGAGATTAATGAGTTATTAACTGATTGTCAAACTTTATTCTCTGGAACAAATACATTAATAATTTTAGATGATTGTGCTGTTTCAAATGATCTGAAGAAAAGATCAAATAAGTTTATAGATTTAGCATTCTCCGGAAGACATCATGGTTTATCAGTTTGGGTTCTCACTCAGCAATTAACATCGATAGCAAAACCATTCCGGGAAAATGTTGCCTGCGTTGTTACTTTCCATAATCCATCACAAAAAGGTATGAAGATGTTTTTCGAAGATTATGGCGCTGATTTAAACTCTGAAACATGTAAAAAAT
Organism: Ricordea florida; assembly: GCA_949710005.1. Lineage (NCBI taxonomy): Eukaryota > Metazoa > Cnidaria > Anthozoa > Corallimorpharia > Ricordeidae > Ricordea > Ricordea florida. Next base: position 30,010,997 of record OX453275.1, on the reverse strand, counting down.
TTGTAGAACTACTAAAAACTGAAAAATATTCTAGACTGTGTTTATCTTTACGTCACCCATTTAATTGTTATTTGGAGATCCCTGAAGTGATTTAAAAATAATCCATCTATTATCACAAAAGATGACAGAAGTTGAAGATTACATTGAAGAAAAGACAGAGGTAAAAGATGTTGTAAAAGATAATGATGAACTTGAAATAAAACAAGAATCATTGGCCATTCTAGCAGCTCTTGGAACCACAAAAGAGTATTTAGGTATTGATATGAGTTTGGGTGATATAAAAAAATTATCAGTTAAAGATGTTGAAAAATATTATAATCGGTACCAGGCAGTATTAGGTAAGAAAATTAACGGTGGGTTAGTAGATTCATCTCTTCAATTAATTTCTAAAGTTATTTCTTACATGGTTCCTGTAGATGATATAGAATCTCTTTGTAATGATTTGAAGAATGATGATTTGGTTAATCGCGAACTGACAAACATTGTAGGTCTATTAGCATTAAAAGCCGGAAGATTGGCGGCACTTGCTAGCGGGGTATTTCAGGTTGCTAAACATGTTAAAATAGGTAAAATACAACAAGTTACAAGTGAAAAATCATATAATGCTAACACAACTGAGCAGGATAATAATCAAAATTTTGAAGGGTATGATACTGTACACTAAGCATGATTTAAAGATTTCTTAATGATATGTAAAATAATGTCTGAACAAACTGAACTAAACGAAGGAGTAAAAGAAGTTGAACAAATTACTAGTGATCCACCAAAAGAAGAGGTTGGTTCTTCAAAAAAGCGCTCTAAAGATCCTAAAAAAGTAGCGGCTGGTAAGAAATTAGCTGAATATAATAAAAAAGCAAAAGAAGCATTAGCTAGGGAGATGAAACGAGAAGAAAAAATTAAGAGGGAAGAAGATCAAAATGAATATAATCAAGCATGGCTTCCAGAGCTATCTTTTACAACCGTATTATCAATTGTTGGAATAGGGTTTACAGCATTTGATATGTTTATGAGATATTATAAAAACAGAATACCTGATTTATCGCAAGTTCCTCAAATACCACAACCACAACCATCAAAAATACCACAGCCGCCAGATCGACCAAAAATTGGAATGATTTAATGCAAAGCAGATTTAAAGATTTCTTACTGATGTAGTAAAAAATCATGTCAAACGAAAACAAACTTGTGAAAACTGTTACTGATTCTGCAGTCCTTATCGGATTAGCGGCTGGAGTTGGTTATGTAGTTAAAAAAGCTATGAAAGAATCATTTATGAACGATCCATCCTCAAGTATTACAAATTATGCAAAATGGGTAGCTGTATTGTCTGGTAGTATGTATCTAAAAACATATTTAGAGGAACAAAAGATTTTACCAAATTAAGGAATAAGAATGGCAACAATAGCAATGCTGATTGGAGGAGCTATTTTGAATGCAACAACATTTGTTGGTGGATCATATCTTGCAAAATATCTCTCAGGAGATAAAACCGATACAGAAAAAATACAACACGATAAAGCAATGGAAAAATATCAAAAAGATTACGCAGAATATCAGGAAAAAAGACAAAAACTAATTGATTGGAAAATGCAACAAAAAGATGAAAAATATCAAGCATCAAAAAATATTTCAAAAACAAATGAAGCTTTTGAATTATATAGTCAAATACATGAACCAAAATTCTCAGATTATTATAAACCAAGTGATAATCAAAAGACGGGGGAAATGTTATATGTTGGTGGTGGTATGTTAGCGTTGGGGTACACAGTTAGTAAATTTTTATAAATTATAAAAACATTAATTGTTTTATAATTAAAGCATTATTTATATATTTAATACATGTTTACCCCAAGTTTCTATATTAATATCATCATGCAATAAATGTAAAATTTTTATTATTTTTATATTACTACCTGTGGAAATATAAAGCTTTTTAAATAATTCATATAACTCTTTTAGTTTTTCTCTATCTTTTAATTTAACTGCTATATTTCTTAACAATAACATGTCATCAATTGTAATTATTCCTTCTGTATTAAATTTTCTTAGTTTATAATACCAAATATTATCATAAATACCTATAAATTCCATTTTTATATCTTTTATTTTATATCTTTAAATAATAATTTGCAAACATAACTTTTAGGTCTAAAGATTTCTTACTGATTAGTAAAAAAAAAAAAAAAATCATGGATGAAGATATACCATTAGAAGATTTACCAAAAGGATCTGATGATGATAATGATGATGGAGATGGTACAATTTATCAAAGTCCAAACACATCAACCTCTATTGAAAGAGATTATAATAAATCTATATACAGATCTACATGGGATATACCTTCTGAACGAAGGAATCTAGGTGATGTTTTAAGAGAAAGAGATGAGGAATATGACAGAAGGCGAGAAGCGGGGCAAGAACTAAAACGTTATTTACCAAATTACAATCCTGATGATGGGACATTTAATGTAACATTTGGAGAAGATGGTAGTTTAATCGTAGAATTTAGTAATAGGAGTAATTCTGCACCGCATACAGTGGTTGATAAAGATGGAAATCTTAAGCTTGAAGATTTACCAAAAACAATGAGAAAAGCTCTAGGTGCTGATTATGAAACAATGCTGGAAAAATATAATAATGCTGGGTCAGAATTGAAAAAAGCCAATGAAAAAATTAAGGAATTAGATAATGCATTGCAAGGATTGAAAGCAACAGCAGAAGTATATCCTCTGGAGATTAGTCGATACGAAGAAAGAGAAAAAGAACTACGTCAATTCATTGAGAAACAACAGGTAGAAAAAGCTGAAAATAAAAGTCTTTTTGATGAAACCATTAAACAGAATATAGAATTAAAAATACAAGGAGAGAAACTTTTGGATGAAACAAAATTATACAAAGAAGAAATAGACAAATATAAGAAGGGCAAATCCAATTTATCAAAGTTAGAACAAAGTAATGAACGATTAAAATCTGAGGTTGATAAATTAAGAGAACAAATTAGAAATAAAAAAATTTCAATCGAAGAACAATTATCAGCTATAGATGGCCGAAAAGATGAAATACTTAAAAATTTACCATTACGAGAGCGATTAAAATACATATTCAAAAAGTATGGGTTTACAGTCTTTGCTGTTTTAAGTGCTGTAGGTGTAATAATTGGAGTTATAGTTTCTAATCTTTCAAAGGGTTTATCTACTTTGGGAAAGGGTGTTGGTAATGGATTGAAAACTATAGGTAAAAAACTTGGTGAAATATTACCGGGAATGGTTGGCGCAATAGTCAGCTTTCTATTCAAAACAGCGGGCCAGGTTATTGGATTTTTAGGTGAGAATGCATGGTTGTTGATAATGGCTGTTGTTCTATATTTTGTTGAAAGTATAAAAAAGAAGAGAAAGTAGATCTAAAGATATCACGGTGATCAGTAAAATACAATATGGATGACTATAATAAAATTTATCCTCAACTACCTAATAATGTTGATCAGGTGGTTAATTTCAGACTGCAAAAATCGAGCGAAGTATTACAAAATCTTGAGAGAGAAATTAAACATTATGAAGATGTAAGGAAAAAATACAATAGAGTTAGAGGAATATTTACAAAAATAAGTGTTTGTGGTGGGTTGATTTCAGTTATTCTATCTGCGAGTGGTCTCGGAACTTCTCTTACTGGTTTTGGCGCTGTTGTCGGTGTTCCTTTAGGTGTTGTTGGTGGAGTTTTTGGTGGATTATTGGTTGGATTTGGTTATGCATCAAAAAGACTTTCAAATAAAGTTAGTAAACATGAACAAACTGCTGCAATTGTAAAATCAAAATTAAACACTATTAACGATTTGGTTTCAAAAGCTTTGAAAGATAATGTTATATCCAATCAAGAATTTTCCATAATTTTAGCAGAGTTGGAAAAGTTCCAAAAACTAAAACTAGAAGTTCGTCAAAAATTTAGGAAAGATACAGAAAAAAACTTAAACATGACACAGATAAGAAGAGAAGTTCGCGCAGATCTATTAAAAGAATTAACCACTCCAGGACATTAAAAATTTCATATGAGAGAACTGATGTGGGATGTAATTGTTTTGCAGGTATTAGAAATGAGATTAATTGACTTTACATCTTATTCTTGATCTAAAGACCAGATTAATTGAAACACAAATAATAAGATGTTATTAGATGATTTCAAAAATAGATACCCAAACGCCAACCTTGGTAAATTTACATTTGTGAATGATTCATATGGGGGATATATTAAGTGGAAAGTTAATGGAACAACGGTTATGTCAAATGATGATCCTACTGGAAAAACCTGGACTGATGATCTTCCTATTAATTTAAAAACATTATTATGGAGTGATTTAGGTTTAGAAAAGAAAGCTAAAGTTGGTTCGTTTCCAAAGAGTTTAACCATAACTAATCAAAGCTATCCTATACCAGCTATTAACTTTGATGACTTTTCACCCGATGTAACAAAAATGCTAACATTTCTAGATATATACGTTTCAAATACAAAGAAATTCACAGCAAATATGAGAAACATATTTAAATCACAAGTTTTAACATTCAATACTGCAAAACAATGTAGAAGATGGTTGAATAAGCCTGATATTAATTATTGGCCTCAACAACTTAACTTTGCGGTTTGGTGCGCAACATCTGGTTGTGGTATAAGTCTATTTGAAAGTCTAAATTATCCTAAAGTAATTAGTAGTTTTATAAAGTTTCATATATATTTCACAATAAGACGAATATTGTATGAATTGAAACTACCCTTACCAGATGAAAAACCTTTTTCGATAAATAATAATCCATATAATAAAGTTGCATATAATAGATTGTGTGAAGAGTTTGGGCTTAGTAATAATTCTGACTTTAGATGGAAAGGTGGTAGAAACGGAGGATTAGGCGACTTATTTATTTATTACCCCGCAGGAGGAAATGAAAATTTATATATTGTAAAAAACTATGATCATGATGCAAATACTTGGCCTGGGCAAAATAAATTTCGTGATGAGGGTTATAAGGATGGAGATGGAAATTTAATCTCGTTTATTAGAAATGATGTATTTAAAGATTTCAAATATGCATGGTTTATTCCAACAAGTGGGCACGGCCTCACCAAAGCGGGGCTTGGTAGATTAAATCGATCAGCTGAAGCTTTTGTTTACTGCATATTAGTATCGCAAGTTAATACTAGAAACTCAATTTATGGTAATGGAGGTGGCGCAATAGAAACGCAGCAAGAATTCTTAGCCTTATTTGAAAGTAGCGTTATAGAAAATGATATTTCTAATTCTATTAAAAATTACCAACAATCTGTGTATGAAACTAAATTACGACTTGATTTAGCTATCGCTCCTGGCGTTTGGTTGATGCCAAGTAATATGATTATAAATACAGAAAGTGTGGTTGGATATAATAACAAACTCATGAAAGCCACTGAAGATATGAATTTTGGGGTAAATAATTCATTAAATACTGAAACAAAACCTGTTGGAATAAGCCATAATTTAGGAGGTTCAAAAGTTTCATTACCTCATAAAACCGAAACTAAAACAAAACCAATAATACCATCAGAAACAACACAAACAGATGCAATTAAACCAGAAAATAATATTAAATCAACTAAATATGAAGATAATTTGATAGTATTTATGGTTGTTGGTGGTGCAATAGCTTGGTACCTATTTCGTTAATGTTTTGATTAAAGAAATCTAAAGATTAATATGATGTAATCAAAACAAAATGTTAAGTATTACAATGTATGATTCAGAAACAAGGATTTATTTAGATCCTCCACTGAAAAATGTTCAAGAGATACAACTACTAGATTGTAATATAAAAACCAAAAGATTGATTAATTTTAAAGAAAAACAAATAATAACTTATGAAAGAGGACCCCAAATTCTCGTAATAATACAGCCCGGCACATATTCGCTGCGCGATATTCAAACATTATTTCTTAATAATAATGATACTGATATCGCAAAGATAACAATAATTGAGACAGATACTGTTGACTATCTATATTCAAATAAGATCTCCAAAATTAAACTTACGAGAGGGTTACAAGTTGGTTTAGGAGTGCCTGAACTAATAAATCCTGGTGAATTATATCCCTTAAATATAAATATTAAGAAACCATTTAGACTTATGTGTAGTATAGTGGATAATAAGTCGTCATATATGAATAACAATAAATATTCAGAACTTGTGAAACTATCCCCATCACACTTACTAGCAAACATACCCTCAAAAGATTATCCAACAATTCCAGTTAGAAAATATGATACTCTAATAAACCACTTTGATTTAAGCATCTTAGACGCAGAATGGAAAAAACTTAATCTTAAGGGTTCTCCCATAACTATAAGTTTAAGATACAGATAAATTTGTTATGTAACACATAAGGGTGTTATATAACATAATTAAATAAGATTATTTACTTTTTTGGCCATCTTTCTTTCAAATCTCTTAGCTCTTCAAAATCAAGATACCAATTATAGTCCCATACTGCTTCTTTTATATTGATTTACATATATAGAAACACCTAATGATAAAACAGTAAATACTTCATAAAAATTTTTTTTTTTTTTATTAAATTTAACAACTTTTATATTCATTATAAGCGCAATTTAATAAATCTTTTAAAAATTTATCAACACATATACCATTAACACCAAAATTTATATTAGCTTCATAAGTAGATCCATAATCATTATAAGGGTTATTATTATAATAATAATCCACATAACCAATTGTAAAATTAATATAACTTTCTTCTTCACAAATAAACCCCCGATTTTTTGATAAATGTTTTAATAAATCTTCTTTTATACCCTCTATAAAATCATGAAAACCTAATTTTTCTTGGTTATTATAATCAAAACTAAAAAGTTTTTTCCCAGTATTTTTATAATGATCTGATTTATAATAAGAAAAACCAAATCTTCTTTTAAAATCATCATTATGATTAATTTCCATTATTTTATATTTTATTTTATATCTTTTAAACATAATTCATTTCTAAATTTATTTTACAATCTTTACAATGCGCCTTCTGTTTATCATGTACACATATTTGTGACCCACCACATAATTTACAAAATGATTTCTGTTTATTGTGTTCACATATTTCAGACCCACCGCATTCCTTACATTGATACTTTCTTTTTCCATGTATACATATTTGATATCCACCACATAATTTACAAATTGATTTCTGTTTATTGTGTTTACATATTTGTGACCCACCGCATTCCTTACAATATGCCTTATGTTTATCATGTACACATATTTGTGACCCACCACATAATTTACAAAAAAATTTTTGCTTACCATGTATACACTTATATTTATTAATGATAATATCTTCTTCAATTAACTTATAAATATCCTCATTTGTAAATTTTTCCAACTCTTTAATTAAATCAGATTTACACTTTCTGGAAAGCCCTTTAATTTTCAACTCTTTAACTAAACTTTTTAGTTGCAATACATTTAATCTTCGTAATTGTTGTTCCATTTTGTATATTAATTCTTCTTTTTAAATAAGCATTTATTTCTTTTTGAAAATCATTTTTAAAAATGTGTCAGGAGCCAGACCCGCGCAGATTTCACATAGGCTTTGTATCGGCTTTGTTATTGCTTGAACCCAATTATAATCAAAATGTGCTATCACCGCGCCAATTTCAATTAAAATGAAATCGAAATAAAATCGTAATGAAAAATGTGCCAGGAGCCAGACCCGCGCAGATTTCACATAGGCTTTGTATCGGCTTTGTTATTGCTTGAACCCAATTATAATCAAAATGTGCTAGCACCGCGCCAATTTCAATTAAAATGAAATCGAAATAAAATCGTAATGAAAAATGTGCCAGAATCCCCCTAATATAACATCAAGAACTGTTGTCTCGAACTCTGTGTTATTTTAGACCAATCTTGAGGAAAGGTTTTCGCGTGGATAAAATGTGGGGAAAACCTACTGCTAGCACGAGGTTCAGATCAAACAGAAGTCGAATTTGCAAGACATGCCGCGCCGAGAACGTGTTCATCAGTTCCGCTGATGACCTAGGGTTGCGTGACCAAATAATTATTAACCGTGTTATCTTTAGCCAAACTTGTACCTTCGTCGGGAAAACCTTTTTATTCTTGGCTTGCACGTGACGTCAGATATGTTTCCATATTTGGGTATCCGCCATGCTGGTGTTTCACCGCGGGTGAAATTTAGATATGTTTATATGCCATCGCTGTTGAATTACTCGAAATTTCAATGGATTCTTCGGAAAACGAACGTGTTCCTTCAATATCTGAGCTTTGTAGCAAAATTCCAGTACTATCAGAGTATTGCAAAAAACTCGACGACCACGTTAAACGAAGATATTTAGAAAAAATCGCCGAGATTGGAGTGGATCCGGTCACTATTCCCGGTGAGCAGTTTAACTCCGATTGCCTTCCTTCGATCGAAGCGACGGATTTGCTAAGCTACTTGGTTTTAGAAACTAGTTTCTACACCAAACAGCAGTTTAAGGCATACAAGAGTTTAGAGGCATACAACTTTATGGTGTCAGGATTCATTACGAGTATTCAAGGCTGCATTGTCTCCGGAATGCAAATCTGAGAACCCTCAACATTACTAGAATATTATTTTGTGGTGATGGAAATCAAGATGTAGTACAAAAAAGAGCTTCCCTTAATTTAGCATTTTTCCTTGCAACATTTTTTGTTGTGATTTCAATGCTATCAGATTTGCACAGTTTACTGAAGAGGAACCAAACCTTAAACTAGCAGTATGAGTGGAAGTTACTAAAGCACCACAATATTTCATTTTGGATGATCATATCCTTAATTCTTATAACCTTTTTTGCAAATAAGAAAATATATAGCAATAAATAAGAAAATTTATGCTGATCACTTACATGTATGATCCTCAGCACCCTTTGAGAGGTGTAAATCAGAGCATTTCACTTGAATTTTATTGCATGGTTATAAAGAATGTCAACAACTTTGTTTTTACAAATAACAACCTTGCAGGAGAATCTTACATTTGTCTGTTGGTCCCATACTTTACTTGAACTGGCTGTTTTTAGTGATACAATCTGTATGTAAAATGCATTTAATGAACTGGTAACAAGAGGAACTTAAGAGGAAACATGTCACTACATTTAGGTGTTCTGTTACTGGATTTTATGCTAATACATTGTTGCCCTTTGACATCACTAACATATGTCCAGGCAATGTATCCATGTATATGTGATATATATTTGTACTAGGTCAATTTTCATTTAAGGGTTGAACTTGTTTTCAACTTAGGTTGATCGGTTTTAAGCTGAAGGCCACCCTCATTTAATCACTTACATGTAAAACAAATTTGAATTCAGAGAGGGTAATCCTTATGGACAAATAGAAACTGTTTTAATTTTCTGAAATAGTGTTATTTTCAAGTTGAAAAAGATCTACCTAGGTTGAAAACAGATTAAACCTGAAAACAATTTAACCTGAAAAATGTACACTATGTGATGCAATCAATTTAATTAAACCATTTGAATTCAAAACTTCAAACAGTCAACTATAATTTGATATCCATATCTATGCTACGTTAAAGCCTCATTTACAGCATTTAAAGCAAGGTTCTATGGTGCATCCCCCCTTGTCGCGGTTGGGTACTGCCCCAAAATACTTAATGGGTATGCACCACCCAATGGGGTTTAGATATGATTCTTAGGTAAAATGGGGTTTGGTATTTCGAATGTGCAAAAGTTTACAATTACATGTACATGTACCAGTAGTCAAAAAGATGTTAAGAAAAAACTAAAAGAACTGGGTGGCACATACCCACGGAAACATACCTTATATACCCCATCATGCATTTTATGGACACAAAACTAATCAAATGGAACAATGGGGCCACATAGGTTGACAAGTCCTGAGCAAACTCTGATAATTCGGTCAATCATTGGTACTTGGACCTCTGGATTTCCATGAGGATTACATGTCAAAAGATCAACTGCCAAGGTATTCTCTAAAATAGTGTACTTTCGACGTAAAAGTCCAATCACTCGCTCAACATGAATTCTGACATGTGCAATGCCCCTTGTCTTTTCAACATCAGTAGGGTCTAATTGTTCTTTCCCTTTCGTAAATGCTGGAATCACAAGTTCTGCGTACTTTAGGGCAACACCATCATGAATAGTGAACCCCCTGTCTGCCATAACCAAATCTCAGGGAAGCAACTTGTCTAGCAAGCCACAATTTTCCGTAAGGTATTTGTCTGACGTCCGTCCACCCCAGGCTTCTGAGACAAATGAATTGCAACCTTGAGGGGTGATGCCAATAAGGACCTTCACTGTATTATGATGTTTGTAAGAGCTGAATGTTTGTGCTCTGGCTAGGAGGTTTGTTGGTTTTACACAAAACACCTCAAAGCAGTCAATAATGACAGTTGTCTTTGTACCAAAGGAAAACTTAAAACACTGAGGCATGGTCTTCCAAAGCTCTTCTCTCTCAGGCCACCTAATCAGTGGGCACAGTCGCACATCCATAATGAATAACCAGTGAGCAAATGCCCTTGACACTGTTGACTGGGACACTCCAAATCTATATGCCAAGTCTTGGTGTGGCACATTTAGTCTCAATTTCATGAGAACCATGACCATCTCTTGAAATAAAGTAAGACATTGTGTTCGGCGTTTGACAAAAGGTGAGACATGAATAAAAGTTGCTTCTAGCACTTCGTATGTTGGCAGGCCTGTGTAGAATGACACTTTCGCGTTGTCGTCCTTAAAATAATTCTGATTGAAAGGCTTGCTCGGCGATAGATGGGTAAATAAGTAGTCAAACTCTTCTGTTTGAGTAGAGGCATCAGTGCGTGGGCAGTCCTTAACAGAAAGAGACGCCACAGACCGATACAAATGGTCAAAAGCCTCTGTTTGTGTTGAGCAGTCATACGTTTCTTGATCGTCTGGCTGCAAGTCTGCTGCCTCCTCTTGAACTTGCTCTGCCTCTGAAAAATTTAAGCTTTCAGCCTCGACAATCTCAGAAGCAAAATCGGCAAGGGGGACTCCAGGCTCGTTTAATTTCTGTAGCTTTAGTAAACGTTCCTGTTCTTGCTGTTCCGCCTGTCGTTTTCACCTTTGCTTCGACCTCTCCGCTCGAGCTTCTTGGGCTTCAGTAGTATATAAGCGTTATTATAGGGTGGATTTTAGGTTATTTTTGGCTTTGACTTAAAATTGACAGAGATTTTTTAGCTTAGATTAAAAAGTTGCAAAAGTTACAAAAAAAATCTCTGTCAATTTTCGATACTTTTAACAAGAAAAATTTTTGAAAAAATAGTTTAAAAGAATAGTTTATATTATCAAAATGGAACAGCCACTAAAGAGTAAAAATCTTGTAGAACAGCTAAAACAAGCCATAAACGAAAATGGTGAAAGTTTAAAAAGATTAATAGTAAAACAGCTAAATAAAATTATGAAAGAAAAAGGTAAAAAATTGTCCAAAAATGAAATTATCAAAGAGTTGCGTAAAATTCCAGAAATTGCTCAAGCCTTTGATAATATGGAAGAAACTGAAAATAAAACAAAGACACAAACAACTAATCAACCAAAACCTAAAATGAAAAATATTACAAAAAGAAAACTAGCACCTACTTTTATAAAACCCAAAAACCCATTAAACAAAAATTTTAACTGGGGAAATTATTCATTTAAGGTAATTGATAAAGAGGAGTTTTCCAAAAAGCTTGCGGATTTAAACAATGAAAATATCATAAAAATTACTAATAACAGTCAAACTAAAACAATAAGAAAGGTAACTATATCTGATAGTGTGAGAGATGAATTGAAGGAAAAAACTAAAAAGAAAAGAACAACAGTCCTTAGAATATTTTCAATAAACCCAAATGAAGATGACCCCCAAATTCGAAATAATTACGGAATAAACGGAAATATCATTAGATTTAGGAGGGATCTAAATAATGATTTGACAGAAACAATTTATAATGAATTGGAACCTCACATAGAAATGGGGGCAAGAATTGTTTTCAGTTTTGTTGCTATGGTTCAAAGGGGAAATGGTGAAATAGCTTATCACGCACACACATTTAGAAGTGGAGGAACTTTTACATCTCTTTCAGAAATAAAAGATTATATAGAGAGGTGCGAGGGTGAGAGATTGGGTTTAGAGGGAACCGCTTGGAGTAGAGCATATTTACCACCAGAAAAGAAAATTTATAAACCTGGTGTTCATGGGGGTTGGGTTGAGTTTAGGGAAGTACAAATAAAAGTTATTAACACTAGACAACCTTTACTTGGGTGCGGAAGATTACCGGACGAACTACGTAAAAAAAGATGTATTTACTCCGTGGATGATAAAGATGATAACCTATGTGTATGGAGGTGTTTAGCTATTCTCATGAATATTCTTGCTGGTAAAGACAAACCTGAAAAGGACATAGAGAAACAAACGCTAAATCTGGCTAAAAAATTTTATAATAATAAAAGATTGAAAAAACCAGATATTAGACCAACAAAACTAGTTGATTTTGAGAAAATTGCCAAGTTTTTTTCTATTAACATCCGGGCTTATGAGCAGAAAGAAAGAGAAAATTTTAAAGTTTGGAAAATGGTGTTCGGAAAAAATCAGTTCAAAGATAATTTACCTACCCTAAATTTAGGTCTTTATGATGGCCATGGTTTTTTCATTATTAATCTAGACATTCTAGCCGAAAACTGGGTATGTCAAGGATGTAACCAAAAATTTACCAGACACGGTGATTTAAAAAGGCATTTTAAGGATGGAACTTGCACAGGAGGTATTACAAAAATAGTATGCACTGGAGAAAAGATAAAACACATCATGAACAACTCTGAAAAGGTTTTTTATGGGGGTAACACCCAATTTAGTTATAAAGCTTGTAGGTGGATAGAAGAACAATCTAAGATTATAGGTAAACATATTCATCACGCGCTTTGTGGTCACGGAGGTGAAAGGTGTCTTAAGGATCAAGAGGGAAAAGAGATTTTGTTTGATGGGTATGAACCTGAGACAAATACTGTTTTTGAGTTCTATGGGTGTAAATGGCACGGGTGTCCATGTTCAAGCGAAAGCAAAATTAAATATAATGAAACTATCAACAGGGAAAAGATGATCAAAGGCTTAGGGTATAATGTCGTATCAGTTTGGGAGTGCAAAAACCCTAAATTGAGCTATACCTGGTTTAAAAGGAAATTTATTCCATACCCCTATTTTATTATTTACGATTTTGAGTCAATATTACAAAAAGAAGATAAACAGATTACCGATGATTTAAGTTTCACTCATACACACACTCCGGTTAGTGTGGCTATAATTGACAATTTAACAAACGAACCTATTTTTCTTGTCAATTCAAACCCGGATGAACTTATAAAACAATTTATTGGAAAATTAGAAGAACGAAGAAAAATCATTGTTGAAAAAGTTAAAAAAGAATATCCTTTACCGGATCAAGATTCTATCCCAAATAAAGTTTTAGAAAGCTATGAAGAATGGTGTAACCAAGTGCCTGTTTTAGGGTTTAATAGTGGAAAGTATGATATCAATTTGATTAAAATACATTTTGTAAAACACATGACAGAGCAAACTAAAGAGTTGTTTGTTGCAAAGAAAGAGAATAGGTATATGTTTTTATCAACACCAAATTTCAAATTCTTGGATGTAATGTCGTACTTGGCTCCTGGACTTTCTTTTGATAGGTGGTGCAAAGCAAACAACTGTGAAGCCAAAAAACTTGTTCTCCCTTATGAATTTTTGGATAGTTATGATAAACTTTATCATGTTGGCCCTGTGAAACATGAAGACTTTTTCTCAAGTTTGAAACAGGAAAACATTTCCTTAAAAGAATATGAAGAATATTTGATTGAATTTGAAAAGAGGGGTTGTGTTACAATGCTGGACTGGTTAAGAGAGTATAACCTAAATGATGTTATACCTTTCAAAGAAGCTTTAGAAAAAACTAGAAAGTTATATTATCCAGACGAAATCGATATATTAAAAGATGCAGTTTCCATCCCCGGAGTCTCAATGAGGTATGTTCTAAATAAATACCAAAAAATGAAAAAGAAAGGTGATACTGAATTATACGCTCCGGGGCAATACGACTGCATTCATAGATGCAATAAATCTTGTATTATCTTGTTTTGCAAAAAATGCCAAAAGATAAGAAAAGATTGTAAAACATGCGACAAAAACAAGATTTATAAACTATTGAAAACGGGTATGGTTGGAGGACCTAGTATTATATTTACGCGCTATGCAGAAAAGGAAGAAACAAAGATTCGCCCTCATAAATATAAATTTCCGAAAAATTGTATGCGAATTGTTGGTTATGACGCAAATGGGTTATATCTATACTGTGCAGGACAAGAAATGCCATGCGGAAAAGAAGAATGTATTGAGGTGAAAAACCCATCATGCAAAGAAAATATTAAGAAGATTTGTAAAGAGATTCTTGATGGTAAGCTTTTCGGATTTTGTCAAGTTGATATACATGTGCCTGAAAATATAAAGGAAAAGTTTGAAGAGTTCTCACCTCTATTTGTTGTAGATAGTGTTACCGAAGATTTGGTACCAGAGCACATGAAAGAATATCAAAAAGCTACAGGAAGAAAACATCTAAACAATAATAAAAAATTGCTTGGTGTTACAAAGGCAAAAAAGATATTTTTATATACTCCTATAATAAAATGGTATCTTAATCATGGTTTGGAGGTTACAGCTATTCATAATATTTTGAAGTATGAGTCTGGAAGGCCTTTTGAATGGTTCCCAAAAGAGGTGTCCGACGCACGAAGGGATGGTGATATAGAGGTTATGCTGGAAAAATTAAGTAAAGCTTTTGATGAAAACAATATTGATGATGTCGTAAAAATTACTAATGAATTAAATCAATTTCCCGATATATTTAAAATTATTGAAGATAACAAAGACATTAAAGTATTGATTGAAAAACTAAAAATAAAGTATAAAGGTTGTAAAGAACTAGCCGACACTAACAAGCTGAAAGGAAATTCATTCTATGGGAAAATGATAGAAGATAAAGAAAAACACAACAACACAAGGTATACTCAGGATGAGGAAGAGGTTGAAAAAGCCTTAAGATCTGCGTTCTTTGAAGATCTTACAGAAATAAATGAAACATATGAAATAGTAAAACGAAAACGGCAAATATCAATAGACAGACCCTATCAATGTGGCATCGCGGTGTATCAGCTAGCAAAACTTCGGATGTTGGAATTTTATTACGATTTTCTTGATAAATATGTGGATAGAACGGATTTTGAGTTGATACAAATGGATACAGATTCAATGTATATGGGAATTTCGGCTGAAAACTTGGAGGATATTATAAAACCAAAAACGAGAGAAGAATATTTTAATGGGGGAAAAGAAAAATTCCTATCAACCTCTAAATATCACGACAAGACCCCAGGTCTGTTCAAAAAGGAGTTTGATGGTGTAAGAATGATTGCACTTTCATCAAAATGCTATTATGCGGATGATGAGAAAGGAAAAGCAAAGTATAGTTGTAAAGGTTCAATTCATAGGCAAAACGAAATGAACTGGGATAGGTACATGTTAGCTTTAAAAGGGTCAATTGATATGACACAAAACACAGGATTTAGAATCAATGACAATCAAATTGTGACATATACACAAATTAAAAAAGGATTGAATGGATATTATGATAAAAGATGGGTTGAAGAAGATGGAATTCACACATACCCAATCTATTAGTTTATTTCAAAACAGAATCTGGAGGTAACTGAGTATCATAGGGAATAACCTGTAATTCTTCCCTTACAAACCCGCGTCTTGGTCCATCTTGTAAATAATATAAAACCGGTTGATTAGGAGAAACCTTACTTCCAGAAATATAATAAATCTTAATACTCCAAATAGGATCTGTGGCTCTTCTTTTTTCACCACCTTCAAGCTCGCTTGAAAATAATAAATATCTAACTCTTACCTCAATTGGTAATCTAACCTCATCAAGCCCAACAACTCGATGATATCTTTTGGTTTCAATATCAACCTCTTTCATTTTTATAGCATCATCGGGTTCTTTACCGGTTAATCTAGTTGGTGTATTATTCAAAGTTTTTAGAATATTAGGTAATCTTTTAACCCATACCCGCGATCGATCATAACTGATCATTTCCTGTGCATATTGATGACTAAATATTCTTTCACCTAATATTCTATTTGCTCTTTCCACAAATGCTTGGGCTCTATGATTTCCAGCTTCGCTCCTTTGTATTCTAACATTATGGTAATTCATAAGTTTGGAAACCTCACCCATAAATTCTTTTCCAGGATCAACCATTAATGTTTTAGGATATTTCAATTTCCGGGAATAAATTTTTTTAAAAGCTTCAGATATCACTCGACTTTCTTTTGTGGTTAATGGCTCCGCATCTTTGTATCTCGAAGCCACATCAACCACAACTAATGCATATTTATATGTTTTTCTTCCAACTCTATCATGAGGTAAAAATAATAAATCTGATTGGTGAATCTGATTAGGTTTATCTACGGTCCAATGCGGTCTAGGTATATATTTTGGAGACGGAAGATATATTTGCCATATCGCCTGTTTTTCTAACCATTGTTTTGCTTCATTTTCACTTACTTTAGCCGCTTCAGCTAATTTAGGAATTGCAGAATATCCTTTCCAATATCCCAAAGTTGAATAATATATCCGACTCAAAGTAGAACTCATTTAAAGATTAGGCAAAGTATCTTATAAATTACAATGACGTCAGAAAAAAATAATCCAAACAGGATTCCCAGGGAACCTTTTGGTTTGAAAGAAGAATCAACGCTACATAGAATTACACTAAATCCATCTTCCGCCAACCCCGGAGAAACACTATATATAAATATCCCAAAACTTTCTGAGAATATGGTTATTGTGCCAGGAAGCGTATATCTAGTATTTGACTTGGTTGTTGAGGGCCATGCTAATAATACACTCGTTAACAATGTGGGAAGTAATCTTATATCTAGACTTAGGGTTCTTTTTGGCGGTGTAATATTACAAGATACAAACAGATACGATCTATTTCAAACCTATCATGATTTATTTTTGACAGATGAAGATAGAGAGGATAGATTAAAACAAGGAATTTCTTCTGAAAACATGAGGAAACTTAGAACAAATGCGGGCGATAAGAAAACCCAAGATGTAAAGGAAGTGGCTCTTGCAGCAGTACATAACACTAAGTATCATATTCCAATAAACCACCCTATTCTAAACGATCACGGAGTTTTCTACCCAAAAGCGCTAGAGCACCATCTACTCTTTGAGATTACACTTGCCTCAATTAATAATATTGTTATTTACTCTGACACTACTAAAACACCAGCATATTCAATCAAAAACCTTGAGTTAGAATATTCTACCATTTCTAGTGAATACTTGGCACGCGAGGCCCAGGCCGCTTATCAGGTTGGTAAAGGTTTCTTTTATGAACATGTCATTCTGCATAAAACTTTTAACTTTTCCATGGGAGGTGATGTTGTTATAAATGAGCATATTAATCTACCCAGAAGATCAATGACTGGGATATTATGTTTGTTTACATTACAACAGGCCGCAGGGGCACGTAACTCTGAGAATTTTTACAACCCAGGTATAACCTCAATTAATATAGATGTTGATGGTCTACCAAATCGTTTATACTCTAAGGGGATGATGCCATCAGATCTATGGGAGTCGGTAAAGAAAAGATTTGGAAAAGAAATTGGTTCCTCACGTGGGTCGGTAAAGGAAAAGGATTTTTATAATGATAAGTTTGCTCTGTGGGTTGATATGAGAACTCAACCGGATAATGGTATTCACGGAGGTGGCTTTGCCCTAACCAATACACAAGATGGTGTAAAATTAGAAATTAAAAGAAAACAAAGCGGTTCTGGAACTATAACATGTTATATGTTTGTTGTGGCTGATGCAATGATGGAGGTTATGAATTCACGTTTGCGAAACATTAAGTACTGAGGGGCTTAAAAACCTTTAGTTATAATACAAATTATGGAAGAATTGAGAGATAAAATACCCTTTCATTGTATTATAACTGGACCAACAAATTGCGGAAAAACAAAGTATATAATAGATCAACTCCGAGGGTCATTTAGAAAAGTTTTTGAATATATTGTTTTAATATGCCCAACTTATTCCAAAAATAAAACCTATCATAATTTTGCCCGCGGAGATAAGAGATTCTTTGTATTATCGCCTGATGCAAGTAACATTGATGAGATTAATGGCTTGTTAAAAGATTGTCAAACTTTATTTTCCGGCACAAATACATTAATAATTTTAGATGATTGCGCTGTTTCGAATGATCTGAAGAAAAGATCAAACAAGTTTATTGATTTAGCATTCTCCGGAAGGCATCATGGGTTATCAATGTGGGTTCTAACTCAACAATTAACATCGATAGCGAAACCATTCCGGGAAAATGTGGCTTGCGTTGTTACTTTTCATAATCCATCACAAAAAGGTATGAAGATGTTTTTCGAAGATTATGGCGGTGATTTAGATTATGAATTAGGTAAAAAGTTTGTTCAACTCTTGAAAACTGAAAAATATTCTAGACTATGTTTGAGTTTATGCTACCCATTTAATTGTTATTTGGAAATTCCGAGCGAGTGAAGCGAGAGAGGAATCCGACCGCAGGGATCAGCCAAACGGAGCGTAGCGAAGTGCGGAACTCGAAGTTATAAATTTAAAGACCTAGCCGTAGGTAAGAAAATTAAAAGATGACAAGCGTAAAAGATTATATTAAAGATGAAAAAAACGGTGGAAAGACTGAAAGACCTCAGGGAGTATCGGGAAAAGATGAGATAAAAGGTAGCGAACTTGAGATAAAACAAGAATCACTAGCCATTCTCGCATCTCTAGGTACAACAAAGGAATATTTGGGGGTTGATATGAGTCTGGGTGATATAAAAAAATTATCAGCAAAAGATGTTGAAAAATATTATAATCGTTATCAGGCAGTAATGGGTAAGAAAATTAATGGCGGGTTGGTAGATTCATCTCTTCAATTAATTTCTAAAGTTATTTCTTACATGGTTCCTGTAGATAATATAGAAGCTCTTTGTAAGGATTTGAAGAATGATGATTTAGTTAATCGCGAACTAACAAACATTGTTGGTCTATTAGCATTGAAAGCTGGGAGATTAGCAGCACTTGCTAGCGGTCTATTCCAGCTTGCTAAGCATGTCAAAATAGGTAAAATACAAGAAGTTAAAAGGGAAATTACAGATAATTCTAACACAACTGAACATACTACTGATCAGGATGCTGACGGGTGTGATACTGTTCACTAAGCATGATTTGCTCCGCTGCCTAAGTGGTCTAAAGATTTATTAATGATATGTAAAATAATGTCCGAACAAAATGAACAAGTTGAACAAATTACAGCAGATCCTGCTCCTGAAAATAAAGATTCGAAAAAGAGGGAAAAAGATCCTAAAAAAGTAGCAGCTGGTAAGAAATTGGCGGAATATAATAAAAAAGCAAAAGAAGCATTGGCTAGAGAAATTAAACGCGAAGAGAGCCTGCGGGCTGAGGAGCAAGAGCAAAATGAAAATAAAGAACAACCACTGGGTAGTACTGAATCTAAATCGTGGCTTCCGGAGTTATCTTTTACTACTGTTTTATCCGTTGTTGGATTAGGTTTTACAGCATTTGATCTTTTTATGAGGTATCGGGAAAAAGCTAGGATTGGTTACACCGAATATAAAAATAGGATACCCGATTTATCACAAGTACCCAAAGTTCCGCCATCGCAAACTACAAAAATTCCAGTACCACAACCGCCAAAATATGTAGAAATGTTTTAAGCAAGGCCCTAAAAGTATCTAAAGATTTATTACTGATGAGTAAAAAAATAATGCCAAACGAAAACAAACTTGTGAAAACTGTTACTGATTCTGCAGTCCTTATCGGATTAGCAGCTGGAGTTGGTTATGTAGCTAAAAAGATGATGAAAGAATCATTTATGAACGATCCATCCTCAAGTATTACAAATTATGCAAAATGGGTAGCTGTATTGTCTGGTAGTATGTATCTAAAAACATATTTAGAGGAACAAAAGATTTTACCAAATAATTAAACATGGCAGCAATAATGATTATTGGAGGAGCTGTATTAAATGCAACCGCCTTTATTGGTGGAAACTATCTTGTAAAACGTCTAACAGGAAATAAAACAGATACAGAAAAAATACGACACGATAAAGCATTAGAAAAATATCAAAAAGATTATGCAGAATATCAGGAGAATAGACAGAAACTAATTGATTGGAAAATGCGACGAAAGGATAATAAATACCAAGCATCAAAAAATCTTTCAAAAACAGATGAATCTTTAGAATTGTATGGCCAAATGCATGAGCCAAAATTTTCAGATTATTATAGACCCAATGAAAATCAAAAGATGGGTGAAATGGCATATGTAGGAGGTGGAATGTTAGCATTAGGTTATGTAGCAAGTAAATTCATATAGTTAATTGTATGTGTTTAATTTAAAGATTTCTTACTGATGAGTAAAAAATCATGGCAGAAGGAGGAGAAGAATTAGATCCAACTGAACTAAATGAAACAAAAGATGATGATACTCAGGATAATAATGATACAATTTATATGACACCAACCAGAACAAACACCTCTATTGATCAAGATTATGCTGGTTATGATGAATATAACCGACAGAAGGGAGAAGAAAGACCTATACCTACTATTGATATATATGATGAAAGGAGAGAAGCTATACAACATATAAAAAGTTTGTTTCCAGATTTCAACCCTTTGGATTCACCATTTACAGCAGAATGGGATAGTGAAGGTAATTTAACTGTTAAATTGAGTGGAAAGAGTAATCCTGCTACACATATATTGATTGATAAAAATGGAGTGCTTAAGCTTGAAGATTTACCAAAAACAATTAGAAAAGCTCTAGGCGCTGATTATGAAACCATGTTGGGAAAATATAATAATAACTTGTCTGAATTGAAAAAATCTATTGAAAAAAATAAGGAATTAGATAATGCATTGAAAGGATTGAAAACCTTTGCAGAAGTATACCCTAAAGAGATTAACCGATATGTAGAAAGAGAAAAAGAACTGCGGGAATTCATTGAGAGACAACAGGTACAAAAAGCAGAAAATAAAAGTCTTTTCGATCAAACTGTTAAACAGAATATAGAATTAAAAATACAAGCAGAGAAACTTTTGGATGAAACAAAATTATACAAAGAGGAAATAGATAAATATAAGAAGGGTAAATCAAATTCATTAAAGTTAGTAGAAAGTAATGAACGATTACAAACCGAGGTTGATAAACTAAGAGAACAAATTAGAAATAAAGTAATCTCAAGTGAAGAACAAATATCGAATATTGAGATTAGAAAAGAAGAAATACTTAAAAATCTCCCATTACGAGAGCGAATAAAGTACATCTTCAAAAAGTATGGTTTTACAGTATTTGCTGTTATTAGTGCTGTAGGTGTTGTTATTGGCGTTATCGTTTCTAATCTTTCTAAAGGTTTATCTACATTGGGAAAGGGTGTAGGTAATGGTTTGAAAACTCTTGGTAAAAAACTTGGAGAAATATTACCGGGAATGGTGGGTGCAATTGTTAGCTTTCTTTTCAAAACAGCGGGTGAAGTTATTGGATTTTTAGGTAAGAATGCTTGGCTTTTGATAATGGCTGTGGTTCTATATTTTGTAGAACAGTTTAAAAAGAAGAGTAAGTAGATTAAAAAAAACATGATTAGCCGATGCAATGATGATATAATAACTTTTTTATCAATCACAATGCTAACTACAGAAACAACAATTTATATCGATCCTGCATTATATAATGCAAAAGAAGTACAAATTCTAGATTTTTCTGGGACTAATGCTACAAATGATAATCCTTTATACTTAATGAGTGATATTATTGAACCAAAGTCTTCATATTACAATCGTATCCCAAGTGGAGGAAATGTAGAAATCCGTCCTTCACAACTACTAGCTTCTATCCCATCCAAAAAGTACCCAATTTTAAGAATTACGAAAACAAAAAATCCATTGAACAACTTTAAATTATGGATTCTAGATAAAAATGGAACAAAATTAATTTCTAATACAGTTCGTATTCGTATCAATTTAAAGATAACATGTTGATTAGTAAAAATGGATAACTACAATGAAATTTATCCCGTATTACCAAATAATGGAGAAAATGACCCGCGGTTGAATTTCAGACTACAAAAATCTAGTGAGGTATTACAAAATCTTGAGAAAGAAATTAAACATTATGAAGATGTAAGGAAAAAATACAATAGGGCAAGAACCCTATTTGCAAAAATCAGTGTTGGCGGCGGGATGATTTCAGTCATTCTATCTGCAAGCGGTTTGGGAACATCTCTTACTGGTTTTGGTGCTGCTATTGGTATACCATTGGGGGTGGTTGGTGGAATTTTTGGGGCTTTATCTGTTGGATTTGGGGCTGCATCAAAAAGACTTTCAAATAAAGTTAGTAAACATGAACGAACCGCCTCAATTGCAAAATCAAAATTAAACACTATAAATGACTTGGTTTCAAAGGCTTTGAAAGATAATGCTATATCAGATCAAGAATTTTCTATAATTCTAGCAGAGTTGGAAAAGTTTCAAAAACTAAAACTAGAAATAAGACAAAAATTTAATAGAGATACAGAAAAAAACTTGAACATGTCACAGATAAGAAGAGAAGTTCGTGCAGATCTATTAAAAGAACTAACCGCGCCCACCCATTAAAAATTTCATATGAGAGAACTGAGGTGGGTTGTAATTGTTTTGCAGGAATTAATTAACATTTTATTCTAGATCTAAAGACCTGATTTACAAAAACACAAAGAATAAAATGTTATTCACAGACTTTAAAAATAAATATCCAAGCGCTAACCTTGATAAATTTACATTTGTGAATGATTCATATGGAGGATATATTAAGTGGAAAGTTGATGGCACAACAATAATGAGTTATGACGACCCAACTGGTAAAACATGGACGGATGGTATGACACCAATCATGAAAAAAGTTTTATGGAAAGATTTGGGGCTGAGCGGTGATTTACAGTATTCGTCTGATTTTCCAAAAAGTTTAACTTTTACTAATCAAAGCTATCGTATGCCGGCTGTTCCTTTTGATGATTTTGCGACTGATGTTACAAAAATGTTAACAATGATGGATATATATGTAACAGATACAAAGAAATTCACAGCAAGATTTCCTAATATTTTTAAACAGCAAGTTGCAACTTTCAAATCGGGAGAACAAAGTAGAAAATGGTTAAATAAACCAGATATTAATTATTGGCCTCAACAATTAAATTTTGCAGTTTGGTGCGCAACATCCGGCTGTGGAATTAGCCCATTTGAAAGTTTAAATTATCCTAAAGTAGTGAACGGATTTATAAAGTTTCATATATATTTCACAATAAGGAGGATATTATATGAAATGAAACTACCTATGCCGGGTGAACAGACTTTTGCGATAAATAATAACCCGTACAATAAAGCCGCATATAATCGATTGTGTAATGAATTTGGAATAAGTTATAATGCTGATGCGCCGTGGAGCGGGTCCATGCCTTTGGCTGACTTTAGATGGAAAGGTGGAAGAAATAATGGATTAGGTGATATATTCATAGATTATGGTAATAGATATGGCGCAACAGATCATGATTATCAAAGTGTGCGAGTTGTAAGAAATTATGATAAAGAAGCAGATATGTGGCCTAGTTCGGGGGATAAATTTTCAGATGATGGGGGTAAGCAACTAGAAGGCAATCTAATCTCTTTCTTAAGAAATGATGACTTTGCCGATTTCAAATATGCATGGTTTATACCGACAAGTGGGCACGGGGTAACAAAAGCTGGGCTTGGAAGATTAAATAGGTCAGTTGAAGCTTTTGTTTACTGCATATTAGGAGCACAAACTAACATGAGAAGCCCTATTTACGGTAATGGAGGCGGAGCAATTAATACACAGCAGCAATTTTTAACCTTATTTGAAAGTAGTGTTATTGAAAATGACCTTGCTAATTCAGTACAAAGATATCAATTGGCGGTACAAAATGCTAAAGTGCGTCTGGATATGGCTATTGCTCCGGGGGTTTGGTTGATGCCGAGTAATATGATAATAAATACAGAAAGTGTGGTTGGATATAATAACAAACTTATGAAAGCCACGGGGGATATGAAATTTGGGGCGAATAATTTATTAAATACTGAAACAAAACAGGTTGGTATAAGTCATAACTTAGGGTCTTCGAAGGTTGATTTACCGCATAACCTAAAACAACAAACTAAAACAGAGTCAACACAAACAACTCTAATTAAAAATGAAAATAATAACCAACTTGAAGATGGTTCCGGCTCCAACAATATTGAAACAACAGAACATGAAAAAAATTTATTAACATTTATTCTTATAGGGGGGTCAATAGCTTGGTATCTATTTCGTTAAATTTTATATATTGTTATGTAACGCGTATTTGAGTTATATAACATAATTATATTCTATCAATCTAAATACCTAGACATTATTTTTTAGCAGTTATTATTTCCATACCTTCAAACATATTTGTAACTGGCGGAGAGATAGAAAAATGCGAAGATATTCCATCATTTACATGTTTTTTTATTTTTTCGTAAAACTTATTTTTATCTGTAATTACTATATTTAAACTAATCTCAAATGAAATAATAAATATTTCTAAATTACTATTAATTTCTTTTTCATTATTAATCTTAATTGCTTTTTCAAAATAATCTTTATCCAATTTAATATCTTCTTCAATTTTATGAAGTTTTACTCCTTTTGTAATAGATCCACTAGAATATATCTGTCTTTCACTAATTAACACTGGAGTATCATCAAATATGTAAAGAATTTTAAAAGGAAAAAATGCTAAATTATTTGGTTCGGCAACAATATTTAAATTATCATTCTCTGTAACACAAATTGTAAAATCTTTCTTTACTTCATTAAAGAAATCTTTTGTACATTTTTTTTCTTTATTATCGTATTTAATAGTTAAAAATTTTATATTCATTTTATTTTATTTTATTTTATATCTTTAAATCATAAATCAATTTTTATTGTTATGTAACTATTATTTTAGTTATACAACATAATTATTTTACCAATCTTCACCCCATCTTTCTTTCAAATCTCTTAACTCTTCAACATCAATACACCAATCTAAATATCTAGATGGATGCCATGCTACAGCCATTAAATCATCATACAAGTCTTTGTAGAATTTCTCTTTATGATTTATTTTATCTTCATTTACAAATATATCAACTTCTATTGTTTTAACAACGAACTTTTCATCAAACTTATTAATATTACATCTCTTATTTGTATAAGAATTACCATTATCATATTCAAAAACATCATCATAATAATGATCAAAAAAATATGGCTCATAATCACCTCCAACTAAAACTTTTAACTTTTCATTTGAGCAATTTAATGCTGATTTTACAAAATTATCAACACATATACCATCAATATCAAAATTTATACCAGTTTGAAAATTAAAATAATCAAGACATACACCATCAATATCTAAATCATCATGAAAATCAAAAGCAATTGTAAATTCAATATATTCATTATTTCCATATTTATCAAGATAATAATCATCTTCATCTTCAACATAATAATCAATAAACTCGCGATTTTTTGATATATTTTTTAATAAATCTTCTTTTATTTCCTCTATAAAATCACAAAAACTTAATCTTTTATTATTATAATATTTAATTTCAATTGATTCCGACATTATTTTATTTTATATTTTATATCTTTAAATCACAAAATCATTTTTTATTGTTATGTAACTATTATTTTAGTTATACAACATAATTATATATTCTATCAATCTTCTCCCCATAACTCTTTAAGAAACTTTGAATCCTCAATATCAATACACCAATCTAAATATCTAGATGGATGCCATGTTACAGCCATTAAATCATCATACAAACTTTTGTAGAATTTACGTTTATGTTTTAACTTATCACTATCTATGCTTATTTCAACCACTATTGAATCCAAAATAATACCATTAAATTCTAACTCATGATCTTCTTCTTCAAAAAAATCTCTTAAACCGCCATAAGATAATATTTCTGAAAAATAATTTTCATCAAACTCCAAACCTTTTTTAAGATCTAAAATAATTCTACCTCTATAAATTCCATCATTTTTTATAAAAAAAATATTACAACAAAAAGCATATCCATTTTCTTCAACAATAAATTCACGATATTTTGTTATCTTTTTTAACAAATCTTCATTTATTGAATCTATAAATTCACGAATAAAAAAACCTTTTTCATTTAAAAACTTTAAAGAAAGTTGACCATAATTTAATAAAAATTTATCTTCCATTTTTTATTTTTATTTTATATCTTTAAATCATAAATCAATTTTATACGGCATTCCTTACAAGAGGCTTTTTGTTTCATGTGTTCGCATATTTGTGATCCCACGCATTCTTTACATTGTTGTTTTTGTTTACCATGTTCGCATATTTGTGACCCACCACATTCTTTACATTTTTGTTTTTGTTTATTATGCATACAATATAGCGGCCCTTTACACTTTTTACAAGCATACTTAGTTCTATTATGTTCACATATTTGTGATCCACCGCATTCTTTACAAAAATATTTAAGTTTTCCATGAATACAAATATACTCGCTAGTAGTAGTAACTTTTTCAATTAAATTAATAATTTGCTCCTCTTTTAATTTTTTAAACTCATTAATAAAATCTTTTCTGCTCATTTTTGATCTTCCTTTTGTTTTTAACTCCTTAGCAATTCTTTTTAGCTCATAAAAAGATAAATTATTTAATTGATTCATAATTAATTTGTAAATAATTTTTTTTTATCTTTAAATCAATTTTATTATTTTTTTAAAACTCGACATTCTTTACAACTTTGTTTTATTTTATTATGTTGACATATTTGAGATCCTACGCATAACTTACAATAATACTTTCTTCTTCCATGAATACATATTAGAGAACCTCCACACTCTTTACAAAACGCCTTAATTTTTTTATGTTTGCATATCTGGTTACCTCCACACTCTTTACAGTAATCCTTAAATCTGTTATGCTTACATATTTTAGAACCATGACACTCTTTACATTGACGCTTAATTCTATCATGTTCACATATTTGAGCCCCCACACACTCTTTACAAAAACATTTATGCTTATTGTGTTCACATATTTGAGAGCCTCCACACTTTATACAGTTCGGCCTATATCTTTCGTGTTCGCATATTTGAGACCCACCAAACTTTTTACAGTGATATTTATACCTTCCATGAATACAATAATATAAATAATGTTTTTTAGTTTTTATTTCACCATCAACAATTTTTTTTTTAGGTTTTGCACCCTCTTTTTCATAATTTCTTTCTTGTGTTTCTTCCATATTATCAAAGGCTTGAGCAATTTCTGGAATTTTACGCCACTCTTTGATAATTTCATTTTTGGACAATTTTTTACCTTTTTCTTTCATAATTTTATTTAGCTGTTTTACTATTAATCTTTTTAAACTTTCACCATTTTCGTTTATGGCTTGTTTTAGCTGTTCTACAAGATTTTTACTCTTTAGTGGCTGTTCCATTTTGATAATATAAACTATTCTTTTAAACTATTTTTTCAAAAATTTTTCTTGTTAAAAGTATCGAAAATTGACAGAGATTTTTTTTGTAACTTTTGCAACTTTTTAATCTAAGCTAAAAAATCTCTGTCAATTTTAAGTCAAAGCCAAAAATAACCTAAAATCCACCCTATAATAACGCTTATATACTACTGCTTCAGTTTGTTCTCTTCGCGTCGCCGATTTGCCATGGCCTAAATTAAGAGATGGAACCCAGTCGATACTGTGTCGATCCCACAAAGGAGCTGCGGTTCCAGAGTGAAAATGTTGATCACAAACCCTATCGTTACTTAAGATTTTCTCTGTGAGGTCATCGCGGCTTATTGCTGAGATCCATCGTCGTCTTCGCTCAATGCTGAGTTCTTCTACTTCTGGGCCCTGATTCGTCACAACTGCCGGAACTCTATATAATCGGATTCCCTTATCTCGACCAGTTTTTCTAGAACACCCCACAATCAGGCACATTGGCATTTTGAGGATGCGAAACTGGAATAAAACGCGTCTGAATAATTGTGTTTGTGACTAGCATCCGTCCGCCATATTGGTATTTGAAACACCAGCATGGCGGACGGAAGTCACAAGTGATACCGGAAGTCACGTGAGTGCAAGCCAAGAATTAGGTTTACCCTCGAGTTTCATCGCAAATCGCAGTCACGTGCAATGGGGAATACCGCAGACACATAATGCGGGCGCAAACTTCTTTCTACATGTCGAAGTCGATGGCGAATATGTTGAAAACAAATGGTGTCATCTTTTCTACGCTCAAACATACAGACCCACAAACCGTTCGCGGTAGACCCACTCTAAAAGATGGCGTGTGTAATGAGCGTATATTTCGAAACGGGTCGTCCCGCGAACTGAACATAGCAAAAGAATCAAATGATTTAGCGAATGTCTCACTGGAATCAAACCAGAAATCAAACGAGTTACCGGTGAACAGAAAATGTGGACAGAGTGACAGAAGAGCATTTGCTGATAAAGACAAGGTGCCTCGCGATGAAACTCGAGGAAACGACAACAAAGATGCCACGTTGGAAACCAGGACCTTGGAACCCTTAGCATTTCAGTCCTGCAGTCCCGCAGTGGGAAAGAAAATAAATTTTAGAAGGGTATAGACCTCGGCACATGGATTATAGAACGAGGTATGCTCATGTGTATCGTGCTTATTTTCGGCACATGGATTATAGAACGAGGAATATTCATGTGTATTGTGCTTGTTTTCGGCACATGGATTATAGAACGAGGAATAATCATGTGTATTGTGCTTGTTTAGTTTTGTTTCCATATGCAAATATTTATTGACTGCGGGACTGCGGGAGCAGAACTTTAATGTCACGCAATCGTGGCCGGGTATTCTGAAGTTTAGCCGCACGCCTACCTGTTGTCCGACTTACGATCTTAGATCGTCTTGTTATGCTTAAAACACTCGTATCCGTATAAAAGGCAAGACATTTTACAATGGATTTAAGCTCAGTAATCATTTGCTGAAAATAGTGAGCGGTGCTTACACTTGAAGAGGGTCTTAGTTTTCGTAGTACGAAAACTAAGATGGGGTCTTAGTTTTCGTAGTACGAAAACTAAGACCCCTAAATTTACCGGTAAATTTGACCTAAAACCCGGGGAAAAGGATCGAACATGATATAAATTGACAGATCAGACTTATTTCGGTTACAATTTGACTTTATATTTCGACGGATTTGATTTTAGGGGGTCTTAGTTTTCGTAATCTCGAAAACTAAGACGGGTCTTAGGTCTTAGGTCTTAGTTTTCGAGGGTCTTAGTTTTCGTAACACCCGCTGTTTGTAAGAGTTTCACTTTCGTTCGTAATAAACAATTTCGCAATATAATTTGCTCACTTACCGTCGAATAATTTCATCCCATATTTATTTGCTTCGGTAGTATTTCTTTGGTGTATGATTTTTAAGCTTGACTTGAATTTCTCCCTGTCTAATTCAAGAAATCATCCCTCCATGATGGTCGTTTTCCGTGCCAATGGTATATGAGCTGATATACTATGAGTAGGGAACCAATCAGAGCGCGCGTTTGCTCATATACAAGGGTTGCAGATATAATAAATATATTTATTATATCTGCAACCCTTGTATATGAGCAAACGCGCGCTCTGATTGGTTCCCTACTCATAGTATATCAGCTCATATACCATAGTACGGAAAACGACCATCATGGAGGAATGATTTCTTGAATTGGGCGGGAAGAAATTCAAGTCTTGCTTGAAAAAAGTGTACCAAAAAATACTATCGAAGCAAATAAATATGGCATTGACTGATTCGACGGTAAGTGAGCAAATTATATAGCGAAATTGTTTATTACGAACGATAGTGAAACTCTTACAAGCAGCCGCCATTTTGAAAGATCTGTGGAGCCCGTAAACTGAGTTTTTATTTATTTCTACCTAATTTTCCACTTTTAATTCTCAAATTAATTTGCTAACTCGAAAAAAATTGACAAGCGCATCAAAGAGATGTTTAAAAACGAGCCGGACTCGTGTTTGAAACTTTTTTACACATCGGCTCGACGACAACATTGTTCTGTTCAAAAACAATAACAAAGTCAATTCTTGTCGTACAAACTAATTCCAGTGTCTAATAAGCGAGGGTTTAGAGATATAATTCCTCGCGAAGCGAGGCCGAAGGCCGAGCGTAGCGAGGTTACTAATCGTGTCGCTTTCGGTCAGACCACGTGGCTCGCAAGCCCGAGTAAATCGAGCCGAGAGTTTTTATATATGTATATATATATATTTATATATATATATATATCTATATTTTAAAGGTGTCCGTTCGCAGGCCAGGTTACCTGGCAATAGTAGCGCACTTGAGAAGTGCTGAACCGCCATTTCGAATTCCGTGATGCCTTTTTGAAAGAAACGTAAATTTTGTGGAAACCGATTTCACTCGTCCTGGAAGTACATCCCAGCAAGATGATCTCCGAGATATTCAAGAAAGATTAGCTCGAGATCGTCGCCGAGTAAGTTCGAATACCGTGAAAATCAACACAAGGAAAGCACGACTCAAAGCAGGGATAGAGAAACGACAGCGGGGAGAATAACGACAGACATCCGTCATCCCAGCAAAGACAAAAACTGCTCGCTCTAGAAAAAGGCAAACGAAACAGCAGGGAAAAGGACCAGGAATTCAACCAAGTTAGTTTGGAATTTGAATGTGTTATTGATAGAAGAAATACAGAACATGAGTGAACGATTACATAACGAAATATATTAGCGTACTAAATTTAGCAAAACGGCTTAGAAGGGAAACCGAGTAGAACGAACTTCAACGATTGGAGATGTCTCTGGAAAATAATTCTATTAGTCTAAAAACGGAATCGGAAGACGACCAACAGATTACAAGAGAATGTAAGTAGGTATTTTTCATAATAAAACGATAGCATTTCCATTTTGAAGAAATTCCCAACACAGAGAGTTGCAGTTGTTATAACCATCATTTACAACGATGTGATCTGATATCGTTGCAACAGTGAAAATATTGTAAATTTTCTTGATCTAGCAGTTATGTTAAACATTTTCAACACAATATATACCCTGTGTCACTATAAAGTACTGGTTCTGCAATATTATCAGTGATCAATGCGATCATTTCAGAATAAAGCAAATGTGATTACTGAATTCTGAGTAGTATTTCTCTTTGCCATATATATATGTATGTATTCTCTGATTGAAAGGTTTCAATAATATTGCGTAGAGACAACAAGTTTCATAGCCTTTTCACAAAGGGTCAGTTTTACCTTAGAGTGCAATGACCCCCCCTCCCCTGATAATATTGCTATCTAGAACCCCTGCCCTTTTTCCACAAATAAAAAGTTAATTCAAGCCTTAATTTGAAAAGTTAGAGATAACATATTAACTTTGTTACTTTCTGCTGTTTACTTTATTTTTATGATGTCAAATATCAATATTTCATAACAACCACAACATGCAATTAACCTTTTACATTGGAAAAACTTTATAAAGAAGAAAATAAATTTTGTAATGCCAAAATGTTTATGATCTTTCTCATATATTCATTGCAAGTGTGCTGTATGTAGTAATAAGTGTTTCAAGTTTCCTAAATGCCCTATGCTTTCAATAATGATTTTCCACACAAACTTTATACTCAAATGACTGCACTAGATTCTAAACCTTTAAGAAGAAATGGTATTGTTTGGAGCTGTTTTGATTACTACCACCTCTGATGAAAAGCCTATTAAGAAGATTTTTGTATTGCTTGTAGTAGTAGAGTAACAATACCTTTACCAAGATTAGGACATGCATCCCACCCCATAAAAATATATTATGTTTAACATGAAAAATATAACAATAATAATAATAATAATAATAATAATATCAATACCAGTAATAATAATAGTAATGATAATAATAATAATATAATGATAGTTCTTTTCGTTACTATATGTCATTGAATACCTGGAGCTGCCATGACTTTTTCGATGAAATACCATCCTTATATTAAATCTTTCTTCTGCAGTTTTTATAATAGAAATTTTCATATGTTCAAAATAATATAATCTTCTGTGGTTGGGTATGGATATTTTGCCTGTTTCTGTAACAGCACAATTAAACTTTCATGTGGTATATACTTTTGACTGATTGATGTTGATTTCACATTTTTTTACAGGAGTACATAGTGCAGCAATCTTTTTGAACATATTAAGATTTCAATAACTCTTTCTTACATGTATTGTTTTTATGATATGACCTAAAAATAGCACAACCACATACTATACAGTCGGCACTCACTATTACCAAACCTTTATTCAAAGTTTTTGTAGAATCCAATTGTTTTACCCCCGATTTTTTTTTTATGTAATGACATTGTATCTCACACTTCTCTTGATATGGCATCTCTTTTGAGGGAAGAGGAATTTTTCTATCTACCACTGGGGGTACCATTGCAACTGAAGAGAATACACAAATTGAAACATGCACTATTCATAATGCTCTCAATTGTGGATACCTAGGAATAAAATAATGACTGCAGTAGACAATAAAATATCTAATCAGAAGATTCTTCTTACAATGAATCTCATGCAATTATAACCAAAAAACAAACAAAAAATAATTGGAGCATTCAACTCATCCTCGGTGAAAGAACATATAGTGTTTAAAAGGGATGTACAACAAAGAAGACAAAGCAGTAGAGACTAAGAAAATAAAACTAAAAAAAACAGGTTTTTACACCATGGTAAACACAAGCATTCATATCAACTCTTCAAGATTTCACCTGCAAAAGATTTACAATCATTTTCAATTTGTGTCAAGTGAATATTATTGTGGTACTTCATCGACTCTGTATTCCCTGTCAAGATAATAAATAATTTTACTTCTATTCCCTCTGGTGCAATCTCAGTGGCAGTGAAAGGTCAATTTTTAAGCACTGTGTTGACCGGTATCCTGATCATGTAATTTGCACCAGGTGTCACTAATTATGTACCAAACACAGCACAACAAATAAAATAATGGGGACTACGCTGATATAAAAAATATAAAATAAAATATAAAAGCATTGTGACTTCTTCAAAAACTAGCTTCGCGAGGTTTTTGCGGGAGTCGTATTTCTAGTAAAACAATTATTCCTCGCGAA
Source organism: Ricordea florida (assembly GCA_949710005.1). Lineage (NCBI taxonomy): Eukaryota > Metazoa > Cnidaria > Anthozoa > Corallimorpharia > Ricordeidae > Ricordea > Ricordea florida. Next base: position 29,977,619 of record OX453275.1, on the reverse strand, counting down.
GCGAGGCCGAAGGCCGAGCGTAGCGAGGTTACTAATCGTGTCGGTTCCGGTCAGACCACGTGGCTCGCAAGCCCGAGTAAATCGAGCCGAGAGTTTTTATATATGTATATATATATATTTATATATATGTTTATATATATCTATATTTTAAAGGTGTCCGTTCGCAGGCCAGGTTACCTGGCAATAGTAACGCACTTGAGAACGCTGAATTTCCGCCATTATTCGGTGATGCCTTTTTGAAAGTAATGTAAATTTTGTGGAAACCGATTTCACTCGTCCTGGAAGTACATCCCAGCAAGGTGATCTCCAAGATATTCAAGAAATATTAGCACGAGATCGTCGCCGAGTAAGTTCGAATACCGTGAAAATCAACACGAGGAAAGCACGACTCAAAGCAGGGATAGAGAAACGACAGCAGGCAGAATAACAACAGAAATCGCAGCCAAGACAAGAACTGCTTGCTCCAGAAAAAGGCAAACGAAACAGCAGGGAAAATGACCAGGAATTCAATCAAGTTAGTTTTGAATTTGAATGTGTTATTGATAGAAATACAGGACATGAGTGAACGATTACATAACGAAATATATTGGTGTACTACATTTAGCAAAACGACTTAGAAGGGACACCGAGTAAGAACGACTTCAACGATTGGAGATGTCTCTGGAAAATAATTCTATTAGTCTAAAACCGGAATCGGAAGACGACCAACAGATTACAAGAGAATGTAAATAGGTATTTTTCATAATAAAACGATAGCGTTTCCAGTTTGAAGTAATTTCCAACACAGAGAGTTGCAGTTGTTATAGCAATCATTTATAACGATGTGATCTGATATCATTGCAACAGTGAAAATATTGTAAATTTTCTTGATCTAGCAGTTATGTTAAACATTTTCAACAGAATGTATACCCTGTGTCACTATAAAGTACTGGTTCTGCAATATTATCAGTGATCAATGTGATCATTTTAAAATAAAGCAAATGTGATTACTGAATTCTGAGTAGTATTTCTCTTTGCTATATATATATATATATATATATATATATATATGTATGTATTCTCTGATTGAAAGGTTTCAATAATATTGTGTAGAGACAAGTTTCATAGCCTTTTCACAATGGGTCAGTTTTACCTTAGAGTGCAATGACCCCCCCCCCTGATAATATTGCTATCTAGAACCCCTGCCCTTTTTTCGCAAATGAAATGTTAATTCAAGCCTTAATTTGCAAAGTTAGACATAACATATTAACTTTGTTACTTTCTGCCGTTTACTTTATTTTTATGTCAAATATCAATATTTCATAACAACCACAACATGCAATTAACCTTTTACATTGGAAAAACTTTATAAAGAAGAAAATAAATTTTGTAATGCCAAAATGTTTATGATCTTTCTCATATATTCATTGCAAGTGTGCTGTATGTAGTAATAAGTGTTTCAAGTTTCCTAAATGCCCTATGCTTTCAATAATGATTTTCCACACAAACTTTATACTCAAATGACTGCACTAGATTCTAAACCTTTTAGAAGAAATGGTATTGTTTGGAGCTGTTTTGATTACTACCACCTCTGATGGAAAGCCTATTAAGAAGATTTTTGTATTGCTTTTAGTAGTAGAGTAACAATAACTTTACCAAGATTAAGACATGAATCCCACCCCATAAAAATATATTATGTTTAACATAAAAAATATAACAATAATAATATCAATACCAGTAATAATAATAGTAATGATAATAATAATGATAATAATATAATGATAGTTCTTCTCGTTACTATATGTCATTGGTTACAGTTCAATACCTCTGGCTGCCATGACTTTTTCGATGAAATACCGTCCTTATATTAAATCTTTCTTCTGCAGTTTTTATAATAGAAATTTTCATATATTCAAAATAATGTACTATTCTATGGTTGGGTATGGATATTTTGCCTGTTTCTGTAACAGCACAATTAAACTTTCATGTGGTATATACTTTTGACTGATTGATGTTGATTTCACATTATTTTTTTACAGGAGTACGTAGTGCAGCAATCTTTTTGAACATATTAAGATTTCAATAACTCTTTCTTACATGTATTGTTTTTATGATATGACCTAAAAATAGCACAACCACATACTATACAGTGGGCACTCACTATTACCAAACCTTTATTCAAAGCTTTTGTAGAATCCAATTGTTTTACCCCCAACTTGTTGATATGGCATCTCTTTTGAGGGAAGAGGAATTTTTCTATCTACCACTGGGGGTACCATTGCAACTGGAAAGAGTACACACATTAAAACATGCACTTTTCATAATGCTCTCAATTGTGGTTACCCGGGAATGAAATAATGACTGCAGTAGACAATAAAATATCTAATCAGAAGATTCTTCTTACAATGAATCTCATGCAATTATAACCAAAAAAACATAAACAAAAAATAATTGGAGCGTTCAGCTCATCCTCTGTGTAAGAACATATTGTGTTCAAAAGTGATGTACAACAAAGAAGACAAAGCAGTAGAGACTAAGAAAATAAAACTAAAGAAAAAAAACACAGGTTTTTACACCGTGGTAAACACAAGCATTCATATCAACTCTTCAAGATTTCACCTGCAAAAGATTTACAATCATTTTCAATTTGTGTTAAGTGAATATTATTGTGATACTTCATCGACTCTGTATTCCCTGTCAAGATAATAAATAATTTTACGTCTATTCCCTCTGGTGCAATCTCAGTGGCAGTGAAAGAGCTAAATGAAGGTCAATTTTTAAGCACTGTGTTGAGCGGTATACTGATCATGTAATTTGCACCAGGTGTCACTAATTGTGTACCAAACACAGCATAAGAAATAAAATAATGGGGAGTACGCTAATATAAAAAATAAAATATATAATATAAAAAAAAATAAAGAATAAAATATGAAAGCATTGTGACTTCTTCAAAAACTAGCTTCGCGAGGTTTTTGCGGGAGTCGTATTTCTAGTTCCACTCAATCTCGTCGTACATGAGCTATAGCCAACTCGGCGCTACGCGCCTCGTTGGCTATTAGCTCATATACGACTCGATTTCGTGGAATATATCTATATTTTAAAGGTGTCCGTTCGCAGGCCAGGTTACCTGGCAATAGTAACGCACTTGAGAACTGCTGCCGCCATTATTCGGTGATGCCTTTTTGAAAGTAATGTAAATTTTGTGGAAATCGATTTCACTCGTCCTGGAAGGACATCCCAGCAAGGTGATCTCCGAGATATTCAAGAAATATTAGCACGAGATCGTCGCCGAGTAAGTTCCAATACCGTGAAAATCAACACGGGGAAAGCACGACTCAAAGACGGGATAGAGAAACGACAGCAGGGAGAATAACAACAGCCAAGACAACAACTGCTCGCTCCAGAAAAAGGCAAACAAAACAGCAGGGAAAAGGACTAGGAATTCAATCAAGTTAGTTTTGAATTTGAATGTGTTATTGATAGAAATACAGGACATGAGTGAACGATTACATAACGAAATATATTGACGTAGTACATTTAGCAAAACGACTTAGAAGGGACACCGAGTAAGAACGACTTCAACGATTGGAGATTTCTCTGGAAAATATTCTATTAGTCTAAAAACGGAATCGGAAGACGACCAACAGATTACAAGAGAATGTAAATAGGTATTTTTCATAACTAGAAATACGACTCCCGCAAAACCTCGCAAAGCTAGTTTTTGAAGAAGTCACAATGCCTTTAGCTATTATCCTATTCCCATTACTACATTCGTTATGCTTTGTTTGGTACACAATTATTGACACCCTGTGCAAATGACATGATCAGTATACCGCTCAACACAGTGCTTAAAAAGTTAACTTCATTTAGCTCTTTCACTGCCACTGAGATTGCACCAGAAGGAATAGAAGTAAAATTATCTGTTATCCTTACACGGAATACAGAGTTTATGAAGTATGACAATAATATTCACTTAAAACAAATTGAAAATTATTTCATTCCTAGGTAACCACAATTGAGAGCATTATGAATAGTGCACGTTTCAATCTGTTTACTCTCTTCAGTTGGAATGGTACTCCCAGTGGTAGATAGAAAAATTCCTCTTCCCTCAAAAGTGATGCCATATCAACAGAAGTTAGAGATACAATGTCATTACATAAAAAAATTGAGGGTAAAATAATTGGATTCTACAAAAACTTTGAATAAAGGTTTGGTAATAGAGAGTGCCTACTGTATAGTATGTGGCTGTGCTTTTTTTAGGTAATCATAAAACCAATGTAAGAAATCTTCATGTGTTCAAAAAAATGGCTGCACTACATACTCCTGTAAAAAAATTAATGCAAAATCAAAATCAAGCAGTCAATAGTATATACCACATGAAAGTTTAATTGTGCTGTTACAGAAACAGCCAAAATATCCATACCCAACAAAAGAATAGTATATGATTTTGAATATATGAAAATTTCAATGATAACAACTGCAGAAGAAAGATTTAATAGTATGGTATTTCATAGTCATTTCATAAGTCAAAGCAGCTTGAGGTATTGAACTGTAACCAATGACATATAGTAACGAGAAGCACTATTATTATATTATTATCAGTATTATTATTAATTACTGGTATTGATATTTTTATTATTATTGTTATATGTTTTTATGTTTTTCTTAATGTATATTGTTATGGGATGGAATGTATGTCCTTATCTGGGTAAAAGTATTGTTCCTCTACTACTACAAGCAATACAAAAATCTTCTTGATAGGCTTTCAAACAGAGGTGGTGGTAATCAAAACAGCTCTAAAGAAAGTCATTTCTACTTTAAGGCTTACAATCTAGTGCAGTCATTTGTCCATAAAGTTGGAGTGGAAAATCATGATTGAAAGCATTGGGCATTTATGAAACTTGTTCCAATTGTTACTATATACAGCACACTTGCAATGAATATATGAGAAAGATCATAAACGTTTTGGCATTACATACTTTAGTTTCTCCTTTATAGTTTTTCCAGTGTAAAAGGTGAACTGTATGTTGTGGTTGTTATTAAATCTTGGTATTTGATATCATAAAAATGAACAGCAGTAAGTAACAAAGTTAATATGTTATGTATAATTTTGCAAATTAGGGCTTAAATTAACTTTTCACTTGTGGGAAAAGGGCAGGGGTCCTAGATAGCAATGTTATCAAGGGCTCATAGAACTCTAAGGTAAAACTGACCCATTGTAAAAAGGCTATGAAACTTGTCTGTCCCCATGCACTATTACTGAAACCTTTCAATCAGAGAATACAGTACGTAGTGACACTGGGTATCTATTCTGTTGAATATGCTTAACATAACTGCTAGATCAAGATGATTTACATTATTTTCACTGTTGCAATGATATCAGATCACATAGTTATAAACGATTGCTATCACAACTGCAACTCTCTGTGTTGGGAGTTTCTTCAAAATGGAAAGGCTATCGTTTATTACAAAAAATACCTTCATACATTCTCCTGCAATATGTTGCTCGTCTTCCGATTCCGTTTTTAGAATAATAGAATTATTTTCCAGAGACATCTCTAATCGTTGAAGTCGTTCCTCCTCGGTCTCCCCTCGAAGTCGTTTTGCTAAATTGAGTTCGCCAGTATATTTCGTTATGTAATCGTTCGCTCATGTCCTGTATTTCTATCAATAACACATTCAATTTCAAAATTAACTTGGTTGAATTCGTGTTCCTTTTCCCTGCCGTTTCGTTTGCCTATTTTGGGGCGAGCAGTTGTTGTCTTTGCTGGGATGTCTGTTGTTATTCTCCCTGCCGTCGTATCTCTGGCCGCGTGCTTTGAGTCGTGCTTTCCTCGTGTTGATTTTCACGGTATTCGAACTTACTCGACTACGATGTCTTGCTGCTTTTTCTTGTATATCTCGGAGATCTTCTTGCTGGGATGTACTTCCAGGACGAGTGAAATCGGTTTCCACAAAATTTACATTATTTTCAAAAAGGCATCACCGAATACGCAATGGCAGAAATTCAGCAATTTGTCAAATGCGCTACTGTGGCCTGGTAACCACGCCTGCGAACGGACACCTTTAAAATATAGATATATATAAACATATAAATATATATATATACATATATAAAAACTCTCGGCTCGATTTACTCGGGCTTGCGAGCCACGTGGTCTGACCGAAAGCGACATGACTAGAAATACGACTCCCGCAAAACCTCGCAAAGCTAGTTTTTGAAGAAGTCACAATGCCTTTAGCTATTATCCTATTCCCATTACTACATTCGTTATGCTTTGTTTGGTACACAATTATTGACACCCTGTGCAAATGACATGATCAGTATACCGCTCAACACAGTGCTTAAAAAGTTAACTTCATTTAGCTCTTTCACTGCCACTGAGATTGCACCAGAAGGAATAGAAGTAAAATTATCTGTTATCCTTACACGGAATACAGAGTTTATGAAGTATGACAATAATATTCACTTAAAACAAATTGAAAATTATTTCATTCCTAGGTAACCACAATTGAGAGCATTATGAATAGTGCACGTTTCAATCTGTTTACTCTCTTCAGTTGGAATGGTACTCCCAGTGGTAGATAGAAAAATTCCTCTTCCCTCAAAAGTGATGCCATATCAACAGAAGTTAGAGATACAATGTCATTACATAAAAAAATTGAGGGTAAAATAATTGGATTCTACAAAAACTTTGAATAAAGGTTTGGTAATAGAGAGTGCCTACTGTATAGTATGTGGCTGTGCTTTTTTTAGGTAATCATAAAACCAATGTAAGAAATCTTCATGTGTTCAAAAAAATGGCTGCACTACATACTCCTGTAAAAAAATTAATGCAAAATCAAAATCAAGCAGTCAATAGTATATACCACATGAAAGTTTAATTGTGCTGTTACAGAAACAGCCAAAATATCCATACCCAACAAAAGAATTGTATATGATTTTGAATATATGAAAATTTCAATGATAACAACTGCAGAAGAAAGATTTAATAGTATGGTATTTCATAGTCATTTCATAAGTCAAAGCAGCTTGAGGTATTGAACTGTAACCAATGACATATAGTAACGAGAAGCACTATTATTATATTATTATCAGTCTTATTATTAATTACTGGTATTGATATTTTTATTATTATTGTTATATGTTTTTATGTTTTTCTTAATGTATATTGTTATGGGATGGAATGTATGTCCTTATCTGGGTAAAAGTATTGTTCCTCTACTACTACAAGCAATACAAAAATCTTCTTGATAGGCTTTCAAACAGAGGTGGTGGTAATCAAAACAGCTCTAAAGAAAGTCATTTCTACTTTAAGGCTTACAATCTAGTGCAGTCATTTGTCCATAAAGTTGGAGTGGAAAATCATGATTGAAAGCATTGGGCATTTATGAAACTTGTTCCAATTGTTACTATATACAGCACACTTGCAATGAATATATGAGAAAGATCATAAACGTTTTGGCATTGCATACTTTAGTTTCTCCTTTATAGTTTTTCCAGTGTAAAAGGTGAACTGTATGTTGTGGTTGTTATTAAATCTTGGTATTTGATATCATAAAAATGAACAGCAGTAAGTAACAAAGTTAATATGTTATGTATAATTTTGCAAATTAGGGCTTAAATTAACTTTTCACTTGTGGGAAAAGGGCAGGGGTCCTAGATAGCAATGTTATCAAGGGCTCATAGAACTCTAAGGTAAAACTGACCCATTGTAAAAAGGCTATGAAACTTGTCTGTCCCCATGCACTATTACTGAAACCTTTCAATCAGAGAATACAGTACGTAGTGACACTGGGTATCTATTCTGTTGAATATGCTTAACATAACTGCTAGATCAAGATGATTTACATTATTTTCACTGTTGCAATGATATCAGATCACATAGTTATAAACGATTGCTATCACAACTGCAACTCTCTGTGTTGGGAGTTTCTTCAAAATGGAAAGGCTATCGTTTATTACAAAAAATACCTTCATACATTCTCCTGCAATATGTTGCTCGTCTTCCGATTCCGTTTTTAGAATAATAGAATTATTTTCCAGAGACATCTCTAATCGTTGAAGTCGTTCCTCCTCGGTCTCCCCTCGAAGTCGTTTTGCTAAATTGAGTTCGCCAGTATATTTCGTTATGTAATCGTTCGCTCATGTCCTGTATTTCTATCAATAACACATTCAATTTCAAAATTAACTTGGTTGAATTCGTGTTCCTTTTCCCTGCCGTTTCGTTTGCCTATTTTGGGGCGAGCAGTTGTTGTCTTTGCTGGGATGTCTGTTGTTATTCTCCCTGCCGTCGTATCTCTGGCCGCGTGCTTTGAGTCGTGCTTTCCTCGTGTTGATTTTCACGGTATTCGAACTTACTCGACTACGATGTCTTGCTGCTTTTTCTTGTATATCTCGGAGATCTTCTTGCTGGGATGTACTTCCAGGACGAGTGAAATCGGTTTCCACAAAATTTACATTATTTTCAAAAAGGCATCACCGAATACGCAATGGCGGAAATTCAGCAATTTGTCAAATGCGCTACTGTGGCCTGGTAACCACGCCTGCGAACGGACACCTTTAAAATATAGATATTTAGTATAAATACTCAGGTGATTATACAAAACCGCGCGCTCTGATTGGTTCGCTATCTCGGATTATCAGCCGATAATCACCTCGACGAACAAAATGGGTGCCAGTCGTTCGCGCGCTTTTGATGAAATATAATTTTTTCGTGTTGTATAATGCTTTTTTTTCTTTTTTTGAAATAATCACCTATGTATTTATACTAAAACAATTATTCGCCTCAGACTCAGTGATTATCGATGAATATTCACCTCGACTTCGTCTCGGTGAATATTCACCGATAATCACTTCGCCTTCGGCGAATAATTGTTAAATATAAACATACTAGAAATACGACTCCCGCAAAAACCTCGCGAAGCTAGTTTTTGAAGAAGTCACAATGCTTTTATATTTTATTTTTTATTTGATATTTTTCATGTTAGGGTAATCCCCATTATTTTATTTGTTACGCTGTGTTTGGTACACAATTAGTGACACCTGGTGCAAATTACATGATCAGTATACTGCACAACAGAGTGCTTAAAAATTGACCTTTATTTAGCTCTTTCACTGCCACTGAGAGTGCACCAGAGGGAATAGAAGTAAAATTATTATTGATTCTCTTGACAGGGAATACAGAGTCGATGAGGTATCACAATAATATTCACTTAACACAAATTGAAAATGATTGTAAATCTTTTGCAGGTGAAATTTTGAAGAGTTGATATGAATGCTTGTGTTTACCACGGTGTAAGAACCTGTGTTTTTTTTTTTTAGTTTTATTTTCTTAGTCTACTGCTTTGTCTTCTTTGTTGTACATCACTTTTAAACACAATATGTTCTTACACCGAGGATGAGTTGAATGCTCCAATTATTTTTTATTTATGTTTTTTGTTATTATATCAACAGAAGTGTGAGATACAATGTCATTACATAAAATAAAAATTGTGGGTAAAACAATTGGATTCTACAAAAACTTTAAATAAAGGTTTGGTAATAGTGAGTGCCGACTGTATAGTATGTGGTCGTGCTATTTTTAGGTCATCTCATAAAAACAATACATGTAAGAAAGAGTTATTGAAATCTTAATATGTTGATAAAGATTGCTGCACTACATAGTCCTGTAAAAAATAATGTTAAATCAACATCAATCAGTCAAAAGTGTATACCACATGAAAGTTTAATTTTGCTGTTACAGAAACAGGCAAAATATCCATAACCAACCAGAGAATAGTATATTATTTTGAATACATGAAAATTTCTATAATAAAAACTGCAGAAGAAAGATTTAATATACGCATGGTATTTCATCAAAAAAGTCATGGCAGGCAAAGGTATTGAACTTGTAACCAATGACATATAGTAACGAGAAGCACTATCATTATATTATTATCATTATTATTATCATTACTATTATTATTACTGGTATTGATATTATTATTATTGTTATAGTTTTTACGTTAACATAATATATTTTTATGGGGTGGGATGCATGTCCTAATCTTAGTAAAGGTATTGTTACTCTACTACTACAAGCAATACAAAAATCTTCTTAATAGGCTTTCCATAAGAGGTGGTAGTAATCAAAACAGCACCAAACAATACCATTTCTTCTTTAAGGCTTAGAATCTAGTGCAGTCATTTGTCTATAAATTTTGTGTGGAAAATCATTGAAAGCATAGGGCATTTAGGAAACTTGAAACACTTAATTGTTACTACATACAGCACACTTGCAATGAATATATGAGAAAGATCATAAACATTTTGGCATTACAAAATTTATTTTCTTCTTTATAAAGTTTTTCCAGTGTAAAAGGTTAACTGTATGTTGTGGTTGTTATGAAATATTGATATTTGACATGATGATCATAAAAATAAAGTAAACAGCAGAAAGTAACAAAGTTAATATGTTATGTCTAACTTTTCAAATTAAGGCTTGAATGAACATTTCATTTGTGAAAAAAGGGCAGAGGTTCTAGATAGCAATATTATCAGGGGAGGGGGGGGGTCATTGCACTCTAAGGTAAAACTGACCCATTGTGAAAAGGCTATGAAACTTGTTGTCTCTACGCAATATTATTGAAACCTTTCAATCAGAGAATACATACATATATATATAGCAAAGAGAAATACTACTCAGAATTCAGTAATCACATTTGCTTTATTTTGAAATGATCGCATTGATCACTGATAATATTGCAGAACCAGTACTTTATAGTGACACAGGGTATATATTCTGTTGAAAATGTTTAACAGAACTGCTAGATCAAGAAAATTTACAATATTTTCACTGTTGCAATGATATCAGATGACATCGTTATAAATGATTGCTATAACAACTGCAACTCTCTGTGTTGGGAATTACTTCAAACTGGAAACGCTATCGTTTTATTATGAAAAATACCTATTTACATTCTCTTGTAATCTGTTGGTCGTCTTCCGATTCCGTTTTTAGACTAATAGAATTATTTTCCAGAGATATCTCCAATCGTTGAAGTCGTTCTTACTCGGTGTCCCTTCTAAGTCGTTTTGCTAAATGTACTACGCCAATATATTTCGTTATGTAATCGTTCACTCATGTCCTGTATTTCCATCAATAACACATTCAAATTCAAAACTAACTTGATTGAATTCCTAGTCCTTTTCCCTGCTGTTTCGTTTGCCTTTTTCTGGAGCGAGCAGTTGTTGTCTTGGCTGTTGTTATTCTCCCTGCTGTCGTTTCTCTATCCCGGCTTTGAGTCGTGCTTTCCCCGTGTTGATTTTCACGGTATTCGAACTTACTCGGCGACGATCTCGTGCTAATATTTCTTGAATATCTCGGAGATCATCTTGCTGGGATGTACTTCCAGGACGAGTGAAATCGATTTCCACAAAATTTACATTACTTTCAAAAAGGCATCACCGAATAATGGCGGAAATTCAGCAGTTCTCAAGTGCGTTACTATTGCCAGGTAACCTGGCCTGCGAACGGACACCTTTAAAATATAGATATATATAAACATATATATATATATATATATATACATATATAAAACCTCTCGGCTCGATTTACTCGGGCTTGCGAGCCACGTGGTCTGAACCGGAACCGACACGATTAGTAACCTCGCTACGCTCGGCCTTCGGCCTCGCTTCGCGAGGAATAAATATATATATATACATATATAAAAACTCTCGGCTCGATTTACTCGGGCTTGCGAGCCACGTGGTCTGACCGAAAGCGACACGATTAGTAACCTCGCTACGCTCGGCCTTCGGCCTCGTGTAAATAGGTATTTTTCATAATAAAACGATAGCGTTTCCAGTTTGAAGTAATTCCCAACACAGAGAGTTGCAGTTGTTATAGCAATCATTTATAACGATGTGATCTGATATCATTGCAACAGTGAAAATATTGTAAATTTTCTTGATCTAGCAGTTCTGTTAAACATTTTCAACATAATATATACCCTGTGTCACTATAAAGTACTGGTTCTGCATTATTATCAGTGATCAATGCGATCATTTCAAAATAAAGCAAATGTGATTACTGAATTCTGAGTAGTATTTCTCTTTGCTATATATATATGTATGTATTCTCTGATTGAAAGGTTTCGATAATATTGCTTAGAGACAACAAGTTTCATAGCCTTTTCACAATGGGTCAGTTTTACCTTAGAGTGCAATGACCCCCCCTCCCCTGATAATATTGCTATCTAGAACCTCTGCCCTTTTTTCACAAATGAAATGTTAATTCAAGCCTTAATTTGAAAAATTAGACATAACATATTAACTTTTTTACTTTCTGCTGTTTACTTTATTTTTATGATGTCAAATATCAATATTTCATAACAACCACAACATGCAATTAACTTTTTACATTGGAAAAACTTTATAAAGAAGAAAATAAATTTTGTAATGCCAAAATGTTTATGATCTTTCTCATATATTCATTGCAAGTGTGCTGTATGTAGTAACAAGTGTTTCAAGTTTCTTAAATGCCCTATGCTTTCAATAATGATTTTCCACACAAACTTTATAGACAAATGACTGCACTAGATTCTAAGCCTTTAAGAAGAAGTGGTATTGTTCGGAGCTGTTTTGATTACTACCACCTCTGATGGAAAGCCTATTAAGAAGATTTTTGTATTGCTTTTAGTAGTAGAGTAACAATACCTTTACCAAGATTAGGACATGATTCCCACCCCATAAAAATATATTATATTTAACATAAAAAATATAACAATACCAATAATATCAATACCAGTAATAATAATAGTAATGATAATAATAATGATAATAATATAATGATAGTTCTTCTTGTCACTATATGTCATTGGTTACAGTTCAATACCTCTGGCTGCCATGACTTTTTCGATGAAATACCGTCCTTATATTAAATCTTTCTTCTGCAGTTTTTGTAATAGTAATTTTCATATATTCAAAATAATATACTATTCTATATGAGTATGGATATTTTGCCTGTTTCTGTAACAGCACAATCAAACTTTCATGTGGTATATACTTTTGACTGATTGATGTTGATTTCACATTATTTTTTTACAGGAGTACGTAGTGCAGCAATCTTTTTGAACATATTAAGATTTCAATAACTCTTTCTTACATGTATTGTTTTTATGATATGACCTAAAAATAGCACAACCACGTACTATACAGTCAGCACTCACTATTACCAAACCTTTATTCACAGCTTTTGTAGAATCCAATTGTTTTACCCCCAATTTTTTTTAAGTAATGACATTGTATCTCACACTTCTGTTGATATGGCATCTCTTTTGAGGGAAGAGGAATTTTTCTATCTACCACTGGGGGGTACCATTGCAACTGAAAAGAGTACACAAATTAAAACATGCACTATTCATAATGCTCTCAACTGTGGTTACCCGGGAATGAAATAATGACTGCAGTAGACAATAAAATATCTAATCAGAAGATTCTTCTTACAATGAATCTCATGCAATCATAACCAAAAAACATAAACAAAAATAATTGGAGCATTCAACTCATCCTCTGTGTAAGAACATATTGTGTTCAAAAGTGATGTACAACAAAGAAGACAAAGCAGTAGAGACTAAGAAAATAAAACTACAGAAAAAAAACACAGGTTTTTACACCGTGGTAAACACAAGCATTCATATCAACTCTTCAAGATTTCACCTGCAAAAGATTTACAATCAATTTCAATTTGTGTTAAATGAATATTATTGTGATACTTCATCGACTCTGTATTCCCTGTCAAGATAAATAATTTTACTTCTATTCCCTCTGGTGCAATCTCAGTGGCAGTGAAAGAAATTTTTAAGCACTGTGTTGAGCGGTATACTGATCATGAAATTTGCACCAGGTGTCACTATTTGTGTACCAAACACAGCATAAGAAATAAAATAATGGGGATTACGCTGATATAAAAAATAACATATAAAATATAAAAAAAATAAAGAATAAAATATGAAAGCATTGTGACTTCTTCAAAAACTAGCTTTGCGAGGTTTTTGCGGGAGTCGTATTTCTAGTACTAAAACAATTATTCGCCTCAGGCTCAGTGATTATCGATGAATATTTACCTCGACTTCGTCTCGGTGAATATTCACCGATAATCACTTCGCCTTCGGCGAATAATTGTTAAATATTTTAAAGGTGTCCGTTCGCAGGCCAGGTTACCTGGCAATAGTAGCGCACTGAATTTCCGCCATTGGGAATTCGGTGATGCCTTTTTGAAAGTAATGTAAATTTTGTGGAAACCGATTTCACTCGTCCTGGAAGTACATCCCAGCAAGGTGATCTCCGAGATATTCAAGAAATATTAGCGCGAGATCGTCGCCGAGTAAGTTCGAATACCGTGAAAATCAACACGAGGAAAGCACGACTCAAAGCAGGGATAGAGAAACGACAGGAGGGAGAATAACGACATCGCAGCCAAGACAACAACTGCTCGCTCCAGAAAAAGGCAAACGAAACAGCAGGGAAAAGGACCAGGAATTCAGTTAGTTTTGAATTTGAATGTGTTATTGATAGAAATACAAGACATGAGTGAACGATTACATAACGAAATATATTGGCGTACTACATTTAGCAAAATGACTTAGAAGGGACACTGAGTAAGAACGACTTCAACGATTGGAGATGTCTCTGGAAAATAATTCTATTAGTCTAAAAACGGAATCGAAAGACGACCAACAGATTACAAGAGAATATGGCGGCAGCAGTTCTCAAGTGCGTTACTATTGCCAGGTAACCTGGCCTTCGAACGGACACCTTTAAAATATAGATATATATATATATATATATACATATATAAAAACTCTCGGCTCAACTTACTCGGGCTTGCGAGCCACGTGGTCTGACCGGAACCGACACGATTAGTAACCTTGCTACGCTCGGCCTTCGGCCTCGCTTCGCGAGGAATAAAACGATAGTGTTTCCATTTTGAAGTAATCCAAACACAGAGAGTTGCAGTTGTTATAGCAATCAATTATAACGATGTGATCTGATATCATTGCAACAGTGAAAATATTGTAAATTTTCTTGATCTAGCGGTTATGTTAAACATTTTCAACAGAATATATACCCTGTGTCACTATAAAGTACTGGTTCTTCAATATTATCAGTGATCAATGCGATCATTTCAAAATAAAGCAAATGTGATTACTGAATTCTGCGTACTATTTCTCTTTGCTATATATATATATATGTATGTATTCTCTGATTGAAAGGTTTCGATAATATTGTGTAGAGACAACAAGTTTCATAGCCTTTTCACAATGGGTCAGTTTTACCATAGAGTTCAGTGACCCCCCCCCCCCCCCCCCGTGTTAATATTGCTATCTAGAACCCCTGCCCTTTTTCCACAAATGAAATGTTAATTCAGACATAACATATTAACTTTGTTACTTTCTGCTGTTAACTTTATTTTTATGATGTTAAGTATCAATATTTCATAACAACCACAAGATGCAATTAACCTTTTACATTTTACAAAAACTTTATAAAGAAGAAAATAAATTTTGTAATGCCAAAATGTTTATGTTTATGATCTTTCTCATATATTCATTGCAAGTGTGCTGTATGTAGTCTCTCTCGTCTCAGTTAATATTCCTCGATAATCACTTCGCCCTCGGCAAATAATTGTTAAATATATATATATAAATATATATACATATATAAAAACTCTCGGCTCGATTTACTCGGGCTTGCGAGCCACGTGGTCTGAACCGGAACCGACATGATTAGTAACCTCGCTACGCTCGGCCTTCGGCCTCGCTTCGCGAGGAATTATTAGCTCAAAAAACGTTCTGACGAGTTTATCTTACAACTGATGCTTGTGATGTTATGCTTCTACTTTCAGGTATTCAAAGGAAACACGGATGCAACAGGCGTTGTCCAACACACACTAAATACTGTGAATAAAGCCCGGTTCGTTCGGTTCTACCCGGTTTCGTCCCATAACTTTCCTTGCTTTAGAGTCGAGATTTTCGTGTTGCAGTGGTAAAGAGAGCTTTACTTCAATGAATAATTGAAATATCGCCCGGCCTGTTTGTGCATTTGTCTTCTAAAAATGATGGACGAGTTTAGAAACCCGATTTATCAGATTTTAAATGTATGTCGCAAGTACTTTACTCTATCAGAAGTCCATAACCCATGTACTTCAGTAGAAGCTCTGCTTGCGACCAGTCGCGTTAGCTACCAGTCCTAGTTGTCATTTTAAAGACTTTCTTACGTCAAAGCAATTTAGATTCAATAAGGACTGTCGTGAATTTAACTGCACTTGAAGTAAAAATTCTTTTTTTCTGCTGATGGTACAAAATAAGCAAAGAAATTAGAACAACAGCTTTTCGGAAGGAAACATAAAAGATCTCAGTGGAAGAGCATTCGAATGCTGATCGAGAGGACACTGGTTCAATCTCGGTTGCCCCCCTGCCCCCCCCCCCCCCTTGTGTTTGCTTTCTTACAGTGTTTTGCTATCATTTTATTTTTTCCGTGTCTGCTTTCTTACAGTGTTTTTCTATCATTTTATTTTTTCCGTGTTAGCTTTCTTACAGTGTTTTGCTTTTGCTATCATTTTATTTTTTCCGTGTTTGCTTTCTTACAGTGTTTTGCTATCATTTTATTTTTTCCGTGTTTGCTTTCTTACAGTGTTTTGCTATCATTTTATTTTTTCCGTGTTTGCTTTCTTACAGTGTTTTGCTATCATTTTATTTTTTCCGTGTTTGCTTTCTTACAGTGTTTTGCTATCATTTTTAACTCGTGGATACACGAAGCGTATTTGCGAGTTTTTGTGGGGACTCCGATATGCAAATTGTCACTCACTCACTCACTCACTCGCTCACTCACTCACTCACTCACTCACTCCAGTGTAGACACACTTCGTAATTAGTCGGATAGAACTCGGGGGCACCGATATGAAGACGACAATTGTCGTGACCGAAGTCACGGAAGTCTGTTGATGAAAGTTCACGCTGAAAGTGTATCGTACCGTTGCCAGAGTTTGTAATGATTTTGTAGCTTAAGAGGACGATTAGCGAGGCCCTGTTAGGGGTAAATTTCGACAAGCGACGTGGCCTTGAAACGGCGACATAAAGGACCTGAAATGGCGACGAACGACGAGCCGCTCACGGGAAATTACGACAGCGACCTTCGACCTTCCGAAATTGCGACGTGAAAAGGTTTGAAACTCAGACGCGCGACATAAAGAACCTCACTAACAGGGCCTCATTAGCGGTCTTACTAAAATCAAAAGGAGTTTAAATGTTTCCAGTTAGGACAATGACCAACTTGGAGACTGAATTTCATGAGCCTTTTACTCGGCCAGGCGCTAAACGTGAACAGATGATAACTATTCGCTTTTCCGACATCGACCGCCATCGACCGCCCCCAAGATTACAAGCAGTATATGAATTTCAGTTGGCTCGAAAGTGATCTGAAGATGAGAAAATTTCTTGCTAATGTAGTAAGCTTTGGTGAGAACTCATAGAGCGAAATTAGCACTTGAATGAAAACTTATATGAGCGAAATGAGTACTCGTTATTGAACGAAACTACTACTGAAAACAGAATAAATTGACGAATCCGGCATGATGTGAAACCGAAGAACTTCTGTGGCCAACCTGGATAAGAAACATCGCATGTAGGACTTTTCTACTGATTTAAGTGTTAGTACTAACAGGAATGGAGTTGTAGAAGTATTGGGACGGCCAAGAAGTATGTCAACATTTACTTGTAAATATGGAGGCGGCTGCCGTGACGGAGAACCACGAAGGTTACAATGTAAGAAAGTAATTAAAGGGTTCGAAAACAGTAAGTCATGTAGAAAATGTATTAAGCGTTATATTATATACAATACACCACAAGCCGTTACAATGAAAAGTTTTCTGTGTATTGATTTCCGAATTTACCTTGAAGTGAACTAGATTGTGTTGAAGTAGACATGTTGGAAAAATAGGCTTACCTGTTTTGCTTACTGTTGTGTGACTCATATTTACATTGTAAAAACAAGAAGTTATAAGGATAAAAACAAAGATGTATTGCTGTATTAATGATGGCAAGTGTGATTTTTTTTAAGTGCAACGCTGAATATATATACCACTGATAACCGAAAATGAGATGGTAATGTAAATAAACTAATTCAACTTGATAAAGGATTGAGAGTCTTAAGGATTTTAAGATCATCACTAACATACTTTGCAAAAATGCAAGAAAGACTTGTTTGGTATGATTTGTCAGCTGGGCTATCCTACATGGTTTTGTTCATTATCAGCTGCAGAATCAAGGTGGATATTTCTGTTGGAAACATTGAATAGACTTGTAGACAACAAAAACTATAAAATTGACAATGTCATGGCAACAAAATTCAGACCTTATTCAGAAGACCCTGTTACATGTGTTAGAAACTTTGAACTCACAGACAGTGAGCAGCAGGATACCAGAACTACATTTGGTTTCGGTGCCATTTAATCCTGTATCCTTATGTTAAGTTATCAAATTTTTTAACAACTGTATGCTTGCCACCTGCCTTATAACTGATGCCTAGTGTAGTCAAATGATTGGTGTCATGTACTCACTGTATGTTTATTTCAAAAAGCTACTCAGCTCCCTGGTCACTTTTATGTTGTGATTATAGATTATTAAAATTATCTTCAAGTTCATTCAATCACAACTCTGAAAAAACACCTCGTTAATTTTTAAATTATTTCTTTTTTCTCTGTTTTGTAAACATATCCACGAGTTCACCATAGTCCTACTTTGATTTTTTCCGTGTTTGCTTTCTTACACGGCGACTACTCGAACCGAGGCCACCAAAATAAATTTTCAAACAAATTTTGAATCTTTTGTTTTGACGCTGAGCAACACATTTGTGGCGAGTTTGTACCTACTCAGATTATTCATTTTCAATCTTTATATGTTTTGTACAGTTTAAGAGCAAATTATATGCATTTTAAGCGAAGTATAAAACATTTGTAGAGATTCTATTCTTTAGATACTCCATCGTGGGCTGAAACGCAGTATTTTTTGCCGAAATCTTGAAATAAAATGGTGAAAGGATAATAAAGTTCATGTTAGATATCACACGAGGGTAGTTTCTTTTACAGGTGAAACGCGAGGTGGCGCATTGACCATTTAACGCAGTTTCAACTACGAAGCACCAGGAGTTTTTATTCGCCAGCTACCAAATTAAAACATTTCGCTGAATTGAGTTTGTTCCAACCAATGGCGGAGGAATTAGCTTATATGGTGCAGCGCGTGCTTTGCATGCGAGAGGTACTGGGATCCATACCCGGATTCGTCAAATCTTTTTGACTGAAAAGCAAAGCGGTTTGTTGAAAGGAGGGCATATAATTCATGGTAGGTCACCATATAGTCACCAGTCAGGGGTATTCAAGGGTTTAAAAAGGTATATCCTTGTAAACCCTTGTATACCCCTGTAAACACTGTATTTGGTGACTATAAGTTGGCCTACCATGAATTATATGCAAGTCGCTTGAGAGAAGTGTCAGTGCATGCTCGGTAAGAGAGATTTGACAGTTATTTGACTGTGCAGTGTATTATCCAGGGGACAATGACCTATTAAAGTTTGTTGGCTTTTTCAATATTCCCATTTGTTCGTGAGAAATTCTATCTTTTTTGTAAGTTGGACAATGGTAAAGGCGCACAAGAGCTAAATGCCCACACGGCCGGAGCGTATCCCGGTTTCACTAGCATGAAGCTCTTGGGAATATTATTAATCCCCCTGGATGGGATGCTAGTCCATCGCAGGGTAAACCCCAGCATTATATCGCCAGTACCCATTTATACACCTGGGTGGAGAGAGACACTGTGGAGTAAAGTTTCTTGTCTAAGGAAATAGCACAGTGCCAGCACCAGGGCTAGAACTCCAAACCTCCTGCTCGGAAGTCCAACACGCTAACCACTACACTACTGTGCCTCCACAAGTTGGACAATGGGTTTCTTCCATTCTTTTCGCTTACATTTTAGCCGTGATCGCCGTGCCCCGTTTCAGCCATCAATCCTGGGGTTATTATTGCAAGAAAATGTTGATTTTATTTATTGAATTTTTGCAGTTGAGAACATCCCTCAGTAAAGATGGAGACCGATTATACTTAAAGTTTTGAAGTACATACACTTTAATCTCCCTCTGTCATTACGTTTCCATATCAGTATTGGACAGTACAGAACAGGAATTTGACTAATGAATTTTGAAAGACAAATTACCGTAATAATCCTCAAACGCGTAAATTTTAGATACCAGTGACGCAGCATGGGGAGGGGCCTTTGGGGCCTGGGTCCATCACCAAAATTGTGATAACACAAATTAGTATAAATACTCAGGTGATTATACAAAATCGCGCTCTCTGATTGGTTCGCTATCTCGGATTATCAGACGATAATCACTTCGACGAACAAAATGGCTGCCAGTCGTTCGATTGCTTTTGATGAAGTAAAGTGTTTTCGTGTTGTACAATGCTTTTCCTTTTCTTGAAATAATCACCTGTGTATTTATACTAAAACAATTATTCCCCTCAGGCTCAGTGATTATCGGTGAATATTCACCGATAACAGGAGCGAATCACCGATAATCACTTCGCCTTCGGCGAATAATTGCTAAATAAAGATGTTCAAAAGTTGAATAGGGTAATGCTGGGTCTTCTAGCATAATACTCTCCAGTTAGCCTAATTTTGTTTAAGTAGTGCTACCTTTATAGCATTTTCCAACAAAAGTCTTGCAAATTTTCCTTTCGGTTTACCGCTGTGAATTGAGCCAATAATTTTGACAGGCTTGTTTGGTCATTGACCATGCTATTTCTGCTTCGTTCGAAACATTTATGTTGATACATTTGGTCTCGCATGCAACTTAGACATCTAAATGAAATGAAATAGTTTGTGGGGTCTATGTAATAGGTAAGTAGTTTATTTTTTACACAATACTGACATGTTGTATGTCAATTTGTATAAGCCTGTTAAATTCAACTAATAATAAAGGGAATAAACAATGTTAAGAACACTGCCAATATGACAAATGTTTCATTTTCTAATATTATCATACATCTTAATACTTTGAAAATCTCTGTAAAGTGCACAATACTTGAGAGAAAACATTTCTTTTTGGTTTAAATTCAAGTAACATATCCGATCAATGATTTTAGCCAGTTAGCAATTACTGGAAACTGCTCTCAGAAGGCTGGAAATTCTATTTTAGGGACCGGACCCAGATTTGTAAATCCCCTGAGGTAGCATACCTCCCGACCCCGCCACCCTAGAAGCTCGCCTCTTCGGTGCTCGTGATGTGCCCCCCCCTCCCCCCAGTAAATTTAACTCTGCTTCGACACTGGGTACTCTGCTTATTGCATGACCGTACTCGAAACTTTTCGCTTTTTGTTTTCTTGAATTCTTTGTAGAATTGTTATAAAGAGGACATCAATATTGTACGGTGAAGTAATGAATCACCTTTTTAGCAAAACACAATAGCATTTACTCAGCTCAGGGACTACATAAAGATTTTTTCCAAAAGAGATTTTGAATCTAATGCAGAGTTACCATTCTACATTTGTACTTTTATCAGTTGTTTTAACTTAAACGTTGTTGGTACTTAAAACTACAATTTTCGTCGGCTGGCAACACTCAGGTCTATCCGAAAGAACTTTGTGCAGGAAAATGAATACATTAATATACACCTTTGGTAAGATATGAACTAATTTAGAGGAATTTATACTCTGGAATAATTGTATGATGCACAGATTTTAAATCAAGGAAGAAATCCAGCGGCAAAAATCCTCGCCTGATGGTACGTCTGGGTTGCAGTTAGTATATGTAATAGGACTACGTGCTGTCCAATTTGGAAATAATTGGATGAAAAAATATTCCGAGGACAGCCAAAATTGGACGAGGTCGTAGGCCGAGTCCAATTTTGGCTGTCAGAGGAGTTCTTTGAATCCAATTATTTCCAAATTGGACAAGCATGTGGTCCTCTTACTTATTAATTATAGCGGGGCTCTCACGCGCGCTTCACGCGCGTGGGGTAGAGCCCCATACTCATGGAATATGGTCAACCTCTTTTCGTTTGGTTGTCACGTGACTGACCGAGCGTACGTACGTACGTGTCTACAGATTGTACGGGTAGGGTAGGGAAGACTATCAAAAGGAAGGGAGGGGTATCTCAGGCGTGTCTTGGCAAATCCACATACATCTTTTATACTGGACATTCACAATATGGTCAATTGACAGCTGTCAAAACGGCATAGCCACTGACCAGCATCACATGACCATTTTGTGGGCTCATGTGTCAACTCATCAAGGTGACGTGATTTATTTGGAAGCTGTCTGCTGACCAGTAATTGATTTACTAGATCGTGGGCTGAAGTCTCGAGTTTTGGTAGCCCGTGTATTTTTGGCGGGAAATTGCGTTGACGACTGAAAGAAATTTTCAGTTCATTGTCTTTTTGAGACACAATATTATTACTCTACACTGTTAAAGTTTTACTAAAGGATAAACGAAACAATTTCTATTGCTATGTCAACAAACAATAGCAGAGAAAATATAATTTGCAGAACACAGGGTTCAGGTGTTGAGCAACGGGAACGAGACCGGAATAAAACAACTCTAAAAACAAAGATCTGCCGTTTGCGTTACCATGGAAACTAAGTTGTTTATTTCACCCAGGTCATAAACAATCGCTTCTCAACGGCTAAACATTAAAAACTGAACCTAAAAACACATTTCAGAGGTAACCTAAATGGTTAACGCTGCATATGATCCGGTAGAAAACCATTCACATTTTGGAGCAAAATTCATGTGTACCCCCGCCTTAACGGGAAAGAGAGCAAGAATTAACTGGGGAAGAATGAGCGAAGAAGATCGCCAAAGAAGGCGCGCTCGGGAAAGAGAAAGGAGACGAAATTATAGCGAAGAACGCCGACAAGCAGAAAGAGTCCGGGCTCGAGAAAACAGACAAAATGTTAACGAAGAAAGCCGAGAAGCGGAAAGACTCCGTGCTGTGGAAAACAGACAAAATTTTAGCGAAGAACATGTTACCATACCTTGGTGAAACATTTATTTTAACGAGGTGTTCGTGTTAACTTGAAAATGACAAGAGTTGTGTCCTGCATTTCCCAGTAGCGTGTACAAATCTTTTAAATAAATTTACCCAAATAGAATGGTTAATTTCATCAGGAATAGAATACAGTACATTGATAATTTGTGTTTTTTGTAGAATATACTCAATGACTTTGTAGGTAGAAAGACCGTACTATTGGCAGACGAAAGTTAAGACAAAAATCATAGCGAGTTAACCGCCCTCGACACTAAACTATAGTTAAAAACGTTTGTGAATTCCTTCGCAATATTTTAGAATGCTTTTACAGTTTAAAGTGAAATGAAAGTACTAAACGGGAGCCCCGCTTTTAGGCTTGGTTAAATCTATTTAGTATAAATACTCAGGTGATTATACAAAACCGCGCGCTCTGATTGGTTCGCTATCTCGGATTATCAGCCGATAATCACCTCGACGAACAAAATGGCTGCCAGTCGTTCGCGCGCATTTGATGAAATATAATTTTTTCGTGTTGTACAATGCTTTTTTTTCTTTTTTGGAAATAATCGCCTATGTATTTATACTAAAACAATTATTCGCCTCAGGCTCAGTGATTATCGATGAATATTTACCTCGACTTCGTCTCGGTGAATATTCACCGATAATCACTTCGCCTTCGGCGAATAATTGTTAAATATTATAGCTAGTGAGGAAATACAGCTTCGCAAGGAAAACTATGGGAACTTGCGTTGCTAATGGGTACTTTACTTCGATACGCTGGAGTTTCCACTCGTTGAAAACGTTCAGCCACGTTTTTGTGCTCTTGGCGTTGTTAGAGTTTTCGTTTCTGCTTCTAAGAGTACTAATTCCTCTTCCTGCAACCATAGAAATCTCTCATTTGTGTTAGAACTGCTAAAGATGGAAAAATTTGGCAAATTTTCTTCACTGAATTCCTCCATGTTGTCAACAACAATGGTGACCTGTCCTGCTTTCAGTGCTGACGTTTGCTCACTGCTGATTGGTTGGTTTCACATTCCATTGTTTTTCTCGGATTTCATTGGCTTAAACAAACTGTCCTATTTTTTCCCAAACACCTGCAAACGGCAACCGGCAACCGGCAACCGGCAACCTGAAATAGGATCTTGTAACGCAACGTTCATAGTGTAAGCTTTGTAAGGTAGAGTAATGAGACCCAGTGATCCCATCAAGGGTAGTTTCGTGGGATGCCTGTGGTATTCCACCGTGAAAATTCGGTCGAGTTTTTATTTTTCATCGTAGTCACAAATTGACAAGTTTTTTAACGATTCTCTCTTGAGTCGATCCTAAATTTTCATGACAATGTTTTTACCTTTTATAAAGGAAGTAAATCCTTTTTTAAGCTCACAATGGAAATGAATATTCCTTATGAATAACCTACCACCAAAATAGAAGACATGGAGGCCTTAAAAGCAGCGAAAAGTCGTTTCGCGTTGCCATTTCTTCGATTTCACGGACACCATTACGACCCCATTAATACCGAACCTCGGTCTTCAAACGGACCTTAACATGTTAATACAAGAACAGGCTAATCGCTAAAGTAACGTAAATGTTGTTTGCAAATATTGAATTACCTTTTTCCAATAGTTAAAGTGATCATTTGGACCAAAATAAAGTGACTTCTGTAATAAATTCATCGCAAATTGCTGCCGGGTGATCGCTTTGAACAAACACGGAATGTCTTTTGCACGGACGCAATAAAATAGATTTTGCCGCTAATAGTAAACACGTTGTTTGTATCTGTAAAGGTTTGGGTTTGGAAAGGCCACTGTAAATTTTTATGCTATCATTCCAAAATTTTGTTCTGAATTTCCAAATCCGATTTGCAATTTTAGCTTTTATTTCGTTTTTTTAAAAGTTTTTAATTTGTTTTTCATGAATATTTTCTGGTCTTAAATTTTGCAATTAGGTGTTTTTAAATTCGTGATCGACCTTTTGTGTGTTGCCTCAACGCTCGGTCTTTTCCTGCATTTCTGTTCATATGTTGTTTGCTTCCTGTATTTAGTCTTTTTCATTCCGTAAATATCTTGCCTCGTTTGAATTTTCGCATTTTGCATTTTGTAATTTTGTTGCCTCGATTTCATGTTCCTTGTTTTTTATATATTCCGTCTTTTGCTTTTGCCCCATGGGGTAAGAATTTTTGGTACAAACCTACATCGATTCGAGTAATTTGGTTTGTGACGTCAGCGCCATCGTCAGCAGACTCTGGAAGAAGGGGACATACCAAAAAATATTTCCTTGGAGGGAAATTGCGCGCTTTTTGTTGGCTGCATCTTATCGGTAAATGAAGTTGCTTTATCGATGTTATCTCGGATTTGTTCTGTCGAATGTCCTTACTCTATTTCTGTATTTTTTTTTAAAAAAAGTTGCCTCGATTTAAAGTCTGGTGCAGTCATGGCTCAATGGCGGGAAAAGGTCATATGACCTAAAAAGGCGGGAAAATTAGGAGTTTCATTCGGAATCATCTGGCATTATGGCAGATCTGGTTCAATTGGATTATGAAGACAAAAGTGTGGGATTGACACCAATGAATCTTAGGAAAACAACAATTGCTCTATTTTTTAGGATGCATGAAGACGGTTCTCACCTTAAAATCGTGAAAAAACGGCAAAAGCGAAAATGTATGGCCGCTATCGAACGGCAAGTTCTTATTGCCAACGGGAACAAAAAATGCACATGTGGTTGCCTTTCCTGCTGAAGATCAAGATTTACAAGAGGTGATGATGATGATTTTCAGGGAACATTTGGTGCTCGGTTCGTATGCACGTTCTTTTGTGTTTGCGATTTATTTTTTTCTTCAATGTTTTATTTCGGTACTTTTCAAAGAAGGAAATATTTTAACAGCGCGATTTACATTTCACTTTCTTATTTTTATAATCATAAGAGTAACCTCGCATCCAATTCCTCGCCCATCAATTAGTGGCCGCAGCCGAGTTCTTAGCCCCCCAGTAACTAGTGCTGGGTTTGGGAAACGACCAGCCCCTGGTTTCTCGTTTATCAAGTCTAAGAAGAAGAAGAAGCAGATGAACTTGGTGAAGGACTCCACGTTTTCTTCTCTGGACGAAGCAGCAAGATATTAGTCGAAACCATTTCTTCTAGGTGTTCGTCTGATATCCATCGCAATGACGTTACATTTATATTACGTTCTAATTCGCTACGCTCAAACGAACGTAAATTATTTTCCTCTTAAAAACATGAATAACTAAATACAACAAATTGATGGTTGGATGCTCAGGCAGTCCAACCAAAAAGAACCGAGAACTTCACAAAGTACAAATAAATAGAGGTCTTACCGCGAAAAAGCTGAAAATCACTAGAAGACTTAAATTTTTTCGAAGTGTTACCGCTGTTACTTTTTGCTTCTTTTCGTTTCTTCTCAGCGGCAGCTTTGGCTTTGCGAATCTTCTTTTCTTTAGAGTCTGAGGCGAGATTATCACTCTCATACTCTTGGACAACAAGTCAACCATCTCTGTTCTTGTCAGCAATTTTGATCAACTTCTGACGCTTCTTGATGATCAGCTTTCCTCATCTGCAACCAACTTGTGAATACCAGCCGGACTACTAGAACTCTTATCGATTTGTGTTAATAAATTGTCCAACCGCAAATTCACCTCGAACTGCTTACGGTTGCCTTTATACTTAATGTCCGCGGCTTCTTTATCGAACTTAGCACTTTGTTCAAACTGCTTCCCTTTCTCTTCCAACTGCGAGGTCAGATAACCTTTAAAAAGCGAAAAAACCTCATCGACCAACTCTGAGTTCGAAGAAGAGTTTTGAGATACAATGTCGGCTTGGGCGATGGAAGGCGCCGAACCACTCTCTACCGTGAGGCTCGTAGCAGTCTTCTCAGCCATCGAAATGAAATAAACGTCAGGAAGGAGAACGCGAGCGAGAGGAATCTAGCAACTCTTTGAAGCCTTAAATACTAAACCCAACCAACCACAAACTCCCTGGAGACACGCCATAACGGCGTGCTCCAAAAAAATAAAGACGAGAAACATAAGCTGCTAACGAACTGCATAAACTTCATACCAGCGGAAAATATATTTTTTGTCTTTACAAAATCGCCTTACACTTCGTGCGCTAAGCCCGCGTGACTCTGTCGGAGGAAACATCAACATTACAAGCCAGAAATTTAGATAGAAAGGTAATGCAAAGAGATATAACTCTTACTAGGAAAGAGAACTCGGAGTCTTTCTCTAATGGATTTGTAGGAAAACCCTCGTTCAACAAGATCTCGTATAAACGCCTCGTCCACTAAGTCCGCTAAACTCATTTCGAAGGTGACTTTTTCTGAAATAATTCTGCTTATCGGTTCCAGTTTCTCACGCTTTAGCCTCGCTCACAAGTCATTTCCAGGCCACCTCGTTCCAACTCTACGGAATCGAGGCAACATAATTACCGTATAGTAAATACGTTGAATTCCAAGTATGGTGCGTAAATAATCAATGATCCGTAGAATCGAGGCAACATAATTCCAGAATGTGGAATGCAGAATTTAAATACCGTAAATGAAAGAAGGAACATAAGATCAAGGCAACATAATTCCAAAATGCAGAATGCAAATGTCGTAAATATAACTTAAAATCATGAAATCAAGGCAGCATAATTCCATAATTCAGAATGCACATACCGTACAAAGAAAAAGGAACATAGAATCGAGGCAATATAATTCCAGAATAGGGGATGCAGAATTCAAATACCATAAATGAAACAAGGAACATGGAATCGAGGCAACATAATTCCAAAATGCGGAATGCCAAATGTTGGAAATAAAACTAGAATCATGAAATCGAGGCAACATAATTCCTGAAAGAAGACGGTAATTCCTAAATGAAGACGGTAACTGAACAACCAGCATAGAATCAAGGCACCATAACTCTAGAATGATAAATACCTTTAAAAAAAAAACAAATGGAATAAAAGCATACAAGGAATGGTCATGTGTGACACTTATTACGGACGCAATGAAATAGATTTTGCCTCTAATAGCAAACGTGTTGTTTGTTTCTGTAAAGGTTTGGGCTCGAAAACTTTATGTTAATTTTTCTGTCTTGTGCAATTCATAGTATATTTTTAAGCCTAAAACTCAGGGTATTCTCCTGCGGCCACTCATCCAACTTGACTTCGGCGATGGCGGGCACCGTTTTTTTTAAATTTATGGATGCACGCGGGAAGTTTGGAGAGCACGAGGGAAGCGTGAGAGTAACTCTAGCTTCTTGAATCAATAGAGACCTTTAGCATCAGGTTTTTCGCGGGAAACCGCAAACTGCGGTTGGCGGTTACCCGTTTGCAGTTTCAGGTTTCCTGGCTTTCGAACTTTTGCAAGGCGTTCGACTTGCTCTTGTAACATGAAGAATTGTGGGTAGCTTGGTCGGAAAAAAATGGCGGCTTCTGTAGCAAGGTTGATATTCACGTGATTTGTTTTCCTATCTTACATTGCTTTTGCCAAGATAATCCTACTTTTTTACAGGCGAAATTACGACGATATCATAACTGTGCTAACGTATGGTGATAGCTCAACAAGCTCCGACTCATCTGATGATGACTTGCTCGATGAAATCTTTGTTAGTTCTATGTTTCCTGATTACAAAGTCGATTATCCGAGAACAAACATCGACGACTTAAACGAGAGTCAGTGTGTTGCGATGTTTAGGTATCAAGCAATGTAGCCATCAAAATAGTTTGTTTAGTTTGTTTAGTTTGTTTGTTAATTGTTTGTGTAGTCGGCTGGACATTGGGGTCGTCTGGAAGCGGTTTCGGTCGCTAATTTGAGATCATTCGAAGCACATGGCCATCTAAATGGTGCCATATTCTGCAGACGGCCAGAAGAGAAGGAAATTTAAACAGGCATAAGATTGACTTCTAAAATTCAAAGCATGTGCTTGATGCCGCCATGTGGTTTTTTTGTCAAGTGGAAGTGTATCACTTTGATCGCCCACAAAACATGAATACTTCATTCATTCGAGTTCAAAAATCTAACTACTATATAGAAGGTGGATATAGAAAGCTACTTCATGCTTTTAAACGTGAGGCTGTACAATTTTGAGTGGTAAAAAACCTTGCCGTAAGTTACTTACCGCTAGAGGCCTCCTCCGCGGTTAAAACGTGAACTGCAAACCGCAAACGTGACGGCAAGACCGTGGTCACGTGATATTTTGCGGCGTGCGGTTTGCCGTTTCCCATGAAAAAGCTGATGCTAAAGGTCCCTAATTCTTAATTGCCGTAGCTAAATTGATTTTGCCGCGGCCAAATTGATTTTAACGTGACAGTTATGGGACACCGTACCTTTCGGGAATAACAAGGGAACGATGGCTACTTTCGTGTCCTGAAAGACATGGCTCAGTTCCAGCCTCCAGTCCTTTTGACCTTGTCAAACCCTTGGAATTTCCTGTCATCTCATATTCCGTTTTAGTGATAGCCCTGGAAACATCTAGATAGTTTATTTAGTATCACGTTCTGCGAATCATATGGTCTCAACTAGAGTTCCGTTCATATAACGTATCTTTATGTACTGAATATGTCTCAGAAAGATCGTGGTTTTTCTGTGTGTCCTGGTACAGTGATTTCGTTTCTCTGTTTGCTTGGTTGTCTTGCTGGATTTTTGAGAGTCGAGATAAAGTTATCTGGTTATGAAGACCGACTAAACAGCGTCGAGGAAAAGGCTATAACTGGAGATCACGGTTCAAGTGAGTCGTATTCAAACAAAGGTATGATGAAGGCGTCAGCTACCCGGCAGAAAATCGGAAAAAAATAAATGTAAAGTGAAGACTTTGGAATCAAACTGTGTTTAGTGCAATTTAACGTTTCGTCGTGATAAGTCTCTGGCTGGCATGAAAAGACAATTAGTAAATCTAGGGTGATTCTCGCGAAGTCTCGAGTGTCCGTGTTTAGACGTCTTGCTTTTTTACTTGTTTGGCATTAAGCCATGAAACTGAACTGGCACTTCTGAATCAGAACACTGATCTTATGGCGCGCCTTTCCAGTCAATATTCAAACAACCTTATATTACGTATATTATGTGTGAACTTATTACGTACAACAGTATTTTTATAAACCCATTTTGTTTATAATAAGTTCCCAGATAAAGATGTGTCCACAAAGCCCTGAGAAAATGTTATTAAATGTGATCCTTAGTTTTCTTAATCCATAATTTGTTAATTTTCCTCAATCCATATCATGATGAATTAATGTTTGTTTCAGGGAACCCTGTGAAGTTAACAGAGAGTCCCTTGAGGCATGGGAGACTTAAACGTAGCCTAACGTCGGCCTCCTTCGCTAACGACACAAAAGAATTATTGGAAGACATTTTCAAGTTTTGTCGTCAACAAGGAAATAGAAACATCTGTCCTCCTGGACCACCCGGTCCAACGGGAAGAATTGGGCCCCAGGGTAAAAAGGGTGACCGAGGGAGGAGAGGAAAGAGAGGTCCGCAAGGGATCATGGGCCAACCAGGAAGAGCGGGCAAACAAGGGATTGTTGGACCACCTGGTTTGAAAGGAGAAAAAGGAAGTAAAGGAGACGTGGGTCCCGCGGGCATCCCAGGAAGCAGAGGTGAACCGGGAGAATCCATCTCACCACCAGACGTGACCATTTCATCTTACGAGTTGAATGTTAATAAAAGTAACACTGCTTCTTTGCTTTGTTCTGCCTCGGGAAATCCCGCTGCTCAAACAGTCTGGACCAAAATTAATGGCTCGTTAGCTAGTAACAGAACAAAAGTGACTCCCGATGGCCTGATGCAAATAAGTGACGTGCGACTGGAGGATGCTGGGAAATACAAATGCTTGGCGCGAAACATTCTGGGAAGCGCTGAGAAAGAGACAAAAGTTGTCGTGCAAAGTAAGTCTAGCTTGCGTCAGGACATGCAAGTTTATTTCCAATCCAAGCGTTAACCTATTGACAAGCCATTTTATAAACAAGTTTGGGATGGCGGTTAAGAGTTGATTAGATCGCGTCAGGAGCCCATTACCATATGATCGCGTCATATACCCTCACTTTTTAACCTTAAGTTAGCTAGATGTCGATTTTAACCTTCAAGGACCTACATGGATTCTTTAGCTTTTCCATCTGGCATCCATTAAGTGCCTGTTTCGAACCATAATCATCAAATCATTAGATTTCCGCTCAGAGTCATTTGTTAGGAAAAGGAAATCAAGAAGTCACAAGATTTTGCTACAAAGTTTTCGATTCATCGATGTTAAGACAACGGAAGTATTGGACTTGCTGGCCTCTGTGGGGTGTTAATTATATTTTGGGCGCTAAATAGCTAGTCCTTCAATTTGACTTTCGCCTGCGTTTCTTTCTCTTCCCAGGCCGGCCTCAGATCAGTCTTTCCTTTGGTCCATCGTACGTGGAGATTGGTAAGAACATCACTCTTCCGGTATGTCACGTGATCGGATTTCCAGCTGCAGTAATTACTTGGTCCAAAGAACCTGATAAATTGTCACACGAAAGAGTTGATATGCATGATGGACAGCTGTCGATCATAAATGCCCAGAAAGTTGATTCTGGTTTGTACCAATGTAAGGCATCCAATCGCATGGGATTTTCCTCGGCGGTAACACAATTAAATGTTGTGGAGCTTCCGCGTTTTACCGCCAGACCTCCCTCGCGACTTGAAGTTACATTGGGCAAAAATATTTCCGTTGCCTGTAGTGCGACTGGTGATCCTCCGCCAAAAATAAATTGGATGAAGGAAAACGGAGCGCTGCCAGTTGGAAGATTCAAAGTTCACGAAGACGGAAAACTTTCAGTTTGGAATGCAGTTCTGGAAGATTCTGGCAGATATATCTGCGAGGCTTCTGCAGCGGGTATATTGAGGTCATCATCCACGATGGACTTAATTATTAAACGTAAGAGTGTCCGGCCAATGCGGCCATTGTTAAGTAAAGCTTGTTATTCTAGGATCTTTTGTATAAGCGTATCTTTGGATTGAGTATACGCAGGAGCCAATCATCAGTCATGGGCTCGTGGTATACGTAGACGCTAAGTAAATAGCTCTGTTCGTTTCCTTCAGACTGTAAAAGATGTTGCTAATACTTTTTGCGGCTTCCCATCGGAAGAAAATATGCATATCTCAGAGGACTATCATACTCAGTCTCATCCTATAACGGTTGATTATAATTGTTGATCTTATTCATTTAAACGATTTCTCCGTTTATGATTGGTCCAAATGCCTTAGCTATATTTTCACAACCAATGATGACGCGTAAATGATGTTTGCGAAACATCGGTTTTAAGGCCAGTCCAATTGAAGGAAATTGTAGTAGGTACGATTATACACGATACAAGATAAGAAGGCAAAAATCCTGTTTTTAAATACGTCACGTGCGATCTATTTGCCGAAAACCTAACATTAAAATACACTCGATGTAACTTGAGCCAGGCTATGTTGTCAAAATATGATATTGACTCTGCAAGGCAGAAGAAGCATAGTAGGTTTATCTGTGGTGACTTTGTTTTATGATTGTTTCCTCATATTGGCCAGGCCAGTGCAAGGCGGTAGGAGTGGCAGACAGGAATAAAATACCGGACGACAAGCTGACAGCCAGCACATTTTACACCAGTTCTTATGTCCCTCACTATGGGCGTCTACAGGAGACAAGGGGTAATGGGACATGGTGCCCAAAAACAAAATCAGACGGAACCGACTACTTACAGGTTGACATGGGTAAGTTGTACTCTGTTTGTGGTGTAGCGACTCAAGGAAAAAGCGGTTGGTGGCTTACCAGCTACAAACTACATCTCTCAACTGATGGCGTTAACTGGAACCCTTACAAAGAAGATAATACAGAAAAGGTAAGAAAATGTGGAGTTGAAGAAATGGTAAACGGGCAGCGCGGAACCATCGAGTTATTGACCCACGCGGGAGGTTGCTAAGCACGAAAGAAGTGTAACAGATGCTCGAGGCGCAGCCGAGAGCATCTCTAGCTTCTTAAGTGCTTAGCACGCCTCCCAAGTGCGTCTATAACTCGATGGTTACACAGCTGCTGCGTTCACCATTTCTTGTATAACAAAAGACTTCACAACTTTTACACTGCTTAACAATCTTACGCCATCATGCAGCCCATGGGCAAATGGATCGCGCGTATTAGCCAATCATAGCGCGCGCTTTCCCATAGCTATGTTATAAGAGCCATTGAGCAATAACCGACCGAGTAATCCGCAGAAACATCTGCCTGTTGAATTCAACTAGTGGCAGGTTAAGTTCCCTGCCAATAAAAAAAATTGATGTTGATGAAGCTAAGCAGATTGCACACTGCCTATTAATATTTTTCTTATTGGATTTGGTACAGACAATGTTTCGTACTGAAAACTCCACAAGGATTTCCTTTGAATGATTTATTCTAGAGCAATCAACAATCAATACATTGAGCAACATTCCGATGTCGTCTTACATTACACTGAAATCACAAAACAGACGATCTAACCCGGTAGCTGTTGCAAACACAACAAATACATAAATAATGCAAAAAGTGTACCTGAAGGGTGAATCCTTCTGGAGTTTGACCTAGACTGACCGTCGAATGATTCTTGCAGATTTACAAGAGACTCTTAGCTTACAGCAACTGCCACGTGAATTAAGTTAATGAATGAGTGTCGGCAAATAAACGTAATGCAAAATGAAAATAAATGTCAGCGATTTCCGGAACTGTCAATCAAATAACGTAATTAATATTCTAAAGAACAGGATTAAAGGTAGTTTTTTTTCCATTTTATCATTATCGGCATTGATATCATGATCATTACTATCATCATCATCAACATCATCATTATCACTATCATCATCCTCATCATAATCATCATCATTCTCATAACAATCATCACCACCATACGTCACCACCATCATCCTCGTCATGGTCGTCATGCATTCCCCATCATGCATTTTTTATCATCAGTAAAGAAATAAAAAAATTAACATTACAACACCTTCTTTGTCTGAGGAAAGCGCGCGCATGATTGAATAATACCCTCGATCATTTGCTCATGGATTGCATGCTGACGTCACATTTTGAAATTGTGAAGTCTTGGGCGCTTTTCCATTGGACGAAATTTTCGAAAATTTCTGGTGGGAATCGAATAGAACAGATCTTTTCCGTAAAAGATTTTCGAAAATTTTCAGTGTTCCCGAAAAGTGGAAATTTCGGTATTTTCGAAATTTTCGTGTTCCATTCGAAAGCTTGCAGTCGGACTGCTCTCCAGTCTCCTCGCGTGCCTGATTTACTCTTTGGAAGAAAACAAAATGGCCACTGCGGGTCACCAGTGTTCCGAGTGAGGATATGCTACAATACGCCTTGAGGCATTGCTTCAACACTCGTGTACCGTTATTTGCGATGATAAATGATATTTAAAGAACAATTGAATTTGTTGGATTTCGTAATAAGACGGACATTTTTAAGACATCCGCCATTTTGAACGCATACGATAGGCGGAGTCAAGAAGCCTGGGGCAAAAACTGACTACGTGACGACGACCGAGAATAAGCCCGTTCCATTCGAGACCGAAATTTAAGAAAATTCAAACCGAAAATTTATGGTGAATGGAAAGCACTCGATATTTGGGAACAACAACAAAAACGGAATATTAACCAAAACTTGGCCTGCTCTTTGTCCTGCGAACCACTCGTACCGACCGCTATCATGCTATGGATACTTGGCAGTAAAAATGTCCATCGTTTTGTTTTCGGCATCGAGAATGGCAGACCCTGATCTGGTCGCCAGACCCGAACCATGGATTCGCTTATGCCGTATTCTCTGGCAATTTCTGAATTGTTTTCGGGATAGGTTGCCTCCAAGGACACGAGTGAGGAAATCAGATAATCCTTCGTTGCTGCATCGTCGGTGTCAGGGTAGTGATAAACCACTCCCACAATGATATTGGAAAAGCCACGGGAAAGACGCCTCGGTCTGAGGTCGACCCAGAGAACTTCACGATCAAGATGGTAATAATCAGCTAGAACAGTGCAATTTATAGGAGATCTGACATACAAGCGCACGCCGCCATGTTGCCAGCCTTCGCGATCACGTCGGAAAATCTGGTAGCCATTGATATTAATCGGTTCATCAGAAACGGGGCTGACAGAAGAATAGCAGGCACAAAATGCGAGGTCCCACGAGAGCTTGGAGTCACGCTGTTGTTTTCGCATATTAATGAGGAAGATGAGGTGACATTTTGAATATTTAATAAGTTCTCGAAGTTTACCGAATTCTGTCTTCTATTTAATCCCCAACCACCAGGATTTTAACGGTAGAGAGTGAAAACGGTCTGGGTTCGGTGTCGTTGACCATCCGCTTGATATTTAGTGCCTCCGCGTTTACCTCGAGTACGCTTTAACACACCAGTAGACTTCAAAGCGTTCCCCTCAAAAGCATAGCTAAAAGGTAACAAAGGCTTGATATTTAGAGTTAAATTTCTCCAACAGGATCTCAAAGAAAGTCACGCAGATCTACTCTACGTTACTGCCATAGCATTAGAAAGAATATATTTCAACCCCAGAGCTGACAATAATTGCTAAGGGGAGAAAAATATCCAGAATTTAGACCTAATTTAGATTCGTGCAGCCGGAGCGGCGCGCATACATTAATCCAAAAACTGAAGAAAACAAGGAAAAAAAAAGGAAAGAAAACCAAGCCCATTTTATGACTGGGATTGCCAGTCATAAAAGTGACAACCTATTTTCAATTGCGCTGGAAAATGTAAATTCATATTTTATTTTCGTTTTCTTTGCTGTGTAAAAAAAACGAAATCGGAATTTCATTTTCGTTCGATTTTCCCCGCCGGGAAGGAAACGGAATTCAAATTCACTTTATGCTCTCCGTTTATCTTTTTTCTATAGCTCTTTAAGTGGTACTATGACGAAAATCTTTAGTTTTCTTTTCGACTTTTTCCAATAGAAATTAAGTAACTATCTGTAAGGGAACACAATGCAGAAGAATTTAGAACGAAACAATTGAAATTGCCCTTGTAATAGCTCGCTGAAAACCACCGAAAAACCAGCCGCCATACTGAGTTCGCAAAAGTGAGCCGGCAATTGCACGTGTGTGCGGAATTACGCATGAGTTGCTTCGTGACGTCATTTTCGCATCTTCGCATTGAGCTTCTTGTGTCTTCAGAGAGAGCTGAGAGAGTGAACTCGGAATGATTTCCGCACAGGTCCCTACTTCATTATGCATGCTGTAGCCGTACAACAAATGTTTACACGCGCACTTCCCAAGACAATAGCCCATTTCCGAGTTGCTACATGCCTCAGTTTCATAGCGAGTCCAGGTGCAAGACCATTCAAATGGAAATGAGTTTAATTTGCATAAGAATACTCTATCATTTCCATTTGAATGGTCTTGCACCTGGACTCGCTATGAAACTGAGGCATGTAGCAAATCGGAAATGGGCTATTCAACTACAGCGCTAGCATGCATAACGAAGTAGGGACCTGTGAGGAAATCTTACCGAGAACTCTAGCGTTTTCAGATGTCTTCATTGTCGGAGTCTTCTTCTAGTTCATCTGGAAGCGAAGCAGAGGAACTTTTTAACGAGGAAATCGTTTACTGTTCTGGGATAGTTCCTTACGATGAAGATTTAGCGCCGCTCGCTAGGCCGGAAGAGGCTGCAGAACACGAGGCAAGAATGGCTGAAATAGAACGCCAGTGTCAGGCAAGATTCACACGAGAGGTTGAACTTGCTACGTGGTACGATATTTAAACTTGTTTCATTATAAAGTTCTTGATTGTCAGGCCTTTTTATCCAAGTAACTGATAATTATTGAAGTATTGTGTCGACAGCATGAATGAGTCTTCTTGCCTTTTGTCTGCTTCTGTTAACTCAATTAATAATGATCTGATGTAGTAAAACTTCGCAAAGTTAAAGAGATAAGCTGTGAGAAAGACTTTACCGTGGCTGTGTGTGTTGCTTGTGATAAACTTGCCTTATTTCGTTACTCATCCGTCTACGACTTCGTTCACTTATCGATTCGGAGGCTACCTTCCAAATGGTTGGAACTGATCTTGGCTTTATTCGCCTCTCGGTTCCCTTTATGTGGACGGCACGGTTAAAACAATCAGTTTGGAAATGCAGCTAGCATATGCCAAATGTACCGGTAGGGTTGAAGTTTTTTCGGTGTTGACAAACAACGTTTTCCACTTCGCACGGATATTACCGCTCGAAGGAGAAGTATGCATTGAAATGGCCAATTGTTTATCGGAGACTCGGCTGGAATCTTGCACTACACAGCGGCTTGGAGGCATTTTAGAGATTGTAAACACCAGAAAAGCTCATCGAAGACGTCTCACTTCTCTCAAATTGCATAAAAAATTAGCCACGATGTTTTGCTACGTTGAGAATATGACGTCACTTCCTATCCGCTTGACTATGGAATTTGGAAAACGGATTATAAGTAGTTTTTCGTTTTCCTGTAGTTCGTAAAAAAACGGATTTTCTTTTCCGTTTTTTGTTTTTCGTTTTCGTATATCTTCGTTTGGAATTTGGAAAACGGATTACAAGTCGTTTTGGTTTTTCTAAAACATAAAGTGAATTTGAATTCCATTTCCTTCTCGGCAGAGAAAATCAAAAAACGAAAAGGAAAATCCGATTTCGTTTTTTTTTACGGCGCAAAGAAAAACGAAAAACGAAAATAAAATTTGAATTTCATTTTCCTAAGCAACTGAAAATCGGTTGGCACTAAGGTACACGGATTCTGTACACTGTTTCTATGGTGATTGAAACCAAGGTTGTGATTGGTCGATTTAGACTAAAACTCCGATAACAACTGACCTGTCCGACAACAACTTGCCATGTGAATTAGTGGAAAATAGGACTTTTTTAAACCAATCACAATCGACAAAATTGTAATTTTTATGATTAACTCAAAAAACGTTCTGACGAGTTTATCTTACAACTGATGTTTGTAATGTTATGCTTCTACTTTCAGGTATTCAAGGGAAACACGGATACAACAGGCGTCGTCCAACACGCACTAAATACTGTGAATAAAGCCCGGTTCGTTCGGTTCTACGCGGTTTCGTACCACAGCTGGCCTTGCTTTAGAGTCGAGATTTTCGTGTTGCAGTAGTAAAGAGAGCTTTACTTTAATGAATAATTTAAATATAGCCCGGCCTGTTTGTGCATTTGTCTTCTAAAAACGATGGACGAGTTTAGAAACCTGACTAATCAGACTTTAAATGTATGTCGCAATTACTTTACTATATCAGAAGTCCACAACCCATGTACTACAGTAAAAGCTTTGCTTGCTACCAATCTCGTTAGCTACCAGTCCTAGTTGTCTTAGTTGTAGTAGACTTTTTTACGTCAAAGTAATTTAGATTCAATAAGGACTTCTCATTCAATAAGAAATTCCCTTTTTCTGCT
The DNA here is from genome assembly GCA_949710005.1 of Ricordea florida. Classification (NCBI taxonomy): domain Eukaryota; kingdom Metazoa; phylum Cnidaria; class Anthozoa; order Corallimorpharia; family Ricordeidae; genus Ricordea; species Ricordea florida. The sequence goes on along the minus strand of OX453275.1, from coordinate 29,939,175 downwards.
GATGGTACAAAATAAGTAAAGAAATAAGAACAACAACTTTTCGGTAGGAGGCATACTAGATCTCAGTGGAAGAGCATTCGAATGGAGATCGACAGGACACTAGTTCAATCTCGGTTGCTCCCCTGCCCGTCCCCCCTCTCCTGTTTTGCTATCACTTTACCTTTTTCCGTGTTTGCTTTCTTACAGTGCAAATACTCAAGTCAATTAAGGTCACCAAAGTAAATTTTCATACAAATGTTGAATATCTTGTTTTGACGCTGGACAACAGATTTGTGGCGAGTTTGTACCTACTCAGATTATTCATTTTCAATCTTTGTATGTTTTGTACAGTTAAATAGAGGATATTACATGGCTGCGCGGGGATACGCGGGATACTTTCAGCACGAGAAGATCAAATTCGTATGCCCAAGCAGCTATGTAATGTTCTGTTTATTTTATAGATACTGAAACACAACTTCGATGTGAAAATTTGGCAGCTCCGATCAAGAAAGTCACCGGTAACTGTACCGTCTTCGCACTTCTAACCCACTTTGTGAATGAAATTCAAAAGAAACGGCAGCATCAGTATCTATAATATAAAGAGCAAATTATATGCATTTTAAGCGAAGTATAGAACATTTGTAGAGATTCTTTTTCTTACATACTTAATCGTGATTGGATAATTGTGGTCGCACTGTAAATTTTGCCAAGAGTTGGGCTGAAACGCAGTATTTTTTGCCGAAATCTTGAAATAAAATGGTGAAAGGATAATAACGTTCATGTTAGATATCACACGAGGGTAGTTTCTTTTACAGGTGAAACGCGAGGTGGCGCATTGATCATTTAATTAACTCAGTTTTAACTACAAAGCACCAGGCGTCTTTATGCGCCAGCTACCAAATTAAAACACTTCGCTGAATTGAGTTTGTTCCAAGCAATGAGGAATTAGCTTATATGGTGCAGCGCTTGCTTGCATACGAGAGGTACTGGGATCCTTACCCGGATTCTTCAAATTTTTTTGACTGAAAAGCAAAACGGTTTGTTGAAAGGATGGGGTGCCATTACCGCCAAAATTATTGTTTTATTATTAATAAAAAATAATTCCAAACAATAATAAACTGGTGCCTAATAATTAAACATTGTGCCTAATAATAATTAACTGGTGCCTAATAATAAAACATTGTGCCTAATAATAATTAACTGGTGCCTAATAATAAAACATTGTGCCTAATAATAATAAAACAATAATTTTGGCGGAACTGGCACCCCATATTAAGGAGGGCATATAATTCATGGTAGGTCACCATATAGTCACCAATCAGGGGTATCCAAGGGTTTACAAAGGTATATCCTTGTAAACCCTTGTATACCCCTGTAAACACTGTATTTGGTGACTATAAGGTGGCCTACCATGAATTATATGCAAGTCGCTTGAGAGAAGTGTCAGTGCATGCTCGGTAAGAGAGATTTGACAGCTATTTGACTGTGCAGTGTATTATCCAGGGGACAATGACCTATCAAAGTTTGTTGGCTTTTTCAATATTCCCATTTGTTCGTGAGAAAATCTATCTTCTTTGTAAGTTGGACAATGGTAAAGGCGCACAAGAGCCAAATGCCCACACGGCCGGAGCGTATTCCGGTTTCACTAGCATGAAGCACCTGGGAATATTATTACTCCCCCCTAGATGGGATGCTGGTCCATCGCAGGGTCAACCCCAGCATTATATCGCCAGTACCCATTTATACACCTGGGTGGAGAGAGACACTGTGAAGTAAAGTTTCTTGTCTAAGGAAATAGCACAGTGCCAGCACCAGGGCTAGAACTCCAAACCTCCTGCTCGGAAGTCCAACACGCTAACCACTACACTACTGTGCCTCCACAAGTTGGACAATGGGTTTCTTCAATTCTCTTCGCTTAGATTTTAGCCGTGATCGCCGCGCCCCGTTTCAGCCATCAATCTTGGGGTTATTATTGCAAGAAACTGTTGATTTTATTTATTGAATTTTTGTAGTTGAGAACATCCCTCAGTAAAGATGGAGACCGATTATACTTAAAGTTTTCAAGTGCATACACTTTAATCTCCATCATTCATTACGTTTCCATATCAGTATTGGACAGTACAGAACAGGAATTTGACTAGTGAATTTTCTATTTCTCTGAGTTTTTGAAAGACAAATTACTGTAATAATCCTCAAACGCGTAAATTTTAGATACTAGTGACGTAGCATGGGGAGGGGCTGTTGGGGCCTGGGCCCATCTCCAAAATTGTGCTAACACAAATTAGTATAAATACTCAGGTGATTATACAAAATCGCGCTCTCTGATTGGTTCGCTATCTCGGATTATCAGCCGATAATCACCTCGACGAACAAAATGGCTGCCAGTCGTTCGCGTGCTTTTGATGAAGTGAAATTTTTTCGTCTTGTACAATTCTTTTTCTTTTCTTGAAATAATCACCTGTGTATTTATATTAAAACAATTATTCGCCTCAGGCTCAGTGATTATCGGTGAATATTCACCGATAATCACTTCGCCTTCAGCGAATAATTGTTAAATAAAGATATTCAATAATTGAATAGGGTAATGTTGGGTCTTTTAGCATAATTGAAAACTCCGGTTAGCCTAATTTTGTTTTAGTAGTGCTACCTTTACAGCATTTTCCAACAAAAGTCTAGCAAATTTTCCTTTCGGTTTACCGCTGTGAACTGAGCCAATACTTTTGACAGGTTTGTTTGGTCAGTGATCATGCTATTCCCGCGTCTCTCGAAAACATTCATGTTGATACATTTGGTCTCCCATGGAACTCAGACATGACAAAGGAAATGAAATAGTTTGTGGGGTCTATGTAATAGGTAAGTAGTTTAGTTTTCATACAATACTGACATGTTGCATGTCAATTTGTATAAGCCTGTTAAATTCAGTAATAAGGAGGGTACAACGTTCAACTAACATATCCGATCAATGATTTTATTCAGTTAGCAATTCCTGGAAACTGCTCTCAGAAGGCTGGAAATGCTATTTTAGGGACCGGACCCAGATTTGTAAATCCCCTGAGGTAGCACACCTCCCGACCCCACCACCCTAGAAGCTCTCCTCTTCGGTGCTCGTGATGTGCCCCCCCTCCCCCCAATAAATTTAACTCTGCCTCGACACTGGGTACTCTGCTTATTTCATGACCGTACTCGAAACTTTTCGCATTTTGTTTTCTTGAATTCTTTGTAGAATTGTTATAAAGAGGACATATTGTACGGTGAAGTAGGGAATCACCTTTTTAGGAAAACGAAATAGCATTTACTCAGAGACCACATAAAGATTGTTCCCATAAGAGATTTTGAATCTAATGCAGAGTTACGATTCAACATTTGTACTTTTATCAGTTGTTTGAACTTAAACGTTGTTGGTACTTAAAACTACAATTTTAGTCGGCCGGCAACACTCAGGTCTATCCGAAAGAACTTTGTTCAGGAAAATGAATACATCAATATACACTTTTGGTGAGATATCAACTAATTTAGAGGAACTTATACTCTGGAAAAATTGTATGTTTGGTGCTTGAGGTTGGTTGGTGAAAGAGCGGGTGATTAGATCAAATGGTAGAGCGCTCGCTTAGGATGCAGGAGGTGCCAGGATCGATACCACATGCCCGGGAGGGGGAATCGAACCCGGGTCGTTGGTGTGCGAGCTCAGTGTTCTAGCCACTGCACCACGCTGGTTGCCCAACATCACCACCCTTCGATCTCAACTCATTTATTCTACCCAGTTGTCCTTGCACTCTTCTTTAGTCATTTATTAGCTTCTTTTGACCTTTTTCGCTTAAGCTGTCTTTTCAAGGACTGGACCTGATGTGTTAGGGAATGAACAGTTTGGTGTCAAAAATGGGATCTGATTTTTGTTATGTACTGGCAATTTAGTAATACTGTATTTAGCTGAACACTGTATGCAGACAGTACAAAGCCTTTAATTAGCTGACATTTCACGCAAGCAGTAAACTTTGTTTTTGTAGTCCTTCTTACCTCAAAATGACCCAAAATATAGACATAAAAATATTAGTTAAAGATCGTTAAGAAGGAAATAGTTTCAACCGTTAAAATGGATTCAACATAAGTAACGTTTTTTGCCGACCCAAGTAAAGCTAAATTATTCGAGATTTCGGGTATACAAATGTGTACCTTTCGCATTCTAAGCGAGCGCCCTACTATTAAGTAAGTTTTCCGTTAAAAAGTAAGTTTTGCCGTGAAAAAGTAAGTTTTGCCGTGAAAAAGTAAGTTTTGCCGTTGAAAAGTAAGTTTCGCCGTGAAAAAGTAAGTTTTGCCGTGAAAAAGTAAGTTTTGCCGTTGAAAAGTAAGTTTCGCCGTTGAAAAGTAAGTTTGCCGTGAAAAAGTAAGTTTTGCCGTGAGAAAGTAAGTTTTGCCGTGAAAAAGTAAGTTTTGCCGTGAGAAAGTAAGTTTTGCCGTAAAAAAGTAAGTTTTGCCGTTGAAAAGTAAGTTTCGCCGTGAAAAAGTAAGTTTTGCCGTTGAAAAGTAAGTTTCGCCGTGAAAAAGTAAGTTTTGCCGTGAAAAAGTAAGTTTTGCCGTTGAAAAGTAAGTTTCGCCGTGAAAAAGTAAGTTTTGCCGTGAGAAAGTAAGTTTTGCCGTTAAAAAGTAAGTTTTGCCGTGAGAAAGTAAGTTTTGCCGTGAAAAAGTAAGTTTTGCCGTGGCAGTTGTGGGCCACCGTAGAATCTTCAGGACCCCATTTGTTCCGTACATAAATTCTAATCAGCACTTACCAGCCAAATCTCTCATTGACCAAACTTGCTGGCGACCGTAATGAGAGAAGTAATTTCGGCCCCGGGTCTTTTTCAAACGGACCTCACTACGCTAGGTCCGTCCTGCCAAGACCCAATGCCGATGTTCTCCCACAACGGCCGTCGCGCTTGGTCAATAAGATTTATTAGGAGCCTATCATGGATTATATTTTCTTGACTTTAAAAAGATGTATGGGAAAAATTTTTTGCATCATTTATCTACACTTTCTCATAACCATGAAAGTATTTTGTTATCGGGGTGACATTTTTATAATTTACTAAACATTGCGTGATAAGTTACGCTTGTTTTGCTGTTCCCATTTTACATTTCGACATTAAAAAAATTCTTTAATTTTGCAGTATGGCCTTTGTTGATGGCTGGAGCAACAATCTTTTAGCAGAGGCCCATTGCTTTTAGTAAATATGTCTGCGTTCTATGCAAATTAAGAAATGTGCCAAAGAATGTTTCTCGAGTTTTTTAAAAACTGAAACCTTGATTGGTCCATTCCATCGTCTGTGATATGAATAGTTCGATAAGATCATAGTAGAAGCTTTAGGCTGTCTGGCAGATAACATCGCCAAAATGGCTTCCGAGTGTACCGCAAAACAGGATATGTTGAACCGCAAAAGGTTAAAGATAAAAGTTAATCCTCAATCCCCTGGAATCATCGACATGTGATTTCTCTTTAAGCACTTTTACAGTGAAATTTAATAAAAACTGCTTAGATAGGTACTGACACTGCGGTATTGTTTAATTGCTACATGGGCTAGAAGTATTAGAAACACATAGAGTAGCATCGACAGTACAGTAACGTAATACTCTTCACTAAATTTGCTAAGAATGTATTGTTCCTGCTTAGCTTTTAACTATGACGTCTTCAAAAAATGTTGATGCCACAATGTAAGCTACTGGGCTCGACTCAAATTTTATAAGGTTTGAAGGTCACGAGAAAATAAATTAAAAAGGGTTGAGCCTCAAACCAGTTTTCTTGACTAACAGTACTAACATTACATGAATTAACGCTAGAGAATCTAAGCCCTCAGTCGTGCTAACGCGCTCACGATACTTAAATTTTCTAACTATCTCTGACGTAAAAAAGAGTGGTAAGAAAAATAAAGTCAAGGAAATTCACGGGAATAAGTAAGCATCTATGCACTAAGATCACAGGAAAGCGTGATACAAACAAATCTTTATTAAAGCACAGTCGTGGAAGTACGCGTTATGAATGATAGTAAACAAAGTATTTGTGGCGTTCTTTATCTGTTTTTAAATACCGTTTGCAGGTGTTTTATCCTTGATATTTATCGCGGCCCTCAAACACTTGTAAATTGCCAGTGTTGATGGACTAATAGTTACTGAAGCGATCGAATTAACAACAGTTTGTCAGGTTCAAAGAAACGCAACGCTCATCGCCAGAGCATGTTTTATGTTCTGATGACGGTCTTTTGTGTTCAGCTCTCAAAACAATCACCTTGAGGACTTAAGGATCCGAAAGCTGGCCGAAAGAATAGGAAAAAGCTGAAGATTAATGTGGCATAACACAGAAAAGATGACGGATTTCGCGGATTAGTAAGTGCTCTTTTGTCTGCGTTATTGTACCCGCAAATCGACTACCCGAGAGAGAGAGAGAGAGAGAGAGAGAGAGAGAAAGAGAGATCTTAACGCCCGTTTTTCATTACTCAGTAATCAAATTGAAAATAGGAAATCCAACAACCTCTTAATGAACGTGTTTGCTTTAGGTAAATCTTGTTCAGACCGCCGAATCACCTTTTGGCAAGCAAGCCACTTTATTCCTATTCGCCTGGGGGCAACCTTCGGGATCTGAGAGCTTTCCTCAGCCAACAAAAAAGAATTGAAAACTCCGTTTATTCTGGAAATCAAAGAGGTCGGAATACAATAGAATGTAATTATGTTATGGAAATTTCGAGCCATGGAGACATTGCTAGCCATTCAGTATGCAGATTAGTAAAGTTCTTTTTTCGGAAGAGGACGAAACCGATTTGCAGGGAAATATGGACGATATGACGAGTAGTGACCAGGTGCTGCTGGAGGAGATGTTGACACAGGCCGAAACCGAGGAAACGGTGTATCGAATAGCTGGTTTCAGTAAACTTAGAAGAAACCTTTCTTTTGAGCTGGAGGAGGATGAAAATGAGAATGTGTACGTCAAGCTATCTGAAATGTGCAAGTCTGAAGCAGCGAGGCAAAGTTCTCATTTGCTTCAAATGGCAGAGAGTCTGTGCAACGAAAACTCCCCAAAATCGAAACGCAAGGGTAAAGTGTTCAAAAAACTTGTCCCTGAAGTTGAGAAACATGTGTTTAATGAAATACAACAGGACTTGTGCAAGAACATGTGGCAAGAAGCCAGGAAAAGAGTGTACGGAACACCGTGCAAGGAAGCGACTCCCGATTTAACGAACACAGCGGATCAATAAATTGCGTACAGTTTGAAAAGAGTGATGGGTCAAGTGCAAAAGTTCAGAGATGCGCCTGAAATTCCATGTTCTTGAGTGGATGAAAATACGTGCACAACACTGTTAAAGATGTTTTCCTCCTCTGACTTGCATTAGTCGAGCGTCATCCTGCGTTGTGCGTAGAATATAACTCTGTTGGAATATTCCTATTTCTGGAAGACACTTCAACGACTAAGCAAGTTTTCAATGGGTTTTTTCTTCTCCGTTGAAATCGCTATGCAGCGAAAGCGCATGCTGTCAGCGCCCACCGGAAAGGAAAGTGTTTTATACGAGGCTTGTGCAAATTTTAACAGGCTTTTTCAGGGAGATTCAGTTTAGGTTCGTTTCATTATTTATTTCTTATAAATGATGATAGCTCTCAAAGAGTAGTGAAAAACTAATCTGAATTTTGATGTTCTACAGACGTTGTATAAAATACATTATTACGTACATTCTAATGACTGATCCTCGAATAGAAGGTTAGCTGTTTGTTCTATAGAAGATTTAAAATAAAACAATGTTGTATTTCTTTCAATGCAAAACGAAATGCTCTTTGTTCGTCGCGATGTTTTTTTTCTCCCGAGGTTCTAGAGCACTACAGGCTTTAAAACAATATTGTGCGGGATAAATTAATTCGTCGCAGAAGATAGATATGGTGTATTTTAAAGCAGAATTCGGAATTTAATCAAGCACATACCACTATAGTAGTACTGATTTAGCGCCCTGGAAAAAGTATAGTATAAAAGGCATCATTTTGATTCATACTTTGACTCGACGTTTTTGGATTGAAGATGGACTCAAAGCCAACAAGCTACGTTGGAAAGCAACGACACTGAAATAAAATAACCAGTTTTTGTTCGGTGAAGTGAGTGAGTGCAAGAATTCAAATGGGTGATCTTTAAGATACACTAATTTTCACAGAAACAAGAGAAGGAAGAATAAAAAGATAGGGCATAGATTTAACGTTATTCTGCAATTAGACAACACCTTGTACCTTCAGAGAGAAAATCACAGTTTCCGCTAACTAAAAGGAAAGAATATTTGTACAACCGTAGAACAAATTAAACTGAGTTACAGGCAATTAAAAAGCGGCAAAACCGCACTAGTAATTTGACAATTCTGAATTCCACGCACGGTATAAATTCCGATCGCGAGTTTAAGTTCAATGACCCCAAGAGACTGGTTCGTATTCATTTTTTAAGCAATTCTCTGTTTCTCTCTAGCTGAGGTATTCTTAGCACGCAGTGTAAACAAGAAAAAAAAAACATAATAGAACCTTTTTAAAGCTGAAAGTGTCAATGGCTAAACATCACCGACATGGAAAATTAAAGATTTTATCGGTTACTGCCAACGTTTCAAACACCACCACCAAGGGCAATATGAGAATAGTCCCAAAAGGTAAATCTTTGTTCACAAAAATGCCCTCATTAGCATAAACATTTCAGCTTTTGATAGAGCTACAGAAATATCACTTACGGATATTGCGATGGCATAGCATTATTTACTGTGAATAAACATTTGAAACCGATAAAACACTTGTTTGAAGCGGGCTGAAACACTCGAAAATTGCAAAGAATGTATGAAATTGTCAGTGATTTTGCCACTGTGTCTGGCAGTATTGAAAACCTGATATGACCCTTAATACAAGACGCAACGAGCTAAAAATGTCGTTATTTTCTTAGTTTTATATAAGCTAAGTTTTAATTGCACCTCCCATTCACCTTACGGTGGTATAACTTACGGTGGTATAACTTACTTAATCAACTCGTTTGATTTATCCAATTTCTTGTGTTTCAATTTCCCACCGACGCAGCACCAGTTTCTTTAGAAACTATCCCCACAATATAAGTTTTAATTGGTTGTCTTTTATTAAGACAGATAACGTGCTTAAAGAAACACGTCTGCTGTTTAGACAGAATGTAAACAGATCAGCAAATTATATTCGCCCATATACAACACCCAGTGATGTCTGGGGATACTCCTCTTTAGTTCTATTTAATGTACAGTATATGAAGTAACTACCCGACTGATCGCGTAACGCTGACCCAGGGCTAAATTTCAGTGTACTACGTTCATGAACCTCAGTCCAACGGACACCCTCTTTTAATCTATTCACCAACCATGCAGCAGCTTCTGATTGGTTAGTAAGGAAAACATGGAAACGAGGAACTTATTTTCTCGTTGTTTGTTTACAGCAGAGGCCATGTACAATTTCAATTTATAAACGGAAACTGGAATGATCCTTTTTTTTCACCGTGAAAAATGTGCGGAAATCAGGCGAAGAACGCAGTCACGCACGCTGGGTAGGTTCTGGGCAAAACAACCTTACAATTGCTAGAACACCTGCTTGTGCATTTCTCCATAAATGGTAAAGGCAGCTCTTAACAGACTTGAACTTCTTTTCAACTTCATACTTCGCAGCTTTTTGTTTTCAGAGCTACAACTATCGTTGTTGTTGTTGTTTCCTTCGGTGGGCGCAATCTCGTCCCCAGAGCCCGCTCTTCTTTGGTCAGTCCCGATTATTAACGCATGACAGGAGCCATGAGATAGGCTCGTGCGCATGACAACAGGGACCTCTGGGGCCCAGGTTTCGGTGGAGTGTACTTAGGAAGTATAACCCAACAACGCAGCACATTGACAACAAAGCCTTTTCTAACCATCTCAGTGCGCGAGCCATATCTTCATTACGACAAAAAGGATCTCTTTCTCTTTAAACTTCGTACTGAGTAATGGATAGAGCGTTTACATAAAACGCTTTAGAGCATTGACAAGACCTCTCTGACTCCTTGAAACTGTTTTTAAACGGTTGCTGTTGTTATGTGTAGGAAAAAGCTTTTTCTCTTCACCTCTCCCACCAGGGGCTACTCAAAAACATTTTGCCAGAAGAACGCGTATGAACAACTTCCAATTCAGTTGAAGTCCAGTCATCTTCGTGACCCATTCATTTTTATTTTTCGAATATTTCGCTTCTTGGCTTCTATTATTCACTACCTACATACTCGACAGAATACAGAGTTGTTTTGGATTGTTTTGACTGAAAGAAATGTTTGACGAACAAAGTATCATATAGGAGAAATCCAAGAGTCCACATGCACTGCAAACTGATCCAGTCGGCCCTGAGTAACCCAACCCTTCACGGGTGTAACATGACAACAGGGAGAACGTCGATCGTGACCGAAGACGATTTCGTGACAAGAACAGTCACGTCAGTCTAGGTTGAGTAACTGGACACTGTGTAACAGAGGACCTCCTAAATCGAGTGAGTCGTACACAGCCAGCGAAAACATCTTTTGTAAAAGGCGTGATGAGTACTCTAGAAAAAAAAAAAAAAAATGAAATCTTTGTTCCACTGATATTTAAGTAAAGAGAAAAAAACCTTTTCCAGTTTAGCAGTCGGTTGCCTTAGGGACGGACCATTAGAAAAGTGATGGGTGGGGGTGGGGAAAAAACCAACACAAAATTCATGCAAGGGAAAATGCCAAGAAAAAAAATTCATGCAAAGAAGAAGGTAAAAAAAAATTCATGCAGAAGGAAGGTCCAATTGTGACTTTTTCAGACGTAGTAAAAAAAATTCGTGCAGAGGGGTTCACCTGAAAAAAAAATTCCTGCAAGCTGAAAATTCCCCCCCCCCCCCCCGGCATCACTTTTCCAATGGTCCGTTCCTTAGGATAAAATAGACCCTTTTGTTTTCCCATCTCAGACCACATGATGATCCTCAAGGGAATTTGCTTTTCGTCTTTTGACATCTTATGCATACATCTACATGTGAATAAGAGGAGTCTGAAAGAAATTGCCCCCTGGAGTAACATCACGTGGTCTGGAATGGCAAAACAAAATGTAGAAGCTAAAAAAGTCTATTGCTAAAATACATAAATAAATAAACTAAATACAGGCTGTACTTAAGGAATTAAAAAAAATGTCAGGTTTTCAATTTTTGTTTGAAGCATTAGTGATTTCTTGGCTGTACCGAGGAAGAGAGTTAAAAAGAGCCACAATTCCGCTCGGAGGCATATAATTCATGGTAGGCCACCATATAGTCACCAATCAGGGGTATACAAGGGTCTACAAAGGTATATCCTCGTAAACCCTTGTATACCCCTGTAAACACTATACTTGGTGACAGGAGCCCTGTTGGTGACTATATGGTGGCCTACCATGAATTATATGCCCGCTCGGAAGGAGTGCATTCAGGAGGGAGGCTGCCTGGCCGAGTGGTCATAACGCTGGACTTTAGGATTAGGGTTCCATTCTCGCTCTGACCACAAGCTGGTTTGAAACACGGTCAGACCCGCTTTCAACTCCTTAGCAACAATTGTAACTATCCACCTAGTTTGTCTCTCAACAGCTGAGATTCTTAACCTAAATTCAGTTTGGAGTTTTTTTCGCCCTCCCCCAATAAGCACAATGGGGCTAAAAACACTGAAAATAATAATAATCTCAATTTTATTAGCTCAAGAAGAAAATGACAAACATTACAAACAACAGGAAGAAAAATAAAAAGAAAAGTGGAACACTAAAATACGGTTTCAAGAAAGTTCGAGCTGGGAAGCTAAGTTAAGCTAGTTGGTTTTCTAGTTAGCTCCTCTCTCCACTGGCACTTAAATAAATAGAGGATATTACAATTATATGACCGCACGGATATACATAACTTCCCTTTGACTGAAATGTTTTTCAACACGACAAGAGAAATTTCGTATCTCCAAGCGGTCAGGTAAAGGTCTTTTTATTATATAACACACAATGAAATACCTAACCATTTCACTGAAATTCCTTTTGCAGTTCTGAGGCGCGATCTATTTTCTAACCATAGCAAGGCTGTTATTTTCACGTTCTCAATAACATTTTTTTCGCGCAAAAGCTCACCTGGTATCAGTTACACTGGTGTTAATATAATAAAGTATATTCTTTTATTTTAGGGAATCTGTCACGACAATCGAACAGTCGTTTGGTATATTTACATGCATGTATCGCTGGGTCGAAAATGTCTAGGCCTGGGGAGGATTTGTCATTACCGTCAGCCATTGACAAAACACTGCCAGATACTTCATGCGAGTTTCTAATAATATACATGAATTACTTGATTGTGATTTGCTAAGGGCAGTGCAAAAAATGTAATACCAGCGCAAATTAAAATTCAATTTTTTTATATAATCATTAAGAAAAAATCAGAAGGTTTTCTGTGATTTATTTGCACTCGTAAGCTTCTCAAAAAGCCCAAATTGTACTCGCCAAAGCCGTTACCAGCTCGTGCAATTTGAGCTTTTTAAAAAATTAACTTGTGCAAATGAATTACAATCTTTAAAATTAAGCCTACACAGAAATTCGGATTCTTACCACTGGAGAGAACCACAAACTCTGGTAAGTATTTACCAGCTGTAGACACTACGTCCGCTTCTGATGAGTTGAGGCATTCGAGGTAAGTGTCGACAAAATTGCTAGCGAGACTGTCAGATAAGGACAGAAAAGAAGCGAAACGCTATTAAGTTAAGAACGCTGTTGGATGTAGATATTACATTTATATTTAACGGTTACTACTTGGACACGCGGGGAAACAAAATTTGAAATATTTTCAGCATGAGAAGAGAAATTTTCATATCTCTAAGCTACCTTGTGATTTTCTCCTTATTAGATAAAGATAGTGTGGTATAACCGAGTACTGAGGGGTAGCAAATCAATAAAAACGCTACTCCAACAGTTATATCACACACGCGCGGATATCACTTATACCAACACGTCTGATATCACTTTTATCAATCTGCCACCATTCGGTACACCACTACATTTTACATAATAAATAGCGGGTATCAACTCACTGTTGTAAAATCAAAACCAAGTTACTCTGGCCAGTCGTTACTAAATTGTACACAGTCCAACAATTCAATTAAAAGTATGGGTACATAGATGTCGTGGTCACAAAGGAGGTAAAAACACAAAATATGCGAGCTAATGAAGACTGGTTTACAACTTTTACCTCTGACTGGCTGAGTGGCGAAAGATTTTTTTAGTGAACTACTTTACGTGTTAATGAAAAACCTAAACAATCACAAAATTTCCCTCATAATAATATACATTCAAACGTGTTATCGCCCTGATTGGTTGAGAACATGTCGATTAATACCAAACAGAGCAAAAGGCTAAAGTTGAGTAGAAAGAGTTGATATTGAGTGTGGAGATTTAATATCAAATCTTTACAAGTATATTATTTACAAGTGCTTCATGATTTTGAGTCCAGTTTGAAAGAAATAAGCCCTCGTAAATTGCGATAGAAATTTCAAATGCTTTGAAAAATTGGCTTGTGCTTATCTATTATAAATTGCATCAAACTTAGAGTATTAAGAAAAAAAAAACTTGAATTTTTAGTCCAGTTTAGACTTCGCCATCCCCATGATGCGGCACCCACTGCTAGACAATCAAGCTTTTAAAAACATCGCCTTAGACGCTAGTCTGGTAACGGGCAATTAGCGCAAGAATGCTCAGGAAATACAACTAACAGCCAAGTTGAAGCATTTTAATACAAGAAGTAAGTGAAGTGTGAGGGCGAGGAGAAGCTTCGCAATAGAACTACTCGCCCTTGCACTCCCCGCCCATACAATCCTCGCCCTTGCACACCCCGCCCATACAATCCTCGCCCTTGCACACCCCGCCCATACAATCCTCGCCCTTGTACCCTCTGTCCTTGCATTTCCCGGTCATGCACTCCTCGCCCTTGCACTCCCTGCCCATACAATCCTCGCCCTTGCATTCCTCGGCCATGCAATCCTCGCCCTTGCACTCCACGCCCTTGCACTCCACGCCCATATACTCACGACGCTTGCACTCCTCGCACTTTCATTCTCCAACCTTGGACTGCGCGCCCATGCACTCCCTACCGTTGCACTCTCCGCGCTTGCAGTCTCCTTGCCCGCACTGCCTGCGCTAGAAATCCTTTCACTCAAACTCCCTTTCTCCAATTATTCTGAACGCCAGCTTCAAAGAAATAACTTTAACCAAGAGAAAATGAGGTAAGAGAACGTATCTTCCATACTGGGTTCTCTTACTATGATAAGGGGACAGAATCTATTTTTAGATCCGGAAACTATTTTAATTGACCAATGGCTGATGCCCTTCTAATCACATCGACTTTACACTTGTGGTATTGGAAACCACGCAGCCATGGAACGAGATATAAAAAGATTCCGTTCCCTTACCTCATTTTCGCTTGCTTTGCCGATTCAGCTTACCTGGGGTTCTGTCGAATATGACGAAGAAGTAACATGTGCGCCTGGGTTCTACAGCTGACATTTGAATCGTGGAGAAGTCGAGTCAAATGTGGCTACAAGAAACAAACTATCTTTACAACTCTTGTCAAATTCGATTTAATTATTTTCTATGTTTTTGAAAAAAAAATTGGCAGGGGTGACTTTTTTTGGTTTACTTGAACAAGGCTGAACGTGTTGTTCCTTAGGACAAATTGTCAGTTTGCTAGAGCAAGAAAACCATTCCTCACAGAATTATTACTGTGTCCTTATCGAGAGTTGACCGCAGGATGAATTGACGCTATCCATCAGCATAATGGTAATCAAATGATTTGGACAACCAAGCTAAAACCCATTCTCTCCCGCGGGATAAATCATTGCCCAATTTCATACCGTGAGGTACTGGGTCGAGTGCGGACTTTCGCGGACAAATGAAAAACAAACATGGCGTGCGCCACGAAGTGGCACTGGAGTTGTGCCTCAAAATATTGTAAAAATAATTGGAGAACTCCAGAGATATCGTATCACCGTATGACGAAAGTGCAATGGGCTTCAAAGGAAGCAACTGATCGATATCTTGATGTAATTGGCTGTAAAACGAAAGAAGAAGTGATGTGGACTCGCGTTGTGCTTTGCTCGGCTCACTGGAGCAAACAACCTGCAATGGTAGAAGTGGATTTGCCAGATATAAAATTCACCACAAGAGCACGCCAAAGTGAAACGAAATGGCACTGGAATTGTGCTGCCACATTATGCAACAACTCATGGAGAACAGAGCAAAATGGTGCTAGCACGCTGGAGTATTACAACTTGTCGGAGGTGGAAAAGGACAAAACCCTTAAAAATGCTTACTACAAAATTCTTAAAAACAAGAAGGTAACAATAAAACAATAAAAATAGCTTTTCTAAAGTTTTCTTGATTGTATTAATTCTGGATTAATCGTTTTCTTAAAACTTAGATGGTATATTTTAAATAATTTTAACCAGAGAAGGTTTTGGATTTTTATTTGTTTTATTAAAGTCGACTAGCTAGAACTCCTAGATTTTCCTTTAAACTTGCACTGCTGCATGTTATTTCTTTTTTATTGGTTCCTTCAGGTAAACTGGAAAAAAGGGGTGATCTGCCCAGAGCACTAGTCAAAAGGTTTCAGGTCTTCTCTAGAGGATCTTCCTGACAGGTCAACAACTAAGGAATAAGTTGAATCCAAGCCATCATACATAACACCTCCAAGAAATATTGTCTCTGCCAAAAGATGCTTAATATATGAAGGTAGAACATCGCAAGAACCCAGAAGGAAACTGCAAAAACCTAATTCTAAAGACCCAAAAGATGAATTAATTGGAACAATCTCTAAAGAAAACTCTGAGCTTAAAACAGAACTTTTAATTATGAAGGAGAAGATGAAGGAAAAAGAAAACGAAATGGCCAAGAGAAAGTTCTTGTGTTCAGTAAAGTGTTTAAGCTGAAGAAGAACTAGAACTGCATGGCAGCAGAGACCACAAGCACCCACAGGACATTCACAGAATGCCTTTTTCGGTTTATTTCCCTCAAAAAGCACTGTAACTGTGCGAGTTACGTCTGTAGAAAAACTCTTCAAAATGCTGGCTTTTACATATATCGAAATTCCTTCCCCTTGTATAGCTTTGATAAGCTTCATTCTTCGAGACTGGAACATTCTGTAAGCCTTTCTGTACTGCCCTTTTCTCCCCTGGCGCTTATGCGACTGATAAGCATCTATTTCGCCTTGTCCGATCTTGGGAAAAAGTGAAACGTCAAATTTCCAGCCGGCTGTAGCTGGAGGAACGCTTTCTCTCGGCAGTGAAGTTGGAAACTTGAACTTTTTACCGATCAAAGTTATCCTTTTTTCAATCAAGGCATCGTCCTGTAGAGGAGATAACCTTTCAAGAAGTGCTTCTTTTGTGCCCGATGTTTTGAACTGTAGCTTAGCACAAAATTTGGATAAGACATCACAATCCAGGGAACTGATTTTTTCCTCTTTTATCTCTTCTTTTATAAATTCGAAACTGTAATCTTCCGACAATTTTTCCCCTTCCTTAATCCTTTTGTTTTTTAAACAACAAGCTCGTGATGAGGACCGGCGCCTTTTCCTTCGCAACGGCGGACGCCATTGTTTGTTTTTTGAATTTGTCCGCGAAAGTCCGCACTCGACCCAGTACCTCACGGTATGAAATTGGGCAATTGCTTTTAATTCATTTTACAATCAGTTGAAATCGCTGCAATCGCTTCATTTTTATTATACCATAAATCCTATAAAAATTACGCATACTCTTACTCACCACAAAATGTTCCAGTATGTCTACCCTACGCTTAGACGTTTCATCCAAATCAACAAGGACCTTTAAGACATCGTCTACTGGCTGACTGGGAGCAAGGCGCTGCACAGAGGAAGCAAGCTGAGACGAAGTCCAGCTGACACTCTCAGGAGGTGTAATGAGCGACCGGACCCTAGGGGGTGTAGGTGGGGTGCTTTCACCAGAGGACAAGTCTTGGGTCGACGTGTCAACTGACGGTGTGGAGGAAGGTATCGAGATTGCACCCACGACACACTGAAGGGAGGGGAGGGACGGGAAGTCTTGTAGAAGTTCGCTGAAGTGAGAATAGTCAAAAGAAAACACAGCGTGACGTTACTGGTTTCACAGTAGCCAACTTTACAACTAATGGTATCGTCTGGTTAGAGAGACGCTTCCGTACGATTCAAGTCAAACTTGACCAAAGCCTCTTTTTTATATAATTTTTAACGTCACCTGTCTCGAGGCTAGGAATTTCCCAAGGCAGACAAAGTTGCTGAACTAATAGGTTTCAACTACTGCGGAACCTGTGCAAGCAAAGGTTGCTTACAAGCACCACACATAGATTCGAAACTTAAATTTTACACGTGAGCCGTGCGGTACATACGACTACATGCGGATACATCAGGGTACGAAAACGAGTGTACTCGTATAATACCCGAATGCACGCATATGATACTCGCATGTACTAGTGGGTCATCCGTTTAGTGACTCGACACATGGGGAACACTAGAAACACACGGATCAGTGTCAGTATCTGGACAACTGTGCGTCTACCCCTCCCCTACCCAACAAGTTATAAGTTGTTAATTAACAATTATTCGCCGAATGCGAAGTGATTATCGGTGAATATTCACCAATAATCACTAAGCCTGAGGCGGATAAATGTTTTAGTATAAATACTTAGGTGATTATTTCAAAAAAAAAAAAGAAAAGAAAAAGCATTGTAAAACACGAAAAATTTTATTTCAGCAAAAGCACGTGAACGACTCGCAGCCATTTTGTTCGTCGCGGTGATTATCGGCTAATCCGAGATGACGAACCAACCAGAGCGCGCGATTTTGTATAATCACCTGAGTATTTATGCTACTGTTGGATTAGGGGAGGGGTAGGTGTACAGTTGCCCAGATACTGACATTGATCCAAACGCACAATCGTAAAAGCAAACTGCAGAGCCGAATTTTATGTGTTGCACTACTTCAACAGAGAGACAGAATTTCCAACGTTTTCCAGTTTGTAGCACAGTTGTTGTATCCTTGTTGCTTTTCAATGAATGCCTTGTCATTACTGTGCATACAAGAACAAAAAAAAATCTCTCAAATTCTTCTACACAGGTGAACACGGAACCTGGCAATTTCGATCTTATATCAACTATTAGTATAAACCGCTCAAGTGAATAGTGCATTTCGCGCGTTCTGATTTGTTTACTCGGAGGTGATTAGCAAAGTACTATTCACTTCCCAGCAGCCGAAGAGAAACAAGACGGATTCCCGTTTCGGTTTCCGAAGAGGGAATTATCTGAACAAACGCTGGTTATTTAGCTTGTGTGATATATACTAAAACAATTATTCACTTCAGTGTCAGTGAAAGTGGTAGCTATTTGAAAGTGGTGGATATTTTGTCAGTGAAAGTGGTGAATAATGGTGGATATTTACCGCGCCGCTTCGCTGCTCGGCAAATATCCACCAATATTCACCTCCACTTCGGTGAATAATTGTTAAATATTCAAACGAATTGACACAAGGCAACCAGGTGGCTAATCAGACATAGTTGATGCTTCAAACCAACTTTGTCAGCCCAACTAACAGATTTTTTTGAAGTGTCCTGTTATGCCCTCAAATGTTTTGTCATAATCTATCGTTATTTTCACTCACTGGAAGAAAATAGATTTGCAATGTAGAGTCGCAAACGCCTGGTCTGGACTTTCAGCGCAGAAGTGATGAAGAAAAGTCATAAACTTCGCAACGACCGCTGCCAATTCTTTGTTGTGAAGGCATCCAGCCTGAAACAGCAGTATGTACAACACTTAACTTATCAAGTATACAAATTCATTAGGGGAAAATACCATATAAACGGCACAGTTATCAAAGTTATCAATGATCAAAAAGAAATCAAGCACCGTGACGTGTTTGGTTATCGGATGAGACACGGCTCGTTTTTACACATGTATTTTTTCTTTCTGGATCATTTCTTTATTTTAAGAAGGTATCAAAACTGCGATACCTGTTATCTAACTACAACTAGACTTGATTGTATGCTCCGCAATGGGAACATATGGTTCCAATCTTCGTTTTTAAGTCTATGGACTATGACTTAAGGCGCGGTTGAACTTGCATACACAGTACAAAACCCTTGACTAATACGTTCCCAATGCTGACCCCTCCCGCTGGTTCAATAACATCCCTGCACACCTAAACAAGCAGAACAAGACTGTGGTAGAGCCCCACAGTTCACTACAGCTCAGCAACTCTCGAACGAATGGACAAGAAAAAAAACAACAACAAAATAAAAAACAACAACAAAAACAACAACACAAACAACAACAAAAACGACAGCAACAAAAACAACCAGCAAAGAACTTCAATGAACAGTGCGAAACTGCTAGTAGAAAGTGAAGACATTAGCACAGTTTATAGAGGTCTATCTCAGGCGACCACTGACATGACCCGACTGTACAATGAACCCGACACACATTCTAAAACTACAAGTAAAAATGTGACCGTACGAAAACTTATTCTCCAGACAAACAAAATGTATTTTTACCTGAAGAAGACTGAAATACGCTTCCAAAGTATCTCTTAGCCCTTCTTGAGTAAGCTGTTTGCAAGAACAGAGAAGACGAGTAATGCAAAAACGACTTTTTCAACTTCATGTATGGAAGAGGGTAGCTTTAACTACGTCAGGTACGTAAATGCTCGAGCTGAGATGCGAGGGAATTACGACCAGAGTTCTACAGCTTCGAGTTCAACCTTTCGGCCCATATTTTCACTCTAAGGTTCCATGTACAATTCTCATTCAGTTACTACAAGCAAACTGAAGTGGATAAGTAAAACTGAAAAACTGTATGAAAACGAGTGTGAAATGACTGGATGAGAAGGTCCAAGTTAAGTGGTGTCTGATGTATAGGAACCTTCGAGATGAAGGCGAGCATAAAGAATCTACTGTATATTACATGGGGCGCGTGTTCTTATCCTTTAAGGGAATAAAACAAGTTGTTTTGGTAAAGGTTTTTTAGTTCCATACCAGTGAGTTCATTGTTCATTGTTTTGCTCTGATCACATTTTGACATCTGTGAGTTATAACTGAACTGTAGCTCAAATAGAGTAAGTTAGTAACTATGAGGCACAGTGTGGACAAACTAGTCTCAAAGCCCTAAAGGTAGCGGGCTTGGGTAAGCGGAAGGGATATGACTGTTCGACGTTTACTAGGGGTGAGGAATTGGGTGTCGAGGGTGCAGGTCTGTCGAGATGAACCAAATAGGGCGTGGCAGGGGTGCGGGATGGGGGGGGGGGCTACACACCTTGTCCGGTTTGAAGATGTGCGGTCTTAGAAGATCCATTAATCCCAGCACATGTGAGAAGACAAGCAAGTGCTGTTGGTTCGTGAATTCTTTTGACTTCAGATGAACTCGTCCCCTTAGCTGTGCAGCAATCATGGGGAGGTGTCTAAAGAGGATGTAGGTAAGAACAGAAACCCATAAGAATTGAAACGCGTAACGCCCGTTCACAGCTTGTCCAGATTCAGTGTTTCATAAGAACCATATTTGGAAATTGCTATGTTTTGAGCAGACGTGGGTACTTTCCGCTAAGTACGTCATAATAAAACTGAAGCTTATTTGATTGGTTTATTTGGTTCTCTCGATTTTCCAAATATGGTGCTTGGCAGATTAAATGTGGACAAGGTGTGGTCAAAAACATTTGAAGGCAGTGACACGTTTCAAGTCTTATGGGTTTTTTTTGGTAAGAATAAATAAGTACCACAGGACTTATCGAGAAATTGCTTCCAACATTGCCATTAAACCGAACAGCACAAACTGCCTTTGATTTAACTACAGTCAGCTAAAAACCGCTCTAGCATGTACAGCAATTGCTAGAAATATGTCCCCCACAACCAGGAGCCCATAACATAAGTGACTGCGCTCAACGTCCGGGAGTATATTAGCAAAAATGTGTGGTGTCAAGAATGGATAAGGAAACTCTCTAAAGTAGTGATGTGTTGAACAACTGCGTCACACAATATGAGCATAGAAATGAATCAAATTTAAGTGCTATACGCTTTCTCTTTGGGGAGGGGAGGGAGAGGAGGCGCATTGTAAAATACAGTCCTCTTCAGGGTGTATTGTCTTGATCCAGAGGTTGCCGTTAAGTGTGATACTCACCTTAGAAGAAGCATAGGATGATCACAAGCCAGTTTTCTGAGTAGAAGACTGCAGTTGTACGCTCGATCTTCGTACTCCTTACCGGGCTTGGAGTCTGCCAGACTTGTTAAGATGCGGTGACACAGTACATCCAACTGAAACCAAACAATCATCATAGCTAGTCATTAGAAAACAAGGATACGCACATGTCAGAGAGCACCTAGCGAGGTTGGATTTATGTCCAGTACCCCATTCACACCAATTAAACATGTTTAGTTTGGTAACCGAACACTGAAAGACGGGCTTTTACACAGGATTAAAATAAACTTTAACATGTTCTTTCTGTTTCTACTAAATCTGCAGTCGTGAACGTCAGTAAGCAGCCTTTATGAAGGAAACAATTTTAAACCTAAACAGCATTAACACATGTTTAAGCTTTGGTGTGAACGGGGTGTAGGACTAACCTATATTGTATTGACACATTATTTAGTATTTGTACCAAATGCCAGACGATTATAGGTGAAGAACTACTAACTGAATGCCAGTCTCTTTTGGTTGAGACACAGTGCATCCAACTAAGACCAAACAAGAAACAATGCAAGTTGTTCAACACCAAGAGCACCTAACGAGGTGAGTTTCATGACAGGACTAACCACAAGTCTCAAACTGAAACAAAAGGGTTGTCATTGTTAGTCGCTCAAAACCAAGATGGACAGTGGTTCGAGGGCAGTTAGTGAGGTTAGCTTATGTCCAAGGCTGTTCACAAGCATTATTTATCAGTGTTAGCATCCTCTTGCTGTAACGCAATGTATACACAGGTGAGGGGTACAGCTCTAAATCATGTCGCACTGTTACCATGTTAGTGGCCTGTAGACTGTCACGGTCTGCTTCATGAAAGCATTATTAAAATATCAAGTCGTAAACCTAAAGAAGGTACTCACCTGACAACGACTACATTGACTAAAGTTCCCAGAATTGAAGAAAGACCGGAAATCCTTAATCCACCGCACTACACTTGGCTGAGCAAGGTACAGCTGTACAAGAAACTCCGCAGAAAACCTCTGGGACCACCTAAAGTATGTAAGACAGGGGTGTCTCACTGAAGTATGAAAGACAGGGGTGTCTCACTGAAGTATGTAATACAGGGGTGTCTCACTGAGGGGATAGCTGACTTTTCGAACACTGACCTTTCGTCAGAGCGAACGAACCCCTGATTCGCTAACGCTTCTTCAATCTTTAATCATATACTTACATCAAATACTTGTACACACGACCCCACATGCTTTGCAGCTTTAACTCTTAACGTATATAAATAAAGGCTTTATGTTACGTTGCGTTTTGTTATCATACAGCGGTACACCTTTTGCTGTAGCTTCATTTAAGATTTGCTATGTAGCAAGGGTCGGAAAAACCAGAAACCTACCTCTCCAAAGTGGCAAAAACAAAACTCTCGAAAACATCAAAAAAGTGTTTTGAAGTTATTCTGACTGCAATTACCTGAATCTACTAATTACTATTCTACATTGGCATGTAGACTTGTACCACTGCTGAGGCGACTTCCCGCCTAAACAGATTTACGTTAAATTTACTTCAAGACTATACTGTTATGCATGTTATACTACTACATGAGAAATTTCTCTAATTTGATTGGCTAAGAGCAGTGGTATTTCTGCTTAATTTGAAATACCTACATGTGAAAATTACAAACCTTTTGCGAGTAGTAGTATAAACAAATAATAGCATGATTTGTACGTGATATTTGGCATAAATACCACTCGAGATATTTCAAAATTGTCCCAAATTTCACTCGCCTAACGGCTCTTGAAATTACGTACAACAATTTTGAAATATCTCTCGTGGTATTTATACCAAATATCACTACAAACCATGCTATTACCTATACTAATGCTACAGAATTCTCTGGAAAAACAAGCACATAAATTTGATCTCAGTACCAAGTTACTTTGCCGATTTAAAAAAACGGTTTTCAGTTCACAGACATAAAGCCCGAATTCGGACCGCTTTCATCCGTGCACTTGATTTGTATAAGTAATCAATTGATGCCAAGTGTATTTTGGAAAAAAATAAAATTTGTTCTCTGTGCTTAAGAGTTTTTGCACTCAATTTCAACTTTGTGTACCGTTTAGGAATAATTGACACGCTCTCAGCCAATCAGCATGTTGGAATTTTTGCATGAATTCAAAAGAATTTGAGGTAACTCAATGATTTATTCCTTTGCTCTCCTTTGTCGCGGTTCTGGTTGAAGTAAAACGATAACTTGATAACCAAAATTTTAAATTTACCTTTTAGATTTTAAAATGTAGCTGACAACAGGTTGAAGCTTTTTCTTGTCACCATGACAACAAAGTGAAATTAACTGCAGTCTCCGCCCGGTTACTCTTGAGGCAAATAGTTCAATGTTTTCTCTGTAAGAACAACAGGCCGATAATTTAAATTATTAATGGTAACAATCTAAACGACAAACTGGGGTCATAAAAAGAGTTGAAGTAAGTTTAAACGACTAAATTGATCTGGTGGCCGTCGTTAAGAGCGCTTTGACACGAAAGGTCAGAATTGCCTGAAACGTCAGCCACGTTATAATTTTACGGTGGTATAAGTATGTGTAATCAATTAGTGACGAGTGAAATTAGGGAATAATTTCAAGCGGGTTTTGTCCAAATTCTAATAATTTCCCTAAACTTAATACCTATTAATATCATGGGTGACAAATTACGCCTTAATTTATACACCTAGACGCCATATTGGCACCGTAGGAGAAGTTGCCATAACAATATTGCAATTTCACATGCGAAATTATAAATTAACGCTGAAATTTCGCGCCATAATTAAGGAATAATTTGACACCCGTGATATTACGTACGTCATCAATTCACTTGATAACCGCCATCTTTGGTGGGGACACCAAAGATGGCGGTTATCAAACCGACGCAGCACCAGTTTCTTAAAAACCAACCTCTTCATGAAATGAAAGAAAGAAACTTTACTTATCCACGGTGGATTTAAGCGAGAACGCTTATTGGGCCGTGCAGTCTAACTAAGGACATAAACTTTGCTAAGAATTCTAAGTTGCAGGAGTCGGATCAGTTGGCTATTCTACAAGCGTGGTCGAGGATCTGATACTCGGGATTACCGCCTTATATGTCAAGGCTGTGGACAGCCAGAGGACGGGAATTGAACTCGGCACCATGACCAGATTACAGATTCAGCGCCCTAAACACTCCACCACACTGCCTCCTCTCCCTTCATACGGTCTTCAATTTTGATTTCTATTTTCTACTTCAACTTCTTACTTCCTACCTTTTTTCTTCACCACCAGTGAAAGTTTCATCTTTCATTTCTTCAAGAAACTGTTTAAAGTCGAAATCTAAGTGAAATGAAAACGGACAATGAATTATATGTTTGGGTCAAAACAAATCAGCCAACCTAAGAAAACAAATAAACATACAAAACTGAAATAAAATTGGTAAAGCAGCCAACCAAACAAATAAACAAAACGCAAACAACGTATTGTAACAAGCGTAAACAAACAAACAACCAAATAGAACATACAACACAACCAACCATATAACCAAACAAATAAACAAAAAGCAAACAACACATTGTAATAAGTGTGTACAAACAACCAAATAAAACATACCACACAACCAACCATATAACCAAACATATAAACAAAAAGCAAACAACACATTGTAATAAGCGTGTACAAACAAACAAAAAACCAAATAAAACATACAACACGACCAACCATATAACCATAGAAATAAACAAAAACCAAACAATACATTGTAATAAGCCTGTACAAACAAACAAACAACCAAATAAAACAAACAACCAAATAAAACAAACAAATAAAACATACAACACAACCAACTATCTAACCAAGTAATTAAACAAAAACCAAACAATACATTGTAATAAGCGTGTACGAACAAACAAACAACAAAATATAACAAACAAATAAAACATACAACACAACCAACCACATAACCTAGCAAATAAAAAACGTTTGTGATGAGAACCTTTGTTTAGACACCAGTCCTCTAAAAAGGAAGAGATCTCCGACAAAATGATGCCGGTAAGTGCGGAGATCTGGGAAGCAGCTAAATTTAGAAGTGGTTTCTCATACACTGCCTGGAAATCAAGAAAAGAGAAAGCCGGAAAACAGCTTATCTACAGTCGAGATTAAGAAAGAAATTCTTAGGAACCAACTCGCATTCTATTACAAATCCCGTTAATTGATTGGCTAACAGTTTGGAAACATCTTCGGCTAAAACTAAATTGCACAAGGATTTTCCAGAAGCCCCGGCAGTATTCACCTTATAAGAGGAATAATGAATAAATGATGATGAATAATGTTGAATATTCGGGGATAGTGAGCCAATCTTATTACTTAAGATTGCCGAGTTGATATATATTAATTAACTATTAGATTATGAGCTCAGTAGCTCAGCCAATCAGATTGCGGCATTTGCATTAGTATACAAGGATTGATTGTAACTAATAATGGATTAAAAGATACCGCAATAAATGTCAGAATAAAATCGATGATAGTATGCTACTTGTTTCTAACAAAACAATTTGTCTACTTTTTCTCGTTTTCCGTGAGTTCAATAGTCAAATCGGTGCTACGCGCCTCGAAGTTTTGTAAGAAAAAAACAAAAACAAAAACAAAAAACAAAAAAAAAAAAAAAAAACAAAAGACACTCGAACTGGAAACCCAAACACTCAAAAGAAAGAATTTGAGAGAATTTCATAAGGTTGAAAATTCTTTTTAAATCCGGCTCGAGCAAGAATCAGCTCGCGTAAACACCTACACCAACGACGTCACGACACTTACTTGTACCTAGCAGCTGTTTTATGAAAAAGAATTTAAATTCTTGCACTTGCTAACAATCTATAGCATACTTACAGAAATGGCGTGCTGTTGGCTTCCCACGGCTGCAGACTTTTGATCTCTCCCTTGCCACAGTCGAGGAATATGAAAACAAGTCCATATAAAATCCAGAGCAGCTGTTGGATTAAGACTGAAGAAAGACAACAACACAAATTTCACCATAAATAAATGATTTCCCATGTATTTCTAGGAGGTGTTGAAGCGAAGTGCGATCAACAAGTTATCGGAGTTGACGGGAGAGGTTACCCTCTAGGCACTTCCCATCACAAACGTTGATTTGGGGTAATCAGTAGATTTTAACAAAGTGACTGTGTGTCCTTCGATTCTGTTTTTTATGCCAGGTTTTTTTTCAAACCTTACCTGTTTGCTACGTCCTCCAGTCCAAGAAGCCAATCCAGACAGTCCTGTAGAGTATCCCAACTCGCCTGGTGCGTCAACAAACCCAGTAAGTAGGATGAGGGTGACCGGTCTTCCCTACTAGTCACCGACCTGTCCCAGCTGGGCACCCTTGCTCTATCCCGAAACAAAAGCTGCCTCTGTAGTAAAGGGTGGATATGAACGATTTCCGGGTCCATTATCTCGTACCAGTCCACATACAGGCCATTCGCCAGGTGGTCACGTGAGTTGTCGGAATCTTTGAGAAGTTCAACCAGGATTTCAGCGCATGTCCTCAAGGGGAGAGACTGCTGTGGTGACCAAGCCGTGGATGCAGCGGTTAGGTTTTTCTTGCAATTTTGAGTAATGAGAATTGTGAAAATGGCCTTGACGAAGTCCTCAAAAAGCGGCGAGCGTTCCTTTTTCAACCTTACACAAGCTGAGGAAGAAAAGGCTCTCACCTTAGTTTCACAAAAAGCTGGCAAAATACAGCAACCTTTCATTGGGATTGCCTGCAGTGTTGAAGTGTAATAGCGGATTCCAATTTTTGGAGGAAAACAGGGTTTGCATCATTGACAATAAGAGAAAACAAACGGGTTTTTAAAATTATAAATTGTGCTTCATAAATGACAAAGCACAATTCACACTAATCTTTAAGTAATTTGATTTACCAAGTTTAAGTGCGAAACGCAAATGCAAGATATTAACTGAGCTCACCAAAATTTACCTGGAAAGACAATAAAATGAATGGAACTGAATTGAGAGAATCAGTACCGCAGAGACCTTGGGAGTGAAAGCGTTAAGATGAAAGCAATTTTCTTACCATCGCTACTTACCTTTCACAGCTGCATCTACACTAACAAATTCTGGTTTTATCACGCAGTCCTTAGCTGCAGTAAGGAACTGTCTGACTAGAGCAACGTGATCAGCACCTTCTCCTGATACAAGCTGCTCCAGGATATTATCACCTGAAATGGAAAAACGCCAAATGGCAAAGAAACACTGAAGGGGTAAGACTTATAAAGCGCTGAGAAGCTGAGAACTAACCAGTTCATTTATAGAGGATATTGCATGATCGCGCAGAGATACGAAATTCCACTTCGACTATTGGAAAATATTTCGCGATTGAGCGCAGCGAAAGAGTGAAGTATTTTTCAACCTTAGAAGAGAAATTTCGTATCTCAAAGCGACCATGTACTTTTGTTTTTATTATATAAATTAATGATGCTTTAACTAAACCAAAGGAGCTTACCTGACTGTTTTTGTTCGGAAATTCCTAGTTGTTTCCTGTACTGTAAAATAGCAGAACTTAACGGTCCACCTACGCGAAAAAGTTGGCAAGCGAAGATACTTTAACAGCAATAAGAAAGATAAAGTCCTGTACTGTGGGATCGCAAAATGAAATGTAATATAAAATCATGCCATATATAACTGATATAAACAATATCTGGCCAACCCAAATAACTGACACAGCTAAACTGAGTGGGTGTTCACTCTCAGAAACGAGTTCACTTAACTCCTCCTCACAATATCCATACACACAGTTATGATGAGAATTAACAGACAAATCAATAATAAAAAATTAAATAATTAATGAAAATCATCATCATCTCGTCACAATGGTTTATTTGCCTTGTTCCAGTAATAAAATAGTTTATTATATGGCTGGTTCTGCAAGCGGGCAAGATGAGGCGAACTCTGAGTTCTGATTGGCTACCCGAGTGGACGAGATGGGCCTATCTTGTCCGCTCGGGATTTCCCGCGTTGTCCCGCGAAACAAAATACCTCGACCAATATGCAGCCACCATGACCTCACGCTAGGTCAATATCGCGTATATACAGGGACCTCGATTAAACATTAACCTTATAGGTGAGGCCACCTCGACTGACAATATGGGTACAAATAAATCATCACGCGAAGGATACCGAAGTGGTTTAAAGCCACATTCCCACAAGGGGCGCTTACTTGGACGAATAACATGACTGAGATCCTTACAATTGGAAAACCTTTAAAATAAGATTAAAATAATATAACCTTAAGATTAGGATTCTTACCATTACCTTTGAGCTTGTGCGCGGAAAGCTTTCTGATGGTTGTTACCAGGCCACTCCCCTTTATCCCACTCCTTTTTAGGGCCGTCTGGCAATCAATAACAAAACACTGCATAGACCAAATGGCCAAAAATGTAATCTTTTGTTTTTGAGCTAATTAAACTCACTAAACTCGCTCTCAAGCAACATTTCTTTTAAATTTTGTCCATGCAAACGATGCACATAAACAACAGGATATTGTTTTGGCCGCCATTAATGCATTCGGTCGCTACATATATGTTCACAGAACAAGGAACCTTTTTTTTTCTCAAAAAAATTTGAAAAATTAGAGTCCCGCGAAAAAAGGTCTCGCGAAAATTAATCATGCGAAATTTAATACCCGGCTTTACAATTCTTTAATCACTTTGGGCTCATGCGAGGACCCATTTGAAAAACTGGACCGTGTGGCGGTGTCATGTTGTACTCTCGTATAGTTCTACTTTTTTGCAAAGGACCAGGAAAAACTGTGCACAGTTTTTTTCTTGTTACTTGGTTTGGTTCAGTGTGGTGGAAAATCAAAATCAGTCGTGCCTATGCTAAGACTATTTGTTAATGGAGATCAGTATTTTGACAATTTGTGCGAAATTTTAGTTCCCTGATAATGCATTTTTTGGACAAATCGCGAAATTTAAGTCCGACGAAATATGCCCGTTCCATTTTCGCGAAATCAAGTTCCCACAAAAATAACTAATTATAAGGTAACATGTGAAAGATGTGAAAAAAGAACTAAATGGATGACTAAGTGTTTTTCTGGAAGAAAAGAAAAGAAAATTACCTGTCTCGACATCAACAGTCTTAGAAGTGAACAAGAGAACGCAGAGTTATCGAACATTCCATTAACCAATCGCTGACCATCAGCTGAATCAAGAATCTGTAAAACCAAACAAGGACAACTTACTTAAGGCAGAACACTTTTACATCGCTACAGAACAGTGGACACGTTTTTAAGCCTACGACTCGTGATTTACAAGCTCTTCTCGTGTTCTCCCAACATCCCGCGTGGTTTATTACGCTGGTAAACTCATAGAAGCCGCGGTTTATTGCTTAAATATTTTATACAATTTAGTGATACAAAAATGATATCACGTATCACTGGCAGGGTAGCGTTTTCATCGATTTGCTACAACTTGGTATACCACTGCACTTAATATAATAGAAGGAAAATAACACGATCGTTTGGAGATACGAACTTTGTCTTCTTATGTTGATAAGTACTTCTCAACACTGGAACCGGCAGAAATTTCGTATTTCCGCGCGGCCCTCTTTAAATCCCTACAGTGAGCAGCATCATGCAGTTTATCCTAATTGGATTTCCTCAATATGCCCCTTAATGAAATAACAAAACAGAGAAAAATCAAGGTCAAGAACGGGCGGGGGAGTCAAACGTTTTGCCTCAAACCTCATTAAGCTTTTCGATCAGATGTTCCGCCAGGCAAGAGTCCTCTTGTATTTCTCCACGATTCGCACTAATGACCTCCCTTGTTAACACCTGAGATGGAAAAAAATCACAAGAAACTTGAGCTATCCAAATGTTTTCAACATTTTTGGCTACCGTTACCACACACGGTGCATTGAACTGTGGAGGCTGAGTAATAAAGGCGTTGTTGCGTTAGGTCAGCAGATCAAGACAGTCTACTCCAAAATGTTTGTGTTACGATAAAACGCCGAGGACAATTCTACGATTGACGGTGACCGCCATCCATCAACCTGGTGCAAAACAAAACTAGAAGGGCACTCGGTAGAGCGCATACCTCCGCCCCGCCACATATGTAAACCTGATATTACACTCATCTGGATCTGAGATCCGGAGTTTAATCCGGATAAATCCTAAATTTTAATCGATTGATCCTGGGTATATTTGCGACCTTTCCACTAAATTTGGTTCAAATCCGTTCATTAGGTTTTGCGTAAAACGATTAACAGACAGACAAACAAACAGACAGGCGTGAAAACATAACCTCCTTGGCGGAGGTAACAATAAAGTAAAGTGTTTGATCGATGCTACCGAAAGTGGGATAAGGTTTAGCAGTGTCCCTCTATATCCAGGCGTATATACTGATGAACCGTGAGATAAAGTGAGGTATATATAACCCTATGACGCACTCGCACTCCTCACAGAGAATAAAAAAACACCATATGTACGACAGAGAATAAAAAACACCATATGTACGACAGAGAATAAAAAACACCATATGTACGACAGAGAATAAAAAACACCATATGTACGACAGAGAATAAAAAAACACCATATGTACGACAGAGAATAAAAAACACCATATGTACGACAGAGAATAAAAAACACCATATGTACGACAGAGAATAAAAAACACCATATGTACGACAGAGAACCAGAGCTACGCCCCGATCTTGTGGTCTTTTTGTTCCTCAGCGTTTCTTTCCACTGTGAAAATCTGCTCACCTTCTGAACGCGGTTTTCTAATCGTCTTTGTTCGGCTGGTTCAACAGTACCAGGTGAAATGAAACTCTGCAAGCACAAACAAAATGTGAGATGGAAAGATTGATAAATCAATTCTTTGAAGCTGGATTTATCTGGTAATTGCTTCGTAAATGTGAATAAAAAGCACACAAAAAAACGAACAAACAATTGGTTTTCCTCATATACGGCTTCTTCCAGTAAATCACCTTACCTCGAGGATAGCGTCGGTCACCTGGGGTTCGATTTCGGACTCGTCGACACTACACACACGAAAAAAACACCAACTATTTACATCGACTGCGTATGACAAACACAAATGATAGTTTCGGTAAGGATGGAGTAGTTATCGATATTATATAGACGTGAGTGTTTTACTTGGAATTACACCATTCGTAAAATTCATACTAAACTACATCCGGGACCGTACTATGACGTATTTTCCATATCCACACTAGTGAGGATATGGAGATATGGATGATGTCATTCCCGCCTTGCACGATTCCGTTTGTGTACAAAGCCGCCAAACGAACGAATGAATGTGTTTTTATCTATATGATAAAAAGAGAATTACACGTGAGCTCGAAGATATGAATTCTATGTTCTTGTGGCAAGAACAATATCTCATTCGTTCGTTGTTCTTGCCACTCGAACATAAAATTTATATCTTCTCGCCACCGTTTAATGTTATCTATATATTGCCTGTCTTGTATTAAAGCAAAGGATAATGAACTTTGCGGAATAATATCATCGCTAAACACCAGGACCCGGTTCCTGAAAAGCCGATTAGCGCTAATCAACGGATAAATCACGCTAATCGAGGAATAAAATTTATCCTTCGGTTAGATTCTGTTCCACAAAGCACGATTAGCACTATCCGAAGGATAAACTAACGGTTAAATTTAATACACCTAGCGAGGTGGATTAACTTACTAACCGCGGAATAAATTTTTTCAAAACAAACAAAATGGCGGATTTATTGTTTGACCTTTTGCCGGTTGCGTGGCAAGAAAAAAAGTTCAGGATGCATGATATTACTTTACTAAACTTTACAAAGGAAGAACTTAGGAATCGCTTTCGGTTTGGCCGTGAGTCCATTGCGTTTCTGGTCGAACTTCTCCGGGAAGACCTTGAACGGCAAACCTCGCGAAACCATGCTTTGTCGCCAACTGTTCAAGTGCTTGTGGCGCTACGTTTCTTCGCTTCCGGAAGCTTCCTCCAAGTGATTGGCGATACCGTGGGCCTACCAAAGTCAACCGTTTCTCGCATAATTCGTGACGTGTCTGCAGCACTGATTCAAAAGCGGAACGAGTTTATCGGTTGGCCGACCACCGCCGCTGAAATTCAACGAGCAAAGGAAGGGTTTTTCCGCAAGGGAGGATTCCCAGGAGTAATTGGCTGCGTAGACGGAACCCATATCAGAGTCCAAGGGCCCAGCCAAAATGAGTCAATGGATGCAGGCTTTGAAAACATTGAAGATCAACCAGAACTTACAGCATATTGTGGCCCCGAGGATGGAAAGGCTGTGAGGGACTACATTTGTGACATGTTTTTTTAAAAATGTTTATTTCATGCTCCAGTTTCAAATGACATTGTTTAGCAAACACAACCTTTGCTATCATCTTGCAATTGTAAAAGTGCTGTGTTACAAAGACTTCAATAATTATTGTGTTTTTGCCTAACCAGAGATACAAATTACTTCGGTGACATGTTGTTTTGTCAATGCTATTATTGTTTTGTCTTGACCTCTAGCTCCTTAATCCAATTCTCATACCATTTTATTGAAAACAATTTGTGAAAATAAAATGCCAAGATAGCTTCAAAGACAGGCAAACAAAACAAGCATGTACGTTTATTATGTGGACGCATAAAAAAGTATATTTTGAAGAGAAACTTGTAACACAACACTGTATGCAATTATTGCTGCCTTACGTAAGGTTTAGCTGTCTGTGATCTGCTGTTTGCAAAGTATATGAAGACCTATGAAAAGTAGGGGTTTATAATAGTTTTATTGTTTTGTTACTCTTATGACTTTAACAACAGTGCATGACTTTGCTATATATTACTAAGAAAGTTGTAAGGTTTCAAGGTGCACTAAATTATGTCATGGTGAAGTGACACCACAAAGCACCAGCAAATATTAATGAAATGTTTAATACAGTAACATGTTCACATGACAAATGCATGTGCATAATAAATGCTTCTTTTCTGTTGTGATGAACTGTAGTAACAAGAAGAAGGTCAAAATCAGTCTTTTAATCAATGAAGCTGCTTCTGAATCAGTTATTACATGAAAGCTGCAAACTACAAAATGTGTCAACCAAATGTGACGTGAATTTCATCTGGACATGGTCCATTGGTACAAAAGCTAAACTTTTTAATCAGACAACCTGATTAAATTTTTACTTGTTATTTTGTTTCAGAGTGAAGATAAACACTCATCATAAGTTATTCTTTTATGCCAATTTGGAAAAAAATACAGAACTAAACGTTGCACAAGCACCAAATAATATATAAAATACCATTGTCACTTGAACCGTGCTCACAAAACAATATGAGAGGTGATCAAACAAACTCTTCCCTTATTTCGATTTTTGCGCAGAAATAAATAAAGAACAAGCAAATGACAGAGATAGACAGGGTTCTTCTAAGGTAGCAGCTAAGGAATGTAATTAATTTCATCAAATTGACTCTGCAAAAGCTGGACTTGCAGCTCTAATTTTCTTTTTTTCAAAATCAAGTTTTCTTTCTTAAGCGAAAGACATTCGTGCTGAAGCTCCAGCACGTCGTCCTGTCTTTTTCTCTTGCTTGGCTTAACGCCAACAACCTCCACAGAACCATCCTCGTTGTTGGCTACACTACAAACCCAGGCATTCTCACTGGGTGTTGCGGCCTCTGGACCTAAGAGAAGTTATAAAAATACTCACATGTCTAATTTTACAATCTTTGTTTGTAAATGACTTCATAGAAGAACTTATAACTGCTCAATTGCCACTCAGCTCAGTTACGTTCGTACACGTCAAACGAGCAATATGATTTTCGCAGAGAGCACAAAATCTTTGTCAGAGAATGTTCAGCCTCTAAAGTTTTCACACTTATCTTTTTCTCCGAAGCATCCACACTTGCCGTTCCATCAAAACATGCAGAGCTTATATTAAGAGCAACTCAAAATCTTCGCAAGGAAAACGTTATGAAAATATGGCCGACAAATGGTGAGCAATCACATGACAACTTTCGTAACAATAGCATTGTTTACATACCTGCTTCAAACCCATTCAAACCACTGAAAGCCGGTGTGTCCTCAAAAACTTCAATAATTTTTTCGCTGGACAAACTCGGGGGCTTTGGAGCTGGACCACCTCCAGTTTTCTGTGTTTCCCTCCTAAATGTGGAAAATTCTTTCTTTGCTGTACTATGTAAATTTCTCCATTTATCCTTTACTTCCGTAACCGTTCGGCCTGCCATCCCCACTGCATTTACAGCCTCGGTTATTTCTTGCCAAATTTGATTCTTCTTTTTGTTAGTAACGTTGTTTGAAAATTTCGACTGGATGACTGCAAGGTGATTTTTAACCTTTTCTGTAATTACAGAAATTTCATTCACGGAAAAATTGGGTTTTCTATTTCTTTTTTTTGATTCAACGATAACTTCACGTTCATTTTCACTTTCCGCCATTTTTCTTTTCTTTTCTCATGAGTTCACTGACAGCAGCTGCAATATTTTCCCGCATTCAGCCGCGTACGTGAAAATAACCAGTCTGACCGGTTTGTTCTGACCTTAATCAGTGGATAGTTAATCGCGGGATAAATCTGTTTTCAGGAACGCCTTTTTATCCTCCGATTAGTTATCCAGAGGATAAGAATTAGAAGCGTGGATAAAGGGCTAATCGGGGGATAGTTTAATCGGCTTTTCAGGAACCGGGTCCAGGATACAATAGCCAGTCTCTGAAATTGTTAAGGAATGTATTAATAGTCATCGCGGATGATGCAGTCGTTGTATGAACTTTCTCATTTGTCTCACAATGCAGTCACTTGGATGTGGGGGTCGCGACGTTTCGACAGCTTGCTGCTGGTCTTCAGATGATGGGGTCGACTGGTTACAAAACACAGACAAACATATATTTCAATACAGTGTAACCAGTCCAGCCCATAACTTGAAGAGGACCAGCAGTAGAAACGCTGCGATCCACGTTCCAGTTCACACTTAACGTTTTCCTGTTTTACAGTTTGATTTTCGAAGGCAAGAATTAAACTGCGGTGCATTATGAACATTACACGATTCAGCATCACTGCAATGCATTGCAGTCTACTGCGCTGTGATGTGCTGTAGTGTACCGTACTGTACTGTACTGTACTGTGTTGTACTGTAATGTACTGTAATAAACTGTAATATACTGTAAGATAATGTGCTGTGCTGTACTGTTCTGTCCTGTAATGTACTATACTGTGCTGAACTGTGCTGTACTGTACTGTAATGTACTGTACTGTGCTGTACTGTGATGTACTGTAATGTACTGTACTGTGCTGTGCTGTACTGTACTGTAATGTAATGTACTGTATTGTACTGTACTGTAATGTACTGTACTGCGTTTCTGTACTTTATTGTTACTGTTATTGTTTTCACTACGCCGCAAGTAATAAGCAAATAAAAACAAAGAAAAACGTGTCCTGTCGGACTTAACAAGACAAAATGACGGTGTCTTCACTTGTTTGTTTCTTTGTCATTACTTTGTCATTACTTGGTTTTATGTCGATGTCTTATGCTTATGTCCATGCCTTATGTCATACGCTTGACTTCATTGCTTTCTGTTTTCCTTTCCTTTTCTGCTAATCCTTATGCTTGCGTCGTAGTGAAAACCAGGCTTTAGGTGGCGGAGCAGGGGGGCACTGCCCCGCAAACATTTTTTTTTGGGGGGGGAGCACAGCCCTATCCCCCATATTTTGGTGCCAAAAATATCACTTGCGTAGCATCGGTGACTTCAGAGCGCACGTTTTCTGCCCTCAGACGACTCAAGAACTACCTAAGAGGCGCCATAAAGCAGGCCCACCTGAACAACTGCCTTCTGATGTATTGTCATAAATCGATTACGGACACACGCGACATTGTAAACATTGCAAAGACGTTTGCTTGTGCCAACGAACAACGCAAAGGGAATTTTGGAAAATTTGAGCAGGGTTATGCGCATGGCTGGGTAAAAGATTAGTCCCCCTGCGTTTCAAAACGCTCCGCCGCCTCTGGTTTTATATTCTACTGTGGTGTGCTTTAACAGTTTAATCAGTGCAGCTCTCTGCTCTCGTCCCAGAAAACTAATTTAATTAACGTCTAACCTCATTGGTGACTCTTTGATATTCGACGACTGTAGAAGATCGCCTAAGGGAAGTGGGGCAATACCACCATCCAAGGCCTCTAAATCAGCACCTTTCAAAAGGAAAATATAATCAAATGATCTTATGATATAATGCAATTAAATCAATGCGAAAATATGGAAAAAATGAAAAACAGCTGTTTTATTATCACTCTTTTGGGCATTGTGGCACAATTTGCGGCTAAAATAAAGAATTTGGAGGACTAAAATGTATTTTAGTCCACTGAAATAAACCAATGACACGTGTGAATCAAATTGTCGTACAATAAGCGGCTCGGGCTAAAATTAGTCCGAGTCCGGCCGAAAACTGTGATCTGTGATAAGAAGAAAGTTAAGGAATAAAACAAAGAGCTAGCGCTGTTGTTAAATCTAGCAGATAGCCCTTCGCACGTTTAGAGCAAAAAGTGAAGGTGGAAAAAAGGGAACCAGAAGGAGAAAAGAGCTGTACGTTGATGATGGCGCAACGCGGGAAACCAACTGTATAGAGAGAAAGAAATGGTGAAATTACGTTAGATCCTTTCAAGGATTTAAACGACGGTACACAGCACACTAAGTTACTCCAGGTTTGCAGTACAGAGTAGATCATTTTTACTCACAGACAAATGGGGGCCCAGAGTAGATTGCAGCTACTATTACTAAAGGAGTTTCGAAGATACACGCGTACAGATTGGGCCTGAGCTAAGCAAAAGGAACCGGACAGAGTGCGTGTTATAAAGAAAGATCCGGGTGAAATACGTACTTTCTTTCCTTACTGGCGGCTCACAGAGAAGGCAACAGAATGCATCACCACCTACAGCACCACGCAGCTGCTGTACCTCAACCAGTTGTGCCATGTAACCTGCACAAAAAATACGTCACGGAATCATCCTTACATATCAATTAAAATAACTCTGGTGCAAATAGTTCACAGTGGTACCAGAAACCCATAAGACATGAAACGTGTAACGCACGTTCACAGCTTGGACAAATTCATTATTTCCCAAGTACCAGTACTTTTAGTCTTACTTCTCGTAAGCTGATGGAGTGGTGCCACCGAACTGTCGTGGCAATGCAAACCAAAGAAATCGCACTATTACTTTAAACAGTAAATTTAAAGCCCGTCTATCACCAAGAAAGTGGGGAGTTCATGTAAAAAATACTCTAGTTTATACCAGACCAGCGACAGAGCTTGGCGCGCTAATAAGAATAAGAATAAGAATAATAATAATAATAATAATAATAGTAATAATAATAATAATAATAATAGTGAATTTTACTTCAGTGAATTTTACTTGCAACCGTTGGCTCGTAAGTTGCCATCTTTCATCAAGGATACGACCGATTTACTTAACAGAATTGAGGATCTTAATAGGAGTGGCCCTTTCCCCGAAGGCACCCTTTTAGTTTCTTGGGATGTTGTGTCAATGTTCCCCAACATAGATAATCAACTCGGTCTTACTGCAGTCAAGAAGGCACTGAATGCTAGAGAAAACCAGCTTCCATCCACTAATTGCATTTTAGAAGCAGTAGAAATTTGTTTGAAGAGCAATCACTCGGTTTTTAAGGAAAACTTTTTCCTACAAATTCATGGCACAGCCATGGGCCCAAAGAACGCCTGTAGTTACGCGGATCTTGCCATGGGGGAAATAGATTATCAAGCTAAATTTTCTGGCCCCATAAAGCCGGCCTTATGGTGGCGATACCGTGACGATGTTTTTGATCTCTGGCAACAAGGCCTCCCTGCACTGCATGAGTTTACTGACTTTACAAATTCTCTATATCCTACCATTCAATTTGAATTAGTTTTTTCTGAAAGCGAGCTTCACGTGCTAGATTTAACTCTACATCTCATCGGGGGTTTCATTCAGACAGACGTTTATTCAAAGCCAACTGATAGCCACTTGTATCTTCCACCATCAAGTGCTCACCCCAAACACGTTTTCAAGGCTATCCCTTATGGCGTAGCAACTAGGTTACAGAGAAACTGCTCTGAACAAGTATTTCTTGCCGAGAGAACAACTGAATACAAGGATTATCTAGTCAATCAGGGTTATCCCACAAAACTAGTGGAAGATCAATTTTCTAAAGCCTTAACTACATCTAGAACTGACTTACTTAGAACTCGTGCCAAAGCTGAGAAGAAATTGTTTCCATTTGTAACAACATTTAATCCAAATTTACCTGATGTTGGTCGCATCATCAGAAAACACCTAGGTATTTTGGAATCCAACCCCAAATTAAAAGAATTTTTCCCGCCAAATTCCACCATAGCCTCTTTTCGAAGATCTAAAAACCTTGAGGAATTGTTAGCGCCATCTCGTTATGGCTCTAACATTGAAGTTGAAGAGGCTATTGAGGTTAGGGGTTGCTTTAAATGCAAAAGAACAAGATGTGATCTCTGTTGCAATTACTTTGTCGAATCAAATTCTTTCCAAAGTTTTCAAACAGGCAAGAGCTATAAGATACGATCGAAACTTTCTTGTGATTCAAAAAATGTCATTTATTTGGCTTCGTGTAAGAAATGTAACT
The DNA here is from genome assembly GCA_949710005.1 of Ricordea florida. Lineage (NCBI taxonomy): Eukaryota > Metazoa > Cnidaria > Anthozoa > Corallimorpharia > Ricordeidae > Ricordea > Ricordea florida. The sequence goes on along the minus strand of OX453275.1, from coordinate 29,900,368 downwards.
TACAATACATTGGTTCTACAACAACAGATTTTAGAGTTAGATTTCGCAACCACAAGTCTGCCATGCTGACCAAGAAAAAGACTTGTGAGGTAGCGGTTCATTTCAACAAAACACCGCACGACTTAAACGATTTTTCTTTCCAGTGTATTGATCAAGTGCAGATAAATGCAAACAATACAAGTAACATCGAAAAGCTTTTAATCACTAAAGAGGCATATTGGAGCGCACAGTTGTTCTCTCTGGCACCTTTTGGCTTGAATAAACGTCAGGAATTCCACTCGAAAAAAAGAATAAACTACAACTAGCGTAAAAATAACTTGCTAATTTGGCGGTTATCTTAGTTCAGGTGTTCAAAGGCCCTGACCTTGGATCTTGTTAGCTTTGTTAGTGCAAGGTTTTCTCAGGGGCCCCCATCGGGGAATTTATTACATTATTGTTGTTTAAGGGCCCTGTTCAGGGCGCCTGTTGTGCCTTGCCGCGGCATAGCTTCAAGGGCTTTGTTTGGGGTTTTTATTACAAGTTTTTCCTAGGATGGCCTTTTATGAATACTGTGAATATTTTACACGCGGGTCCCTTCACACTTTTGGCTGACTTGACGAATCATGTTATAGTTTTTTAACATTAATTTTATTTGTATTATATCCGATTATTTATTCATATTTGGTTTGCGTTTCTTGAGTTTTGTATCGCATTGTCATAGTTTCTCGCTTAGTAATCACCGATTGTTTATCATTGGTTAATTTTTTCATTTTCATGTGTTACCACGCCCTGTTATGTAATCATCTTTGTTATATTATGTCATCTTTTATACTGTAAACCTATTTAAGGACATTGTAATTTCTTATTCACTTGCACTGCAACTGATGAAGGTCATTGACCGAAACGTCTATTTTTATTAAATTTTTAAACTTTTTTTAGATTTTTTACTGTATATATATATATTTTTTTTTTCGCTCGAAGTTGTCCGTCCTCGTTTTCCACAATTGCCTACAAATTTCATTACTCGAGGTTTGGACTACGAATCCTTTTGGATCCTTCTGGCGTGTGGCATCCCTGTTGGCTCGAAGCATCATAACTTTATATATATATATATATATATATATATATATATATATATATATATATATATATATATATATATATATATATATATATATATATATATATATATAGTTGTGTAGAAAAGAAGGTTTGCCAACGATGACGCTAGTGAGAAGGATCCCAAAGGATACGCGACGCTTACACTCGGTGGATTTAGTAGGAATGAAAGAGGAACAGCGAACTTCTCACATGAGGTTTAATACTGTAGACGTTTCGCCCATTCGGGCTTCTTCAGTACAGTATGTAAGATTAAAAAGATTACAAATACTTGGAATAAAAAAGTTTTTTATTCCAAGTATTTGTAATCTTTTTAATCTTACATACTGTACTGAAGAAGCCCGAATGGGCGAAACGTCTACAGTATTAAACCTCATGTGAGAAGTTCGCTGTTCCTCTTTCATTCCTACTATATATATATATATATATATATATATATATATATATATATGTATATTGTATATGTCAATTGAAATTTGAGAATAAAGTTTTAATTAAAAAAAAATAATAATAATAATAATAATAATGATGAACTTTATCTGACTGTCAACTGTATTTAGCACTTACATACTAATTAGGGACACTGTAAAGAACCAATCAAATCAAATCATATGAAATCAAATCAAATCAAACTCGGTTTTTGTGGAGAGGGGATAACCGGAGTACCTGGAGAAAAACCTCTCCGTTTAAAACTCGCGAGGGTGTCTTATACTCACCTCCACAGCACGACTCCACAAACGTTAAAAGATTATAACGATGAAGACGGAGGCTTCAATGAGTGGATTGATTTACAAAGGAAAAGGTTAGAACTGCACTTTATAGTAAAACAAACAGTACCACAATACAGTACTGTTCAGCAGCTTTCTAAAGAATGGTCACACTGCATGGTTTGATCCACAGATGAAAACGTTAGAGCCACACTGTATAGATAGAAAAACAGTATCACAGTACAGTACTGTTCAGTAGCTTTCCAAAGAATGGTCACACTGCATGGTTTGATCCACGAAAGAAAACGTTAGAGCCATACTTGACTAGCCACGGTAATTGCATTGGCTTGGTCTAATAAAAGCCTTTATTAAAAGCCGTTCTTAGAAGAGACACTAGTCCTGGTTTAAAACGATAGCTTACTACTATCCAGGCGCCTCCTTCCTGCCTTCAGACTTTGTCACATACTAACGAAGAACACTGGAAAAGGAACAACTGTTAGCCAGTCTACTTCTCACCTTTATCCAACACAGACTCTTCTAGTGCCACAGCATCTTCCTCCGTTGCCACGTCCAGCTGTTGAAGGAGTTTACTACAAAAAGTACACAGACACAGTCAATGATGTGGTAAATCATGTTATAATATCTCCCAGTTAGTACGCGCCTTGTGATTGGTCAATTTAGCGGACCGTACTTCACTGTACGGCCCGCTAAATTCAAAAGTTTATTTTGGTCGCCAAAGAGATATAAAAAAAATATCGTACAAACCTCATTTTCTCGGTCCATACTGTAAGTCACGGATCCTCGTTTTTCCGCTCGGATTTATGGCCCGCGGAAAAAACTCGGTACGTAACTTACAGTTAGGACCTTGACCTCGGTTAGTAAGAGGTATTGACGAGCAAAGCAGTACCATTTTCTTTGTAATTTACCTCATACTGTCCACTGGAATTCCAAACGACTGAGCAAAGAGCACTAGTTGCGACGGCAAAAGGTCGGCTAAAGCTGAAATACAGAACAGTTAAATGTTAAGTACCAGCAGCTTCACATATTACTTCATGGCTTCATCAACTGCTTCGCAAAGATTCACAAGAACCACAGGAGACCCATGTCACTACTATAATATAAGACCACGCACGTCTTTATAACACTGACTTCATTAGCACTCTCCATGCTGCAGTACATTTGTTTTCAGAGCTTTGATCTTGACCAAAACGGCCGCGGAAAGCTCCATTCATTGAAGATGGAAGATGCGACAATTTTTCGTCAAAAGCTCTGCCATAAAAGCTGGAAAATTTTTCTTTAACTCCATGTAAAATTAAAGATTGATTTGAATAACGAGCGAAAAATACCGTCTCCATGCTTTTCATTCTTTAATTTAGTCTACAGGAAACCAGGGATCAACTTAATAAAACTGTTTCAAATGTAGCTATTGTTTTTAAACTCTTAAACAACAGTGTCAATTGCAAATTACAATTGGATTGGAAGAGTTTTATTAAGTTTACCACGGCATTTTTTACCTGCATCAACAACCCTAGGAACATGTGACCTGATCATGCGCAATCTCAGCCACTCATGCAGCAGTATGGCCTCGTCCCCAGTGTCTGTTAAGTAGACTTTCACGTGACCGCGTTCAGGGCACCACGCGTCAAGAAGGGCCGCGTAAAGACTGGTATCACCTATGAGCATATACAAGAACCACAAGTACACAGTAAATATTGTGCTTCAGAAGATGTTGAGCTTGAAGGCAGGAGCTTTGAAGTCCTTAAAAAAAGCCGAGATACATGTATCTATCCTTCGCATGGCCCGGCTGGCAGGGCAGAAAAACATTGAACCGCTGTGGTTTAAAACGCGAAGGGTCCGTCATTTAAACGAGGTTTAGATCTTGCTTAACAGCTGCTCCAACCTATCCTTTATACCACACCAGAATAATAATCATAATCATAATCATAATCATAACAATAACAATAACAATAACAACGATAACGATAATGATAATAATAATACATACTTGTCCAATACTCTGACAAATGTATGAACAGTATTGTATTGAAATGCATTGTGTTGTATTGTGTCTTTCTAGAATGCATTGCTGAGCTATTATTATGGCCATATAAGACAATACTACGCATAAATTTGTTGGAATATTGGACAACCCTCTAAAAATAATAATAATAACAACAATAATAATAACAATAATAACAATAACAATAATAGAGGTTTATTAAATAAGCAGTCTGGCAAAGTCCCCCACAAAAAGTGTTGTAAAGCGCTTTGAGCCTTGGATAAACCGCCCTATAAATCCCTCGTTACTATTATTATTATTATTATTATTATTATTATTATTATTATTATTATTATTATTAGAATTCCGCTGGACGTGGGTCTTCTATGCTAAGGCCTGTATACAATAAACATGAAAGAAAATTGAATGCAGCTACATTAAGTATCAACAAACTTGAATAAAGAAGAGGAAAAGAAGTCTCAGAATTACTCAAATTCGGCTTTTGCAGGGTCAGATTGTAGTAAGTGATAAGTAATAAGTGGAATAAGTAATCAATACCCGGTCTGCCTTAATCGATAACTGGTCAGTTTTGAACCATTCCAATACTACTGAAACCGTGGCTTAAGTTACACACTGTTTGACTAACCGTTCCAAAACGTTCAATGGTTTACATGTATCATTATGTCTTTCCAGCAGGCTTACGATGTAGATGCCATATGTAACCTGTTACGCCCCAATATCAAGATAAAAATTCTCCTTACTGGGCTCCAAGAAATTTCATACAGCATCAGTAAAGAGAGTCTATTTGAATATCAACACAGTTCATCATTGGTGATAATTCCCTTATATTCTCATTACATGTACTCATTACCATGTATTGACATCAGCAGGAGAAATGAGATTTTCATGACTAACCTTGAGGCTCTCCGTAGGTCAGCAGAACAATCATAGCGTGTATTATCATCACATGCAACGTGGCTGCCTTCCCAGCATACTCTGTGTCCTTAGACCACTGCACAAACAGCTGTTCTGACATTTCCTGCTAAGAGAAAACGATGGGAAAATTGACATAAGCGATCTCCATTACTCGTTTTTAACGTAACTAGCCGACCCAACACTTTTCACTAACTAACTTCTCGTCAATTATCACGGACGATAAAAGACTGAAAGACCTTCAGAGGTTGTTCAGTAAACGTTGCTTGTCAAAGGACTGCTATAGGCCAACACTCTTTGAACTAACATTTATGGCTACATCGTCATTTTTAACTACCAAACTGAATAAATCCAAAACGACCTTCACAGATTTGCCCAATCACCCATGAAGACACAAGACAGTAGTGTCGAAACGTCGGGCCGAGAATTGTAACTTTTTGAAGTCAAATTCATTATTCCAAACTTGCGTAGCATCAACCATATTTGAATATATCATTTACGATCCACGCTGATGGGTCGTTTGATTTCTAATTTAGACCTAGAGCCGTTAGCGAAACTAATAAGCAAAGAGCAGAGAGTGCATTCGACTTCGTGTGATCTTACTGTTTACGCCAACAGACGAAACATAAGAAAATTGCCACGTAAGAAAAAACAATAAAACAAAGGCTCTCAGAGAGGCGGGATCACAGAAACGCAACATGGAAAGGAAAGAAAGTTTCTATTATCATGTTATAAGGAGTCATATTTTGAAAAAAAATCCTCACAAACTTAGAAAAACATGACAAGAAGAATCATTTTTTCCACTTGACCTTAGCCTATAAGCTAACCCTTATAACTAAATCAGCTTTTAAATACAGTTTACGCCAAGCAAAGGCCAGGCACATTGAACATAATGACCTAGATACATTTAACTGCTCCGCAACCTAAAGAAAGATGCATTTTTTTTCTCTTGCGAGGGGAGCGCAACGCAAAATAAATAAATAAATAAATAAATAAATAAATCATTTTCCAAGGCGCTTTACAATACTCATAAAAATAACGTACCATAAACCAAGTACATAAAAACCTAGATAAATTACTAATTACAAATCAAATTTTGAAGAATGAGTCCTTAAAAAAAACAGTGCCACCGTCCAAAGAGCGAATAGTTATCAAACTTGGCTGAGAAAATAAAATAAATAAAGAGAGCACGAACGACACTGGAATATAACATATCCAACATCAACGTTCTTATCAACAATTACATCAATTAGACTGCTCGTTCTCGTTTTGTACGAGTCAACAGCCAACGAGACACTTGACTATTTAACTCTACTGAAATGGAAACCATCGATTTTATACAAAAAAAATGTACTGATTTTTCCACTTAAAGGTATATCGTTCGTGGCGGTTTTCGCTACCCACTGTCTATCACAGAATAGATATTGGGTACGTTAGCCAATCAGATTGCACGATTCGTGATAGAATACGAGTTGTTTTCTACCAGGAGATGGGCTCCTGTTTCTACTAAAAATAAACAATCATTCAAGTTAGTGTGCTGCGCTCCATCGCTTATCAATACTCCTGGTTACGGATTTCTGACAACGTTTATCTAAGACGCGTTTCAGCTACTTCCAACAGTGGATCTTTGCTGACTCTCTATCACTATAGATTAAGATTAAGAGCGGATTTGAGCTTACCCATGAGCACACCCTATCTTGGGCCTCCATGGCTTCCTCTAGAGCCAGAGAATACAGCTTTAGTAAGGCCTGATAGGTATCTTCTCCGCCGGGTTGCTCTCCTAAGACGGCATTCATTATAGTCGGTCGTTCTATTATCAACTGAGAAATGTCCTAAGAAAGTAAAGGCAAACATTATTACGCGCCTGACTACCGCGCGGGCAAAATATATTGAATCCTGCATCGTGATTGGCTACCCGCTTGGGACTTAACGCACGTTCTCGCAATTGAAGTTTTCGCTTTGCCTGCCAACCAAAATCCTTTATTGACAACGCTTGTTCGGTCAGGATGGCTGGATGTTGGCCTCGTACGTTATTTTACCTCAAGGTTACACTTTGAACACACAATACGGAAAATTCATTTATTGACCAAGGTCTATTGGCGAATTGAAGACAGCTGGATATTCAAAATGGCGTCGATATTTTTTTTTACGTATTACGGTTCTCGACGCATAAAACACAAAAGAAAGGATCGGATCAATATCCAAGTTCCAACCTCGTTCGCCTCACGCTAGGTCAATAACCCAGATATATGAGGGACGTTTTATAACCATTCTACTGCTAGGTATTTTTGTAAACGTTTATGTTGTTTTACTCAGGAACTTGATTACTAAATTAAAGGTACAATTGTTTTCACGAAGAACAGTGTGTAAAGTAACTTATTATATCTTTCAGTTAGTACGCGCGCTGTGATTGGTCAATTTAGCGGGCCGTACTTCACTGTACGGCCCGCGAAATTCAAAAGATATAATAAATACCATTTTCTTGGTCCGTACTTCTCGCCTGGGCCATAAATCCTAGCGGGATAAATTCGGTCCTTAACTTACAGTACGGACTTCGAACTCGGTTAGTAATAGATAAATTTTGCGGATTGCTTGCATCACGTTTTTTCGGGGAATATATCCGAAATCCAAGTATGACAGCCGCCTAATATTTGCCCCATGTTTCTACTACAAAAAGTACTGAAAACCAATGCACTTACTATAACTGCTGCCAGAAACTCCTCTTCATTGTCTTCAGCGGCGTGATCGGCTAGGAACACCAGATATGCTTGCAGTCTCTCAGGGATGATTTCAACTTGACATGACTAGACAAAGAGTAACATGCACCACAGATAAGCCACAAACTCATTCATTTGGAGCTGCACGCCTTGTCAACTATGTAATACACTGTCACAACAAACAGATAAGTCACGGGTAGTATGTCCGAACTCCGATCAGAATATCGAGCGCCACTAGGAGAAGGATCGGTCAATCGATGATACGATCGTAACTCAAACAAAACTCAAATTTAATAACGAGGTATAACACAAGTCACACCACGAGGAAAGACGCCGGCAGAGCGCGGAGCGTGCTTTATATAGAGGTACCGCTGACCAGTACTGGCGGAGTGTTCAAACAAGTGATGTTGCTGTATCGTCTGTTTAAACATGAAATGTTATGTTGTGACTCAACACTGTCTCTCTCCTCCCAGGTGTACAAATGGGTAACGACACTATAAAGCTAGGTGTGACCGTAAGATGGACGAGCATCTCGTCCGCTGCTTTTCTCAACCGTATTCAATTTGCGAGGTCGCGGAAAGATACAACTTTTTCCAATAAAAAGAACTTCTTATTCTGATTTAAGTAGCAATTGTGATAGTGAGAAAATAATTTCAGGAATTTGGTTTAGGCATCACTGAATTGCCTCTTGGCTCAGCAATAGCTGAGAGCCACAACTTTTGAACTTTGCACCTCTCCGTATGAGCGTAGAGTTGCACCAATTTTACATATCCAGGAGCCTATCACTAGCAGCGTTCCTCTTCTTTAAATAATTGATCGGACGTTTTTACATACTTAGCTGCTTTTTAAAATGCCTTTTTGCACGAGATGGTGGTGTTTGCGTCGCGGTTTGAACACGTCAAAAGCAATATAACTAATATCACTACCAAGTAAGGTACGAGCAATAAAGAACTCTCCTTTATGTTTGATTTTCTCGTAGTCCCTGTAGAGGCCATTTCTCAATATAATCATTATCAGTTTCCAATCCCATGAACGCCATTCAGAAACCGCGCATGTCATCGCACACTACAAGGGGGTGAGCGGTCCCCATAGAGGTGCCACTTGACCACCTCTTTGCAATAATTTGAAGCAGTATCACAAAACTATGGAAGCTGTTATGAGCCGAAGTGCCGGGGACAACATGGCTAAAAATAACTAGATTTGTCAAAACGCTCGATCCAAAACGTAATAGGGAAGAGGAAATCTTCTAGTGATGGAGCTCTGACATATCTGAATACCGCCACTGTAAACCTACCTGTCTCAAGGCAAAGCAGCATGTTGCTCGCACCGTGTCAAAGTGTGGCAAAGTCTGCAAGTTTACCAAAAGCCATTGGTAGGACTTCGAAATCCCACTAACAGTAGGTAATGATGGCGAAGACAGTTCTTCCAGAGTTGTCACCATGGCATCGCCCTCTTCATCCTCTCCACAAACAACAGTCACGTGATCCTCACTTCGCACTGTCTCCTGGGACAGAACTAGTTCCAGACCCTTCAAGAGTGCAAGAAATGAACAATTTGGTACAGACTCTTGCTGTAAGATTTCGAAAATACAAGAAATTCATATTTTTCACCATTTGAAGTAACATTTAAATAAAAAATTCAAGGAGAACCCACAAATTACGCTTTCAAAGATTTTGGAGCAACATTTGCTAGATACATGCTTGGCGTCGACTTAACGGCAGAAGTTTTAAAAAATTGGTCGCTCGAACCAAACAGAGTCGTTACTTGTTCTTACGTACAGTGATGTTATAATATGAATAAAAGACACTTCTTGCTCTAAGACTAAACTAAACTTCAGCACTAAAATTATCCGTCTTGTCCCATCTCGCCTTTGTATTATATCTATTATCTCTGCCATGAATCATAAAAGGCCACAATCATGGGTTCGAATCCCGTTCAGGCCTTAGTTTTTCTCAGGTTTAAATTTCACAGCTGCTTAAATTGTGTACATAACTGTGATGATCAATTAATGTCATTACATATTACTCCGCAGTTCAAATATATGGTATTTCATATATTCATTTGCATCATTCTTCTCCACCTACGGGTATATTACGAACTCACAATATGACCAGCTCTCAGTTGGCTTGATAGCTCAGTTGGTAGAGCACTGCTCCGGTATCGCAGAGGTCATGGGTTCGAATCCTGTTCAGGCCTGAGCTTCTTTCAGGTTTAAATTTCACAGCTGCTTAAATTGTGTACATAACTGTGATGATCAATTAATGTCATTACATATTACTCCGCAGTTCAAATATACGGTCTTTCATATATTCATTTGCATCAATCATATTTTTTAGTTCCAAGCGGGTGCTCCTCTTGCAGACCAGCCTTGACTGCGGCTATATACCATCAATACTAAGTGTACCATGGCAATATATGGACAACGATATAATGTGCAAAGGCAATTAGACATACCCAACTTTCAGAACACATGCCAATATTTGCGTCATTACTTGGCTGGGAAATAATACGCAAAATATATATTCAACTTAAGCTTACACCTCACCTTGACAGCAGAATCTCTTTCCACAGTTTGGACAGAGGACAGCCTCCTCATGAAATATTCAAGAACTTCTACAGTGGACTCAGCATCGGCGTCCGCACCAAATAACAGAAACCTCAGCCGACCAAGCACGTGCTTCTGTATGTCCTACAACAGTTATTTTAACTTCAACCAAGAGAAAATGAGGTAAGAGAACGTATCTTCCATACTGAGTTCTCTTACTATGATACGAGGACAGAATCTATTTTTAGATCCGGAAACTATTTTAACAGACCAATGGCTGATGTCCTTCTCATTACGTGGTTGTAATTTCAATGCGCCATGTGCTTACATACATCAGTTGGTGCTTACATACATCAGTTGGTGCTTACATGCATCAGTCGGTGCTTACAGCATCAGTCGGTGCTTACATGCATCAGTCGGTGCTTACATGCATCAGTCGGTGCTTACATGCATCAGTCGGTGCTTACATGCATCAGTCGGTGTTTACCTGCATCAGTCGGTGTTTACATGCATCAGTCGGTGCTTACATGCATCAGTCGGTGCTTACATGCATCAGTCGGTGCTTACATGCATCAGTCGGTGCTTACATGCATCAGTCGGTGCTTACATGCATCAGTCGGTGCTTACATGCATCAGTCGGTGTTTACCTGCATCAGTCGGTGTTTACATGCATCAGTCGGTGCTTACATGCATCAGTCGGTGCTTACATGCATCAGTCGGTGCTTACATGCATCAGTCGGTGCTTACATGCATCAGTCGGTGCTTACATGCATCAGTCGGTGCTTACATGCATCAGTCGGTGCTTACATCCATCAGTCGGTGCTTACATGCATCAGTCGGTGCTTACATGCATCAGTCGGTGCTTACATGCATCAGTCGGTGCTTACATGCATCAGTCGGTGCTTACATGCATCAGTCGGTGCTTACATGCATCAGTCGGTGCTTACATGCATCAGTCGGTGCTTACATGCATCAGTCGGTGCTTACATGCATCAGTCGGGGCTTACATGCATCAGTCGGGGCTTACATGCATAAGTCGGTGCTTACATCCATCAGTCGGTGCTTACATGCATCAGTCGGTGCTTACATGCATCAGTCGGTGCTTACATGCATCAGTCGGTGCTTACATCCTTCAGTCGGTGCTTACATCCATCAGTCGGTGCTTACATGCATCAGTTGGTGCTTACATGCATCAGTTGGTGCTTACATTCATCAGACGGTGCTTACATCCATCAGTCGGTGCTTACATCCATCAGTCGGTGCTTACATGCATCAGTCGGTGCTTACATGCATTAGTCGGTGCTTACATGCATCAGTCGGTGCTTACATGCATCAGTTGGTGTTTACATGCATCAGTCGGTGCTTACATGCATCAGTCGGTGCTTACATGCATCAGTTGGTTCTTACATGCATCAGTTGGTGCTTACATGCATCAGTCGGTGCTTACATGCATCAGTCGGTGCTTACATGCATCAGTTGGTGCTTACATGCATCAGTCGGTGCTTACATTCATCAGTCGGTGCTTACATGCATCAGTCGGTGCTTACATGCATCAGTTGGTGCTTACATGCATCAGTCGGTGCTTACATGCATCAGTCGGTGCTTACATGCATCAGTCGGTGCTTACATGCATCAGTTGGTGCTTACATGCATCAGTCGGTGCTTACATGCATCAGTCGGTGCTTACATGCATCAGTCGGTGCTTACATGCATCAGTCAGTGCTTACATGCATCAGTCGGTGTTAACATGTAATACGTATATGTAATCAATTGGTGACGAGTGAAATTAGGAATTAATTTCACACGCGTTTTCCCCAAATTTGGACAAGATGCAAGTGAAATTATTCCCTAATTTCACAACAACACCATTTGATTACCTATTTATATCATGGGTGACAAATTACCACTTAACATTTTTAAACCTAGATGCCACTTTGGCACCTTGGTGTCCTTGTACTCAAAGTAATTCGTTAACCTACATTTACAGTACTTAGTACTTACAATTCTTTTATCTCGCAGTTCTTTGCCCAAATTGTCACTTTCTTCGTTACCAGTGTCACCAGTTTTTTCCAACAGGAGGAATTCACAGAGACATTGAACTGGCAGCACATCTAACGAACCTTCTGAGGACTGAACCAGCTCTGCTAACCACGGCATACTCTGAGATGCACCCTGAATAAGCCAGAGGAATGTAATAAAACAGATTAGTAATGGTAATAGGACTGAGTGGAGTCCAATTCGGTCTGTAATCATACGAGTGATTAACAAAATCGGACGACCGCGTAGCGGGAGTGCGATTTGTTTAATCACGAGTATGATTGCAGACCGAATTGGACGACACGAAGTCTTATTACCAATTAATCATAACTTTAACAAAATTTTTTATATATAAACTTATTTTTTTCTTAATCAAAACACATGAAATTCCAAGATTTGTTTTGCTAGCAGTGAAAAAAAAAGCCATTTAAGCGCGCGCATGATGGCGCGTACTGTCCAATTACTCAGGCATGACGCGTACTGTCCAATTTAACTGTCCTATTAAGGCTGAAATCAGGGCAGTTGATAGCCAATCGGATTTGAGAATTTTGTTATAGTTATGATTAGGCCGGTTATTTAAACGGTGTCCAACTGAAGCTGACCAATTAGCGAGTGATTTCATTTATGAAACCAATTCATTTTAGGGACCATTAATCTTTTAGTGAAAAGTGGTCATGTTTGCTAATGGCAACAGTCGCTTACGAAAGCTTTTCATTACGGAGTTTAAATGACAGTTTAAACCGGATTTCACAAAGTGGTCGTAAGGGACCGTTCATTTTTTACGAGGGAGGGGGTGGGGGCTGGTGTGATTCGGGAAGCACCATTTAAAAATTGCCTGACCCCCTCTCAGCTTGTCAATTTTTTCACATGACCGCCCCCCCCAAAAAAAAGAAAAAAAAAACAAAAAAAAAAAAGAAAAGAAAGGAAAGTCAATTTCGGATTAAACATTATGACATAAAGGTATTACTAAAATATTCCACCCCCCCCCCACCCATTTTTCATAACTGATTTTTGCATCCCCCCCAAATCCCACTAGCCCCCCTCCCTCGTTAAAACTAAACGGTCCATTAAGGCGCTGGTTTTGACTTCTTATCCTGGTGTCGTATAAGCGAGATCAATAGGTCAAGTTATAGCAGCTGATATTTAACTTTGATAAACTCGGTCTAAACCTCGTTTGTAAATCTTAATCACTCGAATAAAACTTAAGAATTTAGAATAGCACTACATGACATAAGGTTTGACTCTAACAGGAAACCAGTCGGACATAACAATAACATGGTAGAACTCCGAACTGTTAAAACTACCAGTGAACAAAATCAGTGAGAGATTTCCTTACCTGTCTTTGGATGATGTCCAAGAGAAAATCCGGTGAGCGGCTGCGACACAGCATCTGTCCAAGCCGCAGACTCTTGTTAGTGGCCTTTAACTGGTCAATCACACTCAGGGGGGGACGGCGTGCAGGCCCACTATAAGTACGTAAGGAAGTAAGTAAGGAAGTAGGTAGGCAGGCAGGCAGGCAGGCAGGCAGGTAGGTAGGTAAGCAAGTAAGTCAAGTTGAAAAAAAAAAGAAAAGAAACAGAATCAAAATGTTAACTCTTTGGACGCTTTTTCCACTGACAGAAACCACCGAAATTTTTTTGAGTTTCCCAATGGGTTAAATTACGGTGGAAATAAAAATAGAAGAGCTTGGAACTGGCGCAAAAAGTGAGAAACGGCAAAAGAAACTGGACTGTCTATTCAGAATTTCCCAAAGAGAAAACGAGTCCACCTTTTCACATTTTTCGATCACTCTGGAAATTATTCGGTGGAAAGAATCAAAAGACTGTGTGCCGCAACACTGTGATCCTAACCAGAATTTTCAGAAATTTGTTGGAAATGGAAAACGCTCATTGCTTCACTTTCAGATTGTTCTAAGAAACAGTAGGAAAAAACAATGGGAGAGCTGGTCTAGGACGGGCTGAAATCCACATATAGAAACGAGACGCCAGTTTCAAATTAAACGTTCACTCGATTGAGCTCAGACAACGAAGATAGGTTTAAGCTCAGGCCATTACAATAACAACAAAAATTCAAACTACGCCACTGAACTTTGATGGATAATTAGAAGAGGAACATGGTATACTATACACTTAATAAATGGTCCCGAGGGAAACAGAGTCAGGACTCGAGAGAAAACAAAACTAACTAGTTTCCTAAGGGGTCATACATTAAGGGCTTTGTTATATATTAAGATCACGCCATTCTAAATTCAGTCATGCACTGATCAGGTGCTGTTGTGTTCGGCGCGCGGGCAACAAATGCGAAATTGTATCCCGGCCGGGATACATTTGAATTTGATCCGGGGCACGTGATCAAGAAACAACCAATCACAGTGTTCGTTTTGTTGAGTAAAAGTCTAAGTATATAGCAATGCTAAATGTTCATACTGAAACATGACGTAATTTTTGGACCTTTTCTTTATCTTCTACCAAGAAGCAGACAATCTTTTCTTGGCAAATCTATTATTCACAAGTGTGTACTTACACAGGATCCATGCTGATAAGTTGAGACAGTAACAAACTGTTTCCTTCCGTGATATTTACACCAGTTGTGGCAGCGGCCAAATGCGCTTCAAATTCAAGAATTTCCTCTTTTTCCACCTGAGCTAACTGCAAAACAAATCATTGCAATTTAACTTGCGATACTCAAAATCATCCTATTGCCACTAAAGGTGTAAGCAGGTTAACAAAGAAAAGTCATATAACTTACAGCTCAGCCAATTAGTGAATAATGCATATCAGAACTGATCGATCAAAAGAGATCTGCCCGCCTTGCATGGGAGAATCGCCCTACCCGTGCCTCCTTGCGACCCTTCCAAAAGGCAAAGCAAGAGTGCTAGCAAAGGGTTCGAGAGATGCAGAATCTCTGGTGGCAAGATAAATTAAAGGAGATCCAGTCTTCCGCTGACAGCAGAGACCTCCGGCGTTTCTACGCAGCAACAAAAGAAATCTTTGGTCATCGCCGTGGAGGTACCAACACCCTCCTGACTGCCCACGGAATAACCACCCTTACAGAGGATCAAGCCATCCTGAAAAGGTGGAAAGAACACTTTCAGATGCTCCTGAATTGTCCAACTACCGCGGCTGATAACATGCTCCGTAAGGTACCCCAACACCCGGTCAGGTATTGGACGTCATTCCCTCCCTCCTAAACCGAGTTTCATAAGGAGCTGAAGCGCATGAAAGCATGGAAGGCCTCAGGTCCCGACAACATCACGCTGGAACTCATTACTCATGGGGGCGATGCCGTGGAGAGAGGCTATTCATGATAATCCTGCGCATGTGGGAGACGAAAAGATTGTACCTACGGACCTGAAGGACGCCACCATCATTACCATCTGCAAGAAGGGGGGTCGCTCTGTCTGCGGAAACGACCGCGGCATCTTCCTCCTCAGCATCGCCGGGAAAATCTTTGTGCGGGTTCTGCTGGACAGGTTCCTACCCGTCGGTGAGGAAGTCCTACCAGAGTCACAGTGCAGCTTCCGACCATCTCGTGGCACAACTGACATGATCTTCTGTGCCCGCCTGCTTCAGGAAAAGTCCCGTGAGCAACGACGACCGCTTCTTTTCATCTTCTGGGACCTGGAGAAGGCTTTCGACAGTGTCCCTCCTTCGCTGGGCAAGACACGTCAGGAGAATGCCCACAATTCGACTCCCCGGCCAGATACTGTTCTCGCGACTTGAACATGGCACAAGATCTCGAGGAGTGCCCAAGCGTCGATTTCGCGACCAACTGAAGACCACTCTCCTTCGCTGCGACATTGCAGGGCGTAAAATTAACTATTTTTCCGGAAGCCACTTGGCTCCTAAATATTTTAAAGAGGTAGCCAATTCCAACACGTTGGTGGCCATTATGTTTATGGGCTCACATGTTCGACATGTTGTCAAACGCGATGGAAAATGAAGCTGCAATTTGCACGTGCTACAAAGAGGACACTAGAATGGTTCATATACAACGTGAAAGGTTACCTAGATACAAGATGGCGTCTAGTGGATTTACGTTCGTACATGTGCTGAGTTTTGGAAATGCCCTCGACACTTCCATACAGTTCTGGGTTTGGGCAGCCATATCAGAAATTGCCACCCAAGAAGGGTTACAACTTAACTGAGGCCGAGTTGAACCTGACTCGGATATAATGCTCGGACACGAGCTACCGCCGACGACGACGAATGCATTTCAGTCATCTTGGCACTAAATAAGTTTGTAGAGCAGGATCTAAATGGATAAGTAATGTAACACCGAAATTTCTTTTGCCCTGTACTGCTGCGATAGGTGACGGGCTTAGAAATAGCGCATCAGCCAGTTATAAGAAAAACTGATGACTGGGTCAATCCGTTTTCCGTACATTGCCGTTGCTGACGAGGTGAACTGTGCCGGGGATTCTGGGAAGCCCTGTGCAAATGCGTTTTGCTAATGTGGAATGGCCTATTTTTGAAATGAACAATTATTGTCTTCAATCTAAGTTGATGCTGTCCCTGTGACCACTCCAGTAAGCAACGTTCATTTTTTACGAGGAATGGGGGAGGGGGGGGGGGGGGGGGGCTAGTGGGATTAGGTCGAACTAGTAATCAACCAGCTCCAGTTAAGACCACTTTTTCGAATTTCCGAGGTGGTCGCTTAGACTGTATTCAGCTCGATCTCAGAGAACAATTGTTAGTCATTCACTGTTACCTGTGCATCTTGTGCCAGTATTTGGTCTTTATCCTCGCTTGTAACTGCAGCAGTGGGCGGAGGGAAGGTAAAGTTGCTACAAAGAATGAAAACAAGCTGTAAAGCAGAATACTGAATCATGCTTTTGCGTCATCAGTCACTACGCATAATTTGTATAGGTAATCAAATGGTTTCGAGTTTCATTTGAAATAAATGAGAACAAGTAAAGTTTTCCGAAAGACAAAAAAATTGCATGAGCCTATAAGGCGAGTGCAATTTGTTGTCTTTAAAAAATTCACAAGTGCGCATTTATAAAAAAATTTAACTCGAAATCATTTGATTACTTGTAAATGTAAATGTAATCAATTTAATTTAAGATTTCTGCACTCAATTTCAACTTTGTGCACTGTTTGGGATTAATTGACGTGATCTTAATTGAAATTTTTGCATGCATATTATTAAACTATTGAATCAATGCGAGTTAAATCACGCAAATATTTGCAACTTCATATCACTGAACCTGACTGAAGAAACCATCACACTTTTACATACAATAGATTGGCAATTGAAAATACCATACCAGTGAAATTTCCAGTTACCCTACATACAATATTTTCATTGTGAAAGATGTATTTTTCGGTACTGTCACAGGCAAACTCGGAAAAAGCCAATCCAGGTTCTCCTTATAGGAGTTGAACCTACGAACTCCCGATTATTAATTAGGACGCTCTACCACTGAGCTATAGGAGACTCACAGGAACAGGGTCGAACCGACGACCTTCCGATTACTAGTTCGTACGCTCTACCACTGAGCTATAGGAGACTCGTGGAAGCAAGGCCATTAAACTAGGTTCATGGGACAAACATTCTGCGTACTGCTAGGATTTGCATGTCATGAAAAATAATTTCAAAAAATTTAAAGAAAAATTCATCATCTTCAGAAAAGTGCACACAAGTATTTATTTTCATAGAAGACATACTTTGTCATGAGCATTTCCATGAGACATTTTAACATTGGAAAGTTTTCCCATCCAGACTGTCCTGTGATTAAGAAATGAAAGAAAGAAATATAATAAGGGATCAAGAAATAAAAACAAGTATTGATAAACTGACACTAGAAGCCTTGCGATCCGATAAGTGATTATCTATTTAACTCATCTTAAAATCGTTACACAAAGTAACGCGCAAAGGTGATGGGAATGCATGAATTGGTCGTATAAAATAGTGCTTCAAATTCGGACTGCACATCAAATTGCAAGTCGGAAGATACGTCGAGGGGCATTGTGAATGCACCAAACGGCTCTACCAAAGTATAAATACACTTGCTGCATAAACTCTTTAATTTGTCTCACGACGTAGTCACTTGAATGTCGATCGTCATACATTTTAACTCCCGATCACTTTCTGTCCAAAAATCTGGAGCGTTCATTATTTAAATCTGTCATAAAAGAGCCTTGAACGACACCAACAAAAAACACTGCTTTATTCGAGAGGCTCCTTGGACTATGAAGATTCAAACGCTAACTTCTCAAACCCGACCACGTTCAGCCACAAAGTACAGCGTACATTATTAAAACGATTTGAACGACACTAAGAGATAAATGACTCCTTCTCCAGGTACCGGCACAGATGACGTAGCGCATTGTTTCACCATTGTGTGTAAATTATTCATCAACATCTTTTTTATTGTCTGGCCTTGTTTTACGTCATCTGTGCCGGTACCTGGAGAAGGACCCAGATAAACGCTGCTTTCCTTGAGAAGCTCCGTGATTTGCCATTTTTGTTCACAAGATCGAAGTAGAGCCACTGCGCCTACCTATTGTTGAAGGATTCAGCGATGCTACAATAGCCAAGAGTATCCACCCTTTCCAGTACAAATTCCCTATTGCCAGCTTTGGTGCAGTGTATCTGCAGTAGTAATTCAAACTAAAATGTTTGTTATACATCAAAGAATAACGGTCGATAATTTGCTCTGCGTTTCTCGACATTTTCGGGCGCAATAATTTACACTGTATTTTGTGAACAAAGCCGTTTGCATCCGCCGAACTTTTCCAGAAGTTAAACCTATCTGGTCATAAAGAAAAAATTATTACAGCAGATTCTTAGACTGAGCGCTTCACTATTTTCACGATTAACACTGACATTGAACACTGCCATTTGATAGGCGTTTTTCACAAAAACTAATCATATAATGTGACTAAAAGATACTATCACCAAAATAACCATTTAGAACTAGATTTTTGGGTGAGTGGAAGAGAATCGAAAAACCCGCTTGAACACTTATTCTTTGCAAGCATTATTCTGTTTGATAAATGATATGGCAAGTCGTCACTTGCAGTGGTTTTGAGCGAAAAAGAAACAAGTAGTAAAAAGCTACCATGTCGCACTATAATCCATGGGCATAACGGTTTTAAAATAAATTTGGCTTGACCAATCAGATGGTGCGTTATGTAATTTGCACTGTAGTAATGTTTATAGATCTATGGTAATTTAAACTTACCCATGAGGCAATGCAATATCCTTTGGATGGTGATATGCACACAGATTGAGAACAGCATCTAACAGCTCAAGACGACTCACAGATAGAGCAGAATTTTCTGCAAAATGAAATTGATTTGGAAACACAATTTGTGCCGGTTATTTAAACGGTGTCCGACTAAAGCCAAGGTTAACCCTTTGAGGCCCAATATCAATATTCATTTTCTCCTAACTGTTCTCATATATTCGTTATGGTAATAGTAAGGAGAATTTGTTTAAGTATCAATATAACTCTTTCTTGGTGCTGATTTTCGTTATTCTCATTACCAGAACTTATAGCATCATTTATGTAAACATGTTGCTATGTCTGAGGTGGCCTCAAATATAAGCCTGGCGGTTTCTAGAGGTCATCTCGCCATACATTAAAGAAAGTTTTAATTGATAATGTATTAAGAAAAGAGGCAAAAAATAAATGATGATGATGATGATGATGATGATGATGATGATGATGATGAATGGTTGATGAACAGTAAATAATGTTTTGAGAAATTGCATGCGGGTCACTACTGGGACTTAAATGGTTTAAGTAAATTTTGAAGGGTTTAAACCGGCCAATTTGCGATTAATTTAATGAAATCAATTCATTTTGAGTAAGAAGGTATTGACAACGTTTTCCTATGTGGTATAAACGAGATTAAAAGGTTAAGTTGGAGCTGTACAAATTCATTTTAGCAACGGTTATGTCTTGAAAGCTTAGTCTCCTTAGTCGCCGCTTGGGCCGAAGTCACGGTCACGCAACGCTACCCGCCCCCACGTATGTAGGGGAGGAGCGTTGCGTGACGCGGCTAAAAACGGCTGCCAAGGAGACTATGTTAAGCGCGGTCTAAACGTCGCTTAAATAACGTTCCATTAGAGGGGCCATTTAATTTAACAATACGATTATGAGCTCGAGATTTCTATGGTGTGATAGTTGAAGAGAAAGAAGGCTCTGCAAATGACAAATTCTAGAAAAAAACACTTCATTTACCGGTAACTCGATTTTATGTTAAATGTAACTTGTTTTAAACAGAGAGCAGCCAGGAAAAATGCAGGATTTCTAATGAATAGTAATCTTTTTGAATACCTTGCATCCATGCAGAGGGCATTTTAACAGCTGCTGCCCTCCTGACAAGTGAATCAGCGATCTCTAAAGTCTCTGGCGCTGTCAATGGCAGCTCATTGGACAGACCGATGATGATTGTTCTCATGAGGGTGTCCTCTTGGACTGGAACTTCACTGACAATGCTCAGTAGCAAGCTACGTTAAACAAATTAATATTAGTAAAAATCTACTAGTGTACTAATACAAATGCTGCAATCTGATTGGCCGAGCTACTGCAGACTATCAACCATTAGACGAGTGATTGGCAACACAATCTTACGCCACCTCGTTAACCAATCCGCCGTTCTGTAAAACTATGAAATTCTCATATATTCATATTCATTTCTTCATCTTCTACGGGTTCACTACGAACTCGCCAATGACCAGCTTCCAGTTGGCTTGATAGCTTAGTTGGTTAATTAGAGCATTGCACTGGTATCTTAAGGTCATGGGTTTGAATCCCGTTCAAGCCTGAATGTTTTCACGTCCTACCTTTGCAACAGACTATGTTGCTACCATAACTGCGTGAATCTTTCATTTCTTACGTCATGTAAAACAAACACTAAGCTCTACTCGCGTTTGTCTGTGTTCGTCTACGTGATAATGAAATGCATTTGAATGTAATTTATTTATGAGAATTTCATATATGTGAACTGCGGTAGAAAGATATTTTATAAATTAAAGACTTTCGCAGTTACGTAATCAACACAATCTGTTGCCAAGATAAGACCTGAAAAAATCAATCTTGCACGGGATTCGGACCTATGACCTTGCGATAACGGTGCAATGCTCTAACCAACTGAGCTATCAAACAAATCGGAGCTGGTAACATGTGCTTACTTTGAGTCGTGATTGGTTCACAGGACTGTGGGGGTCTGTTGTGATTGGCTAGAAGACAGTAATTACAACCTCGTGTTTGTTGCTAACACAAACTCTCTTTGGATTCTGATTGGTTCAGATAATGTATCTGTTGGGTTGGTTAGCCTGAGGACATACTTAAGTTTCGTATTGCGAGATAAGTTTGAAAATCACTTTTTTTAAGTACAGTAGAGTATGATGATTATCGTTGTAATAAAATGATTGCTATTCACCCTCTGTCATTTTCAGCAGGCCAGTTGTCTTTGCCAGTGTAGCTCTCTACAGGCTCAAGGAAAAGTACCCTGTTCAAGCTAAAAATAAAAGTAACAAAATAGAATACAACTGTGTCTGCTAAACATTATTTTCTAGTAGTATTTCTCTTGTAACCTACACCCACTTTCAGTCAATCTTTAAGACGAGAATCTCTCAGCAAACCATCTTTATCCAAAGATTTCTTACAATAATGCTGTACTATAAACTTCACACTAAACATCACCACCAAATTACAGGAAATTCTCCATTGCTACCGCACTTTTTCAAATCCTGTTCACGATGATGATAACTTTATTTAAAAATCCTAAAGGTGAAATTTAATAACACAATGCTGCTTCAATTTCAAGTCTTACATCTTACAATACACTGAATCCTTCATACCCCGATGTTTTTTTTACAGTGAATGCTATATTTGTCAGGAAACAGTTTGGTTGCTGTCCCTCAGACTCAACCCACACTAAACAAATTTAACACTTGGGTCTTGTATGGTTTCTGTAATATGAAATTTGTTGACAGAATTCTTATTTAGACATTCAATCCTGTATTTACCAAGCCAAAAAGTCTTTTCCATTAGGGTTAAACATTTTTGGTACAACAACATGAAGCCACCAGACAGCATCTCGCTGAATAGTTGACACGGTCTTCTGAAATTCATGCAGCACAGATAAGTCTGTCAAGAAACATAACAAAAAATAATATTTAGTAATGACTAGAAGAGCACAATGGTAGGGCTGTACATGCAGCTAACTTATGTCATTAAATGTTCAAAGGAAGAAGTTCAAATCTTGAACTTCCAGGTGATAACACTACACTTTATAACAGCTACACACACTTGTTATACGTGTTTCCCAAGTTGACATGCTACATACATGTACGTGTATGCTCAAATAAGAAAAAAGCTGACAAAAGTTTCAAGAATTAGCATGCACATGTACTGTGCAACATCACCAACACAACTCACACATTGTAACTTTGAAAAATGTCTTCATATTGAAATGGGATGTTTTTTAAGAGACAAGTGATCAGTTATACATTGTAGTGCTGTTCAGTGTGTTCGAATGTTTAATTATTCAACAGAACAAACGATGTAACTGTCTGTTTACTGATGAGCTTGCCACCTACATCGTACTGGACAACCAATGAGCATATCTGTTTTTCAGCATCAGTGACCATGATGCGCATTATTGTATGGCTGGTTCTGCAAGCGGGCAAGATGAAGTGAGTCCTAGGTTCTGACTGGCCACCTGAGCCGGCAAGAAAGGCCTGTCTTGCATACTCGGGATTTCCTGCATTGTTCCGTGAAACAACACAGAGGAAATTGGCCATAATTATAATAAATCCTTTATTGATCAAGCTTGTTTGGTCAAGACGGCTGCATATTGGCCTAGTTCTTGTCTCGGTCAATAAAAACGCAAAAACGAACTTGGCCAATATGATGAAATTGTGACGTCATGCTTGGTCAATAACGCATATGTATGGTAGGTCTCTAAACTTCGCTGACCTGGAAGTACATGTAAATGTACTGAAAACAATGAGCATTCTACATAATTTATTATGCTACTTTTTGGATTGTTGAAGTGACAACACCGGTGTATATGGAATATTCCTGCAAAGGAGATTCACAATCTGGGATGCAAAGTTGCATCCAGAGCACGTAATTGTGTCCTGGGACGCAATATCTTGCATTTGGACACCTTAAAATACTTAGACGGGGTCCTTGTGGAAACACAAATTTCACGTTTGAAATATATGCAAATTCATAAATTTATATTTTTCTTAACATTGCTTCTATTTTCATTAACATTCATCATCAAATTATGAGGTGATTGATGTCAATATTTATGATGGGACTTCCAAAATTCTGGTCTGTGTCCCCAAGTACTTGTCTTACCCAGTGATGCAGCAGTGAGGGTGCTTTGATGAGAGTACCATATATCATAGCAATTATGCCTCATTCCAAAACTCGTTCCAAGAACTACTATTAATAGTGAAGGCAGTAAAGGGTATTTTCGTGACTGGTGATCGGCCCTTTTTTTCCCGTGAAATGTGAAATGGCTAATTTTTTCCTCGTGAATCGTGATTTGCACAGTAGCCGTGAAGCATGATTTTGCAAAATGGTTTTACGTGAAACAAGAAAAAAATGTTTAATTCGCGGTGAACCGTGATTTTCACTGCCTTTGTTATTTCCAACAACCGTTATTACGTAATAAATGGTATTGCGTGACCGTGACAGGACGGTTGATCCCTGTTGTGACAACGTGGTTGGTCTGGTTTTCGGTGACCTTTGGCCAGCCAGCAGTTTCGTCCATTTCGGCCATAATGGCGGAAGCGCATCACGGCTATGTCCGAGATGACCAAGACCGTCAACAAGGACAACAAGCTTGCATGGTTTTACCAAATGTGACTGTTTTAATAAGTATTTTTGTAACCGAAGGTAACAAAAAAATATTGATTCAAATGTATAATGGTATGTAACTTTTGCTTAAAGAAAAACGTTCTCCTTTTTTCCCGTGAAGCGTGAAATGCCTATTTTATTTTTCGTGAATTGTGACGTGAAACGTGATCTAGACACCCGGCCCCTTTACCACCCTCTACAGTACCTTTTTTCTCTCCCCTTGCTGCTGCTGTAAAAGCCTCTTTGATGCCGGATGTGATGCTCAGAAACGTTGTCATGGAAATGAGATCAGTCAGGGACAACAAGAGTCGATCCTGTCCATAAATCACAAAGGATATTGAAACAAAAATAACCAGCTAAGGCAATAATATAGTACTTAAACAAAATATGATCAAAATAATAACCATTATGATCATATTTTGCAAAAATTATTATAATACTGTAATAATAAATTATAATTGTAATGATTACATGTATAATGTAATAATTACTTTGCAATAATTAGTTGTAATAATTACAATAATTATGATATCAAATCTTGTGAATGTAAGCATATGAAAATTCCCTTATATATATATATATATATATATATATATATATATATAACGTTTCATATATAATTTTTTTTATCAAATCTTGTATTAAAAGCAGTTCATGAATAAAATGTCTGTTAAAAATGGATGCTATGGGAGAAAACATGGATGCTATTATGAGCTGAACTGACCTTTAAAGGAGCATCTAGATCTTTGAACTGACTCTCTGTTCTTTCTTTCATGAATCCGCGACAAAGTCCCACAAAATCCAACTCATGTCTCAGTGCTCTGACAATCTCTCTCAAAAGGGCACGCGATGCTCTCAAGTAGTCCTCCCTGACAGATGGTAAATAAATAATAATAAATTATCAATAGTAATTAATTAATTAATAAAAATGTATTGTATAGGTCATTGTTCAAGCATGCGGTCCAGAGTAGATGACCAGATATTGGCCAATTTCTTTTTTACCATTACGGATAATATCCAGCCATTTTTAATTAATGACCAAGCTTGGTCTATAGGCTATTGAGAAGCAGGTCCATGTTTATACCTCCTCGAGTAACCATGCACATTTAAACACATGATGTTATGCTTATGTTGCAAGGGAAAATTACTTTCCCTCATTTTTGATGAGAATATGTGTAGCTGGACAAGATTTGTCAAATGTTATTTGCATTACTTTTGCACAATACTAGGTGAGTTCATGACTGCATACATTTCCAAATTGATTTTCTTGTAATATATTGCAACCAAGAAATCAAAAGAATCTTTTCAAATGCTACTGAGTTGGCAGGCCAAAACATTTCAACTGCTATGATTAATAATTATTTCAGCTCTTGAACAAGGTACATTCTGTACCTTTTATACAATTAAGCTGTAGTACTAAGTTGATTCTTTTGACTCATTTAAAACAAAATTCTGTTATAGATGTACTAACTTGTTAGTCAGCAGATCTTGAAACACCATAGCCAGCAACTGTAGATTAAGCAAAAAAATGAAGAAAAAAAATAACACATGTAGCTATCTAATCAGATTCAAATAATACAAGTACAGATGTATTACAGTGTGTGTATAAACAGACACATGTACATGTATGTAACAGCAATCTATGCCTCTCTGAATCCTACATGGTTCTTTATTTCCAGCTGTAGAAAACATTGTAGATGCCCCCACACGTTTTTGGTTATATGATCGTTTGTAAACATTAATAATTATCTATGGATGTAGCTGGCCAGAAGTGTATCCAAGGAAAGAATAACTGATTACAACATTAACAAAAAATTAACTACAGTGACCATCATTACAACAACTCATCTCTGTTGACACAGGAAAAAACATTAACATTATTACTATTTTATTATTATGTTATGTCTGGAACAATGTTTAAGGGTTCTTCTACTTATCAGGCTGCCTCTTAATTCTTGAAGGCCTCTACAAACCTTTGCTGCCTTCTCCTGTTTGCTCTGGAATATAGTACTCAGCAGTGACATGTTGTTTGGATTGCGAGTAGTAGACAGCTCATTGTAGATCACATACTTCAACAAAGTTCCAAGATTCTCAGGATGCTGATCAACTAACTCCCTAAAAACAAACAGATCAGAAGTTGATGTCAAAGTTATAACAGGGTGCTTCCTTTGCACAAAAGCTTTAATTAGACAGTTGCACAGTTAGGGAGCAGGGCTGGCGCAGTGGTGAGAGCGCTCGCCTTCCACCAATGTGGCCCGGGTTTGATTCCTGGCCTGGCATCATATGTGGGCTGAGTTTGTTGGATCTCTACTCTGCTCAGAGAGGTTTTTCTCCACGTACTCCAGTTTTCCCCTTTCCACAAAAACCAACATTTGATTTGATTTAAGTTGTACTTTACAGTTTCCCCAATTAGAACGTCAGTGCTAAATACAATTGACACCCACATAAAATTGATTATTAGTTATTATTATTATTATTATTATTATTATTATTATTATTACACCATCACTAGGGCCTGAACTATATGATTGTATAATATTTATATTTACTATATGGCTAAACAGTGAAAATGGCAAATGTGCTTTCAGATTAAGAGATAATTAAATTTATGTACAAATGCAAACATTATTGTACATACTTGATACAAGCAACATAGTGATTAGCCAATGGTTTAGTCTTCATCCTCATTCTTATCAAGTTACTGATCACTTCCACATCTTCATTACTGTGACTATTGCAGTTAAGAGCCAGTGACATGAGCAGTTCTTGAGCTGGGCGTGTCAGCTGTTGGGCAAGGAAGAGTTACCAGTAATCCCAAGGGTACCACTTGCCTCTTTAGCAACACTCAAAAATGCATTGTAGAATTGAAGATTATAATAAACAGGAGTACATATTCAAATTCAACTTAGATGAGACTACATCCATGGAAGTACAGTACCATGGGCAAGTAAATCAAGGTTCAAATTGTTTGCAAAACAGACTTCCATTAAGAACTGGATCCAGAAATATCCCTGTTGTGGTTCAATTCTTTTCTTGGTTTGAAAAATAAAAAAAGCAAAATATGGCTGCAATTCACCCCAAGGACTGAACTTTCCATGAATTTTCCAAAATGAATACAGTGACTGTCTTCTTCCAACTGTATCAGTTTGTATTTGCACTTCGTTTATGATTGTCAACTCCTACATGTACATGAGGGTCCTGGCCTATACTTTTTGGTGATGTGTGAATGGGCATTCTTGCTTTGCATGAAGCATGAATGAGCATTTCTTTTTTTCCCTGATTAGTGAATCTCTATTTTTCTGTACTGGTTTTGGATTTTTTTTTGGTGATCCACGAAATATGCCTTTACTTGCACGTGATTTGTGAACAAATAAGTTATGCAGGAACAGTTTTTCACTTTTTAAGAAGACTCAAGTGTCACTAAAGCTCATAAACTACACCAAACTAGATGCAAAATATTCCCATTTGATGCATGTGTGAAATTACCAAGAGATGGCCATGTGCAACTACCGGTATATCTACTGTGGCACATTTCAGTAATGTCAGCTAAAATGTTAAAATACATTGTAATGATTGTATTGTATGTTTTTCAAAATGTGAAAAGAATTTGATTTTTATATGAAACATGATTAAGCCTTTGCATTTTTACATGAAATGTGATTGCTTTCTTTTTTCTGTGAATGTGAAGCTGTTTTTTCAATTTTTTGCAATGTGTGAAAAGACAATTACTTTTGAGTGAAACTGTTTTCAAAAGAGTAATAGGGAACACTTTCAATACACTGTAATTCCTTAATAATGATACAGATATAGAAAATTACAGGTCTGGAGAAGTTTGTTGGTTTCTTCTGGCAGTGATAATGTTCAATGCAAGGAGGAGTGGCGATCGGTAATGCATCATTTATACAGTTCACTTGTAATGTGTAATGCATATACTATAAGAGATTTTACCTTGGGGTTTTGAAGCCACATTTCCAGTCTTTGTGAAACCAGAAGTCTGATTTGACTATAACCACAAGTCACCGTTAGAAGCTTAAGCAAATTGCGTGTGATGCTATCCAGAGGTTGTCGTCTTGTTAGCTGGTCATGAACAAGCTCGAGGATATATGTCTGTATATTATGCTCAACAGAAGCTGATGTGAACCTGTACAAAGACACCAAATACACAGGGGTAGTTAAACCTCTCAATTCCAAGACATTATCAAAAGATTTCTATCAAAAATACAGCATAAGTTATGGTGCTTGAGTTAGAAAAAACTTTCCACATATTTCTTTAGATGACTGTCTACTCTAATGAGTAGCAGGGCTAAATATTAACTCTAGTGCTTGGTGGCCAGTTGGGCCAGTTTCCTAGTGGCCCATTCCAAAATGAAGTAGCCCTCTATTTTTTTTTTTTGGAGTCACGTGGCTATCACAAAATCAACTTGGCATCTATATATGTTGTGAATGTGGATCGCTCATGAAATCACTGTTAAAATGACTCAGAATTTCCACTTCAGAACTAAAAATTCACTAAAATGGATCATCTTAGAGTCCAGGCAAAGAAACGAAGAGAAAGGTAGTCCAATTAAACTGCATAATTTTAGTTTTACTTTTAACTTTGTACTTCGCATAATTTACATTGCAACTTTTCGAGATTCTGTAGCATAGTCGCACATCGGGCATTCAAACATTAACTTTTGTTGCCCTGGTCAATTTTATCTCGCCACTGGCGACAGTGTGACCGCCAATTATAGCCCTGGAGTTGCACTGGTAACCCCTCAATGTCAGGGTCACAATTAGCACACACTGTACCTTGGAATAACAGAAATGTAATCCTCTTCAAGTGATGATGAGGTTTCCACCTCTTCAACGACTTCCTCTTCTTCTTTTGGTGGAGCTGCAGACACCAAAATTTAATAAGTAACTTCATAACTTATCAAGTTGTGATGGCTTGAAAAGAAAATCACAGAAACAGAAAGGCAGTGTCTGAATTAGAATTTTTATTTTATACAATGTAAAAAACATATTGTTTTCACATTTATTTATTGTATTCAATGCTTGACTTAAACCAATATTTTAATGCAACTCATATAAAGTAATGCTTGGCACAGAACTTTCATGCATCCAGCTATCCATATGTAGAATAGAAACACATGCACTGTACTGCTCAGTAAGTAGAAAAATTATTAGCACATTTGGATCAAGTTAGAAGTACATGCAGGTCCACTTGCTCAACACCAAACAAACCTGAATTCAACTGCATGTGTTTAGAAACATTTTACTCAAGTTTCTCATCTGTTTTTATTACACTAATCCACTAATGCCTTTTACATATTGCCAGTTTCTCTACAAATAGTCATGCTTAGTACACGAATACCAAAGAACACAGTTAAATGTACAGAACTACACAAAATAATTATAATTATCTGTTAATTATATCTATTTGAGAATATTATTACAGTGCAACTACACAAACCAAGGCCACCAAAATATAATTTTCACACCAATTTTGAATGTCTGTTTTTGACGCTGAACATCAGATTTGTGGCGAGTTTCTACCAACTAAGATGATTCTCTTTCAATCTTGATATGTGTCCTTAAGTTACAGAGCAAATTATATGCATTTTAAGTGTTATATAGAACACCTGTAGAGATTCTATTGTTTAGATAATTGCATGGTGATTGGATGATTAGTATGAAAATTTGATTGGGTGGCCTGGGTTGGAGTTGTCATACTGCAAGGATTAGAAGATTGAGAGAGCAAAATGATTTTCCAGCAAAATTGGAGTGAGTTTTGCTGTACCTTTTTGAGGGCTGTCCAATACTCTGACAAATTTATGCATGGTATTCAGGGGTTTCAATAAAAGCCGGCAACCGGCGAATTTTGCCACCTACTTCCCAAATCATTGCCGCCTACTTTCTAACATTAAATTTCTTTTTGGTCCCTTGAGTTTCTTGAGTCACAGAATTTCTCACCTGTTACAGCCGCCTACTGTAATATGGTCAGCCGTCTACTTTAAAACTTATTGAATCCCCTGGTATTGTATTGTACTATAAGGCCATAACACTAGTTCAACAATGCATTCTAGAACGACACAAAACAACACAATGCATTTCAATACAATGCTGTGCATAAATTTGACCTTTACAACTACACTATAAGGTACAGTTAACTGTCGTAATATCATACACTCCATGTTATCGTCGTAACAAACCTGCCGCTTGGCTTGCACCAGCTGCAGCCTGTTCTGAGTGAGGCTGCTTTCCTGATGGATCACTGTGCTGACGGCTCAGTGTCCTTGGTACAGTCCTTGTCCCAAAAGCTGTCCAGATGTTCTCAACAAAACTGCGGCAATGTTCATTATCAACCCAAACACGGTCCCCTAGGGCATCTTCAACGTACACTTTGACAAATGACTCTGGCCAATCCTCCTCTTCTGAGAAGGCATAGAGCAAAATGTTACAAGCCATTATTGGCACCAACACGTTGGCCCCTTTACTTGGTTTTATGTTCAACGAGCCTCCTTCACGTTTCAAGATACTTGTGAGTGCCTATGAAACATACAATAAGAAAAGTGATTTGATTAGTAGGGATAGTATATTGGCTATTATCAAGGGAAAAAATGATACCCAAAGTTACATTTCCACATTTTCCAAGTCAGAGATCCATTTCTCGGAAAACTCAATCCGTTACTGTATGATGCCTGGAGGTTCATCCTTACCTGTACATGAAAGTTGGAGTTTGCAAAATGATTTAGTAGTTGTTTGGGTAAAAATCAGCCTACATGTACAGGTGTATCTGCTGTAGGTTAAAATGAATTTCTGGTCAAAATGGTTCCAAACTAGTTTGATTTGTTTTTCCTTTGTTTCAGATTAATTTCCATGATCCTCCAATAATCTGAAACAAAGGAGAAAACAAATCAAAGTAGTTTGGAACCATTTTGACCTGAAATTAATTTTCACCTACTACATATAATTATACTGTACATGTACCAGTGCTCCAAGCTATGTTTTTTGTAAGTCGCCTTTTGGCGACCTTCACTTCTAAAAAGGTCACCAGGGATACAATTTTGATCGCCAATGGTTTTCATTTTTGATACACATTGTACCATATTAAATGAAAGGGGAACTGCTGACCATATAGCTATATATTACGTCTAAAGATTTTTCTGCTTGTAAAATGTATTGAATTTACAAAATGAAGGGTGGTCCATAGAAGTAGTCCATGGACCGGGTCCATGAAAGAGTCCATGGATTGGGTCCACAGGGCTGGTGGTCCATGTTTTGTATACATACCTGGTAACATGTCAAAATCATACCCACCCAACAGGCAGTGAGTAAAATTTGTAGTCTGCTGGTCCCAGTACTCTTCCCTTGTATCAAAATGGCCGCTGTGCGAGCGAATAGCTTGGCGAAAAATGATATCTTTTTATAAAGTCTTTAAAGAGCCGGAAATGACGAAAGAAGAGCTGAAGAGTTTTGTGGTCGTAAGTTCTTCTTATGTCTGAATATCAAAACAAATCAAATGGCCAGGAAAGAGGTTGTCAAATTGGCGACCTTACTGACAGTTTTGGTCGCCAATTTCTTTTTTCTGCTTGCCATGGCGACCAAAACGGTCGCAGCTTGGAGCGAAGTGTACCTGTAGTTAAATAATTGTGTTGCTTTAAACCTTGAGTACCACTGAAATTAAAATTCCTTTATATCATAAAAAATATAATTATGGACCTTGCATTAAAGTTACCACATCTTTCTAGAAATGGGCTCCAGGTTGCTGGAAAGCCAATAAACACATGAACCTGTTATTAGTTAAGGTTTAACCCTGATCAGCTTTCTAAGGTCCTAGCCAAGACCACTTCTTATTATATGTGGCAATAAAAGAGCATGGTTAAAACTTTCTGAATCTCATGATGTACTGTACCTCAATCACCCTTCTGGACATGAACAAATCAGGCTTGCTCTTTGCTAGAAAAAGAAGGCTCATGTACATCATAGGATCAGGTTTAACCCTGTTGGATTTCAGATTCTTTATAGCTCCAAGCAGCAGAGCATCCACCCTTGACTTGATGCCGTTTGCCTCTGCATCTATGACCTGTTCTTCCAGTTCTGATGGAGTAACTATAATTAGAAACAATAACTATTATTCAGGTTTCAAACTTTTAATCCTTTAACTTCCAGAGTGACCAAGTAGACAAAGAGCTTCTTCTACATGGGTGCACATGTACAATCTATGTTATAATTAAATGAAATTATAATAAAGAAAAATGAAAGTAATTATAGAGGAATTTATTGGACCATGCATAACTTAATGATGAAGCATTGATCTAACATTTAATTCTCTTGACTTACTTACTGCATACAATCAGCATAATTAATGTATAGTGTACATGTACATCACCCACTCAAGGGAATTGCTGCTCAGATTTTGGGAGTGAAAAAGTTAAACAACCAAGGAAATCGGTGCATGTTGGCATAGATTATTTAAAAGGATCATCATTCCCTTGAAAAAAATAATACAAATTACTATACTGTCTATATTTTATATGTCAATTTTGCCCTGATTTGGAGTATGAACAAGTATTTCTTACAGATATTTACTGGCCATTAAACTGTACCTTCTATTGGAGTCACCTGCCCTAATAATGGAGACTGGGTACTAGGCCCAGGTCTCTTGCTACCTTCGCCATCACCAGCCTTTAGGGAATGGGGAGGGTAAGTTGGTGATGAGAGCTTAGGTCTTTTGGCCACACCAAGCGATGCCAATGAAGTGGTTGAGTCTCTTTTCCTCTCAGAAAGTGAGGTAGTTCCTGGCTTTTTGGAAGGGAGTGGCTGTGGTGGCTTCAGAGGTTGAAGTGGTTTAAGTTCACTTTCAGAGACTCTTGAACTTCGGTTTCCTGTGATAAAAAGATGGAATCAATGGAAGTATCTGGGTAACGGTGCACCTACCCCTCCCCTAACCCAACAATAACGCTAACTTTTTAACTTATTATAGCTTGTTGGGTTAGGGGAGGGGTAGGTGCACAGTTGCCTAGATACTTCCATTGATCCAAAAGATGTTGAAAACATTTAGTTTTCTTTATGCAATAAATCAGAGATAACATTCATTTACTGTAACTAAAAAACACTTTGCAAACATACATGTAATTATAATAATTATCATTGGTAATAATCATAAAATTTTTATTATTGATAAAATAATGATAATAGCTTCACCCTTATTTGGCATTTTAGAAGATAATGCTCATCACTGCATGCAAGTATATTTAGTGTGTTGCTTTTGTATTCTTGTGAGCCCATCATGAGCAAAGAAAACTGCTGGTAAAGTAATTAATGAAATGTCCATGCATACTGTTAATTATTAATTACCAAAATCATTATATATATATTGAATACTGTATTTTATTCTGTCACCACAATTTTTTTTTAAAGAAAAAGCTAAACTGGGATGTGAAAATGTAATTAAGAATGACACTTATGCACATACACCTACCAAGCGCAATAAAATCTCCAGGTGGGGGATGGCCTGCAATGAGAAAACAATACTGGTCAATATTTGCAAGCTGGTAAGTTCTTAGTGCAAAGTACCATAGCGAATAACGGCAAGATTTCCGCACAGGTCCCTACTTCATTATGCATGCAGCATATGAATTGTTTAGAGTAAACCGTAATGCACATGTAAACATTTCTTGTTATTGCAGCATGAAACAGTATGGCTACACCATGCATAATCAAGTAGGAACCTGTGCGGAAATCATTCCCGAATAACTACAATAACTTAAGTTAAAATCAAGTTTTGTAAAACATAAGGAAGGTCCGACAAAGAAAAAAATTTACTGTTGGTCAGATCAGAGACCAAAAATATACTTAAATAATTTTCTTACCTCGTGGACCAGTTTTTGGTCGCCTAGCCCCGGACCCACCCTTATTCATACTGAAATTTGAAAAGTGTGACAAAAAATACGTTTAGAGGACTGCAATACGCTCACAAGCACGAGTTACTTAGGTATATGAGACAAGTTATCGATTTGTCCGCCATCTTTCTCACAGTGCTTATCTTATCACTCCACTCGTTC
The DNA here is from genome assembly GCA_949710005.1 of Ricordea florida. Classification (NCBI taxonomy): domain Eukaryota; kingdom Metazoa; phylum Cnidaria; class Anthozoa; order Corallimorpharia; family Ricordeidae; genus Ricordea; species Ricordea florida. The sequence continues at coordinate 29,866,450 of OX453275.1, read as the reverse complement.
CCAGAGTTATCGGGATCTTGAGCCAATAGTCACGAAATATACTTTCCTGCGGTATTCTGTATTGAAAACAACATGGCGGACAAAGTGACATCGAACAGATCTCGCAGGTTGAAGTTGCCCATAGAAGATTATGAGAGACAGATCTTAAAGGCCGTCAAGAAGAACAATTTCCTAGTCGTCGTGGGTGAGACAGGAAGTGGAAAAACTACACAGCTTCCACAGTTTCTTCACAAGGCGGGCTACACGACAAAAGGAATCATCGGCGTTACGCAGCCTAGAAGGATAGCTGCGATTTCTGTAGCTATGCGAGTTTCCGAAGAAATGAAATGCCGTGTAGGAGGTTAGTTTAACACGTTGCACGAATTTCTTATGGTCATATGCAAACGAAATGTACCCGCTCGTCTCAGATCTTAATACACACATACACACGCTATTGGTGGAACCATAGAAGTGACAGTGTGAATAGAAGTGAATAAATTAGATGAATGATTAAATGAATGAGAAACTGTCATTGATGCTGTGGGGATTAAGAGAACCGAGTTCCAGGTTTTACAGCTTTCCGTGTGGCCCTGATTCACGGAAAGGCTGCATACCGCCGTGTTTTGAGTGGAGTGGTTAGGCAGATTGAAGTGTCGCGCTACCGGTTTAGATGCGCATCTTTGTCATTTTGTTCGACGTTATGCAGACGTTCGCGGAAACGGTCACCTAATCTACTTCTGGTCTCGCAAAATTATATATCCTCTTGCATAAGGTGCATTTTATGCAATAGAAAACATTGGCAGAAGTTCATGTGAAACAGTTGGTGATTTTAATTGATCGCTTAGGTCCTGTTACTTTGTCAGTGTTGTGGATGAATGGGCAAGTTTAGTCACTTATAGAAAGGTAAGCAACTTTTTAGTTAGAACTGTACACTGAAATCAGACAAATAACCTGGCACCTTCAGCTGCACACGCAAAAGATGCAAGACTTGCCCTTTCAAAAACCTTTAGCACGTTTCTTAAATCTGCCTAATCACTCAGACTAAGCCTTTGAGGGCTAATGCTTGAAACATCAGCACCTCCCTTTTACCTTAGGTGGTATAACTTACTTTATCAGTTCATTTGATGATCCCAATTTCTTGTGTTTCAATATCCCACTGATGCAGCACCAGTTTCTTTAAAAACTACCCCCTCAATATACTAATGAAGCAATTTTTGTTTCATGACCATGATTCAATGCAATGGTAGTGCGCACATTGCCTGTATGTTGACTGTATGTTAACTGTTTCATGCTGCATGTAGCAGGGTTCTCAATGGTACGATTTCTGCACAACACCTTATTATGCATGCTGTAGCAGAATTTTTTAGGGTAATGCACGTGCAAACATTTCTTGTTCTCAAAGAACAAAATTTTACAGTTATAGCAGGCATAGTGAAGTATTGGATGTTACAGAAGTCTAGCCACGTGAACTCATGATGGTCTTGTCAGTTTACACCATATATTTTCCCTTTATTTTTCAGTGACTGTATGACAAGTGACTGTACAAAAAAATCATTTTTAACCACCAGTAAATGCATATTTTATCATGCAATATGAATGCTTTCTTGGCAGAAACTGTCGGTTATCAAGTACGTTTTGATGATAGCACAAGTGACAAGACTCTCATTAAGTACATGACTGATGGCTGTCTTCTGAGGGAATTTCTTGATGATGCCAAACTCAACAAGTACAGTGTTATCATTTTAGATGAGGCCCACGAAAGAAGTCTTGACACAGTAAGCTACAGTACATGTACTTCCTTGTGCATAATTAATGCTCAATTAAAGGAATCCAGCCAAAGTGATAGATGTCCCAAATGAGCCCATCAGGTGAAATTCTGGTTTTGCTTCAAACTAATCAAAGATGTACTTGTGTAGGAAAAAGTGGCATCTTCTATTAATGTGATCACTTCTTGGCGTGCCAATATGCTATGTGTTATAAAGTTAAGAGGATGTAATGCTTCAAGTTCATATGGGGAATTCATGGTGTGATGACATGTCACACTGGGCATGAAAAAATATTAACTGGTAAACTTTTGGTTGGTATTCTTCTGCAGGATATTCTCTTTGGCCTAGTGAGAAAAATTTTCCTTGACCAGACCAAAGGTTTAGAAAATGGAAAGAAGCAAACTTTGCCACTCAAGATCATAGTCATGTCAGCCACACTGAACTATGACAAGTTCTCAGAATTCCTGAATGGGTGCCCAGTGTTTGAGATCCCTGGCCGTTGCTACCCAGTGAAAAGCATTTATTTGGACTACGTTGGTTTAAAGGACCTACAGATACCCAATTATATGAATAGAGTTAGTTGTGTGTTTCTTAGTGGTCTCTGTTTCCAGTGTTATAGACTGTAGACTATATTATACTGTTGCAAAATTATGTCATAGGTTAAAATGAATTTCAGGTCAAAATGGTTCCAAACTTGTTTGATTTGTTTTAAACCTTTGTTTCAGATTAATTCCCATAATCCTCCAATAATCTGAAAAAAAGGGAAAAACAAATCAAACTAATTTGGAACCATTTTGACCAGAAATTTATTTTAACATACAACATATTTTATTATGTACATTGTGAGTCAGGTTGCTTATGCTGTGCCTATTGATATTTGTGTGCTTGGGGTTGCACATAGTTTCTAAAGAAACTGTTGCTACATGTAACATACATGTACTGTACACTAAGTATAGGTAAGCAAATGGTTTCTACTAAATTTGGAATAAATGAGCACAAGTTTTCTTCAAATTCATTATTAACATCCACATTAACCCTTTCCCCCAAAGAGTGACTTTATAGAGTTTACTCTGGCTATTACGCCAGACGATTTTACTCATCACAGGAGACTCCTTAGGGCTTAAAGGATCAAGTCAGATATTAGGTTGCATAAAGTGAAGTACTTGTTAAGTACATAACTACATGCATTTAAGACAATGGCATTTCAATTTTTTTACTTCCAAGTTTCATGGATTGTACAGTATTATTAAAACTGTCCTTGTTTTGCTCAGGCTGTGGAGACAGTGATGAGAATTCACTTGGAAGAACGTCCTGGAGATATCCTGGTTTTCTTAACTGGCCAGGAGGAGATTGAACAGGCTTGTGATAAACTGTTTGAAAATGCAGAGAAGATAGACTACAAGCATGATGTACTTTATGATGAAGTAGAAGCCATGTTGATATTGCCTCTTTATGGTGCACTGACTACTGGTAAGCATTGCCATCATATTGATATGATCCTAAGTGATAAGGTTATTTATTATATCTCTCAGTTTGTATGCGCTCTGTGATTGGTCAGTTTTGTGTATATGGCCCCTGTCATGTATTGGGGATCCTGTGGTTGAGATGCCAGTGTCCAGGATCATGTGCTAAGATAGCAGACTATTAAACCATGCAATGTGATCGAGTTCAATCTCGTAATTAATTTCGCCATCCGCCACCTTAAGATGCTACAGCCCCCAAATGTGAAACTTTTCTGTTCAATCAAAGAGAGTTACAATAAATATCTTTAGTTCTTTACTGTAAGTTACGGATCCTCATTTTTTTCCCCTTGATTTATGACCTACACTGTATATGCTTTGTACTTAGGGCCATAAATCAATGTAAAAAAAGACTTGATTTGTAGCTTACAATATAGACCTCAACTTTGGTTAGTAAGAGGTATGCAACAACCCTATCAACAAAAGCATAGCAATTATGGCACGCAAAAAAAAATGTCGAAAACTGTGACCTGAATCGATGTTAGCATTTTCAAGAATGGTAGAGAAATGTAAATGTATGTAGTAGATATAATGTTGGTACTGAGTGGTAAAAATGCAAGGACTGGATAGACGAACAAGGGGGAAAAATAGGCATGGTAGGGGTAGAGTTATTTTATTAATTATTCTTGTTATCATAATCATATCATTATCAATATATCAACTGTTAATCTTTTAACTATTATTTTGAGCTGGCTCTGATATTGGTAACCAGCATCCTCCATTCTTCATGGCGGTTCAGGATGATTTTTTATTCTTTGGTAAGGGGTTTGGTTGTGGCCATCTGGAAAGCATTTACTATTATGGCCACTATGCACTTTTCCTTTTTTTCTCACTCATGTGTAATTGATCTTTTCCTTCTTTCTTTAAAGTGTTATGTCCATTATGAATTTTCTGAAATAGTGCATAATAAATCGTGACAGTTGACGGTTGATAAATGTTAATGTTGTTCCATTTGTGAAGACCTTCTGGTTCAAGGGTTCTGGCTTGAGTAATCAAAATAGCCTTACTAGTTTTATGTACTGTAAAGGTGTTTTTTGTCACACTATCTGGAGTCTGTATGAACTTTCAAAATTCCTGTTTATCCTAGATCTGCAGAGAAGAGTCTTCGATCCTACTGATCCATCAACTCGTAAAGTTGTGGTTGCAACAAACATTGCAGCAACATCTTTAACCATTGAAGGCATAAGGTGCAGTAACTACCTACTGAAGGTCTGGAACGAGTGTAAAGGGCTTGAATAAAGATGTCACTTCTATTAGAAACAATAATGAGACATTTTACAGGTTTTGATCAAATAAGCAGTTTGTAGGAATTTCTCAAAGAATGCCAGTCAAGTACTGTAGTAAGGGTTTTTTTGTACAGTATCTGTGAATTGCCCTTGAATTTGACTTCAAGGACTTGAAAATTAACAAGATAACATTCACTTTGTGACCATTAACTGGCAACCATACTTGAATAAACTACACAGTCCTGTCAAAACTTTGCAAATAATAGCAGCAGTGTATTGATTAACTAGTTAGGATACCACAGTATCTTTTAGGCCTGGAACTTGATATAAGTGAACACTCTATTACCCACCTACAGTATATACTTAATGCATGGTCCAGAGGGAAACAGTTAGTTTTGTTTTCCCGAGAGTCCTGATCTTTCCCTTTGGGGAGCAGGGTTGGCACAGTGGTGAGAGCGCTCGCCTTCCACCAATGTGTCCCGGGTTTGATTCTTGGCTCGGCGTCATATGTGGGTTGAGTTTGTTGGTACTCTACTCTGCTCTGAGAAGTTTTTCACTGGGTACTCTGGTTTTCCCCTCTCCACAAAAACCAATATTTGATTTGATTTGAATTGTTTCAGATGAAGAGCCACTTCATTGTGGAAATGCTGAAATAAAGTCATTATTATTATTATTATTATTATTATTATTATTATTATTATTATTATTAGACAAAGTTGAGGGAAAGATCAGGACTCAAGGGGAAACAAAACTGACTAGTTTCCTGAGGGACCATGTACATTAAGTACTTTGTTATATATTTAGACTTTCCCTTAAACAATTATTTAGCAAAAACAAACAAACAAAGACGGCACAACTGGCGTGCGGGCAACCACTGCACAATTGTATCCTGGTCTGGATTCATTTGAATTCGATCAGGGGCATGTGACCAAGAATCAACCAATCACAGTGCTCGCTTTTTGAGTGACAATCTAGGTATCTAATAATATGTATTATCATAGGTCAAAAGCTTCTGTCAGTCATAGATCCAAATGGTAAAGTGCAATATGATTTTTGCTGTTATTGTCCAGACAATTGTTGAAATTGTCCAGTAATGAAAAAACAATATTGAACTGTTGTTTTTCACTGCCTACATATGTTTAGGTATGTTGTGGACTGTGGATTTGTAAAGCAGTTATCATACAATCCCAGAACAAGACTTGATTCACTCAATGTTGTTCTTATATCAAGGTTTGTTTGTTTGCCTGTTAGACAGAAAAAGCTTAGCTACAACTAGCAATTCCAACTGCGATGCTAGTTTTACCGATCTGATGGACATCCTAACTGCAGCTGTTATCAAATGATTCTCAATCTGTGTTAAGGATCTTTAAGTTAATAAACAAATACAAAACTCTTTCTATTATGGTACTATTATTAAAAAAATTATTGGTACTATTATTAAAGAAATAATGTTCAAAAATTTAAGTGAAAGAAGAAGTAAAGCAAGTTGTTTAACCTGAAGTTTTAAACATCTATTATTAGTCAAAGAGTACAGACAATACACAAGTCCATAAAGCTTGGTCTGCAATTTCTCACGACAACCTCATACTACCGGTAGTTTATCAAGAGGCACATGTACAGTTGCACAGTATATTATAATCTGAGGTAATATGAGCATAATGTCATTCTGTATTTTATTTTTCTGTCAGATCTGAGGCCATTCAGAGAGCTGGAAGAGCTGGAAGGACAGCTCCTGGGAAATGCTATCGCCTTTTCTCAAAGTAAATAGCATTCAGAATACATTTTTGTTCATTAATCACCCAGCTCATGAAAACAGTGATGTGCTATAATTAAGTAGAACTCTATTTCATGTAATTTAAATATTTAAGAAATAATAAGATTTTATTACATGTAGTTGTTGTCTAGAAACTCTTAGTGGCAACATGCAATTGTATTTACTATTATGACACTGTAATCTTGTGATTGCTCATTTGACTTTTTTCATGCATGGATTGCAGAGAAGTTTATGAATCAGCTATGACAGAAGAGACTGTTCCTGAAATCCAACGTACAAGTCTTGGACATGTAATACTCTATCTGAAATCTATGGGGATACATGATGTTTTAGGGTACGTCTAATCATCACAAATTTTCTCAAGTGCTTTTATGTCTTTTGTATCATTATTAGGGGTAAAATCCGAGACGCCGAGACCCTTGTTTAAAAATCCGAGACCAAGACTAAACAAAAGTATTTCCGAAAATTCCAGCTCAAGACTTGATAATCGAGTGCTATTGTCATTAACTTGAACCAACAACAGTCACCTGGTCACACGTTTAGGTATGAATATTAGCTGTGTTGACAAATCCGAGACTTTGAAACCTAAGGGAAAAAACCCGAGACTTTGAAACCTAAGGGAAAAAATTCGAGACTTCGAGACCGAAAAATCCGAGACTTCGAGACCGAAATAAATGCACTTGAAACGAGGCTTCGAGACTCTTCGCAAAATGCTGCCGAAATTTCGAGATCGGATGAAAGTTTTGCGAGACCCAAGATTTTGGAGGTACCATTGGCCACCCCTATTATTATTTCTGCTATAATACTGGTAATTGTGATTATTACCATCACCCTCATCATCACCATCATTATAATCATCCCCATCACCATCATCACCATCATTATAATCATCACCATCATCATCATCATCATTGTCGTCCTCATCTTCATTGTCTTAGTTTTCAGTATATTGATCCACCTGAGGAAAGGATGATCCTGGAGGCCTTAAAGCAGCTCTATTTCTTTGGTGCTTTGGACAGGTACGTGTAGCTCGTCTTTACTTCATTATCATTGTTACAAGACACCAGTTGAGGTCTCCAGTGCATTTAAGTTGGACCTTTTATGACATGTTTGTAAGAGTGAAGGCCTGGAAAATTGTGGTCGGTTTGTTATTATACAGCGATTGTAAATTTTAAAAGTTTGTATATGCAGAAAACAAAACACAGCGTTTATGTTACTGTCAGTAGAACCTTAATTTTTGGGACTTGTTTTGCTGGTGCCGTTCTTGTCATAATTCTTAATAAGATGTGACATTGATGAGGCGAAACCTTGCTTAGCACTGTTGAGATGGACGATCGCGAAAGCTTAGAAGCTTCAACTGGTTGGTTAGACAGGTTAAAAAATCATCATAACACACAACACCTCTATATTCGAGTGTGACCTATTTAGTATTACATTCCGTCCCCTTGTCCCCTTTTTACATTTCTGTCTTATTCATTTCTAATAATATTGGGTGACATGAACTAAGATCGTCTTAAACCACATCTTAGAGAGGGTTTAGTCGCTTTGTGATCTTGAGGATGTGCATGGTTTGCCGTGTTTAATAGCAAAGCCTATACAAGGTTAACGGACAGGGGCCGCGATTGTTCGAAGATCGATTAGCGCTATTCCAGAGTTAAATTTTAAGCCTGGTTTCTTTTCTTCTTTTAAAAAAGCATTTTCTTAAATAACTTTCTCTATTTTTTTCAGAGCATGCAATCGTCAAATTGTATTCAAAGAGAATTATTCTGAATGCGCTTTTAAGCTCTCATATCTGCATTTAAATTTCGTACTAACCCTGGGTTACCTTAACCCTGTTTTGAACAACCCAGCCCAGGACTTAACTCTACTCGATGTTATATTAACAAGCAAGCCTGAACTATTCAAAGATGCTGCAGTATGTGACCCAGGAATACGTGATCATGCTGTAGTAATTGCGTCTATGACTGGGAACGCAATTTATCATCCGAGGACAGGGACCGCGGAGGGGGGAGGGGATGGTAGGGCTTTTGCCTATCACTTTTTTGCGTGGATTTTTTTTCTAGGGCAAGATAAGTGGCGAGACACCGACATTAACGTTTGCTTGTATAGGCAGGATTTTTTAGCCGTACCACTTTAAAATGGTCTCCGCTGTTCCTGTAGGAAAGTTGTCTCGTTCAGAAATCTCAAAAAATAAACGTCGAAAGTTTTTGTGACGATTAAAGGGCGCCCTCGTGGCATCTGAAACGTCATCCTGGTGTTCAAACGATAATTAATAATAGAAAGATAGTTCATGGGTCAGAATTTGATTTTGTGAAAATAACTTGTGCTGCAGTAGAGAAAGTTTTGAAGGATTTAGCCGCCACGAGGAAAAGCATGGGTTACGACAGGATAGCTAGCACGATTCTGAAAATGAGATGTCAGGAATTGGCGCCATCATTTTATAACGCTCATTTTTAATAAATGCATTGAGCAGTGTTATTGGCCCACTGAGTGGAAAAAAGGCGAATGGGTGTTTATACATAAGAAGGAAAGCCGCGTTTATGACGTCAAAAATTACAGACCTGTCACACTGCTTCCTACCGTTAATAAAGTTTTAGAAAAACTTCTAAGTTCGCAAGTAATTGCGTATTTAGAGCCACGATTAAGCACAAACTTGACTTCATATCATAAGAAAAAATACAGAAACAACACTCGTCAATCTTACGGAAATATGCAAAAGTACCATTGATTCAAAAGATTTGGTTGGAATCCTCCACAGCTGCTGAGCAAGATGAAAACTTATGGTTTTTCGGAGTACTCGTTAACGCTTATACGGTCATACTTCAGTGACAAAATATAGGGTGAAAATAGGGGCAGAAGTAATAAGTGAATGGAAAGAGTTGGCTAGAGGATGTAAACAAGGGTCTACGCTTGGACCGTTATTTTGGTTTTACTTCGGTGTAAAAACGTGTGAAGTTTTTCTTTCTTTCTTTATTTTTTTAAGTATTATTTTCCTAGTCTCTATTGTTTTGTCTCCTTTATTTTCTTTGTTCTACGTCACTCGTGAACGTGACAGGTTTTTACACCGAGGATGAGCCGTTGTTTTTGAATATTTTTAAAAATGATCTTGCTCACATAGCTGATAGATGCAGCTTAAACATGTACGCGGAAAACCATCAACTATGTACTGGCGGAAAGACAGTTGATGACATACAAAGTGAACTAAATAAAGAAGGTAAAGTTATTCCTCATTGGTGTGGAAATAACCTGCTTAAGGGGAACTTTGACAAGTATCGATGCATGACCCTTGGACCTAAAGGCAACGTTAACGACATCTGTAATGACATTGATTGATCATCGGAGTTATGTACACAACTTAAGCAGCTGTGAAATTAAAGCCTGAAAAAAACAAATCCAGGCCTGAGCGGGATTCGAATCCATGACCTCTGCGATACCGGTGCAGTGTTCTACCAACTGAGCTATCAAGCCATCTGGGAGCTGGTCATCTGAGTTCGTAATATATCCGTAGATGCAGAACAATGATACAAGTGAATATATGAAAGACTCATATATTTGAACTGCGGAGTAATATGTAATGACATTGATTGATCATCGCAGTTATGGACACAACTTAAGCAGCTGTGAAATTAAAGCCTGAAAAAAAAAATCCAGGCCTGATTCGAACCCATGACCTCTGCGATACCGGAGCAGTGCTCTACCAACTGAGCTGTCAAGACAACCACAGCACGATTTCCAATACAGAAGTAAAGAGAGGATCTGAAATGAGACTGCTTGTATTGACTATTGTTGCTAACTTGAATTTCAGCAGTCACATATCAGATATATCCAAAAGAGCTTCAAGAAAAGTGAGAGTACTGATAAGCCTGCGAAACCTGTTACCTACAGGAGCTAAAATTAAACTATTAAAACTGTGATCCTACCTCAGCTAACGTATCGCCACTTTGTTTGGAACTTCTGTCTGACGACGGATAGCAGGAAACTGGAAAATCTGCAAGAAAGGGCATTGAAGGCTGTCTTCAATAAGAAAACCAACGCTTCATACGAACATTGCCAAGTTAGACACGCTACGAAACCAAAGAATACAGGACATTGCAAGACTCGTGTGCAGGGTAAAACATGGCCTATGCCCAGAGTATATCGAAATGTTATTCCAGAAAATAATAGCTCGTACAATCTGAGGAACTCTGACCACATAATACCTAGATATAACACCGTGAAATATGGTAAACATAGTCTTAGAAATACAGGTCCATTCCTTTGGTCAGAACTGACGAACGGTTTTAAGAACGCTACTTCACTAAGTGCGTTCAAAAACAGGATTAGGCAAACTAATTTGGAAACTCTTGTAGGAGATGATAATTGCAAGGATTGCTCTTTGAGTTTGGGTTAATCAGAAAAATTCATTAGCTTTTACTTCTCATTTTATATATTGATCTTAGGGTTAGAGTAAGGACAGTTGGATCAACATCAGTTTCTGGGCAACCGTGCACCTACCCCTCCCCTAAACCAACATTAACGCTAAGATTTTAACTCAAGGTGCACAGTTGCCCAGAAACTGATATTGATCCCAAATTTCTTATACTGGCTGCATAGATTACTAAAAATAATTATAAAAAAGAACGCGGTCACTACACTTAAAATACTAATACTAACGAAACTGTCCGGATCAATATCAGTTTCTGGGCAACTGTGCACCTACCAAATTTGTTTAGTATTCGTAGTAATTGCATAGAATTTGTAATTTTACATTGTATCTTAACAATTTGTATTGTAGATAGGTGTCCCCACTAAGCTTATGTTAACTAGATACAAATGACACGTTAATAAAGGTTATTATTATTATTATCATCATCATTATTATTAGTATTAGTATTAGTATTAGTGTTATTATTATTATTTTATTCATAATCATATTTTTTATTATCCGGACATTTTGCACGAGGCCGAACGAGTTCGGATAATCGAGGTTCGACTGTAATATGATAGTTTGGTAATTTCTCTGTGACACATTATGACCTTCCCTTCCGTTTCAAAAATCCTGCCTGTTACCTACCTTTTGCAGTGATGGAGACGTCACTTCCCTTGGTCGACAAATGACAGAATTCCCGCTCTCCCCTGGCCTTTCGAAGACGCTAATCCATTCAGTCAGCCTTGGCTGCGAGGACTTGGTACTACCAGTAGCGGCAATGTTATCAGTGGAGAATGTATTTGTAACAGCAGGTGTAAAGAAGAAATTGTCTGTGGCAACACATGAGCACAGGGAACTGGCTGAGCAGGCTGGAGGAACAAATGATTTTGCAACATTTCTGTACATTTACAGGCAGTGCCATTCTAGGTGTGAATTTTTCACCATATTGAACTGTTTTAGATTGCTTACTTTTTACTTAATTAAGGTAACAATGTTATGGTAACCCAAGAGAATATAAGAAACAAACTAGTCTTCTGAATGCTTTGTTCTGATCAACCAGATGATATTCTATTCTTAATACTTATTGGTTATATTTTTCCCGTGCCGACTGGACGCACCGCTTCATTATCTGTGGACTGAGAGTTTTATTGCAATTTTGATTTTTAGCGATGTTGCTTTACATGTAGTCAGTATCTCTGGCAATGTATGCTAAATACTTGTCGAGATTGTAAATGGCGCAGTGCAAATGGACTACCTTTTACTTTTGTTTTTATTTAGTTTCCATTCCTTCTTTCCCTCTTTTTTTTGCCTGGGTGAGCCAGCTAATTCTCGAGCGTTGGAATCTCTTTTCATTTATTAGAACATTGTTCTAGACGTACATCATGGAAGAAGAATAAGGATGCTCGTGCAACGTTTTTACTAGTTAAAATTCGTGTCTTGATACATAGTTTTCGCGCCTATATAGTTTGCCTCTTACAGTACCTTTTAACCCTTTAAGTCCCAGTAGTAAACAACATCCAATTTCTTATTACAATATTTACTGCATGTTCATCATGTATTCATGTTATGAGAATAACGAAAATGATAACCAAAAAAGAGTCGTATTGATATTCAAACACATTCTGCTCACTAGTACCATAACAAATATATGAGAGCAGTGAGGAGAAAATGAATATTGATATTGGGACTTAAATGGTTAAGGTACTAAGTTGATACATGAAGCAAGAAGTATTTAACAAGCTTTATTTTTCTAATGTCTAATTCGTGACTCATCAATAAACGAATGCTCATTCATTTTGGACAATTAAGGCTTTAACGTAATCACCTCATTGAAGAAGAGAACTGATGCTTCCTAGGAGTGAAACGAAACTGGGGCACGCCATGGGAATTTCTTAAAATTGTTTGTATCTACAGGAACTACAAAACAAGCTGCACTAATCAATACATTCAGCCTACTGTATTTTAAGTGCATTTGTACAAGAGTAAGCATTGAAAACATGTTTTGCTTTGTAAAACCAAGGTTTTAAGTTGTTAGGTTTGTTTAGATTTCATGCAACATTTTCATGATTCTGTTTTTTTGTTTACTTTAACTGGTAAGACTAACATTTGAAATGTGATAAGCACTTGGCTTGGTACCTTATAGGGGTAACGAGCTCCCCTCCTCTCCTCTCCCTCTCCCTCCTCTCCCCCTCCCCTTTCTCACCCTCCTACTTTAATATCACGAGGCGTCCTCCTCGGGGTCATTCGGCGGACGGCCTCCAGTATTTATGCCATTCAATGGTTCTTTTTTTCTTTAATTTTTAGCTCGTCTCCTTCTGGTTGGTGTAGAGATCATTACATACACTGGCGAGCGCTAAAGATGGCTTACAATATTCACCATCAACTGAAAGGAATCTTACGAAAACAGGTAATGACTTGAGATCGAAAGCAGTTCAAACGCAGCGCTTGTTACAAACAGCACAACGTTTTTGAGTTTAAATTCTAGCCTCAGCTTATCACCCCATTTTAGCTTGCGCTCTAGGGTTTAGATTCTGACTTTCACACGCTGTGCGAATTTTCTTTCTGCAGAAGTGACAGCATTCAGGAATAGTAGTTTTGTAGTACAAGGCATGTACTACAGGACTACGAGTTTGTAACGGCTTTTGTATGGAACTGTTTTTTGAAATGTTCCCTTAAAAACGCGGAAGTGTTGTACTTTGAAGCTGGTCGTCACCATAATACGGTAGGTTTGTAATCATATAAGGGTACAAATCAACGATTTTCTGTTGTGTCTCAGATCAAACAGCATGGCCCTCCAATGCAAACCAATTCAAACTCCAGAGCGTTGCTGAGGCAGGTCTTATGCAGCGGATATTTTTGCAACGTTGCACGCAAGTAAGCCTTCAATATTTGACTTTGTTATACTGGTCCCGCGAGCTGGTAAGATGAGGCGAATTCTCAGTTCTGATTGGCTGCTCAAGCTGGCAAGGTGGGCCCAAAGTTTGCCTCTTTGTCCCGCGAAACAAAGCAGAGCGAAATGGCCATGTAATAAATACTTAATTGACCAGGCTTGTTCGGTCAAGGTGGCTGGATATTAGCAGCGGTCAATAAGCAGCCTTATTATATGACCAGCTCCGTGAGCGGGCAAGATGAACCGAATCTCGCGCTGTGATTGGCTACCCGAGCGGGCAATATGGAGCTATCTTGCCCGCTCGGGATAAGGGCTTTGTCCCGCAAGGAAAATTCATCCGAGGCGAAAGCCGGTTTACCAAAATTTTCTTTCTTAGTTTTTCCCTGAAAAATCTTTTCCGTGACAGTTAAAGATTTCCTGTGGTTTGTGTATCGATGGAGCTGGAAAACGAGAAAACTTGATTTTTGCATGTAACGGGCTTCCTTTTCAGTCCTTGAAAATAAACACGTACACGGATCATTTTTTGGTGTTTTATCCCATATAATAAATCCTTTATTGACCAAGCTTGTTCGGTCAAGATGGCTGGATATTGGCCTCGTTCTTTTTTTGCGTGTTTATGGACCTCGACTTCGTCTCGGTCCATAAAAACGCAGAAAAAAGAACTTAGCCAATATCCAGCCATCTTGACCTCACGCTTGGTCAATAACCCATATATCGTGACCTGACGCTTGTTCAATAACGCATATATCTTACTTGACAAGAAAATCGTTCCTTATGTGGGGTGTAAGGACAAAGGTGATACCCATAGAGGTGGGGGTATTGGGAACAATATTATACCGCTGAAGTTAAAAGAATACTTTAGGACTATTGGTGTGGACACATCCATTGAACTGATTCAGAGATCTGCACTGTTGTGGACGAGAAGAATTCTTAAAAGACAAGAAGACGCCTGAAGGCGTTTACGCGAGATGTGTAGGTTTAAAATTGCTGACGCAGTATGTTTTTTGCTGATTGTGCGATCATGGATATCCATGGTGCATTCCAACCTGACTTGCACGTGATTCGGAGTTACACCCAATAAAAATCACACATTTTTTTCGGGACGGGCTCGGGATACGGGAAAGTTAAAAAAACAAGGCAATTTTTGACTCCCAAGACGACGAAAGGAATGCGCTACCGAATTTTATACGCTGGCTGACTACGTCATCCCGCGTAAAAAGGAAAGAAAAAGTAGTAGTAGTAGTAATAATAATAATAATAATAATAATAATAATAATAATAATTATAATTATAATATAAATAGTAATAAAACAAAATGAAATGTGAAAAGAACTTTGCTTATTCTTCCAGAAGCGGTTCCGGAAAGAGTTTCCGTACCATGGATGGACATGGAACCCAAGTCTACATCCATCCTTCATCAGCTGTAAGTACACAAATCAGTGAAAGCGTTCTTGATACAAGAACCAGGGCCGCGTTTGTCGGAGATCCCAATAACCTTACGGGCCTGTAGCTCTATTTTCAAGCTGGAGTACATCGAGTGTACTTCTTGACGTACAAACCAGCCTAAGGTGCAAGTCAACTTAGAATTAAACTTTTAAAAATCAACAAAATGGTTATCAACGTTGTATATGTTGTGGTTCAATTTTTTTTCTTGGTTTAAATTTTATTTTCCTTTGTTTTTTGGTATGGTAATTTATGATAATGAGTTTGAAACACAGGAAAATAAAATTTAAACCAAGGATAAAATTGAACCACAACATATATATTGCAATCATAAAATTGGTTTCCGGGCCCAAACAAAACAAAATCGGGTTATTACAGTGCGACTAATCAAACCAAGGCCACCCAACCAATTTTCATAGCGGAGCTCCACAGCGGCTCGAAGAGCCGCAGAGCGGAGCCCCATAACTACCGTGCGAGGATAGAAATTGAGAAAACCATGCGTTTGAGTTTTCATGGTCATCGTGGCTAGCGGCATGGCTCGCGGGCGCGTGCGCCTAGCGACGACGATGACGTTGCCCCAACATGGCGGCCATAGTCATCCGGGATATATAAGGGCTTAAACCGAAACGAGGCTTTGTTTTTCGCGCGCTTTCCGCGGCTTGCCGCGGCTACACAACCTACAGCCAGCAGTCTACAGCAGTCTACAATGTTTTGCTGAAGAAACGGATTATTCATAGCGGTTTTGGAGGAAAAATTTTCTTCCTACAAGTTTTCAAGCGTTTCTGGAGGGACATAAGCATAAAGCTGAGTTCTTTCTACAAGTTTTCAAGCATTTTTGGAGGGACTGTGTGAGGAGCTCCGCTTTTAGGCTTGCCTAAATCTATTTAATACAAATTGTCCAATCACGATTAAGTATCTAAGCAATAGAATCGCTACAAATGTTTTATATTTCGCTTAAGATTCATATAATTGCTCTATAACTGTACAAAACATATCAAGATTGAAAAGAATCATCTTAGTCCGTAGAAACCCGCCACAAATCGGATGTTTAGCGTCAAAAACAGACATTCAAAATTTGTATGAAAATTTATTTGAGTGGCCTTGGTTCGAGTTGTTGTGACTGTAAGCGAAGTGTGAATATGTTTGTATTTTTTCAGCTTTTTGGTTTCGAGGACAAACTGGATTGGATTATTTTTCACGATATCATATGGACCTCCAAGATCTACGTACGGACAGTTTGCCCGGTGGGTGATATGGGTACATTTCGTAATGACATTAATTGATCATCGCAGTTATGTACACAACTTAAGCAGCTGTGAAATTAAAGCCTGAAAAAAACAAATCCAGGCCTGAACGGGATTCGAATCCATGACCTCTGCGATATCGGAGCAGTGCTCTACCAACTGAGCGATCAAGCCATCTGGGAGCTGGTCAGTTGGGAGTTCGTAATATACCCTTAGATGGAGAGGAATGATGCAAATGAATAGATGAAAGATCATATATTTGAACTGCGGAGTAATATGTAATGACATTAATTGATCATCGCAGTTATGTACACAACTTAAGCAGCTGTGAAATTAAAGCCTGAAAAAAAAATCAGGCCTGAACGGGATTCGAACCCATGACCTCTGCGATATTGGAGCAGTGCTCTACCAACTGAGCTATCAAGCCAACTGGGAGCTGATCAGTTGTGAGTTCGTAATATACCCGTAGATGGAGAAGAATGATGCAAATGAATATATGAAAGATCATATATTTAACTGCGGAGTAATATGTAATGGCATTAATTGATCGTCGCAGTTATGTACACAACTTAAGCAGCTGTGAAATTAAAGCCTGATCATTGCAGTTACTACTACTACTACTAGCTACGTTTCCTTCCCAATAAGTCTTGATTAAAGCCGCAATGGATAAAAAACCAAAATTGCTGGCTTTTGTTTCTGTTTACTTGTAGATACGTTACGAGTGGGTGAGAGACCTTCTGCCCAGGTTACATGAAGTAGATTCTTATTCCTTGTCCGGTTGGGCGGAAGGAAGGCTTTCAGCGGACAAACAAGACCGAGATCAAAAAAGACCGCGTGAAGACGACCAAGGGCACTCAGGTTTCCGTTTTGTTGTGTCTTTACGCGGCAGAAGAGGTTTATTGTTATTTACAATTCACTTACCCCTGCTTTTATATATATTTTTGTTGTTGTTGTTTATGTTTCAGACTCCATTTCAGGAGCTGCTCAAAGTCTGAAGCGTAGCACGGCGGACTCAATCGCGGCGGCCAAGCAACGCTACTTGGAAAGAAAGAAGGCACGTGTTAGCACGTGACGAGGGAAATAGTTAGTCATTCAGTAAGCGTGCAAGACACGTGTGCCAGTGCTCGGGATCCTTGACTAGTGATCACGCACAGAAGGAACGAGTCACTGGAGTTTGAAGATGTGTGTCGTGTACCTGAAGGACGCACGACACCATTGTGGAGAAAGAATACTCTTTCTTAGTTATTAATCCTTGGCAATAAACAGTCTGTTCGAGTGTACATTCTTCACTTGGAGTATGACGCTGTTAAAATGTGGCAACGTTTAAACCCAAGGTAACGCTGTGTTGCTTAGCATCTTCGCTGAGCTTGATTGGGGCTTAGTTTATTGCCGAAAGCAGGGGTACTCTCATCGAGGATGTAAAAGACATAATTTACTCAAATCCGCACCCCTGACGTGAGACAACAAAAAAAATGCCATAATCAGGAACACTCAAGCAGTCTCATGTCACTCGAGTAATTGAGCTTTGCAGTTTTAAAATTACGCTAAACTTAAAAGAACCTCGCAAAGGTAAAGAGAAGACGTTAAACATCTTCTGCGAGGATAGTGACCACAATCAAAGTTAAACCATAGGCGGAGTTCAGGGAGGGGCCGAGGGGCCCGCGCTCCCTCCCCCCCGCCCTTTTTTTCTTGTATTTTCAAGACGGACATGTTTTGCGCGCTCTGAGCGAAGAGTATGATGTCGGTATTTTTAATTCTTTCTTCCGTTCAGGCCTGAGTTTTTTTCAGGCTTTAATTTCACAGCTGCTTAAGTTGTGTGCATAACTGCGATGATCAATTAATGTCATTCCGAAACGTTAACGTTACTTTACTTTGCATGACGAATACGCCCGCAATGCTGTATGCTGCATTTCCTGAAAAGTGAAGTTTTCATTCGGGGGGAGGGGAGGGTGGGGACCTCGGTACCCTCTTTCTGAATTTTCCGGATCCGACGCTGTAAACAGCTACCAGGTCTGAAGTTTTTAAATCTCTCAAGTGAGAAGGGACTGCTTGAGAATTTTAAGACTAAAAAGACTAAAAGGTAAAGAGAAGCACACATTGAACGGCTAATGTCGAGACGGCGTCTTCAATTTAAGTTAAACCTCTAGTTCTCAAGTTTTCGAATCACTCAAGTGAGAAAAGATTGCTTCAAAAGACTAAAACGAGCCTTTGCTTGGGTAGAGAAGAACAGGCATGCATTGAATGACTCTATCTTCAGTCAAGATTGATCCTCTACTTTCCTCCATTCTCTCTGACGAAGGGCTAACGCTCGAAACGTCAGCACCCGTTTAACCCTTAAGTCCCATTAGTGACCAGCATTCAATTTCTCATTACAATATTCGCTGTTCATCAGTTAGGAGAAAATGAATATTGTTATAGTGGTTTAAACCAACTCGTTTTATAAACCTTTTTTGTGTGCGTATTCAATTTCCTATCGACGCAGCACCAGTTTCCCTAGAATCCAACTCCTTTATAACAGCCACCACAGTTGCGAAGAGGTTCAACTTTATTTACCGGAAATAAAATGATGGCGTGTTTTTTGACTTGACCTTCCCGCCCTCGCATGTTTCAATCCTTTTTGGTATGCTACCTTCGAATTCCATAGAGGATACGCCGATGAAATAAAACATCTTTATTGCGATAAAACACGTTCTTTCACTTGTCAAAAAATAATGAAAGTTATGACTTTACAAAAACCAAAAAATGTAAGTAACGTAAATCCTCTATCAAGTCACCCGGGCGGCTTAATTATTGAAGGTCGCTAACTTATTGGAGGGTAGCTTACCGATTTAGACAAGTGTAGAGTTAATATGATGTGATAGGGTTAGCCAAGAGTCGCGCTATTGTACGATAAAACTTCAATGTTACACTTTCAGTCCTTATAAGAGATTGTGCACATAACTGGTTTGCACAAAATTGTAATATAAGTCAAAGTCACCTAAAGACGGTTCAAAAGTGTTGACCAATCATGTTAGTCATTCATCAAATCATCAGCGTCACAAACTGAACTGCTTGGAAGTGAATAGGTCATAGTAGTTAATTTCAGTAGGGAATTGCGCATGATATTTTTTTCCTTTAGGGGAGGGGTGTGGCTTAAGAGAGGAGGTTAAGTTAACACGGACTGTGGAGGGGGGAGGGGCTGGTAGGGCTATAGCCCATCATTTTTTTGCTTGGATTTTTTTTTCTAGGGCAAGATAAGTGGCGAAACACTGACATTAACGTTTGTTTGCATAGGCCAGATTTTTTTAGCCCTACCACTTTTTAGAAATGGTCTCCGCTGTTGCTGGTTAATTTGTCTTCTTGAGAGATGTGGCTTATCACAGGATGGTGGGGTGGGGGCTTATTCAAGAGGGGTGGCTCAATAGAGGATTTCCGGTACATAAAAAAAAAAACGAAAAAAAAGACATGGAGCTCAGTTTTCGAAAATCTCAGAGAAGAAATCCTTTCTTCATTCCTCCAAAGCTTGTTTTCTTGGTTTTGTTTTGTGGCTCGCCTGTGCTTGTTGTTGGTGTAACATTCTTGTTGTTCTCTGGCTCTGGCGTGATCTTTGATGAAGTAGAAGCGACGTCGTCTTCGTTCTTTTCTTGAGTGGAATGGCTGCTATTAGAATTGTCTTCCTTGTTTGCGCCGGGCTGTGATATAAGGAAAAACAGTTCGCACGAGTCAAACATTTCTTAAAAGTGATTCATCATTTGTCAAACAGAGTGACGACAGCTCTATTCTCATTGGTCAATTAGGACAACCTTGGAAGAAAAAAAATATACTTTTAAATTTGAACTACGAAGCTCTAGCTTCTTTTTGGACGACTTTAGAAACCCTTTCAATTGCCCTCTGCCAGTCACGCTTTAACGCAATTGCACGCGATTTTTACCTGTGCATCGGCTGAGTTTTTCTTGTCACTTTGCCCTTTGTACTTCCGATATAAATAATAACCGGCTCCAGCGGCTATTCCTAAGCCAACGCAGGTCCAAAGAAACGTTTTAGCACTCTCCATGTCGATTTGCTTTCTTCGTGAACCAACAAATATGTCTTGATGACGAAACAATGTAATTAGTTAATTTTACGTCATTATTTTTCCGTCATACAAGGAACAATTACCCCGCGAAATCGCGTGGAGTATCACATGCACATGCGCGCGGAATATCGTTAGGCCAAATTGGTAAATATCGTTTCCACAGACCGCGAAGGGACGTGGGGTACGGGAACGAGATCATGTATGCGTTATTGACAAGTGTGAGGTCAAGATGAGTGAATGTTGGCCAAGTTCTTTCTTGCGTTTCTATTGACCGAGACGTAGTTGAGGTCATTAAACGCTAAAAGGGTTCGATTGTCTGGCCGTTTTTGTTTGTCTTGTTTCGCGCGATGGCGCGGGAATTCCGGAGCGGGCAATTACAATATCTTGTTCTCTCGGGTAGCCAATCAGAACTTCGGGATTCGCCTTGACTTGCCCGGCCCGCTCGCAGAGTCTGCCATGAGGCGACTTACATATTCTGGAAGAAAATAATTTCGCTCACTTCCAGATTTGTTAAGTTAGTAAATCTTGCAACCATTTCGTCTTCCCGCGAAACTACCGATACAAATATTTGTCATGTGCGGATGACAGTAGTTTAGTTTGTTATGAAAATGTCTCCATATATTGAGTATTTAAGGTTATACTTCATGATATTACACACCTACACAGTGTGACCTGATACACGATTTCCCGTAATGCGCAAAAGTAATCCGTCCAGGGTGTGTGTGTGTGCATCTAATACGCTATTTTTGAATTCATTTCTCTCCATAACATAGGGAATAGGTAAATGAATCATTCAACGGACTACAAAAATGAAATCTCTTACAATTGTAATATAGCAGGAATGCAGTGTGGTAGAATATCCTGGGACCTTTCGAACCTTTTATTTTTGATGTGATTGTGTGAAAATAGCACATGTATTTGGCTCTTCACACTCCAAAATTTTATTGAAAGATCACTTTTAAGAAAAAAGATTGTCAGAGACTGAAGTTTTAAGAATGGCAAATAATATTTTATTTCCTATTCTTTATCCTATGTATGCTTTCTTAGAGGTCGTAAAGTCCAAAGATAACAACAGTAAAAATATAAAAAAAAAACTATATATACTTTAAGACCATGTCATGAGACAAATGAAAACATTTATATAACACATGCATAATCAATAACACATTCCATAACACATATTTTAATGTATAAATTGTTTTAACAAGATTGTTGAGCGTGAATCCAAAGATTCAATTATGTGATACATTTTTTAATTATTCATGAGTGGATGATAATTTTTATAAATTAATAAATTTATAATTTTTATAAATGAGGACTATGCTACAGTCATAATAGTTTTTACTGGTAATTGTTTTAATACAAAAGGCATCTAATGGATTATTTAATCTTTTTACCCCAATACATTGCAGCAACAAAAGGAAGTTCATAATATTCATCCCCATCTGGGAAATGCCTTTTCATAACATTATCAAACCAGGTTTTAAATTCCAGTTTTGTTTCATCTGGACTACTACGCAATATTCCTTTAGAGATGAAATAATTGTAACACCCATTATAAGTATCTTGGCGGGACATTTCAAAACTTGTATTCTGTTCAATTTTGAATAACTTTCCGACTTCTTCAAAAACTTTGTCCATTGTTTCCTTGGATATTGTGTGCTTAAAGTGTTTTTCTAGTGGACGAACAAATTCCAAAACTTCCCTGATCCAGGCCACTGACTCATCAGGCAGATTCCAAATCATTCCCAAGGTTCCATTTGGCACTAGAACCCGGTTTATTTCCATCATGGCAACCTGATTTGCAAACCAGTGGAAGCAATGGGCTGCAATGACCACATCAACACTGGAGTCTGGAAGAGCTTAAATATAGAATCCAGAATGTCAAGCAATCAACAAGTAACAAAACATTGCATTACATTTCGTGTTTGTCCCAGGAAGAACATGTTTCCCAAGTAGAAACAAAGCAAGTTATTTTTTAACACAAGAAATTGGGATAATCAAACAATTTGATAAAGTAATTATACCATCGTAAGGTAAAAAGGGAGGTGCTGACATTTCAAGAGTTAGCCCTTCATCAGAGCAAATCATTCGCCCTGATGAAGGGCTAACGCTCAAGATGTCAGCACCCCCCTTTATACTTTACAGTGGTACAAATTACTTTATCAACTTGTTTGATTATCCCAATTTCTTGTGTTTCAATATTCTCCACCGACGCTGCACCAGTACCCCCACAATACAAGTTATTTTTTAGTTCCCTTAGTATTAATTTTATATATATTTTTTATAATTTTTCATCATATCTCTGTCACCGTCTGTGTTTGCCATTATAATTGACCCTTTACTCCCTAAGAGTGACTCTGCAGATTTTACTCTGGCTAACACCAGATGATTTTACTCGTCACAGGGAGACCCCTTAGGGGTTAAAGGGTTAAGTTCAGAAACTGAGTAGATAATTGCAGTTCATCCAGCTATTGTAAACTACTTGGTTTTTGACATATATAGCAGGATACTGTTGCTTATCTTAAACCCGAGTTAAGGGTTTCAAGTGTCGGAGGACAAACGGAGAAGAGGAGAACACTAACCCCAATGTACTCAATAAATGACATTTGACAGTGCTCCTTGTACCTACACTCTGGGCATCATGGAATATGAGTCAGGCTGAAGCAGTCATTAAAATATCTTCTTTCAAAGAATCATACAGAATTTGCAGTTCGTTTTTTGTGCATTTTCACCAACTTATATCAAATTATGTCAGGGAAAATTATAATGATAATAATAATAATAATAATAATGATAATGATAATGATAATAATAAACAACTGGCTCATTAAACGTGCCACGCATCACACATCGCGAATCATTTAAAACTGCACACGACTAAAATTAAGAAAACGAAAAATTTAGACGTGACAGTTACCCGACCACTGCAGACAACTAAAATAGCAAACAAGGTCACGGGAATGATTTCCGCACAGGTCCCCACTTTATTATACATGCTGTAGCCATACTTTTTCATGCTGCAATAATAAGAAATGTTTACATGTGCATTACCCTAAACAATTCATCTGCTGCATGCATAATGAGTAGGGACCTGTGCGGAAATCTTGCCAGGTCATGTACCGATATTTTCCGCGGCGCACTTTAGAAACACGACATCAGGTAGAGCTTGGCGAAATTGTTCAGCCATTGAATCAACAGGATCACTTGCTACAACACGTGTATCCAATTTCGCACGTTTTAGCACGTCTACCATAACCCGAGTGAATTTTCCTGTACCACATCCTAACTCCAGAATGATCGAAGGTTCTGATTTCTGATCCTTGTACTTGTCCTTTGACTGTGGTTTATCGTTATCTCCAAGAATGCCTAGCTTTGTTAACAAAAACTTAACTGAATCAGCACAATAATCCGGTCGAGCTTTCTCGTAGTTTGCAGAGGCGGAGAAAGCCTTTGCAGCTAGCTTTACAGTGTCAGTCGCACTCTCAGCCGGGTTGTCAGCCATGTTTTTCAGCCTCGTTCCCAGATTCAACTCGGTTTAGTGTCTCCAAAATGGCGGCTCAGTTTGACGGTCCTGAGGAAAGTTTCTTGTTGTTCAGCGCAGCAACACTACATCATATAGCCTTGCCCCACTGACTGGCCAATGCTGAAAACCTTTACCTCCTGCAAAGAATCAGGCTAGATCTCCAGACCACCTGTACTTCATTGGGCATCATCCATAGCAACACTGTTTCGTTCTTCGAAAAATGTTTGCGATTGCATTCGTGAACCGCCAAAGACAAAACAGCTAGAGCCTGCAAAATAAAGCATGAGACTCTCCAGCCAAAGATCATCACAAGGAACTGTAGTTAAAGCACATTCAGTTGTTGGTGTCCACCACAACAGGAACTGTTTCCGTTAATCCACATTTGCCACCCTTTTCCCTTATGATAATCTGCATCGCAGATTCTTCCATAATGTTGCAAGCCAGTTGGGTAATACGCACGCTTGTTTAAGGTGTTCACTGTAGTAGGCAACGATTTTTTTTTTAATGTTTAAATGTTTTTTAAGATCAGAGAAAGGCAGAAAACTGTTCTCATCTTTCATTAAGTCTCTTACTTTTTGAACTCCTCTTGAAGACCACGATTTATAGTGAATTGCAGTGGTTTATTCCCCACTCTTATGAGAGAGTTTAAGGAAAGAGGATCGTCCAGAGATTTTACGCAGTCATCGAAACTAATTTCTGACCATACATGCAGGATTTCCATTAAGAACGTATCAGATACATTTATATACCTTGACATGTCATAATTGTTGAGGTTTCCCTTGAAAATTTCAGGACCGCCTAGTTCTGAGTCAAAGCGTAGCTTTCATTTCCCAAGGTTGTCACTATCAAAGTATTTTTGAACCCAAGTTGACTTAAGTGCTTTATTAAAAGATTTAAGGTCTATCATTTTCAGTCCTCCATCCTCATAGTCACTTATTATGACGTCACGTTTTATTTTGTGGTCTTTACCATTCCAAAGAAAATTATAAAACATGGTGTTGATCTCATCAATAGCACAGCGATTTGTTGGTAACGAACAAAGTATGTAAACAAGCTGCGATGCAATTAAGCTTTTTAGTATGACAATTTTTCCCAGGAGGGTTAAACGGCGGTGCTCCCAACAGCTTAGCTGATTCCTAACTTTTTCCAATTTTTCGTTATAGTTCTCATTCATGCTAGTGGTAGGGTCTGTTGAAATGTAAACGCCTAAGGCATTTACTTTGTTTTTTATCCATTTTAGGTTTTTTTTAAGGCAAATGTTTTCCTTACGTCCAGTGTAGGCACCAATCCAGAGTTCTATTGTTGAGGCACCACCCCGATACATGTATTTTGCTTAAAGATTCTAAATCATGCAAAGCAGCTAAAAATGACGATTTGGAACCGTCTAGAATAAGTGTAGTGTCATCAGCATATTGACTAATTATAATTTCTTTGTCTTGAATTGTGATTCCTTTTATTGCATTGTTTTTCCTTATTTGTTCCGCTAATAATTCTACACAGAGAATAAAAATGTAAGGAGAGAGTGGGCAACCCTGTCTAACTCCTCTTCCCAGTGCATAGAAGTTGCTAGCCCACCCGTTATTTAGTACGCAGCTTTCTGCATTCTGATAGCACAGCTTAATCCATTTTATAATGGACTGACCAAAATTAAATGACTCCAGTGTTTTCCATATATACGACCATTCTACCGTGTCGAACGCCTTTTCAAAATTTAGAAATAGTAGTAGTCCTGGAATGTTACGAGCCGGAGTATAATTTATTATACTGTCAATTAATCTTCTGTTCTCACCAATTGTTTGTAGATGACAGCCTTTGGTTTGTTTACCAAGGTTGCTATGGAAACAGTTGGTTGTCATGGCATCAAAAGTACCTAAAAAAAGGCTGCTGTTGACATTGCTTGCATGTGCCAAGTTTGGTTTTAATTGGCTCATTTGAAAATAAATTATCAGTTTTAATCTGTTTTCACTGATTTAGGGTTAACTGCCTCCTTAAGAAATCAAGTCTGATCATTATTATAACAAGCCTTGGGATAACATTCTTCAGACGGTTGGCAATTGCCTTTTGCTATTCAGTTGTAATCGTAGTTCAATAACGTTACTGGGCGCCAGTTTCTAACAAAATAAGGTTCTACGTCAGTTTTTTGGGGATTAATTTAATGATTCTTCTCGTTTGACCGTACAGATAGTTGTCCTCTTTGGAAGGCGTAATTAAAGGAGTTTAAAAGATGGCCCGAGATATTATTCCAAAACACTTTAAAAAGCTCAGCGGGTAGTCCATCCGAGCCCGGAGTCTTATCGGAACTCATACTATTTAGAGCTTGTAAGCACTCTTCCTTAGTTAACAGCCGTCACATTTTTCTTTGTCCTCGGAATTTAGCAGTGTGTTGTCAATGTTAATTTTTAAAGAAATGGTTGTTGATTGCAAATTCGTCCTGTGCGGCTCTAGTGCCAGTGGAGGTGTTGGTATTCTTTTCAAGAACAATCATATGTTACCTTTCAACTTCAACGAACTTTCTTAGACCCGTCCGGTAGATTTATTATCTACGACATCAAAGCAAATGGAAAATTTGTCACCTTGGCTACTGTGTATGCACCAAATGAGGACGATCCAACTTTCTTTGAATGTTTTTTAACCATTTAAAAGATTTTCAGTGCGATGAAGTCATTATAGGTGGGGATTTTAATTTAGTATTAGATGTTACAAACGACAAGTCAGGTGGCCTAGCTGGGATCCACACTAAGACAGTCAATATTATTGAGGACTACGCAGCTGAAATGGACCTGGTAGATGCATAAATTAGTGTTAAATCCTGATACCCGTAGGTACTCGTGGCGTCGAACTAAACCTGAAATTCATTGTCGATTGGATTTTTTCCTAGTGAGCCAAAGCCTAATGTGCAATATTACACACGCCGACATTGTAGCTAGTCTCCTTCGCAGCTGTTTTTTGGGATGTCACGCAACGCTCCCCCCAAGGGGAGCGTTGCGTGACATCCCAAAAAACATTGTAGCAGGCTTGAAAACAGATCACTCTTTGGTAACTGTTAAAATCGCTCTTCACTCCAATCCAAGTGGTCCGGGTTTCTGGAAATTACATGTGTCTTTGCTAACAGAGATTGACTATAGAAATCAAATACGACAGACAATTGAAGATGTCCAAATGGAATATCCACATGATGAAACTGTCAATGCTGCTTTAATTTGGGAAATGATTAAAACGAAGGTTAGGGAACAAACAACAAAGTACGGTAAAGTTAAAAAGACCAATTTATCATATCAGGAAAACGAATTAGAAAAATCGATAAACACACTTCCGAGAGAACTTGAATCTAGTATTGGTGGGGAAAAGGGAAAGACTGGATAAACAAAAGGAACTGGATGACAAAACAAGAGAATTACAAAAAATAATAGAATACAAAACAAAAGGTGCAATTTTGAGAGCAAAATGTAGATGGTATAATGAGGGCGAAAAAAATACAAAGTATTTTTTAAACCTTGAAAAGAGACACTACAAAAATGGAGTAATAAGCCAGCTTAAAACAGAAAACGGTGATTTTGTTACATCAGATAAAGAAATTCTCAAGGAATGCGAAACCTTATTACCAATATTGCCTTAAAATTAAGGCCACATTGGAGAGATGATTGCGACGATTATCGAAATCTAGGCTCTTTTGCGTCATGTATGAACTCCGCGGAATAAAAGAAAAAATTCCTTAAATTGATTGGCCATAGTAAACTTGAAAAGTGTTCTTAAATGAAGCAATACCGCCACCATCACAAGTGAAAACAATATCTTTTGGACAAGTATACAGAGATAAGTCTTCAAAGTTACTGGTGATATGCAGGTGATACGCTCATTCGCTCCGACGAAGGGCTAACGCTCGAAACGTCAGCATCTCCCTTTTACCTTACGGTGGTATAACTTACTTAACCAACTCGTTTGATTATCCCAATTTCTTGTGTTTCAATTTCCCACCAACGCAGCACCAGTTTCTTTAGAAACTATCCCCACAACAGTTGGTAATTGGTTGGTAATTTATTGATTGGTGTTCTTTTTTTCAAAACGTAGTTGGTAATTATTCAGTATATTCATAAATCCGACCAGAAAAAGCGAGGATCCGTAACTTGCAATACGGACTGAGAAAACGAGGTTTGTAAGATATTTATCATATCTCTGGAGACATTTTGGCGACTAAAACAAACTTTTTAGTTTATCGGGCCCTACAGTGAAGTACGGTCCGCTAAATTGATCAATCACAGCGCGCGTACTTACTGAGAGATGTAATAAACCCATTTTAAGGCTATTGCGAGGAGCCAATACTGTTACCCTAAAAGTTCTCTGCGCTGGGAGTTTGCGGCAAAGGGTGAGAAGAGGATCTCGATCGAGTTGCTAGGAACGAACGTCAGGCCTGGATGAGTTTAATGCTTGAAGGTTTTTTAATCCAGTGCAAATATTAGTTTATATGTTCGATCGAAATCAATGGTAAGCCAAAAAAAAATTCCCATTGTACTTTCTTTGATTTTGCTTAATTTGCGGAGCAGAAAAAGAATTTAGACATTTTTCCAAAAGCGATTTCCTGGCCCGTGTTAGAAAAATTCCTTTCCATATCCTTTCGCTTATCACCTAAAAATCTCACTGTACCCCGAGGATTTTGATTTTGATTGTATTGAGTTTTTCTTTGACAAGCTTAAGCAATCAATCAAAGAAGCCGTATTGCCCCACGCTTCGAGCTCACAACTCTAACGTACCCTTGGCCGCAGGCTGTTGACAAACTGAGCTTTTGAATCGACCGAAGACTCGTAGAGTCGGTTTCAAACTAAGAAAACGTTTCCAAAACCTCAACAAATTTCGTAGTCTTTTTGTTGTCTTTATATTTGAAACCATTTTCGGCGGGGCTTTACGCACTTGTCAACCGTTTGAACGAAAAATCACTGATTAAGCCATCGCGCTCCCGTTAGGCCGCAACGGAAAAGGTGTATCGGCGATGATTTCCGCCACTTGGAGTGCCGCTACAAACGCTCAGTCATTGCAATCATTTGTTTCTCTGGGGGATGTTTGTGCTTTGATGTCGCTCTGTGTTTGCGGCTTTGCCTTCGAGGTAGTTTATCCTTTTCGACATTATTTGTATTGTGTATTATTACTAGACCGCAGGGAAGTTGACTAAGTCATTAAGATTACTTCTAGGTACGCTTGAAATATTCTCTCTACATAACAACAGCTGCTTTAAGTTTAGTCTATCGTTGTTGATGGAATCTCGTGTGTAGATTCTTAATATTTATTTCTCCACCCACACAATCAGAATGCGAGACAGACACATATCATTACTAAAGCATGTGTGAGTTTGACTTCATGTTTTTATGAGCTTTTGAGTGCAATTCATTTATTTTTAGCTGTTTCCTCTGAACCTTAACAAAGGCTGACAAAGGAACAATGCCAAGTATGCTAACTATTCCCTTTGGTGTTCAAATTAAAACTCGGTCATCTGCAAATTGTAAAACAAAGCAGACTAAAACCTTAAGATCATTGCTGGTGAGACCTTATTAAAGTCTTTTGTCCGCGTCTTCCTTTGTGTTTCATATAAAGAGATCCGTCGTTTATTTTTAGCCGTCTGTTGGAAGTTTCTGTTCAGTTAATTTGCATCGTGTTGTGAAACATAAACGAAAGGACGAGACAGACGAAACGTGCGAAAATTCATCGTAAAAACAAACCAAATACCGTGAAATTGGCAACACTTTAATTAGATTGTACAGTGTTATTCTCAAATGGTTGCGAATATGCGGTGAAGTAAACAAACTTTAATGTTTTAAAAGCTCAACAAGTGGACATTAAATGTTGCGGTCCATTAACATACATTTTAACTATAATGTAAGTAATCTGCACTTGTAGAGATCAGTAAGATACATTTTGAACTAAAGTACTCTCTGATCCGAAAATAAATTAATCTTTCTGCTGTTTGCGTGAAAAGCGCAACAATCGTTGTCGGCGAAACGACGTCTTTTCCTTCCTACCACGCGATCTGTTGTTCGTGTGTAATGAATGATCGTAACTTATACCGAAGACAATAGTGGTTTTCTGTTAACATATTGTTGATTTACAAGCAGATTGAAATTAACCGGAAGCGACTTGCACCACTATCTCTTCTAACAGATCTAAGCCTGACGTGCAAGGAAGTGTTTTTAAGGCGCTGATGGCAATTGCCATTGATATAGGATACTGGAACGCTTTTACTGGAACGCTCCGACTAATTTGTAGTGGTGCGGATCATGTCATCATAAGTGTATTGATTGATACACTAACCGTTCTTGTTTTCAATTGCGTTGAGTTAACACCTCTTGAAAAATCCTAAATACTGTTGCAGTAATTCTACAGATTATGCAATTAATTTCTTGACACGGCGTAGCTATAATCTTGCCAATGAGGTGCGAATTTGTTTATTTTTAACCTGGCATTTGCCTAACTCGACAATCGTGCACTGTAGAGCCTTCCTCTGACGAAAATGACCATAAATGATTGTACAATGTCAAGCGACAGCCATGGAACGCGGGAAATGGGAAAGTCGTTAACGATGAATACTTTGAATATGGATTTGTGTTCCTCACTTTTTTAAAGTTTTTCTTTCACGTCTGTAGTCTGCAATAAAGTTCATTTAATTTACAACTTTTAAGTCTTCTCAGTTCAGTGTCAAGCATCCGTCTTCGTGAAGGAACCACATCACTGAGGACAAGAACATTTACACTCTGTGATCACAGGGTAGTGGAACTTCAACCACACGCATGTTGTGTCCCTTCGTCTGGCTTCTCTATCCAAGCAATGCCAACGAAGCATAGCCACAGGCTTTGTTTTCCAGATTCGGCATTTCATTCCTGAAGGGAATGAACAAGTTGTCTTTTTTGAGCACCTCCCTTCATTGATGTAACGTGGCCAAAACCTAACACCCAGATCTCTCCATTTCTGCAACACAGAGCAATGCGACACTTGCCAAAGCCAAAGCTGAAGCTTTTTACTTGCCTTTGCTCCCAAGTAGCGTTTCATCCCGGGCATTTTGAAATCTAGGCTCTTTATCTCCTCAGGCATACTTTTTACCAGCATCTTGCGCATAAAGTCGTCTTCGCGTGTGTCGTTGTGCTTCCTCGCGACAAGTTCATCCTTGGTGAGTGCAACGTACTCTGATACGAAACTACGGCCCAGTTTCCTTTTCAGCTCATCTATATCAATGTCGCTGTCTAACGGATCGCTGGGATAGCTCTTTGGCTCTACTATTTTGATTTTCAGCTTGTCTTTAGCTGCACCAGAGGGTTTCTCATCAGGATCGGGTTTTAGAATTTTCCATGGCTGAGCCTCTGACGAGAATTGCCAGAACGTGGTAAGGAAGGAAGCGATCACAAATGCAGATATTCTTTTGTGACTGGAGTACAGCATCGCTGACGATGTAGTGCTTGATGGGATGTAAGTTCTCAGAGGTGGTGTCGCGGTGCTTCACGAAACTCGTCTCGATCTTGACTGCGACGGGTATCGAACTTAACTGCTGCTTTGGCTCATCTGTCACCCTCGTTATCACTCTAAAAAGATTGGCAAAACATTCAGATCTAGAAAATAAATAAATACCTACTAGATTAGGAAGAATACCGTGCCTACAGACCAAGCAGTTGTTTGCATTGAGGACGCCAAGGGGTCTAGACATTCATTGATAGCATTTTAACTTGTAACGTACAACGATCGTTACCTTGGGTAATTACGTTTCATCCGCGGCCAGACTCCCCTTTGCAGCAAAACGGACAAGTCAGGCAACGACAGTCGGAAATTTTCAACAGATGTGTTAAGCTATGTGGTTTTTCAAACCTCTCTCAAAATACAGAGATTCGTACAGCTCCTTTGCTCGGCAGATGACCAGCAGGCCAGGTTGTGTTTAATGAAGGCTTAATTCACCTCGCAAAGTAGGACCGATGGCGGCAACGATTTAATTCGAGTGCTTTCTGTTGGTTTAAGTGATCGGAAGTATCGAAACACATTCTTTGTGGTTAGGGAGACACCATTAAATCTTTCCGAACTGTCAGTGCCGCTTTGGTTGGCTCGTGTCTCTCGGCTGCAAATTCAAAACACATCAAAGAATACTTCCCAGTGAGATGCAATACATTATTTTATGGGGTCACCAATGGGCGGAGACCCTGAAAGCAAACCTTAATAGCTTCCAACAGTTTACTACGTTGACAATCCTGTTTAATATGCATAAAAGTATTCTGGTAACAGTCCGATCCCAAACTATTGTTCCTCTAATGTCCATTTAAAGCACCTCTAATACTCCTAATCTTTTTTTATCGCCAATTGTGACATTTATGTAATGAAATGTTTTTCCACGGCTGCCCGTGGAAACTTTGAATGTCTGATCTATACTTCGTACATAAACATGAGATTTTCTCGTGTGTTGAACTCACAGGAGGCTTGTCTCAGGAGATTGTAGGGTGGCTAATGGATTTTAGCGCCTTGTATAAGTTTCGGACACCTCGTGCCCGCTAATGAGCTTAGTGGGCCATTAGCGATCCCGCACCCTTTCAAGCTCTTAAGTAGGTGCTGCTAGACATCACCTTACCCGACATTACTTGTCATCGTGCTTTTACCGCGATCCGCCTTTTCGATAAAATGCTAATTATACATCAATTGCCTTCAACGCAAAAAAGCTAGGATAAATTTCCTTTATCAGAGACAGCATCAAGATTCTGGTATAGATTTCGAACAATTCAGCAATGTCACTGGTAGCCTGGTAGCACGAAACCGGACACGGTATGGCTGTAGCTATAGCGAGAGAGTGAACCTCTCTCAGTGACCATACACTGAGCCCACCATAAGCCAGGGCGTTCGGCTGTGTAAGCATCTCATTTTACGCTTTGCAGCAAACATGATTATTTCCACATTAGTTGAGTTTCAGGGTGCATGGTCTCCAAATGTTTCCTAGTAAACACAGGCAAGGATTTCGGGTTTCTCTGGCCGATTAGCGAACTCCCTTTATAAAGTTAATCCCTCTTGTGGCCACTTGTGAACCATTGTGGTCCGGAGATTCGCATGAATCGTGTAATACATCGTATGTCCGGCACATGTGGCGTTTAAAATTAACGTCACAACAGGTTTGATAGTTGCGCAGTCATCGTTACGTCATAGGATGGCTAATAACAGCGGCGACATAGCGCATTTTTGCTTTCGCTGGGTTCACCTAGTTAAACACTAGCAGTACAGGCTCGAAATAATCAACGGCTCTCGTGCCTGACTAACAATGTGGGTGGTATGATGTGTTTCCTTCGATTATAACGTTAAATGCTCTTTAATTAAAACACAATTGTTCTCTTCTGTAAAACACTTTCAGTGTTCAGTTTCCCGCCAGATTGTTCTCTAACTGGAAGCTGTTTTGTTATGATAAGATCGCTGTCGAAGGAAAAGTGGAAACCAAAGTCGAGTGACTTAATTTTCTCCTCTTCCGACTGTTTTCCGGCAGCAAAGTACGTTTACCACCCACTGTTTGGATTTCATAATATTCTGACTTGAAGGTTCAAAGCCCAAAACGACACGACAAAGATTGTAACCGTAAAATAAGTGAAAAACCGTCGCAGTTAAGTACACAACTTAATTAAGCAGTTGCAAAGATAAGACCAGAAAAATATCAGGCTTGAACATCATTTCCTTTCTTAGTACTTTTTCTTTCCGGATATCTTAAGCACATTTGGTCTTACGTCCCCTAATTTAAAATTTCTACGAGGGTAGCGATGCACAGTACCTTTCTCTCACATTTACGCAACCTCAAGATGAAATTTATTCTCACGATATCAATGCAGTGTCAAGCAAAGATGCAATGAGAATCGCGAAAATTATCCACCCGAGGGTGTTCAATAGATACAACACCAAATTCTTTTCATTTAAATATTGGAAAATACTTTCGTCTCACTAAGGGGAATTACTGCGTAGATCAGGAGTGAAATTTAAGGGTTAAGCAGCACAGCTTAAATGGAAGAGCCCTTTCTATCAAAAGGTGTTTTACTGAGACATTGTTGACGAGAATTATCATATGTTTTAATTTCGGAGGCAATTAAATGATGTAGTTAGTTGAGGCGTTGTTCAGTGCAATCTGTTTTAAAGCAGAAAACATACGGACGATTATCAGTCAAGCAAAATGATCTCAGAAAAGAGAATTGCTCAACCTCCTTTGTCCCTAGTTTCCAATTATCCAGAAATGATTTAACATGTTGCACAACAAAGAACTGTCACGATTCTGTAATGATCTCTTAAGAATAATCACAGTGTATTATTTCATCCATTGACAAAGACGCTGATATTGTATTGTATTATTTTGTTGTCTGTACCTTTTTCGGAGCATGGATACCATAGCTTTAAGAGTCGTTTGCAAACGAATGAAAGTAGGGCCTACATTTTGGTCTTAATTATTTGTATTTCGAGTTTATGAACTCTTTTTGGTATCATTAATTGAAGAGTGATAAAAATGAAACGCGATGAGATTATGGTTTACTGGCCCCGACGCTCAGCTGAGCGATTCCTTCGGTATGAGCTCTAGTTCTTTATTGATTAATGTCTTACATACTGTTTTACTATTAAATCAAGATCTCTTTGCAAATAGTCATTCTATGATGGGTTAACAGGAAAGGGTTACTAACTCAGTTTGGTATTTGGACATTGAATTTGAAAGCTTCGCCGGACAGCGAAGGTCACAGTTAGCAAAAACGAGGAATCAGAGTCTTCCTGCTTTGTCCATTGATGCCACCGAGCTTCAGCCGCAGCTTCCAAGCGTTTTTCTCTTTTTGAGAGATGTCTATGCTCAAGTATACAAAGTAGCGCAACGTGAAGATGTTTACCCAGCAGATCATATACTGTATTTTCAAGAGTTTCGATATGATGCTTACGTTAATGGAGCTTAGAAGACTGTTAGTCCCTTAAGCCCGCTATTCCCCAAAATCAAGTAGCACCTCTTGGAAACTAAATCAGGGGCTAATCAAGGGAGAGAAGCCCTTGTTTGAACAACGCATTTGTTTCTACAGCATTCAATGCAACAATCTTTGCTGAATAGAATACTCATTGTCAATGCAACATTCAGGGCGACCTCTCCCCCCTGACCACACCCACCCAAGCTCCAATCCTGCAATGAACACAAAAGTGCAGACAACTATAATTAAAAAGTCGATTTGCATAATTACAGGTACATGATTGAACATGAGTGATTTATGATAACCGTGAGGCCAAAATGCACCGAACCATTCTTTCCTCGTTAGTAAAATTCAAAAAGAGGATACTGATGGCTAGGAAAAGTTTTTGATGACCATTAGTAGTTCATCTTTGGAGCTTCACGATGAATAAGCGCCTTTCAACGAAAGTGTTCTGAGCTGGTATGTGGCGCACCAAGAAAGAATGTTAAGCTGTTTTGTTGCAAGACAGAGATAAGCCTTTTGTTTTGTACGTCTTAGAAAGTACAGGATGTTAATAAAAAAAAGGTATTAATCCCTTCTTAACAAAAGCAGTACGTATTTTATGTTCTCGGGTAAAAGAATGCCATACTCAAAAAAAACTACAATGCTCTGGATATGTGCCATAAAGGCCATTACCTCCTGTGTGCGAACATTTCTTAAAACGTTTTATTTATTTTTTAAGATCATGCTACAGGGATGTAAATCTCAACTGAGATAAAACCCATGTTGAACGATTTGAAGGTTATAGTCGAACCGGTTAATAGCTCCAGCAATGGCCCTAGCTAGACGCACGCAAACTTTCCAAGTTAAAGGACACAAAAAGAGACAAAGGCGCAATTTGAACGGGCGCTCACAAAAATCGGGAAATATATACTGTCTTCACTGGCTAAGTTATGGCAGGCTGGGCTTAGGGAAGCCTGGTAGTACTATTAAAATGTTGGTCTCGTAAAATGGAGAAAGATAATGCAGCAATGGAGGCTCGTTAACAGATATACAAGGCAAAAATTGATAGTTTGCTCCACCTCGTGATAGGCCATCGGTTCTGTCTAACAGTGGCTTATTGTAAACCCAAAGAAATAAGTTACGCCTCTCGTTAGAAATCAGTATCGCAACGGGAAAAAGCACAGTAGTACAGCACTTGAGATTAATGGAATTCAATCTTCTCAAATAAGATTAACTGCAGTTGATCGCGTGCTCCGCCGGCGGCCTGGCCCTGAAGAAGTTGCAGACCCCCAGCAAAGCACTGAACGAAGAATGAATTACGCGGCTAGCTGGCTGAATCTCTGCTGTGGCTTTGATACATGTATCAAGTTTAAAGGAAATGGATAGAAATATAAATTTGTAACGACACAGCCCAAAACCTAACAACCACATTTGTGGTATAAACTATACATGAAGTGTTTGGAATGGGACCTATTCAATTGTTTGTCGGATGACGTGTTGAGATACCGGTTCTTGTTTTTACATTAGTCTTCAGAATCATTACAAAAACATCAAATTCTACGATAAACAAAAGGCGCAACATGTATAACAGGGCTGCCTGTGCGTAAAGCCTTATCAACCTGTGCAAACAGGGCGTTACCATACTACGGATGGCAAACCTTACCTAATGCGTTCACGTTCCCTGATAGACTTCAGTTCCTAAGTCTGTTGGCGCGCGTACAACAAAGTAGACGACAGTAAAGCAGAACTCTCGCGTGCTGAATACAACCTGCTAATTATATATATACCAACGTGGTCTATCAATCCTTCGACAACAGAACATGACAGCAAGCGGTGCCAGTCGCGATAAAGAAGCCACTGAAGACTGGATATATTAACTAAACTTCAAATCCGAGGCTTATTGTTAAAAGGCTGGCCTATAGAACTTGAAAGAATTCATTCGACCGGAAGCAATTCAAGGAGTAATGTCTCGAATTAATCGTTATGTTGAAATTCTCGCGATTTTGTTCCCGGAAATGTAATTTCAGGTGATCAGTAGTAATGTGATAAAAGGAGTTGGCACAGAAAGAAAGACATCTTTAATTTGTACAAGGATTGAAGACGTCAGCCAATTCAATAAGACCAGTCACATAAGACATAAGAATAATGAGCTAGCATGAGCTAACCGCCGCCGGGTTAGCTTAGTTGGTAGAGCGCCGGCCTGTCGAGCGGGAGATCGTGAGTTCAATCAGTCCTCGGCCGGACCAACACTCAGGGTCTTAAAATAACTGAGGAGAATGTGCTGCGTTTGTTATGACATCTGCAAATGGTCAGAAATTCTAGTCTTCTCGGATAAGGATAAAAAACCGTAGGTCCTTCTCACAGCACTGTTCTTGTGAGACGTTAAAGATCCCACAACACTGTTCGGAAAGTGTAGGGGACGTAGACCCCGGTGGTGTGGTCGACCTTTGTAAAGTTTGATTGTAATTAATTAATAGAAGAATTGATGTAAAGCGGCTTTGAACATATCCATATGAGAAAGTACGCTATTCAAATTCATTATCATTATTATTGTCATCATGAGGCCGGCCTGGCTGCCCTTAAGTTGTATTAGGAACCATAGCGATCTAGTGTTCTTTCTTCCTTGCGTCAGTTTTCCTCACAAATTGAGGGAAAATGTTCACAGAAAAAAAAAATTTACTGTGAGTGTTAGATCCTCAAGTTACTAGAATGCTGGTCTGAAAATAAGCATGAAACACTAGAGCCTTTCAGAGATTTTATCACGTATCGAGTCTGGGAACATAACTATGACCACATAGTACGCACTGCTTATTATGAGAACAAAAGTGTTGATGAATTTTTGTGCCGTCATGGTACGACTCGTTTTCTGATACGCCATTCATGCAGCTTACTTAAGTCGCTTTTCGTTGTTCTATCATTCCACTGTAAAATTGTTGAGGAAATGATGGAAACTGCATCCGGACCTATCCGGTTGAACATTATAAAAGCATTTTATGTTAATCGCTCTTGACATATTTTAAAAGTGCCTTCGATACTCAAACGTCGATGGAAAAATGACAGCGGCAAAAGTCGTGCACAGAAACGAAAACTTGCTAGCAGAATACTATTTGAGATGAGCTGCCTGTTAAGTTCTTTAAAGAGGAACATTTCGTGATTAGCTGTTGAATTTTCTCAACGGTAGATGACCATCTATGATAGCATCGCCCTGCAAAGTTTGTACAGTAAACTAGTCTATCGACACCGGAAAAACAACGAACACGCAACTTGTGAAATATTGGTTTGCCCTTCGAAGACGAGAAAATGTTTGTTCGGATTCTCTATTACAGGGCGCCGCGGGCGTTTGAAATGCTTCTATTGTTTAGCTAATCCCCGTTTGAAGTGTTGTTTTCCCATTTTTCTATCAAGCCGCATTCTGTTTCGATTTAAGTACATAACTAAATTTCACAACTGTAAAAACAACAGTGTTTGTTTAGAGAATTTGAGCGAGTACTCACACCATTAAGGATATTCGGGGTCTGGGGCAAGATGTCGGCACCTTTAAAGGAGTCCTCAAATGGCGTCCGTTTGAACAGATGGATAACAGACAACAGACAGGGGGTTCAGTAAAAGAAAAGTATAAGCCAAGCATTGCCATATAATCTGTTTAGTTTAGTGAAAACGTGAGGCCTAAGTGACCCCTTAGTAATGTTTTAGCCGAAGAGAAAACAAGGAAAGTGCGATGTCAGAATCCTGTGCAGTCAGCCAAAATCGTAAGCGTCCAAATATATGTACACAACTGTTTGTTGAATATTTGTGCCTTGTAACAACCTAAAAGATCTGAGATATAAGAGCCTAAATGGGAAATCTAGAACGCTTGGGAAAAAACGCTGTTTTGCGTATTTCTTTGCGTCTTGTGTTGTAGTTTGGACCAATTCAATTTTTTCTTATATTTTTGTTCACGTTTTCATTTGCGCTTTAAAACGTGATCTCTACCGCCCAGGGCTTCCTCTAGATGATGACATCTTCTCATTGTAGCTTATATTTATGCAAAAATGTAATAACTTGAGTTCTTGGGATAGACTGAATTTTCGGAAATGACTGTACGTTGGGCTACAGTTACATCATTCCAGAGTCGACACTCTCAGCTTATAGACAGTAACCATCGACCAATGAGAGTAGGAAAATTCACGCATGCTCGGTTATAGTAAAAGACTCTATGTATCTTAACTGAACAAGGCAAGCCACTGAAGTCATTGAAGGATACGGGATCCTTGAGTCTGGCCGACCCTGTATATCAAATAAACTGAAGAAAAATTTGTATTGTGAAAACGAATAAGGCCTCTCTTTGAAGCGTACCTATATTCCTAGATGAAATGAAGATCATTTAATCATAGGGATACAAAGTTTTTTTTTTGTATCACCGTTGGTGAAGCAAACCTTCGAAGAAAATTTAAATGCAGCAGAGAAAAAAAATTGAAATGCAAAAAGCAATTAAAACGCTAAGGAAGGAAAGGAAAATATTTCAGGTCTATCAGGAATTTGTGAATACACAAATGAAATGAAGTGTGTGACTGATGAGGCCTTACTTAACTTGAAAAATCAAATTGTTACCGAAAAAGTGTTCACTAGCATTTCTAAACAATGGTCACACTGGCATAGCACAGACAACAAACTTGGGAAAAACTGAAAGAGTTTATTAATAGTTCTGTCAAAGGAAATTAAACCTATCCGTACCCTCCGTTTACTAGACGTTCTACAATTGTACTATGTGTAACTCGTCGGAAAAAAGCCACGAAGGCAGGATTATGAAAAAAAAAGCATGCACTATACTGAGTTAAATTAGTCAATATAAACTGCCTGCGAAACAATGAAGATGATATAAGCTGTCTCTTGTAAATAAATTAAAGATGTTTCCTTTTCGCATCTCTCATGAAAAAGTCAAAATGTGCCTTTCACATTTTCCGTATGATTTCACCCGCAAATAAAAAAAACGTAAAGATTTGTCAGTTTAACAGAACACATGCTACCAGGACTAGAATCAGGCATTTCCCGCAAGCAATAGCCTTAGTCAAAGAATGGTCATACAAAATGAACGGATGAAGAATACGATTTCAAGTCCAATCTTTCACTTGCTATTGAAAATAAAACTCCACTGTCCCACAGTACAGTTCCGCCCTATAGCTAACAGACGTATTTCAGAGGAATGGTCTTTTATGTGTTGCTCTTTCTGGAGATATGTTATACAATTCTGTATGGCAAAGCAAGCTGTAATACAGTACAGTATTGTTCAGTGGCTTTCAACGGAATGGCCACACTGCACGCTTTGACTGTTCTCAAATGGAAAAGATTCTAACAACACAGACCCATGATACAGTACTGTTCACTTAGCGTTCCAAAGAGCTGCCACGCTGCAGGGTTTGCCGCTCAAATGGAAAGGATAGAACGACACTAAATTGCAAAAACAAAAACAAAAAATGAAAAAAAAAAAAACAGTAATACAGTGCAGTACAGTAGTGTTCAGTAGCTTTCCTAAAGCAGGCGCGGACCCACACCAGTTTCCACCGTTTTACGAAAATCGGTCAGATATTTCACAATTACTCAAGAACCCCCAAAAAGAGGACTTAAGGAATAAAAAATTCCAGAACATTTCTTTAGGGAGCACGGCCCTAGACCCCTCTAGAAGACACTCGTTATTCCGGAAATCAGTCGTACTTCATCAGTTTGATACACAGATGAAAAAGTTAGAACCACACTGTATAGTAAAACAAACAGTACCACAGTACAGTAATGTTCCGTAGCTTTACAAAGAATGGTCACACTACATGGTTTGATCCACAGTTGAAAAAGTTAGAACCACACTGTATAGTAAAACAAATAGTACCACAGTTCAGTAATGTTCACTAGCTTTACAAAGAATGGTCACACTGCATGGTTTGATCCACAGTTGAAAAAGTTAGAACCACACTGTATAGTAAAACAAACAGTACAACAGTACAGTACTGTTCAGTAGCTTCCCAAGCATTGGCCATGCCGGTATTGTTTAATGCACAGATAGAAAAGATAGAACGACATTATAATGCAATTTAAATGGAACCGAACAGTATCACACTACATTACTGTTCAGTACTGAGCTTTATGAAGGATGGTCACATTGCATGGTTTGATCCACAGATGAAAAAGTTAGAACCATACTGTATAGTAAAACAAACAGTACCACAGTACAGTACTGTTCAGTAGCTTTACAAAGGATGGTCACACTGCATGGTTTGATCCACAGATGAAAAAGTTAGAACCACACTGTATAGCAACTGTACAAAAGTACAGCACTGTTCGGAAGCTCTTAAAAGAGTGGCCATAGAACATGGTTTGATCTACAGGTCAGTAGAAAAGATAGAACAACACTGAATTCAAAAAAAAAAAAAAAGACAGTAACAGTACAGTACTGCTCAGTGGATTCTGAAGAACCACGGCTCAAACTACATGGTTTGATGCACACTGAGATGGAAAAATGTAGAACGACGCTGCATAGTCAGACCTTAGTACAAAGAACTGCAATACTCACGTGCATGGCTTGATCCACATATGAAAAA
This sequence comes from Ricordea florida, assembly GCA_949710005.1. Taxonomy (NCBI): domain Eukaryota; kingdom Metazoa; phylum Cnidaria; class Anthozoa; order Corallimorpharia; family Ricordeidae; genus Ricordea; species Ricordea florida. Next base: position 29,825,147 of record OX453275.1, on the reverse strand, counting down.
AATAGAACCACAATATAAGAAAACCAGACTATACCAAAGCAGAGTTTGTTCTGTATCTTTCCAAAGAATATTTATATAGCATGGTTTGATCTACAGATGGGAAATTAAAGTTAGAAACACGCCTTATACCTCATGCCTCAACACAGCCGGTACTGTTCAGTAATTGTAATTTCCAGCGTATGGTCACACCGCTTGATCTCTCATTTACAGCTAAAACGCTTGAACCGCAATACACATTGTATCACAGTATATAGCCTTAGCTCTCCAGCAAGGTTCACTCATATTGAATGTCCCGAAGAAGAGACTTTTGTCATGATTCGTTTCAGCTAAAACTTCAAAGAGCATCTGTTTTAGTTATACTACTGTTCATTTTGTTTATCTTTTCTCTATCATTCAACCGAGTTATATAAATATCAGCAGCTGGATTTTCCGGATTATGCGCGAAAAGCGGGAGCATGTTTTCCTGTGTTGAGAAAAATTTGAAGGAATTTGCAGTCTCTTTCTCAAAAGAACTTTTGAGTCTAGGAAAATCAAACTCTAATTTGAGTTGAACAAAAAATAAAAACTTTCAGTACAATAAATCCCGGCTTCAGTTCAGAGTTATTTCAAATAATCTTGAATAGTATAGTTTTATTTTGGTTTGGTAACGTATTTGTTGTCACTGTCTGTTTTAAATCTTATGCATATGGCGTGCTAACGATCTCCCGTTTCAGTGACCACTTTTCTGAGCAACTACTGGCATCATTTCAAGCGTAAGAATAAGATTTCTAATTACTTTAGATTGGAGTGCGATAGATTCAACTGCTGCAAATCTTGTGTCCATTTAATTTTAAGGAACTTGAGTGGAAAGGGGACAAGGTTAAGTTGTCTTATTAGAGACACTTGCATGTTTTCACCCAAGAATAAATCTCATGCACAAATAGCCGGATTACGATTTGCTGTTTAACCACGTTTTCTGAGTAGCTATCACTATCTTGGCTGGTGCGGTGATAAAATTTGTAATTATTAAGAATTGGTGAGGTGTACTCCCATGGGATAAAAAGTCATGAAATTTGTACGCGAAAAAGATCAGGTTGTCTTACCAGTTTCACCTTTATATCTTCACCTAAGCTAGACTGCCCTTGACTTTTGTTTAAATCAAAGTGTGGCCTAAAAACTAAGCCAAGTAGCTTATTTCACGTACACGTTTGTTTGGTTTTGGCTCTGAGTCAAATTTTTTCCAAAACTGGTAACATCATTAGTGGTAATAGTTGCCTAAGGCATTCTATCCATTCATGGGTTCACTGTACAGTTCATACAAGTTTTCATTGCGTTTAATGGTTTTTAAAGTCACACAACGTTCCACGATGTTTTATAAGCAAGATATCCGGATGAAGAACAAAATTCTACGTTTTGAAAATTTCAAATTTTCCCGATTACCTCGTTGCTTTGCTCACATTGGAAAACTCCCGCCGCGCGTTATTTTTCCGGTATAGTTAATATGGCGCAATCTTCCTACTATCATCTGACCAAATAAAAGTCTTACAACTTACGAGTTTTCTGGTACAAAACTTACCTTAAATGTACGGCCTAAAAGTTAGATATCTAAAGTATTTAATAAAGTCGGATGTGTTTTTGATTAATGTCAAAGCTCTTGAACGAACTAAAATATTAAAATTCTGAATTCGCCTACACATTTGATTTAATTTACCGGGCGCCTGATTTCGCAAAAGTAATGAAAGTAGTAGAGAAGTGTTGTCAAAGAAATGACCAAAACTTAGGTAAAATAAACTGTCACTACTTAATAGACAATAATATACGTGAAGTTATGCCGACCATTAAAATTTTAGATCTTTCTTAAGAATAATAATCAGTATCTAAGACAAGATGCGTGTCGCAAGTAAATGAGAGTTTCGACCCGTCTAGAGCGCAATCGCTAATTTATCTACCTGACAACTTGACAACCTGGAAAATAATTGTCATGTGACAATAAGACACAGAACCGTTGCTCTGTGGAAAGATTCGCGGCAATCTCGCGGTTTAGAGGGGATAGTTTCTAAAGAAACTGGTGCTGCGTCGGTGGGAAATTGAAACACAAGAAATTGGATAAATCAAACGAGTTGATTAAGTAAGTTATACCACCGTAAGGTGAATGGGAGGTGCTGACGTTTCGAGCGTTAGCCCTTCGTCGGAGCGAATGAGAGGATTGTGGGTTACGTACAATTTATATAGAGAAGTTTGGAGCCATGCTATTGGTGGAACCATAGCAATGTGTGAATGGATGTGAATAAATTAGATGAATGATTAAATGAATGAGAAACGTTCGTTGATACCGTGGGGATTAAGAGAACCGAGTTGGAAGATAAACTTCTGTTCTAGGTTTTTACGGCTTTCCGTGTTGCCCTGATGCACGGAAAGGCCACATACTGCCATGTTGTGAGTTGAGTGGTTAGGTAGATTAAAGTGTCGCGCTACAGGTTTCGATGCATCTTTGTCATTTCGTTCGACGTCACGCAGGTGTTCGCGGAAACGGTCACCTAATCTCCTTCCGGTCTCGCCGATGTATATCTTCTTGCATAAGGTGCATTTTATGCAATAGATAACATTGGCAGAAATGCATGTGAAACGGTCGGTGATTTTAAACGATCGTTTAGGTCCTGCTATTTTGTCTGTGTTGTAGATGAAAGGGCAAGTTTTGCATCTTTTGCGTGTGCAGTTGAATGTGCCAGGTGATTCGTCTGATTTTAGTGTACTTCTAACTAAAAAATCGCTTACGTTTTTGTAATCTCGCGGTTTGTTGTCAGAGTGTTGATGAGCATGTTTCCATAATTTGTTTGCGTTAAGTTTTGGAAACCCTCGGATGACTATAACTGTCCAGATATGTTAGCTGATTATAAAGCGAAGAACCCCCGTGAAATACTAAACGAGGGAACTTTTCACGACCTGGGGTGCAAATTTAACCGGTTTGTGAGGTTCATGTTGCCAAGTACTTCCTCTTCCATGAGAAGCTATCTAAATGTGGTTTATCCTGGAAATGGAAACTGAGTGAAGCAGACAGTGAGTGGTCGCCGCACACCACGTTTTCATCGTATTAGGGGTAATATGGTGTTTTACGAAAAGGAAAATACCGAAATTGTTATATTAGAAAAGTGTCCGTAACTTGAAGCTAAACAATGGCGTTTCTGTTTTTTCCTAATTACGGTTTATAACAAAACCGATGCGGTAATGGTTGCAGCAAGCGCAAATCAAACGTGAGGATCACAAAACCAGAAAATGTGGGTCATTAATCATGGATAACATCGGCCTCACTTAGAGATGTTCTTTGTACCATTGCAGAGTTAACACAAAACGTATGTATGGCTGATAACCGCAGCCGTGAGTTGGCTTTTACATCATCTGTTTCCCAGAGGGTATATTTAGGTGGTTATTTCATTAAAACTGGCCATAAGGATCTCCAGCATAAACAGACTCGCTCAGTCTCATCAGATTTGATTCCAAGCAAAAGTACAGGCACTTCACGTGAACAATGAAATTTAATAAATGCGGTCGGTAATTAATATTTTCTTAAACATGGGAAAGTTTGTGAAAGATGTATTTTTTGGCACTGTCACAGGCAACTCGAAAAAAGCAAATCGAAGTCATCGAGTTTGAAAAGATCTTTAACAATACTGCTAAATATAGCTTGGTTTAACTTATAGAGGATATCACAGAGTTTTAACGGAAATTTTCGAATTATTTTATAATGGCCTGAATTACAGATTATGAATTCATCGGCAGTTGTTTGGAACTGACTAAACTAAGGATCAAAAATAGAAATTTGGATCTTAGCACGCCACGAGCAACGCTCTTTCGCCATATGCCACAATCTGGGGAATAGATCAGACAGACAGGCTAAATTGATGACAACCAACTAAGCTGACTGGAGAACCGCTAGCATGAACCAAGAGCTAAGAACGGTCACCCTTCACCTCGGCACATGTTCAAGTGATGCTGCTTTTAATTCTTGCTGATGTGAAAGAGCACTTTCTCTGAAACGATTCGAAAATGCTATGTAAACAGTTGCTTTGCTAAACTGACAACAGGTACATGTTACAGTGACAAATGAGCTAGTTGACGCGCTGATTCATTGATTCTTCCGGATTTCAAGAAGTTTCATACTTGTTATAAATAATGTTTCCTCAGTTACTTTTATGTATATCATGCAAGCACAAAGCATCACAGGAAAAATAAAACTGAATAGCAGCAATAAAACAATCGTCGAACAATTAAGTTCTCACTGTACATTATTCCAGCTGGGCCGCATTGAACAAAGGTTCTCAGTTCGGCCCGCTTTCTTGCCGACCCGTTTAGAGCTGTTTTATTTTACGGGCAAAGAATGCTAAATCATTGAAAACAAATTAGTTTTACCATGAACTCCTTGCTACTCGTTAAGAGACGCCTGATTCGAGCTTTAGTATCGATGTATGGCAACGTTACGACTTTTCGTGATATGAAGTTTAAATTTTCAAGGACTCAGATTTGAATTGAACGCTTATATGGTGACCAAAATGACTTTTGATAGTCAGAATTGCGATTTGTCGCACGACGTAAGTGTAAGACAAACCATCGAACGCACTAAAGGATTTAAATTCGTCGTCTATGTTACCGCGTCTCGCATGCTCGACCCTTTTAGTCAACTAAAAGATACCAATTTTCGAAACGTCAGGGGTTCCACATTTGATGGCCATCCGTGGTCATCCGAGATTCCAATTTAAATCAACGTGGAACCTCCTCAAGATTTGTAGGAAGTTTGATATTTAAACAAAGCGTGATAGAATTGGATCAATTCGCACGGCAACAGCGAGTAAAACTCTACCTTGTAATGGGTGGTCCCCCTTTAGATCTATATGCCGATATCTTGCTTCTACTTCTGCTGCTGGGTGGTGTGTCATGCGTTAGATGGGCCGACTTAATACGAAGCTCTTGAGATCAATTTTAGTAATAAGTTTCAGATGATTGATACCGTTTTTGACCTCCCTCTTACGCGAAGGAGCTTTTCAACGGGTTCAATTATTCTCGCGTTTTTTTATAGTATTTCCGTTTCACGCTATTTCACTGGCTTGGACATTTTTTAAAAAAAGACACCACGACTACGTAACTTGAATAATTTGTGTTGACCTCAGGCTATTGGATGATCTTTGCAACGTGCATCGGTTGTTGGGTATCTGCACAAACCAACGTTTAGACAGTAAGATTGACTGACAACGCACATTCGCAGAACGCTAGTTCATTATAAAGCTGGAGATGCACATCGCTCGTAACTGACTCTTTAGTGTCTCTTTTTTCAAGTCATGTACTGTTGAGAAATTGCTCGCCAATGCTGCGCGATGTTTTGCGCGACTCTTTAATTTTAAACTAGACCAGGTGGTGACCCTGAGCACGAAATGAAACTAATAACAACTGAAACAAAGCACGAGTTAACTGTAAATTTTTGCATTGCAGCCATTTCCAAAGATTCATGTCCTAGTTAGGTCAGTTAACGAACTGCATGGATCACAGGGTAGGGTTACGTAACTTGAATAATTTGGATCACACGGATCACACGGTAGGTTTTACGAATACTACCAAAAGGAAAAGATTTGACACAATTTTGGCCTTGCAGTACAGTTATCCATCCAGCTGCGATGCTATATAAATCTCTCCTATCTTTCTTGTCGGCTGCATCAAGCGATACAGCAGTGGGAGGCCTAAGTGTCTTAGACTGGAGTGAACCTGGGCTTGCTCTGAAATAATGGCAAGGTTTTTCTTTGTATTGCTAAGAACAAAACTGTTTAGTAAAAATCGAGGCAGGCACCTAGCTCGATAGGACGTATTTGCCTCAGTCCTCTGACAAAAGTCTCTCTTCTAACTACGAATAACTTCCTTCCATTAGAGTTCATTGCGTTTTCTACGGAAACGCCGTGCATAGCCGTACTATCAAATTTACTCGGCCATCGCATGCTCACGCATTGCGCTGTCCAGAAATTTAAAAGTAACACGGAAAGCATATAACTCCAGGGGTCCGTTTCTCGAAAGGCCCGTTAACTTAGCGTGCCCGGAAAGCTATTTAATGATAACAATATTTACAACGGAAATTACAGTTTGGTTGGTTTTTAAGTTTAAGTCGACCAATTCTAAGTTGACTCGCATGTTGGGCTGGTTAGTACGTCATAAACTACACAAGCATTCGATAGACTCCCACTTAAGAGTATCGCTTCGGGCCCGTTAAGTTAACGGGACCTTCGAGAAACGGGTCCCAGTTTGGTTGTTAAAAAAAACTGCAGCTGCTCTTTCAGTTGTTTTAAAGTGCGTATTCGTTGTGATCAATAGTTGCGAAGTTCTTTGTTTAGCTAAAATTTTAGCTGATAAATGTAGCAAACGCGCCTAAGTACAAGATTACAGTCAACATAATATTAACAGTATCAGGTGGAGTTTTCGCACCACGAGTTCCGGCAAATAATGCTGTTCCATACTGTTCTCATTAGCCTGTTTACCAGACTGATCGTCGATTTGAGCTAGCTATAGCTGCATATTGCTGTAAGGTCACATTGTACTTTTATTTCCAAAGTTCAAGAAAAAAAAAAGAGAAAGAAAGAAAAACAGGTGTGATATCAATCGCCATCAACGGAACCAAAATAGATATACTGATTATCCCGATGGTTTTAGCCTGAAGTCATTGAGCTGGGATTGGTTAGATATCCTAGTTGCACGGTCTGCCTTAATAACATGGTTGAAATTTCATCTCTTAAGCAAAGGAGGTGATAGATTTGTGCAACTGAGAATCACTGGGTGTGGTCTAGTTCGCTTTGAATGCAAACCGAGGGGTCTGGGGCCAAGGTCTGAATGAAGCCCAACTACCCAGTCCTCTGTCTGGTGTCCAGAAAGAGGTAGAAAGAGTTCCGGATTCTCAGCTTGCTGCGGATAATACTGTTGAAAACGGTTACAGTTTTGCTTGTCAGCTCATTTCAACGGTTTAAGTCCTGTAGACGTTTCGTTTAACATTAAAAGTTGATATCAATTGGGAAAAGGTTTCTAAAGGATGTAGATGATAGTAAGCAAAGAGAGAAACCAACAGTTTCGCAATCTTGAAGGCAAAAGTTCGGTTAAGAATATATTATATGTCGAAAAATCCTTGTCCGCCCAGATTAACAAATCAAAGAACAGGGTTAGGTTCGTATTGTTGGTTTTCTTGCCCATTGCGAAGCCAGGCGTATGCTAAAGCAGTTGGCGTTGTTATTGCTATCAATTTATTCACCGTTTTCAATAGTTGTGAAAATACGCCAGCACAGTCTCGCAAAGTTGTGGCCGGTTGCCAGTGTAGAATTCTCACCCACTGCTGAGCTCCCGCCGATTGATGAATTCACCAAATGCTGTGTCGGTGCAGCCTCTAAAAACGGAAGTGTTTGGTGAGCGTCGTGCTTCGGATTGTCATACCAACAGGGGAAAGTACCGATAAATTATTTCAGAATTGCCGGTAACTGAAGTATTTTATCCAGAATATCTCACTGAGAGTCTCCGAGATGATCGGATTTCTACGTTTTGGAATGAAGTAGGTAAACAAAGGCGCACACTGGCTTTTATAGCGCGAACACGGCCGGAGCTCATCCCGATTTCAGTAGCATGGAACACCTCGGGAAGTATTGTTACTCCCCACCGGATGGGATGCTAGTCCGACGCAGGGTTACCGACAGCATATCGCCGGTGCCCATTTATACACCTGACGGGAGAGAAACGGTGTGGAGTTCTGAAGGTTCTTGTCACAGTGTCATCACCAAGGCTTGAACTCAGGACCTCCTAGTGGAAAGCCCGAAACGCTAACCACTACACTACTCTGTCTCCTGAGGAATGAAGCAGCCAAAGTTTATTTCGGTGTAACAGTTAAACGTCACTAAACGACGCTAATAACCGCGCCTCTCAAGGGTAGTCAGTGGAGAAGTGATGGTGTAAAGTCAGGAGTACAATTTTACATGCTAGAACTTCAAAAACGGAATTCTGGACGTTTAGAAGACCACGGTATTCAAGGTATGCGGAAAACCTCTCCCGGTAAACATCTGCTGGAACTAAAAGTGCCCTTGCTGGAGATGCTGGATCACTGAACTTCATATCCATGTCCCCAAACCGGTTAGCTCAGTTGACAGAGCACCGGACTATTGTGCGGGAGGTTGTTGGTTCGAAACTCGGCCGGATCATTACTCAGGGTCTTTAAATAACTGAGGAGAAAGTGCTGCGTTTGTAATGACGTCTGCAAATGGTTAGACTTTCTAGTCTTCTCGGATAAGGACGATAAACCGTAGGTCCCGTCTCACAAGCGTTGATCGTAATAATTTCGTGGGACGTTAATAAAGAACCCACACACTGTTCGCGAAGAGCAGTGAACTGAGTAGTTCCCGGTGTTGTGGTCTGGCCCTTGTAAATGTAATTTCGTGTGTCTTCCGTTGTGGTTGTGTTATGGCGCATTTGATTATATACATATAGAATGTGCTCCTTATAAATTGTGAATTCATTCAAATTGTGAATTCAGAAAATGGGTCCTGTCCTGGACGAGGAAAAAAATTTGAAACGGTAATCACAGTGTTTTCTGCCATACTCTAAACTGGATGTGTGTTCCTAGGCGTTGCGATCCTGGTGTTTGTTTATGGCCTAATAAAGTGAGGAATGTTTCTTATCTGAAACGTTGTTGTTGGCAGTGATCGCCAGTTTAGTAAGATACCATACGTTAGCATCTTATAGCAAAATCTCTTGCCATAAGAATTTAACAAATTTTCGGTCTCTAGCTCTGAGAGGAGAAAAAACCAGCACTATCCAAAAAGCCAAGGAAATAGTTTCAGTAACCGCCGACCGGTTGGCTCAGTCGGTAGAGCACCAGACTACCGTGCGGGAGGTTGCGGGTTCAAACCCCGGCCGGACCAACACTCAGGGTCTTAAAAATAACTGAGTAGACAGTGCTGCCTTTGTAATGACATCTGTAAATGGTTAGACTTTCTAGTCTTCTCGGATAAGGACGATAAACCGTAGGACCCGTCTCACAACACTAGTTCCTAATAATCTGTGGGACGTTAAAAAACTCACACACTGTTCGAAAAGAGTAGGGGACGTAGTTCCTGGTGTGGTGGTCTATCCCTACTCAGGTTTCATCTGACAATTCATGCATGGATTGGGTGGGTGAGAGAGATAATATATAGACTGATAGCGGCAGCCAGAGGCGCCTTTACTTGCTGACGTCCGATCTCACCCAATAGAAGTGTAAAGCGCCTTTGAACATATTCACATGAAAAAGTGCGCTATATAAATTCATTATCATTATCATTCATTATTAAGCCAAAGAAACGATGATTAAAAAGTCAGTCACTTGGAGTCTCTTGTAACATATCATCGGCTTTAACGCATTGTTCCTATTTGGAAACATCAAGAACCTGCATGTCTTAGTATTCATTGAAACGCCAAGGAAAAAAAATTCACTATGCGGTCAATGAGACAATGATTAAAAATGCTGCGGCTTAGAGCCACACTTTTTGCTACATAAATTTGACGACTCTCTGCATTCCTAAGACATCAGAAAACCGAGGTGTCCTGGTATAACTATTCATTACATTTGCCTTAAACCGCCATCGAAACAGTTACCTTGTGCAGTCAAGAGCTAGAGAATAATGACTCGTCTCAGTTTAAACAGTAATTGAATTCAGCCCTGACCCTTGAGGAGCAAATCTTCACTTCTCTTCTGTAAACCCCATTTTTAGCTTCCCGTGGGTTGACAGCCTTTCAAACATTTTTAATTATCACCCATACAAGACACGTGAAGTCAGGGCCAGAATAACCATTAGTGCCTCTTCTAAATATTACACAACCGTTTTTGCTTTTTGCCAGTAAAAAAAGATAACGATCAATGAATTTTCTCGCAAATTATTGATTGCATGTATTGGATACGGTGGTCTGGCACGCCTCACTGACTAGATGTTGATAAAACGACAGCACAATTGACCTACTGACACTTTTCGTACCATTTCTTTAGGTGACAATGTGTAGCTGATCGCACAGCATTGAATGTCACTAAGGTCCTGTTCGCGTGGAGGTTAGGGAACTGCTTACAAGTGTTTATAATCTCAACCCCCAGTGCAATATGGTAATATTGCACTGGCAATAGCAATATGGCTGCAAGGTGCTTCAAAGCCAGTAAACCCTTCTATTGGTTTTTACCTGCTCCGTGCGTAGCAAGTCAACTCAGCAGAACACGGTCCAGAAGTTACTTGAATAAATGAAAGAAGAAGCTAGAATGGAGATACAAGTTGACGCTTCACGTGTGCATAGCCCCGGTGCATCCCATTGACTATATGAAACAGCATTGTTTCGACAGGTATGCGCAACGGGTTGAGACCGGGTTCAATCGATCGATGACGGAAAGAGCCGAGACAATAGCCAAAAAAGAAACACTTTCTCTGTGAGAAAGTAAAAAAATAACAGCTGTCACTAATAAATCTAAAAAGAAATCGAAAAGAACAAATTCACCAGGGCTGGTAAAGGTGGCATTTAAAAGGCGAGCCATTGATAACAGAGAGAGGCCTTTCTTCTCTGCAGCCGCTAACCAATTTGAAATAAAAAGTCTCAGTAAAGAAACGTTTCCTGCATGGGGGTGGTAAAAATTGCATACAAATGAATATTAATTTTCCACCACGGCTAAGCGGGTTTACCCTTTCAAGCAGCCAGACGATGATACTGCTGAATCTAAACTCAAAGTCACTTACCTTTGTTCAACAATAAAATTTCTTTCATATGAGAAGCAGACAAGGTACAAGGATGACAGCCTTTCTTTGGTTGGCTCAACCGTCATGTAACAGAGGACTCGCAGCAACCGATTGGTTTATTCGGTTCTATGAACTGCTCTGTTTTCAAATGAATGGTTTTCGATTGAGCTTTTACGGTCTTTAAATTTCCGGCTTTATAAGCACAAGATTTATTAAGAAGATTTTTTTAATTCTGGTGGTTTTACCGGCTATAGAGTGAACTTGGGTGGAACTTGGGCGTGGAACTGATGAGACTAGTGCAGGAGCTCATCATGTTGATGGGCTCTTGATTAGTGATATTCATTGCGGACTAAGCCTAACTTCGGTAAGATTGCCTCACAGGTCCCTACTTCATTATGCATGCTAGCGCTGTAGCCGTACGGTTTCGTTCTCAGGAATGTTTGCACGCGGACTTCCCAAGACAATTCAACTACAGCATACACAATGAGGTAGGGACCTGTGAGGAAATCTTACCTTAACTTCTCCTAGCAAGATCAACGAAATGCAAGGCAAAAAAATGAGGAGAATCGACCAATTTGTGACTTTGGAATTTGATTTGATCTCACATCAAATTCCCCAAACTACATTAAAGGGACTGTATGTGTTGTTTGTTCTGTTTCTGCATGAAACTCAACCGTTTACTTTGAAGAGAATCACTAATTTATACAAAAGTGCGATGCTAGTTCTTTATACTAATTACTTGGTAAAGCGTGCAGTGCGTGCTATGCGAAAGGGCCTAGAGCGAAGGTATGACATATTTTACATAGTGTAGCATATGAGACTCAGCAATAAGCCTTGAGGACGGTTTGCATCGTGTCAATTTTCCCTAAAAAAAAGGCTGATCTAAGCCGCCCGACCAACGCCCTTTCTATGGGTTTTTATATGCTATACACCCTTATTAGATAAAAGTTTACGTCTAATATCAGAATTATTAAGCAAAATCAGTTTTTTCCGTTTAAGGTTGGGGGCATAATGTACCCGTAGCCTCTAAGCGACGGACCATTAGAAAAGTGATGGGGGGAGGGGGGTGGGGAATTTTCAGCTTGCACGAATTTTTTTTTTTCGCTCACTGCTTGTGCAGGAATTTTTTTTCAGGTGAACCCCTCTGCACGAATTTTTTTTTACTACGTGTGAAAAAGTCACAATTGGACCTTCCTTCTGCATGAATTTTTTTTACCATCTTCTTTGTATGAATTTTTTTTCTTGGCATTTTCCCTTGCATGATTTTTTTTTTTTTTTTTTCCCATCCCCCCCCCCCCATCACTTTTCTAATGGTCCGTCCCTAATAAACCATATAACGATGCTTGCCAGAAACTTAGTGCTATCTCAAGTATTTGGAAAGAATCCTAGTATCAGGATTCACAGTACGTACACCTTTTTAAGCCTAAAAAATATTTATCCATATTAGCTTAGATGTTTCCAGAGAACCGTCCCCAAATTAGCTTCTCGTCCATTACAGATTCGATTAAAAAATACAATAACTTAATATATAAGGCAAAGTAAAAAACTTTATTACCTTTATCTAGGAGCCACTTCTTTTCCCATTTCCTTAACTGCGTTCTTTGCATGTTTTTTAATCGCTACTGAGAGAAACATCTCCATCTTGGCCTTTTACTTGATACATTTGCACTTGTTGAATGTTGGTTGCTGAGGAACTCAGATTGCCCTGATCTTTATTACACTGAATCACACAGCTGGATTGCGAACTGTTAACTCTTAATTTTTAACGTGTCTTTCGGAGGTTCTCTTGCCAAAGCCTGCGGAATGATCGAACTCTTCAAATCCAGATGACCTTCACTCCACAGTTTATCAGTCAGTTCTTAAGCGCCTTTATTCTGATAAAATCTCTACCTTATTTCAATGTTTGGTACTTTCCTTGATCGGTGATCACTCCGGGGCAAAAGCAGTTTTATCTGGGTCACAAATTTCACTGAGTGGTAAACAATGAGACGCCTTATTCTTTAATTCATAGAAGACGAAGTTTATTGCATCATCATATGAATTTTTTTCTTGTCACAAATGCACCGGCTCGAAATAACACGGAAGCTTCTAAAACTGGTGATTTAAGTGTTTAAAAAATTAAAACAAAACAGAGATTTAGATCCACGTTTACTCGAACGGTAAACTGCAAAAATCGAACTTTTGCCTTTTGCCTTTAAGTCCCTTTCGCAATGAAGTCAAATTCGTTGCATTTGTCTTGAATAGATGTTTTGTTCTTTTTCTCCGTTGGATTTTTTCAACGAATAAGAGAAAAAAGGAGCAAAATCAGTTTGGAACAGAGACAAAATTTGTAGAAGGATTTGTATGGAATTATTGGAGCGTAGAACTTGCAATATCTCACTCCAAAATTAAAATGAGAGGCTGATTTTTGGCCTGTAGGCATTTTTCATCATGCTCCTTAGCTTTGAAATATCTCAACAAATCTCATAACTTTAGAAATTTAGTTTTTGTGATGTCATCACTTTAGCACTCTATACCCCGACACTCGAAGCGAGGGTGTGAAATTATTACTCTCTATCAATGGATACGCGTCTATGAGTACAACTACAACTATGCATGATACAACAGGAAGCGCACGCCCACTTTGAAAATAAAACTTAGAACAATAAAGCACCTTAATTTTGACATATAATATTGGGTGAAGCCGGCGTGGTCTAATGGTAAGGACAATAGACTAGAATGCGATGGGTATCGAATTCGAATCGCGGAATGGCTCTAAGTCTGGCTTGGGGACCGAGCAATCCCTCCCTCTTGTTTTTCCTTACAGGTACAGAGTTCCTGGGGATTACTCTTCGGGCCAACAGGCTCTGTGGGATGTAAAAGAACCCATGGCACAGTTCGAAAAGAGTAGGGAGTGTTCCCGGTGTCATAGTCTAGCTGACTTGTGCCGTCATTGGTCTGGGCGGGTGGGGTGAGTTCATTCATGGACTGAGGCGGCTGCCAGAGGCGCCTTTTATATGCTGATGTCCGATCTCACCCTCTGGTTCCTCCGTAATTCAGCTACTAGCTGCAAGTGAGGAAAGTGGCACCTTTACCTTTACCTTTACCCTCCTCTTCTTTCTTGCTTCTCATCTTTTTTTTTTGCAAGTTTTTTGGTTATGAAAGGAGGCACAAGAATAAAAATTAATTGAAAAAGACTATTTCCCTTTTTTCTTTCTTTCATTTTTTGTATTTTAATATATTAAATACAATTCTATTGCATTCCCCTTTAAAATTTCTTGAGCATTTTTTTTTTTTGCCTATTGGTCCCCTTGAAAATTGAGATAAACAGGAGATCATCAGGAGCGCATTGTTTTCAACGGTCAAAGGAATTTTTCAAAAAGAAGAAGGAAAGAGAGATTTATACCAGTTGCTCGTGCTATTCTCTTAATTTTTGAATTATGTTTACTTTCCGTTTTTGCGAACCCCTGACTCCTAAACATATAGTTTCTTTCTTTTATTTCCATGCGTCTTTTTTACCGGCAAGTTTGCAACTCATGACTTGAGAAGTGGATTTCCTTTCCTGCATACTAGCACTGGAAAAGAGCTATTGTTTGAGATATAGCCGCAGAGAAGACGGCATAATCTATCTGCTGCCATCCGTTACATCACATTTAGCAACCCGTGAAATGCTCTAAGCAATCGCATGCGTGCACTTTTGCCCACGCAAATTTTAGCATCCTTTCTTGAGGTAAAGCGTTAGTTTCAGCAGGTCCTACTGTCAATGGGACCATATTATAAGGCGCATTAAAAAAGGTTAAATGCGTGCTTATCGTAGACTTAGTTTGATTGTCTAGCTTTATTACACCTTTCCGGATGGCTGAAATAATTCACTGTTGCTTAAATTGTGATGAAGAGTGGCACGTACTGAATCAAAACTCAATCAACTGTGTCCAGTTACTCAGCTTATAAGTTCCTTCCTCTTTTGTCCTTGGCCCTTTATAGGCTGAATGGAGATCAGAAAACATCTTGGGAAGAGCGTTTTGTTTTCACCGGGAACCCACACCTTGCTAGCTCCTTTAATTTCTCCAGCTGGTATTACCAAAGACAATTTCAGCGTGTTGTCATTCAAACCTGTTGCGTATAGTGACGTCATGAGTTTTCCCAGATGCCTGGTATCCGAGCCTTCCATGTTTGGACACGAGATCAAGCGCACGTTCAAAGCCTTAAAATGTTGCGAAAACTGACTGAGTGATCAGACGTTCGATTTCCTCGCAAGTTATGGCTGCGCAACCGAGTTCCGGCTCTAGAACAGTGAAAGTAACAGCTACGCGGCACAGATGGTACCTTGGAGGTGTAGCATCGGCCATGGCGGCCTGCTGTACTCATCCTTTGGATCTGCTCAAGGTCTGAAACAGTTTTTCAGGGTGTTCAGCGTGGTTTCTTTCTTCCATTGGCTCGCCACCTGACATCGCCCAAATGTTGTCTTTTATTTAGTCAAGAGATCTTTGATGTGAATATACCAGCGCTACTACCTGTCTTTACTTCGATTCTTTCGTGAATTTCTCAGAAGTATAATCCTTTGTTGTATTAAGCTTTAGAGATATATTGAGTTTTTAGGTCGCTGTGATCGAAGCATGAATGTCACGCACTCCATTTTACATCAAGTTAAAAATTAACTAACCTTAAGTAAAACACTCTTGCATATTTCGATTAAAATCACTAGAACAAAACATCGAACTAGACAAAATATTCTTTCATGCAATTTATTTATAACGACCCTACTACTTTCTTATTATTTTATAAAGTTAGACAAGCCAAGCAAATAGCCGAAACCAATAATGACTCATTAGTTGTTCAGACTCGTGTGGAGCGGCATCATAAACAAAACAACATACCAACTTAGCTATATATTTTTCTTCAATAGAAATTGTTGTGTAACTTTATTTGGCAGTCAGTTTGCCACATGTGGCCATATGCATACATGCCCTATACATGTACATTAGATGTAGTTTTACAAATGTCTAGCTGTGTTTATCAAGTACGAGTACAGTACGTATTTTCTAGGTCTTCTTTATAGTTCCCACCTAGTTGTATTTGATGCTTTCTTCCACTCTGCACACAAATATAGAAAGGGTGAAAAAAGAGCATTATTCTAGGAAGGGTATTAGTAATAGTCCAGGGAGTTTTCTGACATACAGTACATGAACAAATAATTTTTCTTGTCTCTAAAGGTTCATTTACAAACCCAACAACAAGTCAGCCAGAGGCTTTCTTCAATGGCAGTTCATGTTGTGCGGACTCAGGGTGTACTGGCTTTGTATAATGGCTTATCAGCCTCTCTTTTGAGACAGGTAATTTTTGAGCTCTAGTGATATTTTTTGTGCTCTAAGTGCCTGTGGCAAACTTTTAGTGGAGTTGATGAGGGACCCAAGTCTCTGTCTAGTGGGTGGAAACATGCTGTACACTGTTGATATTGATAACTTTAAGGGCTATTAGTATGAATACTCAGGTGATTATACAAAATCACGCACTCTGATTGGCTCGCTATCTCGGATTATCAGCTGATAATCTCCTCGACTAACAAATTGGCTGCCAGTCATTCGTGTGCTTTTGATGAAATAAAACTTTTTTGTGTTGTACAGTGCTTTTTCTTTACTTTTTTGGAAATAATCACCTGTGTATTTATACTAAAACAATTATTTGCCTCAGGCTCGGTGATTATCGGTGAATATTCACTGCTTTGTTCTCAGTGACTCATTCAACCAATCACTTGACTGAAAGCAACAATTTAAATCCTGCAAGTTACATATTCTACCATGAGGAAGCTTGAGAACTGAAAACCTTTTATTACCAGTACTGATCAGCATCCAATTTCTCTCATTTCCTCCATTACATTGCACTGAATGTCAGTAATAAGATTGTAAGGTAACAATCATCAATGGTGAACTGTCTTGATATTCTCCTGATAGGTGCTGTGTGAAGTGTACAGGGACCATGATATTGTAACTTGACCAGGGGGACTTACTAGTACTGTATGAGTATTTAAGGTGTAAACCTTGGATTGGAATGCACTGTACTATCTGATAGTAATAATCTTTTTCTTGTCAGCTCACATATTCCACAACTCGTTATGGACTTTATGAAGTTGTTGGTTCAGAACTAAGAAAAGGAGATGGTAAGTATCTAATAACCTAGTTTGAATTGTAGAAAATTCAAGCCCAGAATTTACACAATTTCATATCTGTTTTTTTTTATCAGTATTTTCAAAATGTATTGCTTTTGAATATTTTTCTGGTTTAAGAGAAACATGTGCCATGTATTGGGAGAGGTTTCTTCCTCAACAGTGCAGTGTGTTCTTCCTTAATACTATAAATCAGCTTTGTAAATACAGTAACTTAAGAAAGTCCTCTTAAGTTTCTTGTTCCAGAGCTAATCATATCACTTGTGAAATCCAAACAAATCCAACAATTAAGTGCTACATTGTACAGTTCAGTTACTACAGTGAAGGATTAAGGCAGTTCTTATGAATGGATTACAAATATACTGTACTTGCACTGAATGTGATGTTTAGCTTTGTAAGATAGAAATGACTTATGTTACTAGTGACCCCGGCCTTGCAGCCTCGCTCGTGCAGTCCCATACAAGACTTTAGTAAAAAGCTGACATGTCTTAGTCAATAAGCACGTAATATTTTCGCCTTTTGCAGAACCATTACCCTTCTACCAGAAAATGTTGATAGGTGCAGGAGCTGGTAAGTCTGCGTTTGATATTATATTAACTAGTATTTATTATTATAATTAATTTATTAATAAAATTGTGTCATATTATGAAAAAGGGGGTAGAAACAAAAAGTTTCTAGTTGCCTCTTTAATGCATGTACTAGAAGGCTGTGGAATGTAGTGATAATTAAAATTGTGGGTATGCAACCTTTATACTATCTGTCTCAACGTTTCAACTTAAAGGTTATAATGACACATGGTGGGAACGTCAGAACAGAATTGAGACTTAAGTTGTCTGGCAGGGTGTACTAAAACTGAAGTCTACACCATCCTTTAATTAAGCCACTAACTGATTAATTACATTATTGTGCAATAAAGGCAAATCATCATTGAAAAATATGACATTGTGCCCACTGCACTATCAATCATTAATTAGTTCATTTGGTTGTCAATTATGAGTGTAGGTTAAATGGTTAATGTCTTATTTGTTTTTCCTTTTTAGGGTTTTTGGGTGGTATAGTAGGAAATCCAGCAGATATGGTCAATGTTAGGTTAGTCTTAACTGGTGGCTGAATTACCGTCTCAGTGACATAGTATTTGATTCATATTGTAAGTAGGATTCACTACACAGATGGAGATACCACGATGTTTACCATATATTGACTATCTTTCTTTTTGTCAGGATGCAGAATGATGTCAAAATGCTTGATGTAGCAAAACGAAGAAAGTGAGTGTGAGATTTGCCTTGACATGAACTTGACATTAATTTTTTGCTCTCTACCAAGACTCCTGATTACAATGCTGCAGTACCCTACCATTTATACAGAACCTAGTAACATCAACACAGCCTTACTGCTCCTATTCTCCCTATTTTTCTGCTGGTGATAAGAAGCTATGAAAGCCACCTGCATTCATGATCTACTTTAGATTCAGTTGTTCTTTAATCCTAGCACTCATTGTTAGGGTCTGTATCTTTTTCAGCTATAAGCATGTGTTTGATGGCCTTTACAGAACAGCTACAGAAGGTACATGTACATAATATAATGACAACTCATCACTGTTACAAAAAAATAGTTTTAAAATTTACACTAGATAATTATATATGTGGCAATGTGTATCAATATTGTTGAATAGAAAGAGCTGTAGATCAGCTGTACTCAGATCGAGAAGCTCTATGGGGTCATGATAGCTCCATCTTTTCTGGGCAAGTAGCCAATCAGAGATCACCAGGCAGGTGTTTAAAAGTATGACTATCATTTTCTATCTCTCCAGAGGGTGTATCTTGCTGGATGAGGGGTGTTACGATGACATCATCCAGGGCCCTACTGATGACTGTTGCTCAGGTGTTTATACTGTGAACTTGAACATGTTAAATTGTTCAGGGTTTTCAATTGTAGTAGGAGGAGAATTATGTACAGTAACAGGAGAATATTTGAAAGAGCAAAGCTCATCCCCCATACAGGAACGAGCAATTA
Source organism: Ricordea florida (assembly GCA_949710005.1). Classification (NCBI taxonomy): domain Eukaryota; kingdom Metazoa; phylum Cnidaria; class Anthozoa; order Corallimorpharia; family Ricordeidae; genus Ricordea; species Ricordea florida. The sequence continues at coordinate 29,806,256 of OX453275.1, read as the reverse complement.
TTTGTTCAACACATTCTGTGTATATCTTCTTGGAAAAATGACACCATGTTTGCCAAAGATAGTTGTTACTATTTAATGGCTCAATCCACTTCTGAATTAAAAACTAGCTCAGGCCTTCTAAATTTGGCCAGATAATTCTTCATAGTGTCGAGTTATTGAAGATCATTGAAGAGACAACAGCCTGTGTTCACAAGACTGCCATGTTTATAATCCTCTAATTCACTCCTGTAGTGCGCATGCCTAACTACCGAACAACACACGTGTGTGACGCATGAAAGGTCAAAGTTCAATAACACAACACGTAGTAGCCAGAGAATTCTCCAATCTGCAATGGCTTATAAGGAACACCCTGTTGTTTTTTATGTATACCCTGCACAACTAATTATTTTCATCCAAGACCCACTATTGCTTTAGAATCATAACTTGGAGTCAAATGCGTTAGTTTTGTCCAATATTCTGCTGCTGTTTTCCTACTCTAGGCTTGTAGAATCAGTAGAATCATATTTGCCAAACATCTGCAGTGATTTCTTTTTGATGTTATGTTTGATTTGCAGGTGGCATGCTATGACCAGGCTAAGCAATTACTTCTGATGTCTGGGTAAGTTACATTGTAGTTCCAGCATCTTATTAAGAGTAGTTCTCATGTAGCTCTCTTGTTATAGTACAGTAATTTTGTGATTATACCTTTGGTTTTGCATTGCCACCTTAGGTGATTAGAAAAGGAAAACGTATCTGACAACACTTCCTCAACCAAACCTAACAGATAGAACTGCATTTATTTTGTGCACACTAATCAGCTTATGATACGTGCACTTAGACAGAAAACTAATTTCGCTGAAGATCTTGGAAACTAGGTTTCAGAAGATGCTGGAAATAGTTTTTATTTTCCTGATTATGATGATTTTTAATAACCTACAAGTGAAAGATTAAGAATTGTGGGAAATCCAGAATTTCAGTAAGTGTTCTGTCAGCTTTTTTGCTTAGCATTTTTATCAAGCACATTTCAACTTCATGTGTTGCTTGCAACTTGCAGGTTTTTCAAGGATAACATAATAACACATTTTACAGCAAGTTTCATTGCGGTAGGTAACATTTTATTCATGTATTACTCTGTTGCTGGTAGCCAAAGGAATACATTGACCAAATTTTGGTATGAGTAGTTTGTAGATATAGACAGTCATGGGATGCAAGGATTTCACTTTAATTAAGCCACAGTACACTAGAACATAATTTCCTGTCCAACTGAGACATACAGGAGCTACGTACCTCCTTGAAATAAACTATCTTTAAAATTAAATGATAAAATCAAAGAGATTGTGGGCTCAGTTAATTGGAGCCATCTATTATCTAGAGTAATATTTTAATTTGTAAGAATTCAGAACATTTATGTTGGACAGTGATATGTTTACAGTGTATGTGCAGTGCAGCCATGAAAATAATGCTTGCACACAAACTTGCATCTGCAATGTGGCAACTTTTGGCCATGCAGTAACAGCAGTTTACTTGCACATGCAGATGCTGATACCTTTAGCATGTGTTTTTTTTGTTTTCTGTGCAGGGCACCATTGCCACTAGTATTACACAGCCAGTGGATGTAATGAAAACAAGATTAATGGAAGCAAAACCTGGACAGTATAAGGTACATGAATGACTACACTTAATTAACCCTTTCACTCCCAAGAGTGACTTTACAGATTTTACTCTGTCTAACGCCAGACGATTTTACTCGTCAAATGGAGACCCCTTGGGAGTGAAAGGGTTAAGTTGTACAAAAATTATGGAAGTGATGTCTGCTAGATTCTCATTATCTGCCACCTTATATCTGGTTGAGAAACAAATGGAGAATTTAACAACAAGGCAATAATTAATCCATCGATCAGGACTTTATTCTAGACAGCTCATTTTGTTTGAATATTACTTTTCATGATATAAGTTGTATAATTATACAAAATAACAGCATTTTTTTTAAAATTATCAATAATGAGTCATCTGTGCACAAGTTATATACCATAGCATTAAACTAGTCATGATGCAATATTCTTGCTGAAGATGACTAAGTTTTATCAGGTGTATCGGTCATTGGTGCAAATGTGAAGTCAAAAGTCGTTCAGTGTAATTGCTGTGTCATTTATCAGAATATTACAATAATAATCATAACCAACTTTCAACTTACTCAAGAGTGAGAGTATATTAATTTTTGTTTTATTTCATCATGCAGAGTGTGGCACATTGCATCCTATACACTGCAAAACTTGGACCCGTGGGGTTTTATAAGGTAATGTTATGCCATATACCGGTATGCTATTTTGATCTTTGTGATAGAACTTATATATGGATTTAAAACAATACATGGGAATTTATATAGCGTAATGCAAACATCCATAGTAAGCCAATCAGATGGCAGTTATATTGCTCAATGTCTATAATACATTGAATATTAGAACTAGCCACTTTAATTTTTGCTTAGTAATACATTTTTCTGTTTTTCCCTTTGGCTAGGGTTTTATTCCTGCTTGGGTTCGACTGGCACCTCATACAATCCTCACATGGATCTTCCTGGAGCAACTTAGGGTTTTATTCCCTATAAAGAATCAATAATAATGTTACTTTTTAGCATTGCATTAAAAACCATTCATTAAGTTTTAATTATGTTGATCCAGGAAAGACTGATTTGGCAATTAGAGGCCACAAATTAATTTTGATGAGCATGTGGTAATGATTTGATGGTGAGGAGTGCACAAAACTGTTTCTATATTATTGGTTCAATATATTATAGAGATTTAAAGGAGATTAAGACAAACAAAATTTATAATTAAATACTATTTGTAAAAGGGGCAAACTAAAAATCTTGAGAATCTTAGTAAAAAGAAAATTACAGAGTAGGATGTTATTATAATCCTAATAAATTATTTTAGTATCACCCAACTAGTGGACTAATGCAAATGCCACAATCTGATTAGCTACGCTACTAGAGGACTATTAGTAATAGTCCTCGAGAAGCGAAATTCGTGGTGCTTTCTTTTGTTTTATTCCCAAATAAATCTTTCTTTAACTTGCATTTGCTAACTTTATTATTGCTTTTTCTGTCTGACTAGTTGGGTGATACTAAAACAATTAGACGCTTCGCCCTCAAGGGCTACGGGTCTAATTGTTAAATAGTCTTTTATGATACCATGAGCTCTTGGACTGTGGGATTTGACATATTCCATTATTCAAGAAGTAAAGCTATCAAATGTTGTGTTTGACTCTATAAATACACTTCAGATCATACGTTTATGAAATATTGATGGTTTTCTTTCTATATTATCATGATTACACTGTATATTGATTAATTTCTAAGAAAGCACAGAATCACTTTACTCAGCATCACATGTGACAATTCATACTATATTTATTGCCAGTGTATTACGTAATAAGATTTGTTATATTCCTTATCATTACTATCAGCCTTTTAATTTTGTCATCATCAATAGAATCTACATGTGTATTGTTAAGAGGGACTGAGGGGATTAGGAAAACAAAACTGGCCAGCAGCTTGGTGGATCCTAATCCTTTGCAGGATTAGGTCACGTGCTTGGATACCACTTAGCAACGCCATGCTGGGACGCAAGCGTTCCAGCCGCCATTTTGAAAATTATAGCGTGGCGAAGCGACTTTCTGGGTTTGCTGTCAACATACAAGCGATCTATTTATGCTGGAGTTCATGTTCAACGGTTTTTTCAAAACTTTTGTATTTGTTTTGTGAAGTAACTATAAAACGTTTGTGAATTTTGGAGAATACGGAACCACCGTGACTACCTTTTGGATTCATGGCGAGCAACGGAGGTAAGCAATTGTAAAATATATTCGTTGTTGTTTGTGCTTTGTTTTGTCATTTTTGCCTCGAAAAGGATTCGTATGCTCACATTTAAAATTCACCGCAACTCTGAGGAGTTATATCAACAATTATGGAAACTATAGTTACTGAAATGTGTAGCAAGCTTGTGATCGTTCTCATCGAAGTCATTGACTAATTTTACGCAGTTTGCAGTCATCTCCCTGAATAGTTTTGGTTGTTTTCCTATTTTGACTCGCAGTTGAAGGTAGTCCGAGTTGCCAAGAGCCCAAGAAAAAAGCAAAGGGTGGGAACTATCATTGCTGTGTCCCGCAGTGTACCGGAGACAGCCGCTATGACAGCTCGCTGTCATTTCACCGAATGCCCAATGAAGAGCAAATTCGAAAGCAATGGATCGCTAAAATCAGAAGGGATGTTGGTCCATATTTCAAGGTTAGTGGTTTTTTTTGGAAGAATATAATTCCACTGATTGATTTCCTATTTGTCTTTCATTCTTTTTATCTACATGGATACAATGTTTTAACACCTACTCTGTTATGAACAAGATAACTTCCAAGACAAGGGTTTGCAGTAAACATTTCAAGGACGAGGACTTCAATGCTCCCGATAATGCAGGCAGGCGTCTACTCAAAAAAGGAACTGTCCCCACCGTTTTTAGCTGGGCAACGGCTTCAAACAACAGGCGCAAGATAATCAGACATGTTGAAAGGTGTGTAAGAAAATCAACAATTATTTATGTGGGGCAAGCTATACCAAATCAATGATCAAATCATCATAGCCCTGTACTTTACCAATTGTTGTCATTCCTATTTTGCTGGTATTTTTATTTTTGGATGCACCTGATCTGACCCAACAATACTTTGAGTTTTTTTACTTTTTTCTTGACAGTGCCTGTCAAGCAGATGAGAGTGATAACAGTGATGATGCTCCAAGTGCAACTGAAGAATTCACTGATTCCCAAGCAATGATAGAAGAGCTTGAGAAGACAAAAGCGCTACTTCATGCTACACAAGCTGAGCTGGAGGATCTTAAAAGAGAATCACAGACAGCCTCTAAAGAAGCTAATACTGCTCTTGCCCACCTACAAGAAGAGTTTCGAAGACAAAAGGAAGAAGCTGCATCTGGACTTAAGATTTACAAGTTTGGCATTGAGAGATTCTCAACAGATGATGATGCAATCAAGTTTTACACAGGGTTCTGTTCATATAAGCATTTCTTACTTTTCTATAATTTGATAAGACCTACAGCAGAGAAAATGACATATTGTTATGCAACTGGTGTCCTAGAAAACCGCCCACATGTCCGAGCTATGCAACTGATAGATGAATTATTTATGTTCCTTGTTAGGATTAAACTAGGGCTTTTTCAGCAAGATCTTGCACACCGTTTCAATTTACATATCTCATCTGTTAGCAGAAAAATTACTACTTGGGCTAATTATTTATATTTTTTCTTGGGTTCTCAACCTATTTGGCCTTCCAGGGCTGATGTTTGTGCCAAGATGCCAGGAGAATTTAAGAAGCTCTATCCAACTACACGTGTTATCCTTGATTGCACAGAATTTTTTGTTGAGACACCATCATCTCTTCTGTTGCAGTCTCAACTGTACTCTTCCTACAAGAGTAACACCACTCTCAAGGGCTTAATAGGCATTTCACCACATGGTGCCATCACTTTTGTTTCTTCTTTGTATACAGGGGCAATTTCAGATAAAGAAATTACAAGATGTTCAGGTATACTTGATTTACTTGAGGCTGGGGATTCTGTGATGGCAGATAAGGGTTTTGATATTGAAGATCTTCTTAGGGAAAAGGAAGTAGACCTTAACATTCCTCCTTTTTTGGAGAGTAGAACCCAGTTTTCAGCAGCTGAGGTTCAGAAGACAAAAATGATTGCAAAAGTCAGGATTCATGTTGAGAGGGCCATTAAGAGGATAAAAGAATTTCACATTTTCGATTCTGATGTTCCCTTGTCTATGTTAGGCTCAATTAATCAGGTATATACAGTGGCATGCTTATTAACAAATTTTCAAGGGCCCCTAATTTTAAATGGAGACAACTTTTAAATGGAGGTACAGTTATATAATGAGGTTGTTCACTAGTAGGTTTAATAAAGTTTTTGACATGCTTTTTCTTGTGCTGTATTTTTCCTTATTACATATTACATTGATCCTAGGAAATAGTTGAAAAAGAACATGTCCACCTTATCTTTGCTGTCTTGGAAAAAAATTTTATCAAAGAAGATTCGTTGGCAAAAATACTTAGTGTCATTCATATAACAAAAAAAGTCACACCATTCTAACCCTGTCAGTGCCAACTGGCACTGCACCTGTAAATAGTATTCATGATTTCTTTTCAGTGTTATCTCATCGGACACTGGGTCAATTGCAAGATATCTGACATTTTTGAAATCTGTCTCCCCCTCTTGTACAACTTTGATTTCGCACAAACCAAATGGGTTACGCCCTTCATTTGCTGCTTTGATGTCATAGACCTTGCGGTCAGGACTACATCCCAACCATGGGCACTTTGGATTAATGACTAATCCACATGGGAATACATTGACCATCCCAGCTTTAGCGACATTAGCATACACTGTAGCTGCATGTGGCTCCATTTCAATTCCTCTCTTCATAGCTGCTGTAACAACACGACGTGAAGGATTTATTTGCCTCACCAGGTTTTCAAAATTTGTTACACGTTTTGCACAAGAACCAAACTTGCTGGCAGTAATTCGCTTTGAACGAAGAAGCTGCCAAAGATTACTTGCACCCTGTGTCACTGTCCTCGCTTCCAAGTCAATTGCAACTTCTCGAGTAACAGCTAAAGCATCAAGTGCAGCGGCTCTCTCCTGAGTTAAACAAACTTGAACATTGTTCGTTATTCGTTCTCCAGCACCCTCCAATGGTAACTTTGGGAAATCACAGGCAAGGAAGTCATTTATGACGTATTCTTGTGAGAGCTTTTGCTGGTATGACAGAGGACTACCTTTAGGAGCATTGCCAAATTTTGTTGGCTGTAATATTAAATTAGGTCTTTGCTCTGCTGTGGGTGCAATATCAGCTATCAAGGGCAATGGGTCCAAGCCAGTAAAATCACTCTTGCAAAGGATTCCATAAAAAGAAGATGGTGAGTACAAAGTACTTTTGATGAACTTGTTGTAGTTGGCACCCATTTTTGGCTTTTTTACCAGTACCGACTGAATCTCTTTTGTTCCAATGCGTTTTTCTCTTGGTACACTCCAGCGCTGTGGCATACTGGTGCAAGTTAGATCATCTGGTAGAGATGTAAGTCCAAACATTTTACAATGAGCCATATAGAAAAGCAGGCCTATTACATGATGGCAATAGCCACTTGCACCTGCAACACAGGAACATTTTCCAGTGATGCCCTTGTCCTCCAACTTTACAAATATTTCCAAAAGATGCGGGGGCTCACTTTTTCTCATGGATCGGAAACATTTACCGGAAACTTTCACTTTATCTGGCAGGTAAGTCACTGAAAGACATGAAAGATTGTTCATCAAAGGGTACGAAATACTGTGTGGCATATAGATGCACAACAATCACATTTCAGAGTAAATAGTTACTGGATAATTATTATTATATCCATTTCGTAGGACATAAAATAAATGTGAAAATAAAACACGCACTCACGTGACGAAATATTGCTCACCTTGAATATTGTGGAGATATCCAGGTTCAGCAAAGAATTTGTAGGCTTTGCTTGTGCTTGTGCAACCAGAAGAGATTTTCGCGTAGCTCTCTACTTCGGCAAACGTCAGGGTAGGAAAGAGGTGGATATCTTGCGTCGGATTACCGGTAGAACTTCGTTCTTTATACAACAAAAAATATTAGAAACAACGCGGTTTTGCTGAGTACTCTATGGTAACAACAAACCAGTTGTCACAGAAGACAACCACTCTTCGCGAGTAAACTAAATGGAATTCTGTCAGAGGTACCGTATCTTATATTGAGCGAATGAAAGTTCAAATCTTTTCCGAGGCAAAACAAAGGACTAACAACGAATATTTCAGTTACAGTTGCTTACCTTCGTTGCTCGCCATGAGGCCAAAAGGTCGTCACGATGGAATAGGTTCCGTATTCTGTCAAAATATGCGAGTGTTCCTTCCAAAATTCGAACAAGTATAATAGTTATATCATTTACAAAACTAAAAGTTTGAAGATGAACTCTTTTAGATCGCTCGTGTCGCTTAACTACACTATAATTCTAAATATGGCGGCTGGAACGCTTGCGTCCCAGCATGGCGTTGCTAGGTGGTATCCAAGCACGTGACCTAATCCTGCAAATGGTCTATTCCTTTACTGTGATCATTATAACCATGGCAGTTTCCAAAACAAAAATACAGTGAATGTCTGATATAATATTATAGGGGGGCTCCCGCGCGCGAAGCGCGCGTGGAGCAGAGCCCCATACTCATGGAATATGGTCAACCTCTTTTCTTTTGGTTGTCACGTGACTGACCGAGCGTACGTACGTACGTACGTCCGTACGTCCGTACTTACGTACGTACGCGTCTACAGATTGTACGGGTAGGGTAGGGGAGACTATCAAAAAGGAAGGGAGGGGTATCTCAGGCTTGTCTTGGCAAATCCACATCTTTTATATTGGACATTCACAATATGGTCAATTGACAGCTGTCAAAACGGGATAGCCACTGACCAGCATCACATGACCATATTGTGGGCTCATGTGTCAACTCATCGAGGTGACGTGATTTATTTGGAAGCTGTTCTGGTAGCCCGCATATTTTTGGCGGGAAATTGCGTTGACGACTGAAAAAGAAATTTTCAGTTCATTGTCTTTTTGAGACACAATATTACTACTCTACGCTGTTAAAGTTTTACTAAAGGATAAACGAAACAATTTCTATTGCTATGTCAACAAACAATAGCAGAGAAAATATAATTTGCAGAACACAGGGTTCAGGTGAAGAGCAACGGGAAAGAGAGCAAGAATTAACTGAGGAAGAATGAGCGAAGTAGATCGCCAAAGAAGGCGCGCTCGGGAAAGAGAAAGGAGACGAAATTATAGCGAAGAACGCCGACAAGCAGAAAGAGTCCGGGCTCGAGAAAATAGACAAAATGTTAACGAAGAACGCCGAGAAGCGGAAAGATTCCGTGCTGTGGAAAACAGACAAAATTGTAGCGAAGAATGCCGAGAAGCGGAAAGACTTCGTGCTGTGGAAAACAGACAAAATTTTAGCGAAGAAAGCCGAGAAGCGGAAAGACTCCGTGCTGTGGAAAACAGACAAAATTGTAGCGAAGATAGCCGAGAAGCGGAAAGACTCCGTGCTGTGGAAAACAGACAAAATTGTAGCGAAGAAAGCCGAGAAGTGGAAAGACTCCGTGCTATGGACCACAAATTTGCATAAGTTTTGTCTGCATAATATTTGCTCACTGATGCGTGACTCAGCACTCGGACTTTCCACTTTCCCTTAAACTTGACACTTGACTTGGAAAACCGACTTCTAAACAAACCTTCTTCAGAAAAATGATCTTCTGAATGCACTACTTTTGAATGAGAAGCAAACTGATGAAAGATTTCAAATTTTTATGTCCTTTAATCATATAAACATCTCCCCTGTCGACGGCTAAGAAATACTCCCGCGGGAATTTTCTCTTGACGGCAAATTGCAGAATGTAGCGCTTTCACTGGCAGCTTTTCGCGTTGTCGACGTTGTCATTTAGTGTGTCGATTGAGAACTTTGGTTTCAACGCCGTTGTTTTCGTAAAAAATGTTCTTCTAAATTGTAAAATGTCTCAAATGTATGTTAGTCATTCACGTGTTGCGTTGGACCAGGTCTAATTATAGTTCACACTTTTACGGTTATTTATTTCTTATGTTAAGTAACTACAGTTGATTGTAGTGAATAAATGAAGGCAGTAATTTTTTAAACTTACAATGTAATTAAGAAAAGAATAATTAATAATTATTTTTTCATTCTCGTGAAAAATGTTTTTCGGGCTGGTAGATGTTGGTTACAGCTTGCCCGAAGGGCAATCTGTAAAATTAATTTTCTTTGCACCCTGCTTGGAGTAAACATTTATTTTACCGAGGTGTTCGTTTTAACACGAAAATGACAAGAGTTGTGTCCTGCATTTCCCAGTAGCGTGTACAAATCTTTTAAATACATTTACGCAAATAGAATGGTTAATTTCATCAGGAATAGAATACAGAACATTGATAATTTGTGTTTTTTGTAGAATATACTCCATTACTTTGTAGGTAGAAAGACCGTACTTATGGCAGACGAAAGCTTAGACAAAAATCATAGCAAGTTAAACGACCTCGACACTTAACTATAGTTAAAAACGTTTGTGAATTCCTTCGCAATATTTTAGAATGCTTTTACAGTTTAAAGTGAAATGAAAGTACTAACGGGAGCCCCGCTTTTAGGCTTGGCTAAATCTATATATTATTTTTATACCAGTCATGTCAACCAAATGTTTATAATTCCAACATTCTGGAAAAAGCCTACAGTGTAATTGAAGATAAGATCTTGTTGCCACAGCAATTCCAATCAATAATGTGATTGGTTGATTTAGGTGAGAGAACAGCTGTCCCAGGCAATGAAAAATCTAACAGTACTTTGGACCAGTCACATTTTAGGAAATTGTAATAGTTACAATTAAGCAATAAAACCTAAAAGTCACATTTACTAGTTTGATCATTTTTAACAGTAACTATCCATAAATAAAATTTTACAAAAGAATACAGAAAATGCAGTTGAATTCAATGAATCCCTTAACGTATTTTCGTACAGACTTCTGTGGTCATAGTTAAAATCTTTTAAACATAAATTACGGCGAGCATGTTTTTGAATTAAAAGTCACGAACGCTGCTCTTCGTACCCTTGTGCAGAACACTCCGCAATCAAAGGTCACCGCCCTTGGACGGGTAAATTAATTGCAGGAACTGATCTTTGCACATTTGTTCAATCTTTCCTAGGAAAAATTTCGTTAATTAAGTGCGCATTTCCCTGCTAGCAGAGGTCTCTCACTTTTACCGCGCCGTGAGAGACCTCTGCTAGCAGGGAAAGTGCGCATGTGGAGCACTGGAAAAAGTTCGGCCGAAAAGCAGTTCTTCAGTAACTTTGCATTTTTCTTTTTGGTTTAAAATGCGAGTGGATAAAATGAAAAAAAAAAGAGATAAAACTTTCATATGACTTGACCGGACGGTCACGTTTGCAGTCAGGTCATATTTTAAATCTGAGAAGGAAATTAGTTTAAGACGGGTACTGGATCTGGGCTGTTCGTGCACTGCGTTTGATAGTCCGCAACTGTAAGCCAAAAATTGAATCATGTGCGCCTTTGTGTTCGCCGCTACGGCTTGTGAATGCTTTTTCAGGAAGAAAACATTGACATAAACCTCCAACTACATAATGCTAAATATACGTACGTCTTAATCCATTCATCTGTTGTCCGCCGGAAGTGGATGATTTGAAGCCATAGGCGTACGGGAAATGTTTTAACAGGGGGCGAACCATTTGCCCAAAATTATCGCAAGTTGCCCAGATTTTTATGAAACACTCGAAAAGAAACGAGGGTCATGTGATGCACTACAGAGGCCTAAATATGAAGTGAAAATATACTTACACATGAAACTATCATATGAGCTCATAAGACATATTAAAAGAAATAGAAAATATCTCTGTTCGAAAAACACACACATGTGCAAACTTCTTTAAAAATTGGCTTTGCCCAAATTTATCTTGATGCCCAAAAAAATCTAAGTTGCCAGTACCCTATGTTTGAAGCCATTATGGCAGTCATTCCTCCTGCATACAAACGCGCGATATGGCGACCGTAAAAAGGGCGGGAAAATGACAGTTCCCAATTCAGTTAAATTAACGCACCAACCGTATTTTCGCTGAAAACGTAGTCGCGAAAATGGAGGAAGATCAAATGATACACAGAAGTTCTACGGACCAACATTTTTATATGCACCTGTAAGTAAGTACAGATTTTTCATAGTAATAGAGCTAGAGTTTTAATCCATTTACATTTATTCGTCAATCATGTAGCCCTAAGCTTTCCTTTTAGTCCAGCGCAGTATCCCAAATCGTAGTCTCCAATCGTAGAAAATTTTTATCGACCCTTCTCCTGCTAGTTACAGTATAAGTGAAACTCAGTTTTCTGCTTAACTGAAAAGTATTGTCTGTTAATCCTTTACGGGCTTAAAGATATCCGAAATGAAAATCCTTAAACTAGCCGGCTTTATATTTTCACATCCTTTGTGCTTCAGGTCGGGTTCCCTGAAAGCCGATTTAGGGATTAAGGCTCGGTTCCCACAAACGACATAACGATCATAATCATAATCACAAAGATTAACGTAAGCTTCTTATGATATAGTGGGAACGTGTTCCTCAAGTCTTGTCATACAGCAACTTTACACTTGTTTATTTTGTATACCGGGCTTCAAAAATGGCTGCCGTACAAACATACGTATTGCTCGCACCAGGAGCCCATTATGGGCTCCTGCTCCCACTTATGACAGGCCTGCTGTCATTATGCATCAGTCAATTCCAGCAGTGCCCATCCCCTCCCCCACCCGGGGCTAACCCCCGGGTATTAGCATTTTTTTTTAAAAAGTTGGCAAATTCCCCGGGGTGGGGACGAAGCTGTCTAAATGCCCCGGGGTGGGGACGAAGAATGAGGGCAAATGCCCTGCCCCCAGGATCGTCGCCTTCCAACACCTTTGCAGTTTTTTTATTAATCAGTGAATAAAATGTTCAACTGTTCAGTATGTTAGTGCAGTGGTAAACTCCACTTTCATGAATTTAAAAACTGCTAGGCTGGTTTTGAATGCGAAAGGCGAAATAGTCGTGTTCACGCCTGTGATTGTTTTAGTGATATTAAAACAAAATATAGTTCACCTCTTCGCTTTATATATTTATATGCTTACAATTAAACGAAGAAATATCCAAAATTGAGAAAACATAACTTTAAAAACATCGAAAAGTTTTTCTAGTCCCTGACGGACAAGCCATTGCTCCACAAACGCCTCGTCTCAGTTTCCGCTGAACTCATCCATGGCACTTTCAAAAACACGTGTGTCAAATGCCCGGCGTTTTTGGGTAAGACCGATATTCAGGGAACGGCAAAGATTAGAATGTTGTCATACTCTTATTCAGGAACTTCGGCTTGGAGATCGAGAGTGGCACTTTAAATTGATAAGAATGTCTCAGCAGAGAAATAGTTGATCATTTTCTTATGATTATGTCGTTCATAAGCGCCTTTATGATAATGTTTTCAGGAATTCTCACTCTGACATAAGCGACACAAAGCTTCTTATGATTGTGATTATGATCGTTATGACGCTAGTGGGAACGAAGCCTTACGCAAACCCAGGGCTTAAGCGTTTGAACTCAGCTTTTGATCTCTTACCGGTTAATCCTGGGTTGACACTATTCAGCTATCTAGGATTGGGACTCTGTTCCCAGAAATTTTTCTTCTTCTCTTCCAATACGGCAAAGAGCTCCCTGTTTATGTCCTAACAGCTTTGAACAGTTGTCCGGATTTTTTACGCACGGCAAACTGCCACGAAGTTCTTGGCAATACTCAAGAATATATACTCAGTGTTGTTTGGCAGTTGATAAAATGGTGGTTTGTGAAGCTCACATTTATCTACGACATCAAGACAAAGTTAACTGACGTTTATCGTTTACTGACGTATAAACAGTTCACCGTTCAGTCTTCTTTATGTCTGTATCGTATATAAAGGCAACTTAAAGTAGTCCGTTGTGGGCGCACCATAAAAATTCACAAACAGAAGTTTCCAGAACCGTTTCTAAAGAATGATAACCGATTAGCGATAAACCCAGGATTTTACACGCTTAATCCATAATCCTGGATAATCACTGGTCGAATTTCTATAGAAACTCTACAAGTATAGTATATGTAATCTTGCCTAGGATGTAACACACTGATTTTCACATATGCACCTTGTTCCCAAGGCTGCTTACTACAATGTACCAATGAACAGTAAGTACCACGAACCAATCGCACTCGCTACCCTTTTTCTGTCAACAAAAATGGTATGGTTCTCAGACATAGTAGTAGGTAGGTGTCGAGTCAATGAATCAACTAGCGTATTTATAATATCGACTCGAAGGGCAAAATATACAACATGATAAAAATGCGCGAAAATAAAAAAAACATGCCAATGCAAGCATAAAATTACACACGTCCCGTGACCGGAAGTGACGACAGACCGGAAACAATCATTACAGTACGCTGGATTAGGTAATAGAATATATCATAACGTGACAGCATTTAACAGACTGGAAGTCTGTGAACTTTGTTAGAGACCAAACCAGATACAACGTACAATTTCGAGTAAAGCCGGCGTTTATTGAAAGCGTCGAGGACCGCGAGACGAGACAAGTCTTTCAAAATCCCTAACAAGATTTGACAAAAAGTAAAGCTATGAAGCATGGACATGCACATGAACCAATGTCTATTATATTTTAGCAAAAAAAAAAAAATTAGCATGGATGTAGGCATTTGAGCCGTTAAGGTTTAGCCAGAACCTTACAGGGGCGGATCCAGGATTTTACATGAGTGATTTGCAGCACCTTAACTAGGGGGGTTTGGGGGCATGCTCCCCCAAGGAAATTTGAAATTTAGTGCTCCCAGAATGCAATTTTCCTGCATTCTGAGAGCACTTTAAGCCATTCAGACACATTAACAGTACCTCCTCAGAAAGGCAAAATTCTGTACAAAAAAATCAATTCTGTGTATTTACACAGACAAACCAGAATAACAATTTTTTTTGTCCAGAAATTTGCCTTTCTGTTGTCTAAGGAGTCTAGCATGTCAATTAAGATTGAGGGCTGCCTTTGAAAATGTAGTAGATCTGCTGCCTGGATTGCTGTCTTGGATGCTTGTAGGGGTGCCAACAGCCTTTTAGATCAGTGTATAAATTGATGTGGTCCAATGAGCTCAGACTGAGAGAATATGTGAAAACCATTTAAGCTTATCAAATACCCAGTGTCAGTGGAAAAATAACTCTAAAAACTATTGAAGAATGACTTTTTTGTCCAGATATAAGTATTAATACAATTTAATCTTTGATAGCTGCTCCTGTTGTTCCATCCTCACAAAGGTAGAATCCTACAAACTCTTCTCTGACTGTTTTGGTCGAATCGAGAAATCTGATCACCACTGAAAGGTTTTCTTTATTTGATATGTCAGCTGCTTCGTCAGGCATAATAGAAAAATATTTGCTGTCCCTGATTTCCTGTGACAAATTATTCACTATGATAGCACCCACAGTTGTAATCATCTCATTTTGAATGGTTTTAGAAATATAAGTCGTATTTCTGGGAGCGGTTTCCAGGTGATGTTTTAGTGTTTGGTCGCCGCTGTCAATTCGAAATTCTAACAGTGCATGGAAATTACCGGAAAGACTGCCATTTCCTCGATCATCATCTCGTGTACCTCTGAGGGCTATGTTGTTTTTCCGCAGAAAATTGTTTTAAAAAGGGATTTCAGAATTTCGCGATTTCTATTGATTTGCGGTTGAAGTAAATTGTTGATCTGCTGATCAGTTGGAACCGCTTCTCTTCTCATGTTTCTCAGAAAATTCTCCATTGCGATCACTGCAAAATTATGCATCTCACATTTCCCGCTGGCGTGTTTGGTAAAACGTGAAACGGCGGACGTCCAAAGTGTGAGTGGAGACTTGAACAATTTGTCTAGTTTATTCGTATTTCGCCCACACTGGACTCCAAAACAAACACACGGTAAACAAAATGCACCATCGACATATTTAGAGTATGCTAGCCAGGGAAATCTTTTCAGCCAGCTCCACACAAAATGACGGCTAGAATTCGAACATTCCACTGACGCTGGGAAATCAAATAGCTCACCTGGTTTCCACACATTCTCTATGAACTTGAACTTGTCCTGGTCCGAATATGAGTTGATTTCCTTGAAAACCAAGCCAACATCATACTGTGAACAGTCCTCCTTCCGACAAACTGGATCGCCTCGAACCATCATTTCTAATTAAAATTTCCCTTGTCTTCCTCCGTCGCAAGTTACTTTAACAATGAACTCTGATCGGAGCAAGAACAAACGAGGGACTTTCAGGGAGAGGCTTCCCCTTATATACGATTGTCAGTAGTTTGCACGGTAGTTTGCGTCCTGGATAGCCAATCACAATCGAGTTTGAGTAGTTCGCAAGACAATGCGAGTGATTCTGGCCAATAGAGGAGGGTTTTGAGTGATTTGTGGAAAGATCGATAAACTAACCACTCCCACCCACTGCGTACAAATTTTGTCCGGTCGTGCCCACGAATTTTTTCGTGTTGTTCTCCGAAGTCTCGACAAAGGGCGAAAGCGCACGAACGGAGATTCGTCAAATTCGTTCGGAAAGGACTGGGTTTGCTGTGTAATCGACGGTATAACGAGATTCGACGATTTTTTTCTTTGTTTTATTTCATAATAAACACTGCAACAAGAAGGATAATTGATTTCTTGAGCTTCAAGAAACAACCTGAGAAGTAACAAACCCAGGTTTGGAAACATTTGAGTGATTTCTGGAAATCACTTGAACTACTCTGGATCCGCCCCTGTCTTATATGTCTGGTTTGGTCTTACTACAGTACAACTGAAGGGTTTTAAATTTTTGTGTTCTAACTGTTCAAGCACTGGATCTCTTTACTAGAAACAATTTAAGCCTACAAAATGTGATACATCTATATCGATAATAAAGCTACCGTATTTTCTCGATTAAACGCCCCTGCAGCTGGCGGTTATTTTAAAATCGGCAGTTTTGACCCGGCGTTTAAACGGGGCCGGCGTTTAATCAGGGTCCGGCGTTTAATCGAGAAAACACGGGATGCCAAATATACTTCACCTCTTATAAAGTGATATCTTTAAAATGCCGTTTTCTGAAACAAAACCTCTGATGCCCGGTGTCTAAAACAGCCTATGGTATAGACTTTGTTTCCATTAGTAAGATATCCATTGCAAATATTGCAAATAAAGAGTGGATTCAATCATGACTGTATATATAATCTGTATACCAATATAATCAATTCAAGCTCTAATCACTGCATTAATTTATTTCAAAGAATATGACAAGTGGTCATGGAGGGGATATAATTCTACTATGAAGATTGACCATGATAATACAATTAAAAAAATGAAGGTCATTATAAAAAAAAACGTGATGTACAAAATGATCAATGTCTAAACTCTTCCAAAATAAGTTTGTTTAGATTTCGTATTTTTTAAATGAATCTATGTTAAATTAGTGTAGGAGCTAAATATGCTAATATATACAAATAACTACTCGTGCCAAACATACCTCTTATATTACTTTCAATGGATATCACTATCTTGAAGTACCAATGGTTGACACTGCCAACAAAAGATTTCAATACAGCTGTATATCACCAAAGCTAAGTTGTGCATCACTCATCAACTGTATGTACTTAACATTGCAAAAACAAATTGATGCACATGTAGACCTGCTGGTAGTCACCAGATATAACAAAAAAACAAAACCTACAACATATTATGCTGACCTTAACACGGAGAGATTTACACTAACAAATAGTACTAACAGTAGTACTTGAGACTTAATATAAGCATTATTGACCCAAGACTGGATCAAAGCACTTGTACAGTCTATTGGACAAAAGCAGTTATTTCATATTTCAATTCTGATTTTGATAAAACAAATCCAAACATTTTTGTCACCTAATTCCTTTGTTATATACAGAGACTTTCACTCAACAAATCGAGCACTGTGATTGGCTGATTCTTGGTCATGTGCCCCTGATCAAATTTAAATGTATCTTGACCGGGATACAATTGGGCAGTTGTTGCCCACTCACCAGTTGTGCCCTCTTTGTTTGTTTGTTTTTGCTATATTTTGTTGAAGGGAATGTCTAAATATTTAACAAAGCACTTTATAATGTATGGACTCTCGGGAAAAGAAAACTAACTGTTTCCCTCTGGACCATACATTAAGTGTATAATGACATAGTGAAAATAGTGTTCCTGGGGCTATAAATTTCAGCTTTCAGATTGGTCTGACATTCTTTCTCTGTTTCTCACATTCTGAAGAAAGGCCATATTTTCATAGATATGAGTCTCTTTCTCTATATTTCCCGAGTTGACCATTGAAGTATCCTCTGATGGTTTGAGGTTTTCAAATGAACCACTGTTTCCAGGTCTAATGCCATCTTCAAAGTTATCTGTTACTTCATGGTCTCCTTGGAACGATATATTAGATGAGCATGACTCAAGTGTGTTCACAGAGCTGCCATTACTGTCCAGTGTAGAAGAACCCCCAAGAGGGATTTTAAGGTCACTTAAGCTTTCTCGATATTCACTCCTTGAACCCTTGTCCTCAACATGTTCAGTGAATTGTCTCAGTTTATCGGGTGGAAGGATATCTATTGGGCGAGCATAACCTGAGCTTGTTTCAGAGATAACACTGTCTCTTCCAGTATCAGGAAGCAGCTCAAGGTATGTATGAGTGCTCAATCTGCCTTCCTTGGGATCAACATTATAGTCTTCTGACTTTTCAAGAGCTTCAGCTGAGGTTTTGCTATCACCATCAGGAAGAAGCTCAAGGTAGGTGTGCGTACTTAATCGCTCCGAATTTGGAACTTCTTTGCCCATATATGATGTCTCTTCTGATTCATAATTGTCTCCACTTAAGCCACTGTCTTTGCCTCTGGAACTACAATCATTTGAAGAGACCAATCCTGGTATCTGACTTATTCTTACAGAAGCATAAGGTGAAGCAGGGTCACTTCCTGGACTCAACAGGCCAGAGGACTCTTCAACACTGCTTCTCTGATCACTGTACAGGTCAGTGGTGCCTTGCACACTTTCACTAATACTTGCTGTCTTTGATGTGCCATTCTCACTCACACTGGCATAAGGATGTTCATCTTGAGCATCACTCTGATGCTGACACGAACTATTTGAGCTCTTTGAAGTTTCACTTCCCTTGCTTTGGACACTTGTTCTTTCACTAGTTGAGTTACTCTGAGGTTTTTCATCACTGTCAACACTTTCATAGGAAGGTTCTTTCTCACTGGTTCCACTCTTGTTGCTATGGACACTTTCATATGAATGATAGATATTGATATCAAAGGCTGCCCACTCAAGTTCCTTCAAAAGAAGCAAGGTGTCCAGTGACTTGGAATGCCTGTGACAAAGGTTGGTTCTTCTTAAATTGCCAGGAAGCAGAGCACTTTTAACTTGGAAGTCAATGGAGCCTTTTCTTGGTGGTGGTAATGGAGGCTGCATAAGGGATTCATTGACTATCTTGTTGAATCCACCTCCAAAGCTGGACGATTTAACAAGCACAGGATGAGCCTGTACTGGGGGTGACTTATGGCGTCCTGGATATGTGATACCTTTTGACTTAGTATGTGACAGAGTATCAAAATATCTCAAGCGATCAAGGCTTCTTGAGAAGCGCTTATTTGGAGCAGGAGGTAGGGGCCTGTTCTGGAACAGGTTAGAGCCACTTCGTGATCGAGAGCTGAGAGCAAAGAATCTCATTTCTTTTCCAATACCATCTCGGGGATGGAGAGTTTTCGATTTCCGAGAACCTGCTGATAATGAATGGCCATGACCAGCCTGGTGGTCACAAAGATTTCCTGCAAATAAGGAACAAATATTTAAGCAGAAACTCATGCACCTTACGAACATAAGCTCTGAAAATAAAATTTTTCAACTTTTATTTGCTTTACTTTGCAGCTCATTACTGTGAATTCACACAAATTCACAGTTAAGCAACCTGATAGCCTATCTAAAAACTTGAAGGTAATGAAAGAAGGGGCTGCAGCATTATTAATAATTATTATTATCATTATCGATCATTATTATTATTATAATATTATCATTATTATTACCAATATATTACTAGTGCTACTAATGCTACTACTATTATTTTTACCATTATTAAAATATTAACATCATTATTTTTGTCTACATGTACAAACCTTCACTCAGTGCACTGGAAACCTCATCGTTAACAGAGCTATAAATATGATCTCGTTTGCCAACTTTGGGAAGGGTATTGCCCTGAAACTGCTGTCCGTCGTTCTTTTTTAGCCTCCTGGGGAGTCTGACTGCCACTTTTGGTTCTTCATTCTTAGGTGCTATACGCCTTGCTCCTATGTACACACGCTGATGTCCCAACGAATCCAGTGGAATCTCATAGATTTGTAATTCTGGAGCTCCAGGTTCATGATCAGCTGTTAAAAGAACAGAACCATTATCATACATGTAATATATTCCGAGGTGAAACAGGCAAAAGGGCCAGGGGTGGCAGTCTCAAGTAAACTGGTGACAAGAATGTGCTTCTTACAATGTACCTACTTGTAGGATAGTTTAACATTTTCGTAGTAGCTTTAATTTTAAAAAAAATGTTTTCTTACCCTCTCAGTGGTTTTTGGTTTTGGAGAGGGGAGGGGTGGTAAAGGTTGGTTAAAGTTGAGCCTGGAAAGGTATGACTTATTGCATAAATTTTTATTTTTATTACCATATCTTTTACATTTGCTTATCCTCATCAATTGAGTTGGGAACATAATTAATTAAAGAAAAACCCAAAACAAAATTGAACCCGTTTATTAGTAATAGTACATACCTGCCAAGTTGTCAAGAAGGAACTCTGACTCCCTTAAAAAAAAATTACATGAGTTTTTCAAGTTGCTTGTTACACAAAACTCACACTAAATTATAGTTAAATGTCTATATTGCTATCAAAAGAAAGCACAAAAAAATACAGGGCAACAATGATAACCGCATGAAAACAATTAGCCTATGAGGAGCAAATTGGGAAAATAACCTCAAAATTGACCTTACGTATCAGTTCAAAATCAAGCCCTTCAACTGACTTGGGTGGTTATGTTTTCAATGACCCATCATCTAAATAACATTTTAAAAATTATTGAAATTTTTTCACTTCGTGGATCACCTACTATGTGATTTCAATGAGTGCTCCTTCTAGGTCTGAGACCTGTTTGTCTTTCTTAACTGAACTACTTGTTTAATGGGTACAAATTGAGGGGTCAGCTGTTTGTATTAGGTCAAGCTGAGGGGTGTGATTTAGTTTACTTACATAATTGCACAGCATAACTTCCTTGTTATGAATTTGTGATCACCTTAATATTGGACAATAGCTACATGGAAAATCAAATGGTTTATCAGCAGAGCCAATGCATTTATAGTGCATAACAAATGAATGTGGCTCAGAATAATTTACAAAGAAATTATATATGCCAGGCCATACATTTTTATTTATTTCTTAAAACAGTGTATTATTAAATACCTTGTGAAAGCTGGGCTCAGCTCTAATTCATTGTCATCCCAAACCATGTAAGAACCATGATTTTTCCTACAAAGAGATTAAATATTGGTCTGTTGTCTTTCAGCTGGCAAACAGGAAAAGGGATGGGCCAATGCCAACCTAAATTTACATTCCTTATCAAAATGCAACCAGTCAAAATTTGTAATAATATTGTAACATCCCATTCACTCCCACTTTAATTTCCATACAACGTCAATATTCAAAGTACACAGATGATAAAAATAGAGAAAATTGTGGACTTAAAATAGCTTATCTACCATCCACCACTAAACTCTCCTATCTAATACATTAGGATCAGTGTATGGCACTAACTGAAGAGATTTACTTCTCAGATTTTGGAGGTGAAAAGGGCTAAAACAGGATATTTGAATTATACCTAAATTAAGTTCCAATACACAAGACAAATTATCACTATGCTACTTTTTGCTGAGACAAACACACCTCATGTTGATCGATTTCAATGATTTGAATGAACCTTTTGTTCTTTATTAAAGACCTTCTGCAGCCCTACCTACTGTATACACCCACAAAAAAGTAAACAACACATCCACTGAACATATTAAACACAACATCTGATTGCAATTCTTTGCCCAGTAAAAGAAACATTTAAAAACTTTTACTTTCTGAGAAAACTATAACTCTAAAATTTGAGTTTACTCACCACTTGTCTAGCCTTGTGTACAAAACAACTACCATAGTTGTAATAATGAAAACAACACCAAATGCTATTAGAATATAAACCCAGAATGGAAGCACATCTGTAAAAAAAAGTCCAGTAATACAGTCAAGGTGTGATTCTTTAAAATTTCATGTCTATTGGAAGAGATTTCCTTCATCTCATGCTGGTATTTGAGCCGATTATTTTACTTTTAGGCCTGGTTCAAGCATCAAATTTTACATGTGCCAAATCTAATGCAAATGAGGGAAAACAATACATTTTTTTCCATTTGCATTAGGTTCGGCACATGTGAAGTTTGGCGTTTGAACTGGGCCTTACACACCTAGGAAGCAGTTAAAATCCTCTACAGGAAGTTGTTTAAAAATACTGTTACACCTTTAAATACAACAGCATCAAGACATAACTGGTGTTAAATTATTTTTATGTAGTTGTTGTAGGTTAAAATCAATTTCAGGTCAAAATGGTTCTAAACTAGATTTGTTTTTTCCTTTGTTTCAGATTATTGGAGGATTATGGAAATTAATCTGAGGCAAAGGAAAAAACAAATCAAACTAGTTTGGAACCATTATGACCTGAAATTTATTTTAACCTACATTTACATGTATAGTTTCATCAATCATGACAGGTAGAAGTCATAAATTGCAGACTTACTTGTAACATTAAATATTTCTTATACTGCTAAACAGCTGGTAACAAAATAAATTACCTTCAGATTCATAATGGCCTGCTGTTACTGAACCTGTGCTGCCTCCAGTTACAACAGAGGTACCATTTTGTTTTAATAAATTGCCATCATTTGTACTCTTCCCAACAGGAGCAGTGGAAGAAGGGGAACTCAAAGCACCTGGTCCAGCTTGCATATTAACACTTTGCATATGCTGTGAGGTTTGCTTTGTTCCAGCTACCTCAGTCTGGGTCAGTGGTGTGGATTTTGGCATGGAAGGACTTGAAGGGTTCGTTGAAATAGTTGATAGTACTGTGGTAATTCCATTGCCTCCTGTAGAGACTGATCCATTGATGGCTAATGAAGAGGAATTCCTAGCTGTAATAAGGATCAACAACAACAGTTACACAACAATGAGTGATTTGAAATTCCAACAAATTTAAATACTTTACATATATTAATTTTAAGAAAAAAAAGTTTATTATCTGGTATTTTTTATAAAAATTACCAATCTGTAGACCAGTGGCTTCCAACATACTAAGTGTAATGATCCAATTTGTAACAGTTTCAACATTTGCAAGGTCAGCATATTCAGTGCAATTTACAATTTTTATATTTTTAGATGTTCTTGTACATGTTTATTTATTGATTGCATATTTAGATTGTTTTGGTTCAGTATAGATTGATGCTATGCCATTCATCTGCGGTATAAAATAAGTATATTTTTTTCAAGAAAGACGGCACCAAGAAAAACTGACTTGAAACCTAATAACACTAATTATCCCCGTTCTTGGTGCACCCTTTTCCGGTGAGTAATTGAGAGCGGTCGATATCGATGCAAGTCCGATTAAAAAACTACATCCTGATCCTTAAACGATGTAGCGGTGAAATGTGCAATCTACATTGATATGCAGCCCAAACTTAGCTACAAAATGCTTGTGTACCATGGGTCCAATTTTAACATATGTATGTTGGTTGAATTTTATCATGTCAATATCAACCACTGCGATATGCATAGAACGTGACTGCCCAAAGGACGGAAACGAACACTCGAATTACTTACAAACCCATCTGTTATGAAAACACAGCTGATCCAAGAATTCAGAGCACAAAAACATACTTAATCACTCCAAACTGACGAATTGCTTTAAGCGGATAAAACTATTACTTCGCTATGTATTAACGCACTGTTATATTTGGCCTGTTGAATGCAGCTAGCTGTTAACGCTTCCACCGATGGCAATCGATACATTCGGTGGTTGACTTCGTTGGATTTAGATCAATAAACTGGTTTCTTCTTCCGGAGATTTATTAGGAAAAGTAAGAAAGACGAAGAAAATAACAAGCCTTCGATTACACATGCATATTCCTCCGTATTCTACCTTTGTCATCGACAACCGATAATGAGTGAGCTCGATTCAATACCAAGTTCATCAACAAAGGTAAAAGACTAAAATTGTTTCGATAACCAAAGCAAAACCTCGACTACATCTCGCTGAATTTACCTTGGCCCTTTTATACGACACCACAACTTGACGTCCTAATCAGCGATATCTCAATAACCGCTCATATCGTTTTCGAAGAAAAATATAAACAACTTTAATCGGTCCCAGCGTATGCTAGCCCCTTGACATTGCTCAGAGCTCGTCCTGTAAGTTAAGTTCAACTATATAATGATGTTTCTCATGTAAAAAGCATTTAAAGAAACTAAATTATCAACTGATTTCTCACCTTCAACAACAAAAGCCTTAACAAGTACAATCAGCTGCAACACACCGATGTGAAAAAGTACTGTCGCCATAACAATTCAATCGGCTACCATTTCACTGAATGAAAACCGCAATTTCCTGGCGCAATGTCATTCAGCGAGAGTAAGATTTCTTCCAGAACGATTTACAAAAACACCCATCAACTTTTTCTTGCGACTATACTGTGCAACAATGGCAGACACGAAACTCCTCTGGCTTCGCGATTGGAAGACACAAATAACGACAAAATCGAATCAACCCAAGGAAATGTATCAAATAAATGATTTGATGTTCTCCTTCGGAATGGACGTCTAGTTACTCCCGCCTTCAAGTTGTAAAACAATTTAACCATCCACTATCAAGTTATTCCCGTGCTATCCTAGATTTGGTGGACAAGCTGAAATGGTCTTTAAGAGGGCTCCCCGACAACCACGGAAGATCACAAAATCGTCATCAACACCCAACAGCAACTTACCGGAAACAGTGCAAAAAATTTGCCCAGCCAGGGTCTGCTTTGGATTTAGTGGACAGGAATGTGACGTATTTCCGATTTTTGTTTTTACGAACGCAGGCTCCCGGGCTTTGAGAAACCAACATTATGTCATTTATTGAATATACAACCTGTAACGTTGAATTCTTAATCATGATTTCTCTGACGCTATCTATTTTCTTTTTCAGAAAAAAAGACCGGCTGTTTTGTCAAATCTGTGCCAAACAAATGCCTTAGACCTTGCTCTCACTTCCGGCTTATAAGCAACGCCGCTGACGAGGGCGTGCGCGGTACTCGTTCTCTTTAACCAAACATGGCGGCAAGGGCAGGTAATCGACTCGGTGTTCTTACAAAGCGTGACCAGTGACAATCGTGTGTTGGCGATTTCTCTCATAACAAGAGCTAGATGCTTTCCCGAGAATGAAGAAACAGTTTTATCGGGTGAAGCAGTTAGCTGACCAAAGGGTTGGAAGGTAAAAATCGTTTTCGTTATCATCCATGAAGCATAGTCATGTTTCGTTGACGGAAATCATTGCGAATCATTTTGTCAAGTCCATTCTTTATGTTCCCAGCTGCTTAACTTGTTTTGTTAGGGAGATTTATATATAGGTCGTCTTTGAAACATCCGCAGAAGTTTAAAAATCCAAACATAAGCATGATGTGTGCTTTCTGTACGCAGGGCTGAGAAAACAGAGATCCTAACCGAAGATTTACAGCATGTGAGTCAATTGAACTTGTTTATTTACTACCCAGTACTGACCATTCATTGGCTATCGCCGAGTCACACTGAAGCACTTATGAAGCTACAGTACTTCTAGGTTGCTCGTCATGAAAAGAAAATGAAATATATTTTGAGCCAAGCTGTATAAAAATTAAGTAATTCAGGTTCTTGAGGCATTAAATTGTTCAAATAATTATTCTTCAATGGGATTTGGATTTGGAATGTATTCCTTAATGTTTCAGAAAGGGATTCCATTTATGTTTGAGCACAAGGACTTGTGCTTCTCATATCCAGCAAATTAATGGGTACCTCCCTTCAAAATGTATTCTTGGTCTGAAAGCAGTTT
The DNA here is from genome assembly GCA_949710005.1 of Ricordea florida. Classification (NCBI taxonomy): domain Eukaryota; kingdom Metazoa; phylum Cnidaria; class Anthozoa; order Corallimorpharia; family Ricordeidae; genus Ricordea; species Ricordea florida. The sequence goes on along the minus strand of OX453275.1, from coordinate 29,780,401 downwards.
TATCTGCCAAGCTACTTGAACAGCTTTATCTGCTAAGCTACTGCAAGATGATCAGAAACCTAAATATGTGATAATGAAAGAGAGGCAAGTGACAAAAGCAGGGAAATTGGCAGCCACTCCACCAAAAACCATCTTAACAAAAATGACTTTCTCTTAAACTGTACATGTAGGACTTCTCTAAAATTATCTGGTATGCAGTACAGGATGTACCAGATAATTATTATTTTTTTTTGCTACAAGTAAGTCACTGTAGCAAGCTGGTTTACTATACTGGTTAAAGCTATGTTGGATAGTGTGAACTGTAGTTACAATAATATCAGCAATGTTGTGGATTTAATTGGTTTTGGGTCTAATAATATACATGCAAAAATTTCAGCATGCTCATTGGCTGAGAGCACGTCAATTAATCCCAAACAGTGCAGAAAATTGAAATTGAGTGCAAAAAGTTGAAATTGAGTGCAGAAAGTTGAAATTAAATTTTTGCATGTATATTATTAACAAGTAATCACATGATTTGTCTAGTGCAATTTGGGATAAATCAGCACTCGTAAATTTTTCAAAGACTACAAATTGCACTCGCCCTACGGGCTTGTGCAATTTGGTTAGCCTTTGAAAAATTTACTTGTGCTGATTTATCCCAAATTGCACTCGAAACCATGTGATTACCTATACAAACAGGAAGTGTATGAAGGATACAATCTGACTAAACATAAGCTGATCATCCTCAACTGCAGCTTGTCTATTAAAAGAGTGAGACTTGATGTTGGAATTTGAAATTAAAGTAGGCTTAACTGCCTGGAGGTTTTATTAGCTTTATTTATATAAAGTGAAATTGCCTCTCAGAATACACACGTATGCAAATTTTCATAGGTTTAATTACAATGGAACCCTTTTTTTATTAATTAGACACAAAGTTTTACTACATGGTACGATTGTAGGGCTGTTTACACAACACTACGCACTATCAGTATCACTGCCTCTAATTACAATGCAGTATTTTCTTACATGAAATTTGCAAAGTTGCAAACAATCAAAACATATAAGAAAATTTATAAGAAAACCACAGAGAAAAATGTATTACAAATATGCACTAGAGAAAGTTATAATTCATGGTTACGCAGTATGAAAAAAAAAACATTTTGAAAAAGGAAGAAATAACAGGCTGAGACCATTTTGCTTTAAATTCATAACCAGAGGAAAAAAAGATGTACATGTATTTCTCTATTTTAAATTTTTCATAAACGAGGGAAGCAAGTTCTTTAAAAAGATGTATCTTAGTGTTAAGGGCATTTACATAAAGAAAATACTTTCCAATAATAACTACTGGTAAGTGAATGCACAAAAGCTCTGAAAAAGATGCATAACGACAAATCTCCTGGCTTCGATGGGCTAAAAAAAGAATTTTGAAATATCAGGTCAGAATTTTTTTTTGAATGAAAAGTGTAGCGCGCTCATACTAACTTTCTTGTGACATCTATGTAGTTGTGAAAAGAGAAGCTGCCGGCCTCAAACTGATTTATGAAAAAAAACAACTTGAGCAGTAGACAACTAATGGAGTATCAGATATTAAACCTACCACTCCTGGAAGTGAACAGTATGTAACTTCCCCTTACAATACCAACACATTGTTAAGCAAGTGATGAGAATCAAGAAAATTATCAACCTGAGGATATTGAATTGATCTATTACCAAATTCTCCAAAGTAACATGTTGGAAAGTATGTAGCACTCACAAAGGAGAATTAGTACATGGATTTTGGGTGTGAAAGTGTTTAAAAATCAGCACCCCTAAAATCCATGTTTAATGATTCACATACTTCTAGTATATGTATTTGTTGTGTTTGCTACAGCTACTGGGTTTAGATCAAGTCTGTTTTATGATTATATTTTCACTGTAATGTAAGATGACATCAGAATGTAGCTCAAGGTATTGATTGTTGATTTCTCTAGTATAAATCATTCAAAGGAAATCCTTGTGGAGTATGCAGTGCAAAACATTGTCTGTACCACTTTCAAGAAATGAAATCCTGTTTGGTATTATAAATAAAGATTTGACACTGCAGTGTAACGGTATGGTCCTAAAATAGTACTATATTGGTCATTACTGTCAGGATTATCAGTCGACTGGCAAAATAGAATTTTCTGGAGATACATATAGCAACTTTAGTCTTAAGATTGCAAAGAAGTTGAATTTGATGAAGATAACGCTTCACAACCAAAGTCTTATCATGAGTTCCTCTAGATGAGGGCCCAAAACTTCTTTGTATCTAGTTGTACATGTATTTTGAAGATACAAATTTGCATGTTAGAAGTGATGCAACAGTCCGTTTTTGGTGAAAATATCCTCCTAGCCACTTAGTGCTGGCATTAATGTGGTAATGTGGCAACTTGTTCCAGAACACCATAGTGCATTATCCAAGGTATTATTATTGCATTTCCTGTGGTGAATAACAAAATAATTGAATTCATTAATTTCTCTAAGAAACCAAGTATTTGTTTTACGTAAATGCACAATAGTGCAACAATCTGGTTTCTTTCAAAATTTACTTTGAGTTCCAATCCGTAGGTGGAGAAAACAGTGGATAAGATCAAGCATGCCTGTCAGGTTACAAGTAAAAGACTGGCTGCCTCAATGCAGGGCACTGGGATGGATTTGGACAAGAGGCTGGTAAGGAGTTGTAGATGCTGCAACTAAACAGAACTTCACATAATAATAATGATAATATTGATAATCATCATCATCATCATCATCCTTTTAGTCATTGTTAGACCTTTCAGCGAAACTAACACTGATTGTGACTAACTTGCACATTAATATTATCTGTAAAAGTAAACATGTAAACTCTCTTTGGCACGGCACGATTTATTCATTCTACCATACACTTTTAAATGCCGCAGTGTCAGGTCATTGAAAGAACAATCAACTATCAAAAAACAATCAAATTTCAAAAGAAAAAACAATCCAGCTAGCTTATACATACTAATGAGCATACGCGCACACAGAGTATATGCGTATATACGCATACGCATACGCGTATATACGCATACGCATACGCGTATGTACGCATACGCGTATGTACGCATACGCATACGCGTATTTTGCGTATATTATGGGACGCTTATTTCTGAGCGGTACTGTATTGTGGGTATAGTTTCTAAAGAAACTGGTGCTGCATCGGTGGGGAATTGAAACACAAGAAATTGGGTAAATCAAACAAATTGTTTAAGTAAGTTATACCACAATAAGGTAAAAGGGAGGTGCTGACGTTTCAAGCGTTAGCCCTTCGTCGAAAATGTCAGCACCTCCCTTTTACCTTATGGTGGTATAACTTACTTAATCAATTTGTTTGATTTACCCAATAACTTGCACATGTCTCCCACATTTTGGTGTTGGCTACTTGTATTTGTTATGATTGTTTCTTTGCACTGTATATATCTGTTGTAATTGGCAAGAGAACTAAAGTTTTGGGAACATTTGTCATACATGCAAGACAGTTACGCTCTTCAGTTATCACTTTTGTAGGGGATTGTTACTGGTAGTCTGTTTTAAACAAGTTGATAGAGCAGTAATTAAAGATATTGACAGTGGTTAGAATTTGTTTGTTGGAATTAGTTTATTTTTGGTGGTAATTTTGGTTGGAAAAGGTAGAGTATGTTATTAAGAATTATTCAGATAGAGGGCAGCGTTCAAAATGTTTCAAAACTCGCAGTTTCCAATTTTTCCCTCTCCATGTGACACAGTCGCTAACCTTTTGACATGATATTAGCGGTTAGAAGGCTGTTTTTCTCAAGGACATTCATGTAACAATCAACTACCCTTTTGAGTTGGTTCTTACAGCACAATCCTTGATATTAACTTATCCAGCACTGCAGATCATTGTTGTTGTTTTTTGTATTACCTTGTCTTTTTGGCTCGGGATTGTCACTTATCAAGTTTTGCCAGTTCCTCAGTCACTGTTAGGGTATTGTGAGTTTCTTCTCGGTTTATAACCTATGTACTGTTGGGATCAATAGTATAGTAATAGTTTGATCTTAGGATCATTGACATCCTATCATTTGCCGGGCCATTTTGGCCAACTAGAATTTTTTGATGCAGCCAAAATAAACAGGCAAACTTTTATATTCATTTCCATCATTACAAAAAAATCATCATTTATCTAGAGTTTCAATGTCTGTTATAGGCTGTAATATTCTACAAGCCATTGAGAGGGTCAGATGATATTGTTATGTTATGGCGGCAGATGAGATCAGAACTTATGGTAATCAAACAGCACAAAACTTCATTCTCTTTTTGGTTTTGACAGAATATAAAGCACATTACTACATACTTTTTTAGCATTGAAATTAATTTTTTCAGTTAAGCAATCCAGTTGATGCCTTAACTCTCCTTCCTCAATGGCTCTAACTGCAAAGAGCATTCCAATTAACAAATTTGTTTAAATTAGAAGCACTTTTAACACTTCCTTACGCCCATATAGTTTTGAAACTCTAATAATTATTATGTTTTGTTAAATCTCTTGGGCTTTGCTGATGCAAAATGCTTTTTTTAATTAAAACCTATTTGTCAACTGGTGAAAAAAATGTGTAGCAATTAATTTGTTATCATGGTTGTGAGTAAAGGCTATGGTTCTGTAACAGCATCTGTTGCCTACAGCGTATCAAATCCAGAACTAATAATCTTTAATAACTATTATTAGTTATAATTGTAATAATTACAGGCTATTATTAACATATACATGTATGTGTAGCATATAGTTTTGCTTGGTAATTTATTATCTTATGCCGCGTTCACACCAACTAAACTTGTTTAGTTAAACTAGGTTTTGAAATTTTCAAAACAGCCTCCCAAATAATTTATGTGTAATCTTTACACACAATGAGAAAACGAGTGTAACAGTGATTCATTAGAAATAACTTTCAAGTCAGTAGAGAATTTACACAGAGCTGTTTTGCACAAAGTGATTCAAAACCATGTTTAACTAAACATGTTTTAAACATGGTTAATTAAGCTCCGGTGTGAATGCAGCATTAGACAGGTAGGAGACAAACATTTTTCTCCTTGTCTGGCAATATAAATCAGTGTATGTAGATATTTGCATACATTTACGTGATTGTAACATCACTGGTAGTTGGGGTGCACAAACTTACTTTTATCCAGTTAAATGAAATGTCCTACTGTGAATAAAATCTGTGTGACCAATGATCAATGGTAAAAAAATCATTGTTAATGTGGGATGAGCAACATTTTTTTTTGGTTCTATTGAAATTTTATAATTCTAATTTCACTTGATTGGCCTAGGTTGGTTAAGTGAAGAAAGAAAGCAAAATGACAACCCCTGTATTTCGTTTAGGCGGAGTATACACTGGATCAAGCAGTATTCTGAGAACATTTTGAATAATTGACTTATACCCTATTCACGCCAAAGCTTAAACATGTTTAAATGCTGTTTAGTTAATCACGGTTTGAAATTGTTTTCGTTCTAAAAAGCTGCTTACTGACGTTGTCAACTACAAACTTAGCACAAAATAGAAAGAACATATTAAAGTTGATCTGAATCCTGTGGAAAAGCCCGTGTTTCACTGTTCGGTCACCAATTTTCATATTTTAAAACCTGACCAACTAAACATGTTTAGTTGGTGTGAATGAGGCATTAGTTTATGTTTCAATGTGTATCTTTCACTTACATTACATTATTGCTTAAATCTTCTAGGGGAACATTTAGTCCACTTTTCTGAAGCAGTTTTATACTGTACGTTGAAATTATTAAACAAAATTATTTGAATCTTAAATATTAAGTATGTTGTGCGGATATTTTATAATATTATTAATACGTTGTAGTGTCTTTGTCCTGTTTTCATCATCAGAGAAAACTTCATCAGACTGCGTTGTCCCAGAGCATGTTAGAATCAAGTTTACAGCTTGGGGATGGTTCCCTTCTAGGGTGAGAATATCACTGGTATTTTACAAATAGACACTGATTTTCTATTTTAGTAATTTAAAAAATGGTAAATAGATGCATAAAATCACATTGTGGGAGATCAGTTAAGTGTCTTTCAGTTTCCAAAGATTTGCAATAGTGTTATCCCTCATGTCATTACTTTGTACAATGAGTTGGATGTACTAATGATCAGTGATAATAATTATGTGTATGCTTTCAAGTTCGTGGGACGTTTACATGCCAACAACAAGGAAAGATGTAAGAGACAGAAATAAAATGTTTTCATGTGATTCATGTTGCAGACAGGGTAGTGAATTCTACCAGGAGTGATTCTTTCCCCAAATCATTTGTGCTTGCTTAACTGTTTTCAAAAAAATTTGTCTGGGGAATGTTAGAAAACTGCCCATTGACAAGAAGATAAGTACCTAATGGCTGCATATTTTCAAAACTTCATTCATAGGCTCTGATGGGTGTTTAGAACTCTGTTATATTTAGTTTCTCTGCCTATAACTAAACTACTCATAATACTCTGTATTTGTCAGGGCAGTGATGCAGAAGTCAGGAGAAATACAGGCTTCGTTAGCAAGAGAACTTGCAGAGTATGAGATGATAGTGGAAAAGGAAGTATTAGCACCAATGTCTTCACTTTTGGAGGTTATTCAAACTCTTTCTTTATGAGACGTTCAAAATTTATTACTTCATCTCACAGATATTCTCAGCCTTTTTTACTCTTTAACTTTCTATGTCCCAGACTGACTTACCAAACATCACACAAACCAAGAAGAAACTGTCCAAGACTAGACTTGACATGGATACTTGTAGATCAAGGTAAAGAAACCATCCAGAGTCTATAATATTCATAGTTACTGTGACTATTATAGTCTCTATGAAATCAATATTTTAATTGTTTTAGTAAAGTTGTCTTTTATGAAGTCAGTTTTGATCAGTCAATAGTGATAATTAGTGCTCATGGATGATGAGGGGCCATTTCTTCAACTGGTGTTCAGGAGCATGTCATGTAGAAAGTTTGAAGTTCTGAATGCCAGATGAAACACCTTCTAAAGTTTATGTATTCAGTCTCTAAGCCAGGTATCTTAATAAACAGGTCCGAGAGATGCTATGAGTATAGCAAGGTTAGGCCCTGTTATATACTTGCTTTTATTAAAACTCGCATCTTATGTAGTACTTAAGTTAAGTTAATTGGTTTTTATAACTCAGCAGGAAAACTCTCCAGACATATCTTGATGTACTTACCTCTATGTAAGCTATGTTGTATCATTTTTTGTTTTTTCATCTAGATGGATGGCTGCTGTTAAGGTCTCTCATGGAGCAGGTAAAGACATGTTTACTGCTGCAGCCAAGGCAGAATCCTTGAAAGAAGAGTTTGAAGTAGAGACAGCGAAGTTTGAGGCCTGCCAAGTAAGCTACACATATGTGCAGTTCAGTAACAAAGATTGTAACAGTTTTTTACATGTAAATTGTTGAGGTCACCAGTTTCGTTTTGCATTCTATGTCATCATTTTTGTTACTGATATCACAGGCACTGTATGCACATGTTTCAAGTGATTGTCAGTAAAGTTTTAATCAATTAGTGCTACATACATTTGTAGCTGTGCTTATTTATAGTACCTAATTATTATAAGCTTGTGGCTTTGACAGTTTTCAAATTGGAACAAATTTGAAAATGTTTGAAGAGTTCCTCTTTTTCTTCTTTTGTCTTATTTACAGTACTGCAGTATTCATTGATTTACTTTATTGCAGGATACTCTTACCACAGAGTTATTAACATTTGTTTCAAGAGAAGGAGAATACACCAACTGGATTATCAAGGTAATGTTTTGGGTCTTATCCTTTACAATGACAATAATGCTTTGGTAATTTAAAATTTTCAGGTCAACTACTGAATGTCAAACTTGGTAGTGCAGTTTTTTGTTTTGGTCAAAACATTTTTTTAAGCAATTGACCCTTAAAGTTTGAAATGCATTTTGTTTGATCTTGCCAGGAAGCATGCTACATTTTCATGTACATGTACTGTAGAGTTTCTTCTTTGAGATACCTCTTTGGTCTTGACCTCTTTTATTTACCGGTGTTTTTATATTGATGGGGATCTTGAGATGGAATTACCATAACATCTTGAAACTAGACAATTTGTATTTCATTGTGTGTGGTATTGTTTTGTTAGTTCATAGAGGCACAGTTGGAATACCATAAGAGATCATATGCAGCTCTTGACAGTATTTTACCTACATTAAAGTCACTATCTGGTAAGAATAAGTAAAAATTAGTGCATGCTCCTCCGACATTAAATATTATTTTTATATTATATATAGGGTGCGTGTTATACACGGGTAAATACGGTAATCATGAGGACTTATAATAATAGTAAATATTATCAATGGTCATAATAGATTGCTGTGTAAAAATCAGTTGTGTATCTCAAATGGGAATCATTATTGTATGTGATTTGATTTCCAGATGAGTCAGAACTTCAACCAGTTTTTGGTTGTTTGCTGGAGGACCATTTGCGAATTCACGAAAGGGAAATTTCATTTGTCATTGAAGAATGCGTAACGTTTTTACACGAAGTAGCCATGGATGTTCAAGTAAGTCTCAGATATATAACTGTAATTCAGCCTGGAACCTTCCCAAACTCTAGCTCATAAATGTCACTTGTTATTCCTCTATGCTTAGTATTTAAATTCCATTTTTGATAAAACCAAATCCAGAAAGTTTGTCCAGAATTGTGGTAAAATATGTTAAGACTGCATTGAAACAATTTGATGTTAGTTTGACAACAGCAGAGGGCAATTAACCCTTTCACTCCCAAGGGGTCTCCATTTGACGAGTAAAATCGTCTGGCGTCAGACAGAGTAAAATCTATAGAGTCACTCGTGGGAGTGAAAGGGTTAAGGGAGATAGTTTTTAACCCTTTCACTCCCAAGGGGTCTCCATTTGACGAGTAAAATCGTCTGGCGTCAGACAGAGTAAAATCTATAGAGTCACTCGTGGGAGTGAAAGGGTTAAGTAACTTGTAAAATTCACCGTAATTATTCGATTTTTTTTTTTTGGTAATCCATTCATAGAGCTCTGCAAATTCAAAGGAATCTAATATAAAATAGTGATCTACAATGTACCTTGAGCACATGTGTTACAGCAGTTAACAGTATGTTTTTTTTTTTGTAGTTTGTAAAGAGGTTTCATAAGTTCCCCTCTATTGCTAACAAAAATTGTTTGATTATGTTTGCTTTATAGGGTTTATTTAGACTTGCTGGTAGTTCTATAAAAATACGAAAACTCAAGGTAATGAGAACTTCATCATTAAATGAGGTTTTTGATTGATCATTTTTGTGACTGAATTGCAAGGTAATCATCTTTCTTGTTTAACCTTTGTAGGCAGAATTTGATGCTGGCCTAGTTGATTTATCAGAATTTGACAATGATGTTCATGTTGTTACAGGTATTCTCCCCTTTAGTATGTAATTAGATTGCAAAGTTGCTGAGGGCAATATGTTTTCTGGACCCTATCAATTTGCCTTAAAAAAGGGAGATTACAGATGTTGAATTTAACATTCCACTTAGTTTACGGTAGAGAAATTATTAGTGTTTGCAGAAATTAGTCTCACGAAAGTGACATCAATTTTATGAAGCTCCATCAATTTCACGAAGGGTAAATTCTCTGTAATAAGGTAGGGTGCAGTGAACAATTGTAGTGGCTTTCTTTTGTAGATGAATATTTTAACACTTATCCTGGTTATTCATCTCCTTAGGGGCACTAAAGCAGTATCTTCGAGAACTTCCAGAGGCTCTTATGACCTCCAGATTATATAATGAATGGATTAAGGCTTCATCGTGAGTCCACTTTATTAGTGTATTTCTTTATTAATCATTATTGCTGTTTTAAATAATTGTGTGATTGAAATTGGTTGTCTTACATTTTTTTTTTAGTTTTTCTGAAATTTGCTATGTTGTCAACAGAATCCAAGAAAATGGCACAAAGCTACAAGCTTACTGGACATTAGTAGACCAGATGCCCACTGTATACAAGACAAACCTTAAGTAAGTTCTAATCGTATTACCATATTACTATTACTATCATTTATTATACAGAGGTGCTTATTATAATGTTAAGTAAATAATAATTAGAAAAGCAAATTCTTGCACACAATGTTGTGAAGTGTGGCTTTTTAAGCTGTTTGAAAAAAAAATGCACTGCAGTGCCACTTGGAGTTAAACTTTTAAGTCATTCAGCTTGGATATTTATTGTACCTTTATCAATTATAATGGAATATTAAATGTGGAATATTTTGATTGCACCCTTTTGCAATAACTAAGCTTCATAATGAACATGGAATTCAAAGAACTTAACGATGCATCATGCACAATATTTCAGATGCATTTACAAGAAAAATAAATCAAAGTTACAAAAATAAAATAAATATCTCGGAAGTATTTTTAAACCAATCTATGAGGTTCTTTTTAGTATGTCTAATGATAGCTTCATTTCCATAATGTCAAAGATATCACCACAAACTATGTGGTGCTATGCTTAGGTTAATGCAGACTTATAGTCCCAGGGATAACCTAATAGTCAGAATTACAGCTAGAACAAAAAGAACAGGGAAGAGTGCAATAATACGACCGCTCATTTATATGCATAATTGACAGCACTGATAACACTGTAAGTTCACAGTGAATTCTTGGTACTTACACCAGGAGTGCATCAATAGGAGCCTCTATCTCCACTAATTCCTTGAGTCAAGCTTTCCCAAGTAGATTTATCTTTAGAATGACTTTCTCTTGTGAAAAGGATGATTTTTACGTCTATGCGGGTATGTAACCACAGAAAAAATAGGCAGACAAAGGGGGAAAAACTGCATTCTGTCCTTCCTATGTTTTCCTTTTACTGTACAGCCATTTTGCAAATTTTACAGCCGATGGGATCTGAGTATCAGTAAACGAGAGTTATTGAATAACCTTACCAGACATGAAGGGTTGGCATAAAGTAGGACATTGCAGTTTTTTCAATATCGTTGGGAGAGGCAAGTTTTGGTTGTCTTTATTACTGTCATGTGGCAATCACAAAATCAAAATGGCGTCTATATGTTGTGAATGTGGATCGCTTGTGAAATCACTGTTAAAATGGCTCGGAATTTCCACTTCAGAACTAAAAATTCACTAAAATGGATGATCTTAGAGTACAGGCAAAGAAACAAAGAGAAAGGTAGTCCAATTATTTTTAACTTTGTATTTCGCATAATTTACATTGCAACTTTTCAAAACTCTGTAGCATAGTTGCACATCGCGCATTCAAACCTTTACTTTTGTTGCCCTGGTCAGTTTTAACTTGCCACTTGTGACCGTGCAACTACCAATTCTTAGCCCTGCCTTGAGTTCTGCTGCGTATTCTGCCAAAGAGAATGGACAGGAGAAGCTTGAAACATGGCACAGGGATCTGAAGTCTGCCGGTTTTAGTTGTGAGTTAACTTCTAGATCTCTCACCCTGACAAGCATACAAGCACTTCTACCAAACTTAAACGACCCACCAATCCCAGCAAAATTCTTGAGGGAAATGCTCTGTCTCATACTTCAAGAGAATTTATTCCAGTTCTGTTGATAAAATTATTTACAAACCCATGGCTGAGCAATAGGTACTAAGATGGCCATACTAAGAGCCCCATGAAACTGATAGTCTGGAAGGGATGCATTGACAATATATTCCCCTTGTGGAATAAAACCAGAGACACAATAGATGACTTTTTTACAAAGGCAAATAACTTTAACAGCATGATCAAATGTATGGCTGAAATATCAGAAACAGAAATTACATTCTTTGACTCAAAAGTATACAAAGGTAACAGATTCCACAAAGAGTCTATCGTATCCTTGACATGCAAACACACTACAAAGAGACACGAATTTCTATTCATGTCACCCACCAGGCGTTAGCAAAGGATTCATAAGGAGAAGCACTACGACATCTACGAATGAATTGCTCTCACACTATGTTTGATGAAAACATGAAAAACCTCAAACTACTCCTTAAGAACAGAGAACATGGTGGGAAGACACCTCTCTGACGTGCATGAATTTCACCAAGCGATAAAGGTTGAAAAACAAAAAAACAGTCAGTACAATACTGCCTTTTGTCACACAATACCACCCAGCACTTGCAAATTTGAAATGGCATCTAGTTCAAACCAACTGCATCCTAGAGAATTATTTAAGGATCCTCCCCTATTATCATATCACAAAGGAAAATCCCTAAAAGATATCCTGGTCAGAACTAAACTCTGAAGACACACAATCATTTGCAATCTTGACAAACAGCAGGAGTGGCACAGGTCCATCAAGCTTTTATTAATACTTGGCTGTTGAGACGGCATTTTCCTTTGCAGGTTTTGTCCTTTTACCATAGATGGAAGGCGTTCTTTGGCGAGCAACATTCTCTGCTTCAAATTCGTTATCAGGGGATATGCTGTATTCGCTCAACAAGATATCGACCGTATTAGAAGTTTCTCCCGAAATATCATCTAAGTGCTCTTCCCTCTATGCTATTTTGAATAAAATGTCCACTGCTTGATGCAATTGATACATCTGTGAAAGCTCTCTTTTGATCGGGTCTTTTCCCCCAAGAGCCATTCTAAATCCACTCGGGAGAGGGTTGCCCCCAAGGCTTAGTATGGGAAATAGAGGTTACTGTTGATGGACTCCTGTACAAACCTACTTTATACTTGTTTTTCTTTTATCAGGTACCTGATAACCTTTCTTGGAAAACTTGCTGAGAACAGTGAAGTAAATAAAATGAGTGCAAGTAACATTGCCATTGTCATTGCACCAAACATCATTTGGTCACCAGAAGATGATGGGTTGGTTTCACTTACATCCTGCTTTTACTTCAGTATTTTCAGTTTTTCTGGTTGTATATAATTCTTGCCAATTATTTTATTTGGGGTAGTGTGAAAAAGAAAAAAAAAATGAAAGATTGAGATAAAACACCTGATGACAGGTTTCCCCAAACTTTTCCCCTTGACAAACCCCCTGAAATTCTTGATTTTTTTAGTGTTAAATTGTCAACTTGGAATTCTAAAATTTTATAGGTTATAGACATTTTTTCCTTGCTTTGCATCTCAGTTGTATTAGTTCTTCTATTTCACTTGTCATTAAATAGCCTTTTTTGCTGTCCTATTCTTTAGTGGTATGAATGTACAGCACACAGGCATCCAGTCATCCATTGTGGAAGCATTAATTCAACACTACAAATGGTTTTTTCCAGGAGGTGTGTTCAAAGTTAAAAGTGTGCATGCAGTAATAGAATCAGTGTAGTGGTACCTGCTCACTTACAAGAATGTAATAGTTGAACATAAAGCTGAACCCTTCATCACTGAGACATGATTACTCTTGCAACCACAACCAGATAACTGATTGCCAAAAGAAATGAGAGTGTTAACTTGACTGTTTAATATATAACTAGCAGGGGTAAAAATTAATTCCAGTGCTTGGTGGCCAGTCGGGCCAGTTTCCTTGAATTCGTAGTGGCCCATCCCAAAATGAAGTAGCCCTCGATTTTTTTATTTTTGAGAGTCACATGGCAATCACAAAATTAAAATGGCGTCTATATGTTGTGAATGTAGATCGCTCGTGAAATCACTGTTAAAACAGCTTGGAATTTCCACTTCAGAACTAAAAATTCACTATAGAGTCCAGGCAAAGAAACAAAGGGAAAGGTAGTCCATTTAAACTACATATTGAGTTTTATTTTTAACTTTGTATTTTGCATAACTTACATTGCAACTTTTTGAAACTCTGTAACATTGTCGCACATTGGGCATTCAAACCTTAACTTTTGGTAGCCCTGGTTAGTTTTGACTTGCCATTGGCAACCATGCGACCGCCAATTTTTAACCCTGAACTAGAGCTGTTATAATGATAAGGTCATCTGCCATCAATCTGTCAAAGAACTTGTTGATAGGCTGCCATAATGAACCTTTACCCTGATCATTGTTTTTGGGGGAGTGGGAGATGTAGTCACGACTACTTGAAACAGGGCCATCAAAATATATTTTCAGACAAATTTTGAATGTCTGTTTATGGTACTGAACAACAGATTTCTGGTGAGTTTCTGGCAACCAAGATGATTCTTTTTCAATCTTGTAGGGATTCTGTTATTTAGATACTCAATTGTGATGTGATAATTTGTGTGAAAATTTGTTTGAGTGTCCTTGGTTTCAAGAAGTCGCACTGTAAGGAGGTTTATTTTTAAAATAAGACGTGGCAACAAATTTTTTGCATGTTTTTTTTTCAGTTTGTCATTAGTTTCTTTAATTAACATTCCTTGTCAAATCGTTTAACAGAAATTGATTTCACTCGTAAAACATCTTCTGAAACAAATGGAGTGAGTCAACTAGAGCGCACGTCATCTTTAGACAAGCCTGTAAAACCAAAGAAACCCACAGCAGAATTTAAGAGTGTCACAGGGGATTTCTTGGAAGAAGTTGTAAGCTTGATAAATATGAAAACCACTGATGACTCTTGCCCTCCAATAGACAAGTAAGTCCTAAATAGATTGAAATTTTGTATGCCAATCTAGGTTTATCCGGTTAAATCCTTGAAATAGCTCTTTCACGGTGTTTTATGCTGGAAGTACCATGCTTTGGAATAATTAAGTTAAGGTAAATGTTAAGAATTGAAGGTTACAGCAGAATGGAAGGATGTGGGATGAAATTTTAAACATTACTATTAGTATGTATCTAAGGCGAGAGAATATGTTAAATAGGAGTAAGCCTTGTTCCCACATATTACTAGATTAGCTCACAGTGAAAGTGACAAGTACATTACTTCTTAATAGTTTCAGTATAATTACATGTTGAAAAATTGACGGTTTTCTTTAATTTGTTTCATAGACCAGGTGTATCATGCTAAAGTGTTCTTTGTTCAGATCGGAGCTCAACTGGAGGGATTTGCAATAATTAGGACCTTGAGGTCAAAAGAAAAAAAAGTTCAAAAAATTGGAACTTTTTCCTTTGATTCACAGGCAGTAATAAGAGATGTGAGGGTTAACCATACATGCACTTTTAGGTAGGGTTGGCATCAGTGCCGTATCAAGGGGAGGGGCTGGGGGGCCTATGCCCCCCCAGTTTTGATCCCAAAAAGTAAAAACAGACCTGTATAACATGGTTTTGCAGAGCAGGTAAGAAAGATGTTTTATTATATAAAATTGAGTGGTAAACCAAGTTGTAGCAAATTGATAAGTATGAACACACATGTGGATATAAATGGTACTGGCAGGGGAACGTTTTCATTGATTTGATACCACTTGATACTTGGTGCACCACTCAATTCTATATAATAAGAATAGTATGTCGTAGCTTGGAGATACAGAATTTCCCTTTGTGTGATGAAAAATATGTCCCAAGTGAGTGTGGCTGTGTAGTATCTTCTATGTCATCACTGACTCAAACCGTTTTTTCTTGCACTCCCTTAGCTCCAACTTATCAGAAAAAACAAAAGCACCAGTCACTGATACAGAGCAGAGAAATTCGTTGCAAGTTACGAATACTCCTCCAGAGAGAAAAAAGAGTGCCCCTCCAGTTTCTGTGAAATTCATGGGTTCAACAAGTCCAACCCAAACTTCAGGTGCTCCTTTACCTGGACCAAAACCCACTCAAACTTCTGTTGGGCCTCCACGACCAGGAAACCCACCACCACCTCCTCCCCCATCAAAGCCACAGAAAAGAGAAAGTCGATGAATACTTATAGTGTCTCATGCATATTTTCTATTTCTGTTAATCAATGACTCTAAACTACCATGGTTGGTTCCCAGCCATCAAAGGCTGAAGGATGTACATGTATGTATCTTGTGCCTATACTCCGATCAGATTTGACTCTCTGTTTTATTCCAGTTACCAATAACTATGACGTGTTGAAGCTATGCTTAAAAATCGGAAGTTGGGGTATTTTATAGGTAGTTATTAAACCTTGATTGAAGGCTCCAAAGCAAAACTGTAGTATGGTAAGATTTAGTTGTGAATTATAGGATCTAAAATTTTACATGGACTTTGCCATCTAATACCAAACTTGTGCCCTGTATATGTTTTTTTGTTGTTGTTGCTGTTTGGCATTCTGCTTTGGTGAAGTAATTGAAGATATGCAAGAACAACAATTTTCACTGTGCTGGCTGGCTGTTGGGCTGGGCAGGGCAGAATCTTACGCTTTTGCATGCTGCATTATTCAGAAATGAAATGCTAAAACAAAAAAGTAAATGCAAGCATTGGCCTCCTATTACTGTAAATCACAAAGTCTGTGCAAGAATTTAGCTGATTCCAATCATATGCATTTCCATTACAATTGACTCCTGGTAACTCAAATCCTCACTAACTTGAACCTTGGGTTAACTCCAACCAAGATTGTTTTTCCCTTGATTTCTGAAAAACATTTACAGTGATTTTGCCCTCTGTAACTCAAACCTCTTGCTAACTCGAAGCAATTTTTGTTTTCCTTAAGGTCCTGTTCTGTGTAACTTTACCCGCAATAACTCGAGCTGTGCGTGTTAATACCTCACTAAACAAAGCAAGATTAAAACAGTGTATCATAGCGTGTTTATGGAGTTTGATACCAATTCTTTCAAATCGACCCTTAGAAACTTTTCAAAAATAAGAGACTATTATAGATAAGCTGAGAAGCGTCACGGCGTATTAACTGACTATTTTACTCTGTCTAACGCCTGTCTGCTGCTTTGTTTTTTTTTTGTTTGTTTCATGTTATGCTATCATTTATACAGCAATGACTAACAAATATATTCCTCCAATTTCACTCGACTTCTCTATACTGTAATGATCAAGATTAATTAAATTGTGCTCTGTATGAATAGAAAAAACAGCAAACATTATTTTCCTTATTTCAGAAAGTTTGTTCTCGGCTCCCAATAACTCAAACTCCTGATAAGTCAAACCTTAATTTTTCTATTTCCCTTGAAGGTTCAAGTTACCGGGAGTCGAATGTAGATCCAAGTCGTCACATATGACTATGGTCACTTTGGAGGCTTCAATTACTGTTTTCTTGGATTGTAAAAAAAAAATAAAAATAAAAACTTGCATTTCCAAATTTAAGTGGAAGTTCAAATATAAGTAGTTTAGTTGGAAAAATTCACAATGAAAAATGAATAAATTAGTAAATAATCCCAGCAAAATGACTTTGAAGGAATTAATGGAAAATTACTATGGTATGGCCCATCATTTGTGATATAATTTGGTTTGGTACTAATGTGCTGGATTTCGTTTCTTGCTATAAATAGAATAGCCAAGGACTACATCTTAGAATTATTCCTTTTTATAAAATAACTCGGATACTATGCACGTGCTGATTGGTGGAAAACCTATGGGTTATTATGCTGGTAAACCGAAAGAAAATTGAAACATTTTCTTTTTTATTTAAAGTTAGTCTATAAAAGCAATAAACCACAGTTTATTTGGGTTTACCGGCATAATAAACCACTTGGGATGTTGGTAGAACACTCGAAGGGCTTGTAAATCACTTGCCTACTGATTTGCAAGCTCTTCTGGATCAATATCAGTTTCTGGGCAACCGTGCACCTACCCCTCCCCTAAACCAACATTAACGCTAACTTTTTAACTCATTATAACTTGTTGGATTAGTGGAGGGGTAGGTGCACAGTTGCCCAGAAACTGATATTGATCCGCTCTTCTCATGTTCTTCCAACATCTCGGACGCTTTATTACACCAGTAAACCCATAGAAACTGAGGTTTATTGCTTAAACAATTTCAATAAAAATAGTTGTTTGTGAAATTTGCAATTAAAAGCAATCTCTAATGGTTAAAATGTCCTTTTACTTGTAATCTCTAGAGAAATCTGATGTGTATTTGCACTCTTCCTTGACAGTCCTGGTAAAAGTGTAATTTTTTTAGCAATTGCTTGTGGTAACATTTCAGCATTGAAGAAAAATGTTTTATAATTTTTTTTTTGCTTATATGGACGAAGTACATGAAACAGCTATAAAATCATGCATATTTTTCATGAAGTAATTAATCTTTTACTGATGTAGTGAGTGGACAAGGTCTGCACAGTTCCATAAGCTCTGCTTTATTGGTATCAGTTTAAATATGATTTTGCCTTGGACTCAAATATTTCTACATGATCTTATGATTGTAACCTTTAATTACATTTACACTATTATAAATTTACATTTCTATAATTTGCCTTTAAGTTGTTTTTCCAATGGGAAGCATTGTTTTTCAGTTATATAATTCATGTATGTTTATATTAATTTTGATACCCTTTATACTCTCCAGTTCTTTTTGGAAAGGTAAATGTTTACTACAGCATATTAATTCATTTATGGCTTTAACTCAAAAATTAAATGTAGGGTTGTGAACTAGAGTTTCTGTAAGTAAAGAAAATATCATAAGTGTGAAGAATATTAGGTAAGTCAGAATTTTAGTCATTTTGTAATAAAAGTATAGTTTTTTTTAAGTAAAATAAATGTGGTGCTATTATCAGCTAGTTAATGTCTTGTGTTCTACAGCTGTGGTCTCAAGTCTGTGCTTTTAAAGTCCATAAACTGTTTGAAACCCAAATATTATAAAAATAATGACACAAACTCATCACAATAGAACTGCTGTGAACAATCAATTCAATTGGCTTATTTTTCCATGTTTTCAGTTTAAGTAACATCCACCATCCATTTAATAATTATTTTGAAATAGCATTGCATTTTGTGGGAATTGATAGCTACATGAAAGTTTGAAACTTGTAAATCTGGGTCGGGTTGTTCAAAGTAGGGTTAAGGTAACCCAGAGTTAGTGCTAAATTTAAAAGCACATTCAGTACAATTCTTTTTGAATACCATTTGATGATTGTATACTCTGAAAAAAATAGAGAAAGTTATCAGAGGAAAAGACACGCGCGTTAAAATTTAACCTTGGATTAGTGCCAATCGGCCTTCAAACAACCGGTCCCTGTTTTAAATTTAATCACAGGCCTCCCAAGCTCCTTATTTGAATTTTTTTGAATGAAAGTCCAAAGGTTTTTTTTTTCACTTAAAGTTGAAATCTAACTTTTTCAACAAAACAGACGTTCTTTGTCCCTGTGTGGTCTTTTATTTTGTTTGCCCTATTCACAAGAGATTTCGGAGCAATTTTGGTGAGTTAGCATTATTGCAGTTTTGTACTGTTGGGAAGGCTCATGAAAAATTTTATATTAAAGTGACAGACTGACTTGCTCTAAATTTTCAGTTACATGGCAATGCATTGCATGTTCAGTTGCAATCAATCAGTGCATTGCAGGTTGCGTTTAGAGTGTCCTCGTATATAGCGGTACACAAGAGCCAATACAAAAAACCAAACAATACATTACAGCTAAACAATGACTCCTAAACAAAGAAAACACAATGGTAATTCCCTGGTGTACCGGTATTTGAGGACAGAACGCAGATTACATCTTCATGGCTCTCTGATGACAGGGTGAAATTGTGATGGCATTCCCTGTTTTATATTTGTATGCCTACTTTACATTTTTTTTTTGTTATTTATATGTATTTCTGATGATTATAAGTGTCGACAGTTTTGATTGTCACTTCTTTAATACACCTCCACATGGCACCTAGGGGAAGGTATGTTTTTTATTGGGGGGAGGGCTGGGGCCTCAGAGGGGAAGGTCATCAGTGAAAGTGAGCACCAAAAAAGGTAGGGCCATAAGTCATGTGAGCTATTGAAGGGAGCGTCACACATCTTTTCCAGAATTTTTTAATGAGAATTTTTGTGACGTTGCTTTCCATTTTTCTCACAGATTAAGTTTTTCTTTTCACCTACTTTGATTTAATTTCGTGTTTTATTATGGGTACTAGGTTACATTTCTACATGTACATTATGCCATGGCACATAGTTTTCTTTGGGATTTTTGAGTGTGTCCTTTAGGTGCGCTAAAAGCTCGTACATATGCATCTTCTATCTTTTTTCCTGTGGTACCGAGTGTTACCCTCAGAGAAAACGCCGAGAAAACTCTGGGAACGAATGTGGTGCTAATGTGGTTACTCAGCTCCTTTCTCAGCGCGTGATGTTGTTACGAATTCTTGCGGTGAAAGGAAGTGCTAGATTGAAGACATCAAAGTGCAAAAGAACTTTCAGTTGTAAATGTCACATGTCTACCCCTCTAACAAAGGAACTGACGTAGAATTGCCTGACTTTCCTCCCGTGAAGATGTTAAAACCTAAAGTTCTGTCTGAAGTTCTCGGACAAGTTATCAGCGGAGGAGTAGTCAGTTCGCTGTAAGTAGCAATGTACCACTATTCGATGTACTCTTGGTTTCTAAAATATTCTCTGAAGTATTTTTGGAGCAAATACAGAATACGGGGCCAGATTTCCACTTGTACAATAAAAACTGTTCGGCGTTCGCGTCGAACACTTATACAACGAGGTAGGTTTATCAGAGTCGCTGTGATATTTGATGATTTGGCAGTAGCCTGGATCCTTAGAGAACGAGGCAACGACCGGCGTTTCATTACTTCAAACGAGCGTACCATCTACTATGTCTGTTTGTCCTCCTGGTTGCAATATGCACTTTTGTTTTGACTGGCGGTTTTCTGAACCACAGTTCATATTCAAAAACACTGACAACAGCATTGATAGTAACAGTTTATGTACATTTAGAAAACAGTCCTAAGAAAATACCCGCGGAATGATTTCCGCACAGGTCCCTACTTTATTATGCATGCTGTAGCCATATTGTTTCATTCTGCAATAACAAAAATTGTTTACATGTGAACAATTCATCTGGTGCATGCATAATGAAGTAGGGACCGGTGAGGAAATCTTGCCATACCCGCGCTGATTGGTTATAATTCATGTTTCTATTAAACAATTAGATTATGAGCTCGAGATTTCTATCGCCTGATAGTTGATGAGGGCGCAGCCCGAGTCAACTATCACACATAGAAATCGAGAACGAATAATCTAATTGTTTTAGTATAAATCTACTAGTCGTTCAAACCTTTGTCTTTTCTGGAACAGCCTCGACCAGTAAACTGTCTAAATCTTCTTCATGGACACTTCGAAAACGTGAAGAAGCGGCCACTATTACGCTACTCACTATCTATCATAGAATAGATAGTGGGTAGCGTAGCCAATCAGAGCGCGGCATTTGATAGAACGCTAGTAGATTTATACTAAAACTCGATAGAAACACAGAACTAGACGATCTGTTGATGTAATGATGACGTGCCAAAGAGAATTTACATTTTGGTCATCAAAGCTAAAAAGTTGTTTTCCTTTTTTTCGTCGCGGTGTTTTCTAAAAGAAAAAGAAAACGTGGTAAGATTTCCGTACAGGTCCCTACTTCATTATGCATTCTGTAACTATACTATTCCTTTCTTCGAACACAAGAAATATTTGCACGTGCATTACACCAGACAAGACAGCTTCAGCATGCATAATGAAGTAGGGACCTGTGCAGAAATCATTCCAAACATGTTCTTCGTGTTTCTATTGAGTTTTAGTAGAAATCTACTTGCGTTCTATCACAAATGCCGCGCTCTGATTGGCTACGCTACCCACTATCTATTCTGTGATAGATAGTGAGTAGCGTAATGGCGGCCGCTTCTTCATGTTTTTGAAGTGTCCGTGAAGAAGATTTAGAAATTTTACTGGTTGAGGCTGTTCCAGAAAAGACAAAGTTTTGAACGACTAGTAAATTTATACTAAAACAATTAGATTATGAGCTCTTAATTTCTATGCGTGATAGTTGACTCGGGCTGCACCCTCGTCGACTATCACGCAATAGAAATCTCGAGCTCATAACCTAATTGTTTAATAGAAACACTTGTGAAAGTTTGGGTGAACTCGAAAAAGCTGTGGAAACACTCGCCTGCGGCTCGTGCTCCCACAGCATTTCTCGTTCTCCGAAACTTTCACTCGTGTTTCTATAACTCGATAGAAACACAGTACATGTTTTCTACTTCTTAATTATAATATAGCTAGGTTCTTACGCGTGCTCTGATTGGTCAAAAACCCATGTTTTATCAGAGTATAAAACATAGAAAAAGTATGTTTTATTGTTTTTCGCCACATTACCTGTACTCGACAATTCTGTAAGAGATGGCAAAATCATTTTCTTTGAAGAAATTCATGATGGAGTTCTCTGTGAAGCAGCAGAAAGTTTTGAAGCTGAGAATAAAACAAATAAAGAAGAAGCGAAAACAGTCGAGAAGTTGGTATTAAATGGCGTCAGTTCGTTGATCTGTGTGCTTCGTTGTCTCTACTCACGGCATGTAAAATCTATATCATAAAGCGAATAAAGAAGCCTAAGCCATGTATTAGACTGTGATTAAAACACTCCAGGCATTTGAAATCACTCAAGAAATGTAGAAAACAGTTGCCCGCGGCTTGTGTTTTCTGCATTTCACTTGTGTTCTCAAATGCTTGTCGTGTTTTATCACAGTGTAATACACGGCTTAGGCTTCTTTATTTGTTAAATAAAATAAAGCATGTAATAATATACATGAAAAAAGTGCTTGATTTTGATTGGCTGGCAGCAGTGAAGTTTAAGTGTAACACCAGTGCAAATTAGACATCGAAATTCTGGATTATGATTGGCTGAAAGACAATAGGAAATTTCCTAAGCCAATGATATCACATAAAAATGAAAATTTTCTTAGAAAACTTGCAGTATGCATGCATTATTTAGCAAAGTTATTATATATAATTACTATATAACTTGACATAAAGAATGCTGCAATGGGATTCAAACTCGTGACCTCATGATGACCTGTGCGATGCTTTACCAGCTGAACTAAATCAGCCATCAATGCTGGGAGCAGGTCAACAGTCATATAAGAAATGGTATCAACAATTTTTGTGTGTATAGTATTCATGACTTAAATCATATATTTGCACAGCAGTTTGAGATGTAATTGAAGATTTGGCTCTTGAAATTTTGGCACAATTTTTAGCAATTGCAATTTAGCATTATAAAACAGGATTTCAGCGTTCGTGTACCTGCAACCCAGTGACCTTTGGTATGGAGCTATTGAGCTGCTTGTTCATCACACAGTCGATCAAGGTGACTGGTTAGGTGATTGGTCCTTTATTCTGTTGTTATAATTAAGAATTATTCGCCGAAGGCAAAGTGATTAGCAGTGAATATTCACCGATAATCACCGAGTCTGAAGCAAATAATTGTTTTAATATAAATACACAGGTGATTATTTCATAAAAGAGAAAAAAAAAATGCATTGTACAACACGAAAAAATTTTATTTCATCAAAAGCGCGCAAACGACTGGCAGCCATTTTGTTCGTCAAGGTGATTATCGGCTGATAATCTGAGATAGCGAACCAATCAGAGCACGCGATTTTGTATAATCACCCGAGTATTTATACTAATTATTTATAACAAACTCGTTTTATCAGTCTTCTCAATCAGGAAGGATCGCTGTTAGCATATGCTGGATCAGGAAATAAGGAGGCTAACGTAACTGCAGCCATTGCTTCCAGTATCTGGGCAGCGTATGAAAAGAATGGTAAAATGGCATTTCATAATGAGGATCTAAAGATGATCTTCATGGATTGTGAGGTTCGTTTCAAGCAGAGATCACTGTGAACCTTTTTGATTGAGAGAGTAGAAAGGGTTCATATGTCTAGAATGTTATTTTACTGTAATTCACCTATTGATATTAATGAGGAAGGGGAGAGAGGCCAGGAATAACATTGGGATTGGACAAAGAAAGTTGACCCATGGTAGGGACTTAAAATTATGTCAAAGTTCTATGGGTAGTCAGCACCTCCCTTTTACCTTACGGTGGTATAACTTACTCAATCAACTCGTTTGATTTACCCAGTTTGTTCTATGGGTAGGGACTCCTGAATTTCATGCAAGCATTAGAAGCAGCATTTCAAAGCATTAACGTCGAGAATGTTTCAAGTTCAAATGTCTGACCTCTTGCTTGGCACCCTTCCCTCGAGCTTAGTTCATTGTAAGATGAATTAAGTCAAGCTAATAAAATTGATACTAGTCTATACCAAAATGGTTCACTGGTTTGTTGAGCACACTTTTAAATCAGTGTATTCAATTTACTGTACTGCAAACATGTTACATTTTAATCCACTTCGTCATTGTTTCTTGTGTGCAATTTTTTTCAAGGATATACTGTCAGTCAGTTTGCTACATGTGTACTGTAGTTTTTGAATTCAGGAATTGTCACGCACTTGTTCGAGTTACACAATTCTGGTGTTAAATCATTTTCCTCTTGAATGATGCTCAAGTGTTGTATTTATATCTGAATTCAACCTAAACTTTTGATCCCTCAGAATAAGATGAAATCTTTTTTATGACAGTCTTGCTCCATCTCTCAGTTATAATAATGTAATAATGTTTCACATGGATTCAAAAGAAATGTTATCCATTTTTTGATTTTCCTCTCAGGAAGGAAAGGTTGCCATCACCAGAGTGGCCAACTTGCTGCTTTGTTTGTATGCACAGCAATCTGTTGGACTTGGAATGCTCAAAGCCAAAGTAAGACTCTCCAGAATGCACTGTACAAAATTAGGTCTCGGGTACTAGTCATTTACAAATACAATGCATTATTTTTAACCCTGAGTGATATAACTCTGGATCTTGGAGGTATGGTTTTATTCTATTAAAATTTTCAATTTAAAGTGAGATAAATAGTTTTACCTTGATCTGTTTATTTTGCCTAAAGTAACAAAACAGAAATGTCATGTCATGTTTGGAAGTATTTTTGAACTAACTGGTATCAAGCCCCTAGACTTCCCCAAAATCACTCCTAGTGAAAAGGGATTGTAGCCCAGCTATTCATCAGTTGGTAGAACTGGATGCTTGGTAGATCCATGAATTATTTTTGCGCGAGTATGTTTCTAGCCTTCAATGTAAGGCAAGAGCATTGTATTTTAGCTGTTTTAGACTGTCAGTTTTGCCATGATGTGCAGATTTAACATGAGCTTGCCAAAAGCACATTCTTGAATATAATATATATATTGACATTGTATTCCTTATAATTTATATTCCTTGTTTGGTGCAAATCATTTGCATCCAGTGATAATACTGAATATCCAACTTAAACACAATTGTCAAGTTTGCTTCAGAAGTTACAAAAAGTGGATAGTTGGGACTTTTAGTGGGGATTAACCATCAAAGTATGAACCACCCTCCCCCGCCATCACTTACGCTATGTAATACTCCATGATTATTCCACAGGACTGGCCATTCCTAAAATGGCAGGCAAATGAACCAATTTTGTTGCTAACTTTGTGTTTCTTCCAACAGGCCCAAGCCTTGTTTGAGTATCTTGACCAACCACTTAAACAAATTGCAACATCATAAACCAAGGAAAATGCTATGTGATAACTGACTGATTACAGTTTGTTGGACAACAGAAATTATTTCTTTAAGCTTAATATCAAACCAAAGAGAAGAAAACACCATGAAAAAAGAAAACTGAATTAAATCTGGAACATTGCTGACCAACAGTGTAGCTTGTGGCCATTTTTTAAATGTCATCATGGTAACACCAAGAAAGATGAAATATGCATGGTAATGATGATAACAGTTCATAGTACCAATAAAATGTTTGATAAACATTTTTACACTTAACTGTGCTACGAAGTGTTCTTTCTTGGATGTGTACTGTCCTCTACATTACTGGAATAAACAGCCTTGAAAATATCCAGTCTCCTGCATTCGTCTTCAAAACATTGCCCTATGTGTAACACCTTTTAGCTAATATTGATAACCGATCTACCTTTATCCAAATTATAAAAAGTGCAATGTTGAACTCAAGAAATAAAATATGATCGTTCTTAGGTTCAACATTACACTTTCTACTACTGGTATATAGCCTTTTTTAGGCATTCATCCACTATTTTATTTTTGTGTGAAATGGGAGGGAGTAATAAGCTTCCCTTTTTGTGTTTAGGGGGTTCACATACTGGTCCAAAATACTGTACTGCACGGTATAAACGGTTTCAAGAGGGATGTGACAACACCTGAAGTTTTGAGTACCACCCAGTCGATATCAGTTTGCCTTGTTATTTTTTTAGAGCAACAATTAACTCAAACTTTTAGAAAATGCAGATTCAGTTGTAGTTGGTAAATAAAAATACAACAAACAGATATTGCAGATTAGAAGATAGGAGAATGAGAACAGAACCCGTTGCTAATAATTTTAAAATTACAATGTGCTTTTTAGTAACATGCATTTTTAATTTAAAAGATACAATTTTCAGCACAAAAATCATTATTACTATAAATTATTACTTGCAGTTCATCAGTTTAGGACCAATGAGTAAGCTTATCTATTGATTTCACTGGCAGTTAATCTCTTAAGAAAGAAGTCAGTCAAACAAGGGGCTGTATCATGAAACTTTATTTGGAATTAATCAACAAAAGCTGCCAATCCAGCCATTTAATACTGCAGCTGTTATTGGATAACATGAAAAAACAAGTTGTAAATAGTAAACATACTAGTTATATTGCATGCATAAATCATTCTTGAAATAAACTGAACATGTCCAGGCAATGCTAGATTATTACAATAACACTAAATTGAGATACAACAGTACAAAGCTATCTCAAATTGTTAAGTAGAAAGCCTGTTGTTTCCTAGGTAACACAACCAATATAATATAGTGCTAGAAGAACTAAAACACGAGAAAACTAACTAACAAAGCCCAGCTAAGCACCTAGTCATCGCTATCCTGATGCTTATCAGAAGATGCTGTTGGCTGTTGTGGTTCAGGGGACTTGGACAGCGACCGAGACTTGGATGTCCTGCGCTGACGCTGGGGAGACCGTGATGGTGAACGACTCTTGGAGCGCGAGTAAGATCTGCAGATCAGTGAAATGAGAAAAGAAATTATTGTTTACTCCAAATACACAAAATATTAACATATTATCAAGTTACAAAAGCCAAAACCTGTTCAATACTGTACAAATCTGCCAGCTATTACATTTGCCAAACCTTGTAAACAAAAATTGACAGTCAAAAAAACCAAGTGCCACAACAAAAATAAACTACAATAACTTTAACATTTCCATCCCAAACGGCATCATGCATAAGGCAATGGAATGACAACAAGGTAAGTTACAGTTACCAGTACATGTATTGACTTTTATAGTGTACTCTACAAATATCTTGATTTTCTGTCATAAAGGTACACCTACTTAGCCTTTCGTTTTGGAGAGCTGGAACGAGAACGTGTTCGTGAGCGAGGAGAACGTGATCGCGAGCGAGACCTGGAACGTGAACGTCTTCTCTGGCTTCGTCTTGGAGAGGGACCTCGATGGTCTTTGTCCTGAAGATTCATTTTCATACATAAATTATAGTAAAATAATATTTTTATTACTGTCTACAAAGAAATCTGCATTTTGTCTCCTAATACTACAATAAATGCTTACAGGTCTAAACTTACATCTTCAACCTTCTCCTTTAAATAAGCATACATCACAACCATGGTCTGTACAAAAGTTCAAAAATATTCTACTGTTCATTTTTTTTCTAATGTCTAAGCACATAAAGCAATAATCTTACTTAAAAAAAAATAGTCTGTATGGTCAACTAACCAATTTTGTACACTGGTTCATAAAACAGAAAAGGCTGTTTCTTTTGGAAGAAGACAAGTAGCCTAGACTAACCTAAACAGTTCCTCAGTTTGTGACAGAGCCTGGCACTTCACACCAGTGTCCCACAAATGAAAGTTAGCCATAAACTATAGTACAGCTGGACTTACCTCATACAGGCGAATTTTTCTTCCTCCCAGCTCTGTCTCGTCTGCCTTCCTAATGCAGTCCATCATATCATCTCGAGTCTCAAATTCCACATTTCTAGCAGCAGCAGGGACATTACAGAATAATTACATACACACAACATGTACAAATTCAGTTTCCCTTCAACTTGCACTAAAACTCTTGACAACACAAATCTCCTTTATTGAAAGTCTTACAGTGCCTAGAAGCAAAGTATGTGACTATGAAAGATAAGAATGCCACCACACTGGGAACTGCTACAGCAGGCTACAGTTCTTCAAATGACTCTGTATGACTAAGAAGCACTCAACATTCCAACATTACACAACCACAGTATTTACCAACTCTCCAAGTCTAAGAAAAGACACAAATTTCTTTCAAATTCATTTCACTTACCCTTCTCCTACTCTCTTTTTGTGTGCATCAGCAAAAGTCACTTTTGCATTCGCAACCTGACGCAGGTGGTCTTTGAGGTCCTGAAAATATAGAAAAGGGTAAGCCAAATAACACAAAAATTGTGGGAAGTTAAATTGCCCTTTAAACTACATGTCTAGCTTTCATTCCTTGTGGTCCCCCAAAAAAATTGACATCAGGTTTATATGTAGTTGTTTTGCATTAACCTTTACTTGTGGGTTATACAGACAAAATTATGGCAAAAATAAAACAATTTGTTCGCTTGCAACAAATTACATATTTTGTTCCAAAGAATTTGTATCTTCTGTGGGTCTTCAGAATAATATTATTCTACTGATAGCAGAGGTACAATGATTGTCACTTTGTAAATAAAATATGGCATGACCTTGCATCAGTAACCTGTGAATTGCAGGTTCATATTAGACATCAAACCAAAGCATTTATCCCCGTCAAGCTTTGAAACTGCCCAACTTGGGAAGAAAGGACAGGGCGGTTGCCTTCTCTCTTTCTTACCTGTAAATACCTCGTCAAATTCTCACAATTCACAGATTTAGTTTATCCTCAGAGATGACCTTCTCATCTATCACTGTACCCACAAGACATTTTGTCAACTCCCATCGATAAATTGCACGCTTTCACAACCATCACAAGGCAGTGACACACAAAAGGAACTTCTCTCAGTTAAGGAAAACAGCCAACATCTTTTGTAAGTTTGCTAAGTGAATATCAAGCGCTTATTCCTTAATGCCCTGTCAACAAACAAAGGGAAATTAAATAATGGGAAGCTGCCCTTATCAAAATTGCATTCTTTCCAGCTGTCAATGCAAATGTTGACATCTTTTTGACTGATTAAACAAGTGACCACAAAGGTCTTATAAATTTCTCCTGTTTCCTTATACTTCACTGATGCAAGACACAAGTATACCAGGCTTACCATGAACTAAAACTGGAATCAGTTCACACAAGGAAAACAACCAAAAACTGTACATGTGCACAGGATTTTGCACAACGTAAAAACTACTTGTAATGCAGAAATTAATGCATTAATAAAAACAGTGAAGTCTCTTGATGATTCTCACTGTATACACTTTAAACTCTAATGGCATTTTCCCAAGCAAATAAGAGTTCAGCAAAGCTAAAAAAATATGTGCCCTAAACAGACAGTTATTCATTCAGCTTTTACAGACCAGCAAATAACACCTCAACATCAATGAAAAGCAAAGCCAAGACAACCATACACCTTGGCACTAGACAGAAACTTTAGGAAGTTGAACAGTGCTATTTGAAATCATAAGTGACCTGTTACATTTACAGTGCTGCTGTATAATTCCTAAAATGTTCAGGGTATTTTATCTTTCAGAACTAAAGATTTCTATTGAAGGGGGAATCAACATCAGTGAAGGAGAACGCTGTATCTATAAACAACTGAACTGTTCACAATTGCATGCGTTAAACAAAGAGATTTAATAAGAGCCTCATAGGAGTGCAGGCTTGAGTCAACTCTACTCTCAATTGCATGGAAGAAACCTTCTACATGTACATATTGAGAGTGATGGATTATAGAAGAACAGTCACAACAGAATGATAAAAAGCTTCCTTACTAAGGCACTGTAAATCTAGGGCTTAAGTGTACTGCAGCAAAACTACAATAATTACCTGCCAACTTGTGCGACTGGACAAGTTTTCAACAATCACACGATGTTGGGTTCTTACAGGAGGACCATATCTTGAAGACCCGTGGGGATAAAAAATAAGTAGTATAAATATCTAAGGGTTTGACAGAGTACAATACAAGTACATATGATAATGATCATTACTGAAAGGCTTGGGGTACAAACATCTCAAATTTTCAGTCTTTTTGGATGTACTAAGAAATGACTGAAACTTGGCATGTACATGTACTGTAGCTTTTGTCTAAGATAAACATTGTTCTAAAGTTTTTCTGCTGGTTTGTTCTTTGCTTTTCATTTTGTAACTGATTACATGGCAGGATAAATGTTAAAAGGGGTAAACCGGCACCGAAATAAAGAACCAAAGAAATTTACTGCCAAAATTCAGAGCCATTCCCTCACAAGTTACAATAATCTATTTTCGAGGTCAAATAAACAAATATCCTTCAGGAAACAATGAAAATGCCAGTAATAATACCATGGTATGTAACGTATAAGACGTTTTGCTTAACTACTGTGATATCTGCATTTAAGAAACCAGTACATTGTGACAAATTAACCCTTTCACTCCCAAGGGGTCTCCATTTGACGAGTAAAATCGTCTGGCGTTAGACAGAGTAAAATCTGTAAAGTCACTCTTGGGAGTGAAAGGGTTAACAGCTGCCATGAGGTGTTACAACTTTGGCTGACAAACTGTAGGAGCCATCACTTTAAAATAGGGTGAGGAATAAAAAACAAAACTGGCAATTTGGAATTTAGTATTAAGAGATCAATAAATTCTGCTGCTGCAAATGCCAGTGCAGAGCACACTATAAATGCAACTACAATAAAATGGGAAAGAGCTTGGTTTAAAAAATAATGGAGAGAATGCTCAAGCAATCTTAAGGGTAAGATTTCCGCACAGGTCCCTACTTCATTATGCATGCTGTAGCCGTACGGTTTCTTTCTCAGAAATGTTTGCACGTGCACTTCCCAAAACAATTCAACTACAGCATGCATAATGAAGTAGGGACCTGTGCGGAAATCTTACCATCTTAAGTTCAAATACTGTTATTTACTAAAAAGAAAACTCAACAAAAGCCTGTTTAATACTTGTCAAGCCAAACTGGTCGTCTGCGATCTCCGCCATAGCTACTCCTCCCACGTCCTCCGCTCCCTCCCATTGGTCTCTTGCCACGAGCCAACTCAAGAGCCACCCTGAAGGCAAGTAGATACACAGAATAAAAAGTACTTCCTCAACAAATCACAAATCACGCAACAGCTACATAGCCGTGTGCACCCCACTGGACAATATGACTTATAATATAGACGAACAAGGAGATAGGTTTATGCCTAGATAAAACCGACAGATAGACAAACGCCATTTTAGCTTATCAGAAATTTGGTACACTCACAAAGAATCTCATCAAATTTCGAATTAAGCAAGACCTACTGAACAATATGAGATCTAGATATAAAATGACGATAAGCAAGGAGATACACGTATGTGTATGTCAAGATATACAAGTATACTGTAATCGAAATTAGCTCGTCGGAACAATCTGAAGGCACAAAAAACCTAAGCAAAATTAATCACGAATTGAACAATAGGACTTCTAAAATACAAAATAACTATAAATAAGGGTGCAGGTTTACGCTTATGACATATACTTCTATCGATATTTGCTTGTAAGTAGGTGCAAATATCGAGGCATATGTCCTTCCTGTACAACTGTCGAAAGGGTAAGATTTCCTCACAGGTCCCTACTTCATTATGCACGCTGTAGCCGTACGGTTTCGTTCTCAGAAATGTTTGCACGCTTCCCAAGACAATTCAACTACAGCACGCATAATGACGTAGGGACCTGTGCGGAAATCTTACCGTCGAAAGTGCTGAACGAAGCGTTTTCGTTTTTCAAAAGCCCCAAAACATTTTAGACCCAAAAAGTTTATCCTAGCACTGATTCTGCAAACCTGCTCTGTTTCTATGAGAAACAAGGATTGCCTTCTGGCGCAGTTTGATGGGCAGAAAGGGCTTTGTTCCCAAACTACGTATACAGCGGCAGTTGGTGCGCCCAAAACGTCCCGAAACGTTTCTGGTACGCTGGCATCTACAAGCGAAGGTTACACTTTCATTTTTACAATATTTCGAACCTTCTATAAGGAAGGAATACCGTTACACTAAGCTTGCGAGTATTCTGAAAAGTACGTGGGACAGGACTCTACAGAACAAAAACTTTACTAGTTTCAGTTACAAAGCAGCTCAGAAGAGAAAGAAATAAATTATACGACAGCTTTTTACTACTTTAATGAATTACAATACCTTTCCCCCAACAACTCTTTGCCATTCAAATCGTCAATAGCATCTTCTGCATCTCTGTAATCATCAAACTCCTATACAGGGAACACGATATAATTTAAATCAAACATCACTTCTTGAAGCCATCGCTGCTACATGCCTCGTGCATGCGTTTGTACATAAGCTGACTCACCACGAATCCATAGCCTCTTTTCAAACTGATATCTCTCAATTTCCCGTAGCCTCTAAGAAACTTCTCTATGTCACTTTCCCGGACATCCATAGCCAGCTTTCCAATAAACACCCGAGTCATTTTTAACTACTTTCAAATTCTCCGTTTGCATGCGAGCGAAATAATGGTGTCGTCGTGTCGTAGAACTCCCTTTCCTCACGTGA
Source organism: Ricordea florida (assembly GCA_949710005.1). NCBI lineage: Eukaryota > Metazoa > Cnidaria > Anthozoa > Corallimorpharia > Ricordeidae > Ricordea > Ricordea florida. The sequence continues at coordinate 29,747,937 of OX453275.1, read as the reverse complement.
TCGACCGCATTGCGTCGCGCTTGATCATCTCGTTCCCAGGATCTTCTCGCTCAAACTGACAAAAGCGATCAAGAAGCTCTTAATTGATCATGAATTGATGGGGTTCACCGTCAACCGTCAAACGGCCTAAAGTCTAGCCCTCAACCGTAGAGAGAGCGAGAGAGAGAAAAAAAAAACTATTTTCTTCTATCGTCAACTGCCAATAGAATAGATGTCAACCATCGAAAGGCCAAAAATTGAACCGTCAGCTGTTAAAAACGGATCTTTTTTAACCGTTAAGCGTAAAAGCACTACCCCATCAAGTTAACCGTTATGGGCCTCTATCAAGAGAACATGAGGGACTCTCTCCCTCATTTTCTCTTGCCTCTATTCATACCTCAAAGACACTTCATCGGATCAAAAAACAAATTTTCTAGCAGGGTCTGGAAGGGTATTCCCAGGATCCGGGATTTGATCAAAATATGCATGGTGTGGGATCAGCGCAAAATTTATTGACGGGATTTGGGAACTGACAACTCTCCGGGAAGCGGGATTCCCAAAAATGTTTGCTGTATAACTGCCCCTACACGAAACTACATAAAAATTCGGCCATATTTTTATCAAGAAGGATAATGGGATGACAACGGCTAGAAAGTTAGCAGAATGACAAATTCTATCTGAAAAGTTGAGTGCAGACTCTGCACTCACTCTATGTATCACTGTGACAGTGATACATAGACAGTTGTGTGTAACCTGTCAAAATGCCCTATATACAGTGGAACCCCGATATAACGATCCTCGATATAACGATAGCCGCGGTATAATGATAAATATGCTATGTACCGGCAAAAGCTAAAGTAAAATGTATGGGACAGAGCCCCAATATAACGATCTTCGATATAACGATATTCCCGATATAACGATGAGTTTTTAGCGCACCGAGCGTAAAATCTTCCCCGATATAACGATATTACAGTATCAGTTCACAGTTACAATTTAAACAAAACATTGAATTTAATACAAACAGCGAAAAGCAAAGACGATTACAGTGGCAACTTCAAATGTTTACTGAGTTTTGTTTTGTTTCCCTTTTACGATTCACCACAAGATTTGTTGCGTAACCTTGATAACGTCTAATGCTGTATCATTTGATACTCATTACAAGTTTACTGATGAAACAATATGTAGTAAAAAAGTACATGTTAATTTTACCCCGATAAAACGATATTTTCGGATATTTTACGGCAATATTGTTATATCATAACGATACCACTATATAACGTTACGATATAATTTCACTACTCACGGCTTGGCATATCGTTACATTGGGGTTCCACTGTAGTAAGCAAATCCTTTCATCCACGCTCACGATAAGCATACCAACATGTTCCCTGTTTGCCAGTGGCTGGTCCACTGAAAGCCTGTCGATACAGCTAAGGCCAGCTAATTGACACTGGACCGTTTCCCGCCAAATTGGATTTTCCTTTTGGCGGAGCGCGAATAGATCAATCCTGTATTCAGGCGTCTCCTACTTCCGTTTGCCCATTTTCCACGTGAACAAAGGAAATCGGAGACATCTGCATGCAAGCTTAAATAAAACTCGAAAATATTTTTCTAACAACCGGCCCTTCTCGCGGTTTCGTACCGCCCCATCGCTCAAAGTGAACTGGCTAACAGGGCTAATCCGCTTCTCCACTCGACTCCGGAGTAGTTTGCACTCTCCACCGATTTGGATCGCCGCATGTTTTCATGTTGTTCGAAACTAACGAAGTAATGGTCACTTTTAAGGGAAAACAGGTATCTGCGAACAGTGTAGAGAGCGCAAGTGATTAGGACAGTGTACATGTGGCTATCCTCCCGTTCCCTCCCCCCCATAGTTAGTTATGCTCCCCACCTATATGTTTTCGAGGTAGGAACGTCATCTACACTTGTCAAAATTGCAGGGTTTTCAATAAGAATTGTAGTAGCGGGAGAATTGTGTAAAGTAACAGGAGAATTTTCTGAAAGCGCTCCACGTCTAAATTTAAAACTAGCTCAGGCCATCTATATTTGGCCGGAGAATTCATCGTAATAGCCGGAGAATTCTCCGATCTCCGATGGGCTCCTGCCGATACCTAATCAATACCCTGAAATTGTGCCAGCCTCGTTACCTTCAGTGCTATATATCGGCCGGCTTTATATATGGTGTGACTACTCGATTCAAGGCCACCCAAATAAATTTGAATGTCTGTATTTGACTGGCTGAGCAACGGGTTTGTGGCGAGCCACTACTGACTAATATGATTCTTTTTCAATCTTGTTGTGTTTTGTACAGTTATAGCGCAAATTGTGTGCATTTTAAGCCAAATATAATACACTTGTAGGGATTCTATTTTTTAGATACTCGATCGAGATTGGCGGAGAATTTGTATGAAAGTTTGTTTGGGTGACCTGGGTTCGAGTGATTGTACTGTAAACTCGGAGAACAGGATCAGAAACATGCCGGACATCCGTCTCCAATCTCTTCCCAATACTAATTCGTACTCGCTCTTTGGCGGGGTTGTGCATGGAACAAACAGAAGGAGAAACTAACCACAAGCGATCAGACCGTGCAACCACTCAGAGTGTTTTGTTTTCATACGTTATTGTACTGCTTTCCCACAAATTGACAAAGAACCTTGATACAAAAAAATCAGAGAACAAGTCACGACTAACAAATCTCATTAAAACTATTCCCTTTTCCCTGAATTATGGATAGAAGCCTCAAATAGCTTCCACGTACTGACCTTAATAATGTAAAATGTAGCCAGAGTAATGCAAAAATAAAACAAAATAACACCATTAATTATGCAGTAGGATATTTCATATTTCTTGCCAATTATCTCACGCCTATGTGATGTAGTCATGTTTTTAAAATTTGAAAAACTGCATGAGCTCCCCTCGCTTTTGTATTACTTAATTTGACCTTTTGGGTCCAGTTGTGTGTTTTATTACTGAAGTGTGATACTTAACGTTTTCTTGGATTTTCGGTTGGTATGTTTTACAAAATGTTCCACGCCTCTGACGAGAGATGGTGTTAGCAATATTAAATATTATTTAATGATATGCATGAGCATCCTATTGTTGTTGTTGTTGTAACTTTCCTTAAACTTCTTCTTTGGTTTTGTTGTTGCTCGGAATTGATTGTTGAAAATTTGCTGTCTCAGGCATGCAAAAATCGGCGGAGTGTGTAATGCGAACACATGCGCATTAGGAGTCTAAGAGCGCTTCCCATTCAGTCCAAGCCAAGTTAACATTTCCTAAAATTCCTCTACGGAGTCCCTCTGGAAAGAAAGAATCCGGTGTTTTTCTTTCAGAGCATTTGGACCAGTTGGGAAGGGAGTCTTTCTCCCAGAGATGTTTTTTCTATTGCATTTGTCTGATAAAGCAAGGCTCATGGCGGTTTTTATTACAGAACATTTTCCGTGGGGATTTTTCGTTCGAGGATTTTTTTGACAGTTTCCCAGCAAATCACCTAAACGTGTAAATATCATGGCTCTCTTAATTAAACTGCTTTGAGCTGGGGCAGAATGCGAAACGGTACATGGTACACGAATTTCCATTGAGAACTTCCAAGCTGGAAAATGGGATAAACTATTTAGATCACCTGAATCAACTTTCCTTTGTGAAGAACCAAATATCTTAACAATTCCAGATTGGGAGCTTGGACCTCCTATGGTATTTGGTCATTACGACATTTAGGCTCCTGATAAAACCCTTGTCCATGTTGACGGTTACCGTCACGTTTCATCTTTTCCTTCGCGAAAATGACGTTGGTTCAAACGTGCGACCTCTTTAATTCATACTAACAATACAGTAGTCCTGGCTTGAAGTTGGGCTCACATCTTCCTTATTTGGGTGGGCTGTAGTGTGTAATAAAATTTAAGAGACCTAGTGTGGTAATAGTATGCCACACCCACTCAGTGCTGCTTGAATAAAGCCTTTATAAAAACTAAATAAATAAATGAGAACTCGTACCCGGACTAAAAAAGTTAAGGGTCCTTATCTCTTTCCCCAACTTTGTTGGAATTTTTCCAAGCGTATGGCCAGGGCATCCCTTAAAACGAACCTTCAGAGTATATTTGGTAAATAGGTTGACATCTCCGCTGTTATCAGGGTGTCGTAAATTTTGGCAAAGGAATGCATACAGCATATTACCTGATGTATAGAAAACCAGTATGAAAAATACTGTATTAGGCCACAATAAATACAAACAGACAGCAGTCATTAACTCCAGTATTTTCCGTCTCACCAAAAGTTAATTAAATTTCTTGCTTCAAAATATGTAGCTAGTTAAAAATTAAACGCCTTCTTTGGTGGAAAATTAAATCGGCAACTGACAATGTTACTACATATATACTTTTGTTTCCTTTGTGTAGTCCTTGTACCGTTCAAATCTAAGTACTTCGAAAAGTCAGGATAACTGAATTTCCAAAACCTCAGTATGGCGAAATCAGACAGTTTTCCTTCAAAGCAATTTGTCAAACACTTTAACTTAGATGAACGAGATTTCCGGTATCAAAATTTCAAATTAATATTCCTAATTTTATTGCAAACACGCAGAGAGAAGTTTAACGAGGTGGTATGATGTTCTCTTCCTCTTTGTTGATTATAACGTCTACGAGAAAACATTACCTTTTTATCTCGTCTGACCGTACAGCCTAAGAATTTCTTGGGAGGATTATTTCCAAAATTGCTTGCTGAATAATAGATCAGTTTATTATTGACAATCCGGCAAATTATTTTCAAGTTGAATTGATCAGGAAAATGGATTACGCGTTTTTCTCGTGAACCTCCTGGTCACAAAAACTCCTGAAGTTGCCAGAATCAGATCTGACAGCTGCTCAGTTTTGACGCTGGGGTCGAAAGGGAGACATATCATAATTAAAGGCCAATCCCGCCGGTTTCAGTTGTAAAACAGGACTGCAGCAAAGTTGCGACTATTCGGATTTTAACCATCTCCAGAAAATGGATTCGAGAAAAAAAGAAAATTTACTGATATAATTGCCTCTTTCGGATAAATGTTAAAGAGAGAAATGCGGCATTGGCGAGGGATAATAAACTCACTTGGTATGCTACTTTTATAACAAGCCATTTTGTGTGCCGTTCACTCGCCAGCTCAAAAATCCTCCTTCTAAAAAAATATTTTAAATTTCCAATAGGTGTAACATTTATAAAACAAGAGAAATGATTTGATTTCCGCAGCCAAAAGCCCTCCTCCAATATCAGACACCGTCCTGCTTTTAATATATTCAAACCCGCATTTAAATTTTTAATAAGTGACGACGAATTGTTGTGACATTTCTCTTTATTTAGCATTGCAAATGCATGCGAGCAAGTGCGTGATTTTAGCGCGTGCAGACAAAATTACTAGACGGCGCTAAGCAATCTGCACGAAAGGCCGCATGGCCGTTTCTTGCCTTCAAATTAGCAAAGATTACGAGATTTTTAATAAATGCAGTTGTCCATCTGCAGCTTTCTGCACATTTGGGGAACTGAAACCATAGTTAGTAGACTACTAACTACGCTGAAAATTAATGAGTGCACCTTTTCGCAACTTGATATCCTAACTTACTTAAAAAAATGTGCAACATTGGAACAAAGAAACCGACCGAAACCCGGTGATTTGCAGGGATTAGAATGGGAGATATTGCTTCAGAAGTGTTGCTTTTTTTTCAAGAGGGTATACGGAGTGTTTACAAAAAGGCAGGCGACAAGATGGCGCTAGCGTGTATTTACCGCTCCCCAAAATTGAAAGAAGCACCTCTTTTTGTTTTGCTGTCACCATGTTAGGCGCCAAAACTTCGTAAAAACACAATAGCCTAATTATACCAGGCAGATAATAAAACTTGGAGAAAACCCGTTTGAAGGTCAGTTGAGTATACTAGGAGAACATTCTTTGATGAGGAAAGCATTTTGCAACGCTTGTTTGGCAGTTACGATACGCTTGGGAAATAATATATCTTAATTTCTTGACTGACAAGGTTTGTGAAAACACTCCAAGGTAAGTGTGAAATTGATGCAACAATTTTTGCAAGACAAACTTAACTTCCTTGTATTTTACTACAACGACTTTGGCCTCAAGTTTGCGAAATGTTGTTCACGTAACACGTTTTTCTTTTTGTCTACGAGAACTTGGGCCTTCGTCGGTGACAATTTATAACCGTAAACACATATGTGAATTCGAAAGATTTTAACTTTGTTACGAGAAAATTATAGGGCAAGAAGTAGCAACTTAACTTCCAGGTTTGGAAGGTCAGTTTTCTCTTTCGTCCTGAGAGCAACTGTAACGTTTTTGCACCCGCAGTGAGGACTATACACTGAAGCAGTCCACCACAGAAGACGCCGAGGCACAGTTTTGAGGTCATGTACTGTTCAAGTTTGAACCAACAACAAAACGAATCAGAATGTCCTAGTAGGAATGGTTGCTAACGTATTGTGCATAACCGCAACGGTTTCTCTTTGGAAGAGTGTTTTGAAATTACCTATATGTGCTATTAACACTTGACAACGTGTGCAGTACATGAACGCAAGTAGTATAGCACGGTAGCCAGTTAACTCGCAGAATAGCTCAAAGCACCGAAGGGCAAGCGCAAAACGCAAATACAGTTGAACCTCGCTGTCTCGAACTCGGTTCACAATATCTCGAAGCCCCGCTATCTCCCTTGAGAGTGCGAGATGGCGAGGTTCGACTCGACCAAAATTCATAAATGGGATGGAAGTTCAAGTCTGTTATCTCAGTCGGAGAGAAAGTTGATGTCAACCGGCAGTTATTCCGTCGTTATCCGCTATATGAATCGAAACGAACAATTTCTGCATGGACAGTATTAAAAATTAATGTACCTCACTTGGAGTTATGAACACGGTTAGATCATAGCAAATTACATTTTCTTAACACTTATTTAACTTAATATTCGTTGCACAAGACTGAGTCATCTCTTTAATTTCGCTTTAACCAACAGAGAGAAAAGCGGTTTGACGGCTTTATCAAATTTTAAACAAGAATGACAGAAGAAGAAGGGCCACAGAGATCGTTTGACTCCCGCCATTGCAGTCATTGCAACCTTGAATGTCGAGAAGTTGGAAGATCTCTTGCTGAAATTGGAGACTCGTTAAATCGAGAAATGCTGGCAAGGAAAAACAAAAGAGCCTTAATACTGTTTGTTTTTCGGTTGGTTGACTTTACATCTACGGTTCTATTGTATTTATGACTGGTGTGTTGAAAATCTTCGCACCTAAAAGCGGAGATGGAAAATGTAATTTTGTCCCAAAGGAGTGAAAATACTTTCAATTCAACTACTTGGCGTTGTGCCTGATGTCGGATGTACCTCAGTACTAATTCGTCTGAGCCATCATTCATGGCAGTTTAAGCACAGCTTGCTGTATTGTTGGACAGCTTACGAAACCGAATCAATCTGAATTGATGAGAAGGGAAGAAAACATTAAAAAAGGAAATTACTTAGAATTCTTCAAACTCATTGCTGTAATATAGAACTGATGAATCAATTAACACCGAATTGCCTTGTAGAAGGCAAATTCATAATTGGCCGTCTTCTTTAAACAAATCTTAGCATTCAAATCGCAATTAACTGATATCTTGGCGGCAAAAATATTTATCTAAATGTACGAAATCAGGAGCCCATCAGTATTGATGGGCTCCTGACGAAATATATTTTTTTTTCAATGTAAATAGGTTTTGTACATATATGTTAAATTCAAATCCACTTGTTCGAATAAAAAACCGCAGACATACGTGTTATTCGAAATACCGCGCACTGTTAGTGTCTATTTAATAACGTCTTTTCACCAAGCGCCAAAGAATTACAATATTTTTAATCCTCTACGAGCGAGGTGAAGAAACGATAAGATAAAATAGGTTGTTTAGTCGAAGGATTTTTAATGAATGTTTCGCATGCAATTCACTGACTCAGCTATATTTTACGTCTCTGTTTGGTTCAAAGACAAATGATTTCAAAATTGAAAGAAATCGTTCGGATCTGCTAAAAGTTTACAACTCTCTCTGCTACAGACTTGAATCATTTTTTAAATAATTATTGGATGAGGTTTTTGTCCAGAATAATCAAGGTCGAGGTACAGGTTATTCTGGATATCACAAAAACCGAATCTAATAATTGTTTTATTATACATTGAACGGAAAAAAAATAGAAATCACGTCTTTGCTTCACTGACGGCAAGCTCCGCAAAGCGCGCGAACTTGACATGATTACCCTTAGAAATCATGCAGAGCGGTCATACATGACATGATTACCCGTGACCTTGATTAATCTGCAGTTGTGACGTCACAGGCGCTGATTTCGAAAATTCACTGTACGCTTTCGGCCAATCAGAAAAGAGATAGTTTAATGTATAATAATGCATGATATGTGTAACAACTTTTCAAATTTGACTAATGGAGCATGCACAGGCTTCTAAAAAATTGAAATGAAAAATTTGAAATGTCGGAAACACATGTACGAAAATATCATATTTTCGTACATGTGTTAATAAATATGGCATCATTTCTTCACGAGTATCGAAGGTCACAGTTCATGCTTTCATCTTGAGTGGATTAAAGAAAGGCAAAGTGAACTGCTTTACATCAAAAGATTTGACCTCCGCACCATTTTAGCAGTCTTACGCCATTATAACTTTATAGACTGATGAAAAAAAAAACGGTTGGAACGGTATTCGAATACATGACCTCGCAAATCAATTCCGGTACAGGGCTCTACCAACTGAGCTTACCAGTCTATCACATTGGGGACAGGTCACTAGTGGTCATTAATAGGAACCTTAGGCAAAACACGACGAAGACGTCGACGACGACGTCGACTACAACGTCACCAAACATACATACATACACACACACACACACACACACACACACACACACACACACATACATACATACATACATACATACATACATACATACATACATACATACATACTTTATTTGCAACTCCCCGAAGGGGCTTTTCAGTTACAAAAAGGAAAAAAAGATAAAAAATAAAAATACATCAATCAAAATGAATAAGCAAAATGGGAAAGGAGTCTAAAATTTAAAATTTCAAAAGTTTAAACTTGAGTATTAAGAATTCGCATTATAAAAATTTAAAGTATGTTCAATCAAGTGTCCCTTATAAGCTTTCACAGAAGTAAAACTTTTCAAATCGTCACTCAGCTCATTCCAGATTTTTGCTCCGCGATATGGAAATGACCTTTGTCCGGTAGCCAGTCTGCATCGTGGAATGTTTAAGTCATTACTCTGTCTGGTGTTTCTTCTAGCGTTGATGAACGAAACAGTGAAACAACACATGCAAAAGAGAGTATGGTAGATTTCTTTGCCGTTCTCTGCAAAACAACAACGTGAAATGACCATTTTTCAGGTTTTTTGGAAGACGCGAGTGCACAACGACAAAATTGCCAAGAAAAATTTGTATTGAAGTGTGAACGGATTAAGCTGGTAAAATCGGCGGTTTGAAAAGTTATGGAAAGTAAACGACACAAGCCGTCCGCCACTGGTACAGGAGAAAAACAAACCCATTTTAAATTTTCGAACGTGCTGTCCTTGGTGTCGTCATCAGTTCTTGCTTAAGCTCCCTAATATATGGTTGGTTACGCGAGCACTCAGGATAAAACGAATACTGAGTTTTGATTGGCTACCCGAGCGTGCAAGATGAGCCTATCTTGCCACCTCGGGATTTCCCGCGTTATCCCACGAAACAAAACGAAATGGTCATATGATAAATCCTTTGTTGACCAAGCCAATATGCAGCCACCTTGACCTCAAGCTTGATCAATAAGACTGTCAAGTCTTAAGCCCTAAAAGGTTTACCGGTTAATGCGGCTCACTTGAACCCAAAGACGAAACGCATTCGCACGCTGTTTGCCAGTCATTCATCAGTCGCCAGGTACTTGATTTTTTTCCGGAAAAGATAAAACCGATAATGATGCAAGAACACTGCTCAGTTTCGCATGGGGATTTTAGACTTTGGTCTTAAAGTCGTCTTCCCTTATATTGTAAGTTATGAGTTTTTTATTTTATTTTATAAGTTACTCACGGGTATTGAGAGAGGTTAAGCAATGATTATGTTTTACGACAAACGACGAATGGCAGAGATGGTTATACAAATGCACGGTGCAAAAATCCATAGGGACTGACAAGGAGCAAAAACAAATATTGCATAAGGTTAAAAGCGTTATATCTACAAGGAAAAATTTGGAGCACGGTTGTATCTGAAGTTGTTTAGGAACATTAATCAGCTAAAATGACAAAAAAAAAAACGACCTTCCAAATATATAGGGTACAATGTTACTATTTTTATTGTATGATCCCCACGCCAACAATTAAGTCTTTCATTTCGAAATTCTTTTGAAGTGAAATGGAAAACCCCACTGTACTTATTGAATTACATTTGTATAAAAATGGATAAATAAATAAGTTGATATTGTTTGCTCAGATGAGGAGCTTGCATGCATTTTGGTAATCACGGAAGAAATAAATTAACAGGTTAAAAGCTGGCCATCTGAGAATGAAGCAATAGATACGTAATAACGCCCGGCTCAAACGTCGTACTTTTAAAACATGTGTCGAACCTAGTTGATGACTTAAATACGGCAAAAGAGCGACTCTGCGGCAGTTGTAATTTGGTGCGGAAACACGTTCAGTTCCAACGAGTCTGTCGCATAATTCGACACTGGAGGATCAGGTGACTCGTATGACTGACGCGTTTGTCCAACCAAATGCAAAATTTTGTATTGGACTGAGCCCTTCCTCTCTCCGCTTTCATGGAATAATGGTTAGGTTCGCCGTGTGAATCAAATGTCGCGCCAAGGTTCGGCACAGGTTACGCCGTGTGAATCAAACGACACGCCAAGGTTCGGCACAGGGTCCGCCGTGTAAATCAAATGGGGCGCCAAGGTTCGGCACAGGGTGCGCAATGTGAATCAAATGACACGCCTAGGTTCGATACACAGTGCGCCGTCTAAACCAAATGTCGAGTAATTGTCGTCTCGGTACATGACAAGTTACGCGTCTGAACTGGGCTGATGGCAAACTGTCATGTGTCCTCCTCTTTCACTTGAATTTTTCTTATGGCTTCCTTTAAGTCTGCGCCAAGAGACATATTGCGTTTGGTTTGTCTGTGTACCATCAGATCCTTTGTCCTTTTGGATGTAGTTGGCAGTTCGCGGATAAGAGATTTCATAGTCTTATGTCGATAAGCATCCCAATTGACTTTATCTTGCAGACTTTTCTGTAACGAGTCGTCGTTTGGATAAGGTGTTTCCTGTAAATCACCAGTTTTAAATCTAACGTAGACTGCTAAAGCAGGACTCCTGACTAACGATATAGATCAACGATACTAAATCCCCCCCCCCCTTGTGATAAATGCTATAAATACTTCCATTACAGACTTACGTCAAGGGTCTTTCATGTACTAATAACGTTTTTCGTTTTTAATAGTCTTAAAATACATCGTCCATGAGTAGTGTACGACATAAAAACACAAATCGACTAGACTCGTTTTAGGTAGATTACAAACCTTCTTGATTACCCTATTTAATTTTGCTTGCTGGAATTTGATCCATAGAGAAACACGTTGATATATTGCAAATGTGAATCAATGTGTATTTGACCCTTGATGTATTTATACATTTTTTTAGCTATTGCAATTTAGCCTGAAAGAACTGTCTGGAACGAAATTCGAGCCCAAGACCTCCCTTATGTGTACATGCAAGGGTCATGGTGTGAAGCTTCATGTTGTTTCGCCTTAGTACTTATCGCCTGCGAACGCAGTAATGGAGGGCGGGCGAGAATCGAGTATCTGAAAAAATCTGTGAATGCGCAGAAGGTCATGCATTACCGTTCAAAGAGCAAGCTTACCGTCACCAGAAGTCGTCGTTTCATTGCATCATTGCAGTGACTGAGATAAAGCTTCTTGGAAATCATGATACACTCGGCTCCATTACTGACCTGCACTTGAATACGAGAAAAATTGCGAATAACCAGGAGCCCCACGCCAGTATTTAGAAAGAAATACTCTTTAACTGTCCTCGCATATTTTATATAGTACCAGTTGGGAAAATGTATTTGAATATCAAGACAATTCATCTGATCATTGAAGATTGCTCCCTTATATTGTCACAAGAAAGGTATTTTTAAGCGAGTTTATAATGAAAGTTATTCTACAGTGCGATTTAAGGGACTGTTAGGTTTCGGGCGTTAGCAAGTTGATGTTTTCCTGGTCTACGCGAAGACGTCTCTAATCTCTTTGTTGCACGCGGAAAGGGAACGAAGGGAAATTAAATGGAAGACGCATGCGAGCAAGCTACAGATAATACTATGTATCGGAATGACTAGGAGAAAATGGTTGCTGATCACCATTAAGACTTAACGGGGTTTAATTGATTTAGAATTTTCAATAGAAGCTGAGGATCACTGAGTGGAAGAAGGAAACGCTTTGATACATTTATAAGATAGAATCGAAATTTCTACACTATAACCTATAGCAAGTGCGGAGAAAAGTGGGATTGAGCTTAAATGACTAGAGAAAGAGTACGACAGGATACTTAAAGCAAGCATGCGCACTGACCAAACTGAGGCTGGGCTGCTCATCAAAAACAATGGAGGAAACACCCTGAAAGCAAAGAAAAAAATAGAGGTTGGAATTTAAGTTAGCAAACAGCGATTTAACTTAGTCAACAAAATCCAAAATCTGAAACTGAAAACTTGTTAAAAGCTGAGATAAAAACTGATATATCAGGGATTGATCTATCGCTCAATCACTCGCTTAATTTATCCTTGATGATTTGTTAATAAATCTAAGAGAAATTAATCAATCATCGACTAATCATCTTATCGATCATTTAGTCAGTCAGCCGGTTCTCGTTCCGTCGGTCGGGAAAATCAGTCGGTCTGTTACTGTTGCTTGTTCAGTCAATCGCACATTGATTCAAACAAACAAAGAGCAAGGAAACAAGCCCCTGGAAAAAAATACACTAAATAGTTAAGTTTTTCTCGGTTTTATCACTTAAATTATTGCTCTTACTGAATTTTCGGTGGCCAGTGCTTGTCTTTATTAGAGTTAACGCCCAGTGCAGGGTTGCTCGAAGCAGGGTTAAGGTAACCCAAGGTTAGTGCGAAATTTAGATGCAGATATGAGAGCTTAAAAAGTACATTCAGCATAGTTCTTTTAAAATACAATTTGATGATTGTATGCTCTGAAACAAAATAGAGAAAGTTAACGGAGAAAATGCTTTATAACAAGAGGAAACGAAACCCGGGTTAAAATGTAACCCTGGTTTAGCGCGAATCGGCCTTCGAACAACCGGTCCCTGATGTATTGTGAAATCTTGGGCAATGACACGTAGAAATGCTTATGCCTCATTTGCTTTTGTTACTAGATCTATTAATTTTCCTGACAGATATTTCGGCAGCCACTGCGCAGCTTCATCACATTTACAAATCTGGGCCCGGTTATTCGAAGGCCGATTAGTTAACCCGGGTTTCTATTCCTCTTGTTAAAAAGCATCTCTCCTTAACTTTCTCCATTTTGTTTCGGAGCATACAATCATCAAATTGTATTTTAAAAGAATTATATTGAATTTGCTTTTTAAGCTCTCATATCTGCATTTAAATCTTGCACCTGCCCTGCCCTGGACTGCCTGCCATGATGTTTACTTACAAAGGTGTCTCCTTTTGAGAGAAGCGCAACTTGAACAAACATTGGATGCAAGTCGGCCTCTGTGATACGGATCTCAGTCTGTCTCGTGGGAGCAACAAAATACATACATATAAAGTAAAAAAAGGCATAGAATAAAGAGCAAATACATTACTAAAATATCTGCTGAACTGGCAATACTAGGCCTTTCATGAGGGGCTCTGCGATCGCCTCACTGATTTTCAGTTGTCCCTTGACAAAATTTTGGAAGGTTAATGGTCCGGAAACCGTACCATTTCAAGTTGAGCCCTGCTGGAACTATGCTCATCTATTTCAAACACGCAGCAAATCACTCTCACGAATATCCTGAAAACAGCCAGGCAAGACGGGCAGTGAAATCCGTCGAAGAATAGCAACGCAAATCAGCCCGTTTTTTTTTTGTTATTCTAAAAAGAAAAGAAACCCCTTTGACCGGAGCTTCTCGGCTATTACAGAGTTGGAGTGTTACTAACCGGTCTTTGTTCACCCTCGTCGATAACAGAAATCTTATGTCTTGGAAGGCTCATTTCTTCATCAGCTAGGTCTTGAGCTAAAATATAACAACAACAACCAGCATAAAAAAAATCGAATCAGACTCACACCAAGCACAGAAAACTTGAAGCCGGAAAGCTTATCTAACAGAGCTGTCTGATTGAAGTTTGTGATTACAATGGTCGAAGGGTACAATTGAAGTTGAAAGAGTAACCTGGAACTGTGCAAAGGTTTCATCGAGCCAAACGAAAGAAAATCGGCAGAAAACTAAGGAGTTATTTTAATTGCAGCCCTCACAGCATTTGGACTAAACTTTGAACTTCAGAAATTCGAAATTCCACTTTCGTTAGTGTTTACTCTTTCGTGCGACAGTGCAAATGAGACCAATCATGGTTATAGAAAGTATCAACTGGCTGTAAGACTTTGCCTTGTGTTCACAAACAATTCTGTCTGGAAAACGTTTGATGCGATAGAGGGTTAGGACCACTCGCAAGTTGCCATGAGTAATAAGCGAGGGGGAAAATAAACCCTTTGAGTTTCAGCCTCCATTTTGAATCCTCGCTTTAGTCGTACATCAATCATTTTGCTAATCCGAACCAATGATTAGGCGTGCAGGATCATCCTCAGAATTTGTCAGCTAGACCAACCACCGCCGTAATATCGGATTTTGTTCTCTTCCTGGCGCTACTACAGGTCGAAATGGACTCCATTACCCAGTCTAACCAACGTATTTACTCACCTTTAGGAGGTAGAACAGTGGACTTAGATCGGGCTTTATTTGTTCGCCTTGTGTGGCCCTGTGTTGTGCTTGAGAGGCGCCTGGATCCAGAGCTTGTGTCAGACGTTGGCCTCTGGCCTTGCATGGTTGGCTCCGCTTGCAAAGGACTGAGTCTAGGTCCTTGAGTCTATGGCAAAAGCAGTCAATGGTGGTTCAATTAACCGAGAAACAAACGTGAAAAACAAACCAAAGACCTTTAAGGTCCGCTGATACGAGCAACATTTTCTTTCAACTTGTTGTGCAACAAAGTTGCACTGCAAGATGAAAGGCGTTGTTGCCCGTATTACCATCTACGTGAGCAACTTATCACGAAACAAACTCCAGTGTTGCAGGTTGCTACAACATGTTGTGTAAAGTAGACTTGAGTTCTACTTTTCTGCAACAAATTTTAGTTCTTTTGCTCTTATCACCACTCACGCCACAACTTGACACGCAGGTGGTAATAGGGGAACAACGCCTTTCAACTTGCAATGCAACGACGTTGCGCGAGAAGTTAAAAGAAGATTTTGCTCGTATTACCAGACCCTTAAGGCTTATGAAATGTTTCAGAACTGAACTAACAGTTGAGCATAATATTAATATTCACACTGAAGGTCATGGCCTCGTTGCAGTTTTCCGAACGATTACAAAAGTTAAGAAAATATCGCGGTTGGTAGTGCCGTGCATGCGAAACTAGTAAACAAACATTACGATTTGCTTCACTAATTTTGGGTTGCTTCTAAAGAGAAGCAACTTTGGCTGTGGGGTTTTGCCTAATAGTAACTAATAGTATTACAGTGCCGTGCTGTTCTACAGCTTACCAGTGAAAACTGAGAACCACACTGTATACACAGGTTGTTGACAGGTCAGATCAGTAGCTTTTCAAAGAATGGCCGCACTGCGTGGCTTGATCAACACATGAAAAGGTTAGTACGACAATGTACAGTGAAACAAACAGTACCACAGTACAGTATTGGTTAGTAGCTTTCAATAAAATGGTCACAATGCATGGTTTGATCCACAGATAAAACGTTACAACCACACTGTATAGTAAAACAAACAGTACCACAATACATTATTGGTTAGTAGCTTTCCAGAGAATGGTCACAATGCATAGTTTGATCCAGTCCTAAGAAAATACGCGTGCTGATTGGTTAGAGTTCATGTTTCTATTAAACAATTAGATTATTCGCTCTCGATTTCTATCGCGTGATAGTTGACGAGGGCTGCGCCCTCGTCAACTATCACGCATAGAAATCGAGAGCGAATAATCTAATTGTTTTAGTATAAATCTACTAGTCGTTCAAAACTTTGTCTTTTCTGGAACAGCCTCGACCAGTAAACTGTCTAGATCTTCTTCACGGACACTTCGGAAACGTGAAGAAGCGGCCGCCATTTTGTTAGCAAGGGCACACTGCTACGCTACTCACTATCTATCACAGAATAGATAGTGGATAGCTTAGCCAATCAGAGCGCGGCATTTGTGATAGAACGCTAGTAGGTTTATACTAAAACTCGATAGAAACACGGTACATGTTTTCTATTTCTTAAACAGTACTGTTCAGTAGCTTTCCAAAGAATGGTCACACTACATGGTTTGACTCCACATGAAAAAGTTAGAGCCACACTGTGTAGTAATGCAAGAAAAGGTAAAAGAGAATAATGCCTACCGCTGCTTTCGTGGATTCTTCCTCCAGCACAGTCGGCAAGGAAAGCTTTTTGAGACCTTTATCACCTTCGTCTGTAGCCATTCGCTTTCTTAAGCGACTGGGAAGTTCCGAATATGTTACTGACAAGTCTTCATCACTCACTTTGTTCTTACTACCGTGAATAATTGGCACAGGTTCACTCGAAAGTTTTCTCCTGACATCGCTCAAATAATTTAAGGTCTTTCCTGCCAATTCAGAATCAAACGCGGTTGACAACCGAGGAGCAATGACTACATCTTTGCGCACTTCGTTTTGCGGCGAGGTCGTACGAAAATCTACGATCCTTGGCGATTTCTCTTCGGAGAAACATCGGTCCTTCTGGGCGGCGGCGACTTTATCAATAGCCAGCCCGTCCACATTTTTTATTTCGTTACCCGAATCATCTTCACTGTCACTCATATGTGTTATGAGACCCTGCCGGAGATGCAGCTTCGGTAATAGAAGCGTTACCACAGATAGTTTGGCACGCACGCGCTCTAGGCGGTCTCGAGAGGTGGCCTTTGGAACCTGGCTCTTCACTATGAAAAAAGGAAAGAGAGAGAAAATCCCAACCGAAACGAAAGGAATACACGTTTTACAGTCCAGTGATTTACTCCATAAGATAGGGAAGGTATTTCCGATGTCCCCCTCTTCATAAGCCGATTCTCTACGCAATCATTCAATAAATCAACCAATCAGTAAATCAGTCAATCAGACAATTGCCATGATTCACAAAAATCCCGCTTATTATTTTGATAACGACTGTAGCATAATGGTAGGTTTCCCTGTCGAAACGCTTTCATTCCTTACATTAATGTTTCCTGTGCGAGCGACTTAAGTATTAAGAGTTAGAGATACGTCTAACGACTCTAGATTTGATGGTAAGAAGAAGAAACCAGCAAAAAGTAGAGTTTAAAAAAGTAAGAACAGTGTTGTCACGTGGTTTGCAGTTGTATGGCTCGTGGTAAGAGTCCTAGTAAGGTAAAGAAGACGAAATACCATTTTCAAAGCCAACCACTCTGTCACTGTGCTGGGTAAGACAACTTTTTACTTCCCTCAGCTTCTTCAGCACTTGACAACTTCCCTGTCGAGTAAACAACAGCAACAGCAATAACAACAAAGCAATTAATTTGCATCTATTAAGGCAATGAACTCGGTTTGGTAGTTATAAGTCATTTCTGAAGCAGGGAAATGAAAGAAAATCCATAGAATGTCATAAATGTTAGTTCACAGACTTACATAAAGAGAACAATCTCAGCAGAGAGTTACCAACTAAATTGCCCTGCTATTAACAATGCGTTCAAGTTCCTAGGATCTTCTCGCTTTAGCGAAAGAGAGATCCTCTTCCCCATTTCTCTCTCCGGCGTATGGGAAGGGGAAGACACTGGAAAAGAGGCTGTTGACAGGGCGTTTTTTGTTCGTCAAATTGAACTGTTTGAATCACTTCTTTTTTCCAATGCAATTTTCATTCATAATCATGAAACCAGTAAAGGTAATTCGATACTTACCGATTTTATAATGTAAATCCAATCGGAGTGATTACTGTCTTTTACGAGAACCGAACCGCTTCTGGTAAGGGGTGGAAACATTTTGAAAACATTAAGTAAATATGCAAAATAAAATAATGATTATTCATCGAGGTATGAGGGTCTTGACTGGTTAAACGTCAACCGTCAAGAAAAATGTTTTTTTTTTTCTTTTTTTTTAACCGACAACCTTCAAAGAAATAATCGTTGACCGTCAAACTGCCACAAAATTAAACCGCAAGCAGTCAAAAAAGATGATTTTTTAACCATGGTAATTGAACTGAGTGGAGTGCAATTTGGTCTGAAATCATACGCGTGATTTCAAATATCGAACGAGCGCATAGCGCGAGTTCGATATGAAATCACAAAAAAAATTCATGCAAGGCAAAATGCCAAAAAAAAAAATTATGCAAAGAAGAAGGTAAAAAAAAAAAAATTCATGCAGAAGGAAGGTCCAATTGTGACTTTTTCACACGTAGTAAAAAAAATTCGTGCAGAGAGGTTCACCTGAAAAAACATTCGTGCAAGCTGAAAATTCACCACCCCCCATCACTTTTCTAATGGTCCGTCCCTTACCACTTTATTACACTCATTTTGAAATCACAGTTTTTTGTCAATACTACTTATTTATTTTTCCACTTCTGGAAGCCCGGTTTTTGAAGAAAAGTAACTTTTTAAAAATGATGCGATTTAGAGCAAAAAATGGTGCAATTTATGAATAAATCACACTGCTATGAGCCAATCAAATTGCAGGGATCACCGGTGATTTCAAAATGGGAGTAATAAAGCGTCAAATCACCACCCCATCAAATCCCCTAAGCTGTAGTGTTTGTTTGCAGTTTCTAGGCATATAATTCATGGTAGGCCACCATATATAGTGTTTACAGGGGGTATACAAGGGTTTACAAAGGTATATCCTTGTACACCTTGTATACCCCTGTAAACACTATATATGGTGACTATAAGGTGGTCTACCATGAATTATATGCCAGTTTCTAGGTGACGGCGCTAATCAAGGTCGAGTCGTTTATACGTCCAGAATTGAATGCAAATTCTGTTTAAAAAGCATTTCCTGATTGACGTGAACGCCTTTGCAATTTTAATTAGACATAATTGTGTGACTGCCATATCATTGGCAAAGGTAGTTTATTTTAGTCCGACATTAGATTCTTGCAGCATTTTTCCTTTCAACAATGAGGGTCCTGAGGGGGGGTTGGGGGGGGGGGCGGGCTCCAATCCCATTTCCCAGCCCATTTTTTGTTTTCAAAATCCCACTTCCCAGTGCTCAAATCCCATTCCTACTGGCAGAATTTGGAAAACAATTCCCATTCCCAGCGACCGAATCCCAGTTCCAGTAACTTAAATCCCAATTTCCCAGGGAAAATCCCGGCCAAACTCAATTTCCATTTTATCCCTTCAGTACCCTCACCAATCAGCCGGTGTGTTATTTGCAAGACAGCGAAGGGTTATCCAGTAACAATACCAAACGCCTAATGCCAAACCAGGAATTAGTGCCATTAGGGCTTTCTCATCAGTGTGGGCATAGGTTTGCACATTTGTATAAGGACCAATTCGGTTCTAACAACGGACAACCAATGAAGAGGTTATAAACACAAACACTAGAAAAAGAAAACTTGTGTAGTGTTAGGTTTGTTTACCTGAAAAAATGAAAAAGGCACTTCTTGGGATTGACTGCCATGAGTTCTATTGGCCAGCCCTTGAGGAATTCAACATTTCTAAAGAAAATAATAATAGTAATAATAATAATAATAATAATAAAAATACGAGTTCTATTAAATTCCATAACTTTCGAATTCATAACTCCATCCTGCCTTAAAAAAACAAAAGAATCATATCTATGCCAGACTGGGGAGCTATAACAGTTAAAGCAAATTACTGATTACTGTGGTCACTCGCCTTCCCGCTGGTGATGTTATTGAAACAGAAAAAAAATAGAACAGAATGTTGTACGAGTTCTTATCTTGGTGCAACAAGGTTGCTTCAGTATAATTATAATAGTAGAAGTGTGCCTGATAAAGCGCAATCAAGACCTAAGGTAAAGGCGTATACTAGCATTAAACTCTCACACGGCCGGAGCTTATCCAGGGTTTCAGTAGCATGAAGCACCTGGTAGTATTGTTAATGACCCCTGAATGGGATGCTAGTCCAACGCTGGGTTACCCCCGGCATTATATCACCAGTGCCCATTTATACAACTTGGTGGAGAGATACAGTATGGAATTAAGTTTCCTTGTCTAAGGAAAATACACAACAGGGACGTAGCCATGATTTTTCCAGAGGGCTTGGTAAGCACAGTTTTCCAAATCCTCCACCCCCTACCCTCAAGTGACAAATCTTTTTCAGGTGACTTGATTAAAGGGGAGGTTACGACATTTTTAAGGTGCGCACGCGTGTACCGTGGGTACAGGTACCTACGCCCTGCACAGTGCTATCACCAGGGCTCGAATTCCTGGCCTCCTACTCGGGGCACGCTAACCACACCACAATCAAGCGGGGAGGCATTCATTGTAAGAAGGATACTGACTTAAATAAATTCGTTTACTGGGTAATAGATTGCCTTACTTGATAAATTTTTGATGGTCTGGATCGTTCAAGTTCTTTATGCCGCCTGCCAGCATGAAAATGTCCACAAAGTCCTAGACATAAAATGCCAAAAATGCTACATATAACCTGTAAGACTAGACTTGTCGGCCTTACTCCACTGATACAAGTTACATCGCTCTTGTCCATGAGGCTGAAGTATTTAGCACGAAAATTATCACTTGTAAGCCTCTTGTTTCACTGGATATATATGTTTAGCATCTTCATTCTATTGGGGGCTGGGGATTGTTTGCGGATTTACTCTATTGTTCTTTGCGTGGGTTGCGAACCAATAGTACGAGACATTACGAGATTTGTTATAACGCCCAAAATCGTGCGTGCAGGACGCATAGTAGCTCGTGCGAGACAACAAAGGAGGCCTGGAAAATGAAAGACGCCCTAGGAAACCAGTAAAAAGAACTCTATTTGGAGACTAGTCTGTAGAATTTACAACTTACCTCTTTAGAAATAACCAACAGCTCGATAGGCTGACGAGAGATTACCGAAGACTGACGACGAGTATCGTGGAGAATAGCCAGTTCCTGCAACAATACCATCACATGTGTTAAGTTTTCAGCAAACTACATCGGATCAAAGTTTCAACATAATCTAGCAGAAAAATCTTAGAATAAAGAAAATGGACTTTTGGTTCTCTGAAGATGAAGGTCTCTATTCTCTTACAAAGTCTTGAGATCGAGTGAGTATCCCGCACCCATTAAACATTTTTTACGCAGTGTTTTTCAGTGCCTCCAATTAGAAATAACTTGCAAGAAGCAAAAGAGAAGTTCTCAATCGTTAACAATTCTCAATATTCAGTTTGAGCATAAAGAGAGGGTACATTACCCCAAAGCTATCTCCACGACGTAAAAAGTGTACCGTTCGAGCGAACGTTTCAAGTTCTTCCATAACTGTGACGACAGCTGCAAGATACGTATGCCGGCATTAGCCATAAGACCAAAAGTAAATAACCTCTGTCAAACTGAACATAAAAGCAACTTCTTGTAGTGTCTTTTCGTACATTGGCAAAAAAGTGGGTTTCACTGACAGTTGATTAAAATACAGAGTTATAAGTGATATGATTAGCAAGCATTTGTTTACCAAAGATAATTTGCTTAAGTTTTTGTTGCCCCACTTTTCATGATTTTCTTTTGCAACACTTCATATGCAGAATGAGATCGCCACTCACCTGAGCCCGACAGAACAAAATAGAAGGCCTGCGGTATATGTCCTTGTCTGAGGATGGCTCGTTTTGTTTCATGTCTGAAAGGTTCGTTAAAATTGCTCATTCCGATATTCTTTACACTGACCTCTTTATCACTGACAACAAATGCAGTAGAATATTTACAGCATAAGTATACCAACAAGGTCAGCTGCAATTTGAGTAGTTGCTAACGAGTTTGGAATATCCGCAGTAGGCGTCATATTTTTAACTTCGATATCAATATGTTCTATGTAGATTATCTAGTTGAACAGTGTCTCTCTAGATCTTGCTTCATTTCTTGCATCAAGAACTTCCATACTTTTGCTTATAGGACCTAGATGTTTGAGCTAGTATTCAACCCTAACTCTAACCTCAACCCTTGTAAGCTATTCTTATGAGAACGCGGTATGCGTATTACTTTCAACTAACATTTGAATATCATCTAATTTGTATGTGGTTGAATGCTGTCTGCCTTGTTTGATCTCTTGCATCAAAGGCCGTTTGTGCGCGTACTTAAGCCTTGTTGAGTATTCTTTTAAGAACGTAACTTTGGTCTTATTCTTAACTTACGTCTCAAACCAGCCGACTTTAACGAGCTTCTGCTGAATTCGTTGAGGATATTCAGCAAACGAACGAATAGAGCGCAATGAGAAGAGAACCTAAAATATAGAAACATGAAAAAAAATGGTTAGAATAATACAATTTATTATATAGACACGAGTGTTTTACTGGAAAATATACCACTCGTAAAAGTCATAAAAACTACATCCGAGACCCGAGTGGTTTATTTTCCATAATCTCACACGTGAGTTTATCGATGATGTAATTCGTTAATAATTTCTTTTTGTTTATATAATAAAAAGAACATTTCACGGCGGCTTGAAGATATGAATTTTATTTTCGAGTGGCAAAACAATAGTTTACGAACGAGCGCAGAGAGTGAGTAAAACATTGTTTTTGCCACGAGAAAATAAAATTCATATCTTCGTGCCACCGTGTAATATCCTCTATTTATTATATAAACATGAGTGTAATACAAGGTGAGTTCTCGCGCGAAAACGTGGTGTCTTCACAGGTGAAAATAACAACGTTCCTATGGTTACCTGATAAATGGTTCCTACGACAAAAAGCATTTAAATGAAATAATTAAGTATTTCATTGGTGTTATATAATAGGAAGGACTTAACATGACTACTTCGAGAAACGAGGTTTCTCTTCTTGTGTTGAAAAACATACTAACTAGCTCTCTGCACTCACTCGTGAAATATTCTTCAACACTCGAAGAGAAATTTCGTATCTCCGCAGGGTCGTGTGATATCCTCTATATATTCCAGCCAGGAATGGTTGATATTTATCTGAAACATGGGGTTCACTGGTGACCTTAAATCCTTGAAATTACCACAGTCAACTTGCAAGAGGAGTTAGTAAGTCTGTGCACACACCTTGGCTAACTGTGCTTCAGTCCTCTGATCCGGAAGCAACGACAATATGCTTTTCACTTCAGCGGAGACTCGCATCTGTTTACAAGAAATTCAAAGAGAAATTAATTGGATTCTACAGCTAAACCGGAGGAAAATATCTCGGTGTTTGATCCTAAATTTCGTATTGGCGGCGAGAAAAACGTCCAAGTTTTGACAACTGAGCAGAAGTCATTATCCGAGTCACGTGATTTACGTGTCGTTAGGTTGTGGTAATTATGTCTCTGTCCAACGTTATGATTGTGTTTTTACGCCGTGAGGTTATTGGCTGTTGTCAGTAAGGCCAACTACTATATAAGCGTGTTTATACGTACGTTTTTAGGTTATTTTCAAATTTGACTGAAAATCTCTGTCCTTTTTTAGCTTATGGGGTATTTTTTAAAAGTACGTTTTTAGGTTATTTTCAAATTTGACTGAAAATCTCTGTCCTTTTTTAGCTTATGGGGTATTTTTTAAAAGTACGTTTTTAGGTTGACTGAAAAATCTCTGACATTTTTAGCTTAAGGTTCATAAGTACGTTTTTAGGTTATTTTCAAATTTGACTGAAAAATCTTTGACATTTTTAGCTTAAAGTTCATAAGTACGTTTTTAGGTTGACTGAAAAATCTCTGACATTTTTAGCTTAAGGTTTATTTTTTAAAAAAAGTACTTTTAGCTTAAAGTTCATAAGTACGTTTTGGGTTTGGGAGGGGTTACCAAGTCTCTGCAAAGTTGATAAGTACGTTTTGGGTTTGGGAGGGGTTGCCAAGTCTCTGCAAAGTTGGGGCGACAGGCGGAGCGAATCTATCTGCGAAAAAAACGGTAGGTTTTGTGTCGATGAAAAAAATGAAAATAATTACGGTTTAAAAGAAAAATCAGTGAAATAAAATATTAAGATGGATCAAAAATTACGAAGTTTGAATGTACCACAACTAAAATTTATTGCAAGGCAGTTGAAAATTAAGGGACGCCATAAAATGATTAAAGCTGATTTAATTAATGAGTTGGGAAAATTTTCAGATGAGGATATTGATAAGTTATTTTTAAAAGCTATTTTAATGTATAATTATTATTATTATTGTGAACATGGAATTAAAAAATATTCTTGTAAAGAATGCGGTGGAACACAAATATGCGTTCATGGGAAAAGAAAGTCTTACTGTATATTATGCGATGGTTCAGAAATATGTTTTCATAACAAGCAAAAAAGTTTTTGTAAAGAATGCGGCGGATCACAAATATGCAAACATAATAAACAAAAGTATCATTGCAAAGAATGTTGAATATTATGTTATATAACCCAATGAATGGTTACATAACAAAAAATTTATCTAAATCTTAAACTAAAAGTTATGGGAGAACCCTTCAGATCAAGTTTTTTCCAATCAGAGTCTAAGATAGTTAAATCGAAGTGGTTTATGGGGCTCTCATATTTTCTAACTGGAATTGCCGGATAATCTTGTGAAGGAATGTTTGCTAGTAATTGGGATGGTTGTATTTTTACAAGATCTCCAGTTTTACCTTTATTAGTGTATGACATTCTATTATCGACTATGCTGCATAAAAGTCTCAAAGGTTCTTTTATAGTTATATTTATTTGACTTATTTTAAATAAAACCTCTGGCACTCCCAAAGAATTTTGCAAACCCTGGGTAAATTTAATGTTAAATGACTTATTGTTGATTATGTATGCAAAATTATCCCCAATGATTATTGTTATATTTTTGCCCTTTTCGCTGAGCTCAATTAATATTTTTATATCATTTATGGAATATGTTCCTGGTTTAAGTATTACTAAAGGCCCGCCTTGTTCATCAGTTATTTTTTCTTGATCTTTTAGGGTTATCATTCTTTTGAATTTTATATCACAATCTAAAAGTTGTATCTCCCGAAGATTTTTCAGCGGTGGATCTAAATAAATTCTAGTTTTTGAATCGTACATTGTAATACTGAACATTTTTGTTTTGATTACATTAAACTCATCTTTAAATTGATCATGGCTTGAATAATCAAAACATTAACGAAATAAAAACCAAGATAATAATCCCCCAGCAAATATTAAAACAATAAGATTATTTTGATGAGAAGATGTTTCTATATCATCTGTTTTGTCTGATTTATCGTTATTGCTTAATTTAGGTTTCTTTGGTTGTGGATTGGTATTTAATAAAACCTTTGATGTTCCTAAACTATTAGGTATTCCAACATTTTTTGTTTCAATATTTATTGAATTATTTTCCCCAAATTTCATATCTTCTGTTGCTATTTTCAGATTATTATTGTACCCAACCACACTTTCTGTATTTATAATCATATTACTTGGCATCAACCAAACTCCTGGAGCAACAGCCAAATCAAGCCGTAATTTAGTTTCCTGCACAGATTGTTGGTAATTTTGAACGGATTTAGAAATATCATTTATTTTAACAGAACTTTCAAATAAGGTTTTGAATTCATTTTGTGTTTCTATTGCTCCTCCGCCGGTACCAAAAATAGAATTTCTGGTATTAACTTGAGCACCCAATATGCAGTAAACAAAAGCCTCAGCGGATCGATTTAATCTTCCAAGCCCCGCTTTGGTGAGCCCATGTCCTTCCATAGGGATAAACCACGCATATTTGAAATCACTAAATAGATCATTTCTAATAAACGAGATTTTATTTCCATCTCCATCCTTATAACCCTCATCAGAAAATTTATTTTGCCCCGGCCAAGTATTTGCATCATGATCATAATTTCTTACAATATATAAATTTTCATTTCCTCCTGAGCTGTAATAAATAAATATATCACCCAAACCATGATTTCTTCCACCTTTCCACCTAAAGTCAGAATTATTACTAACCCCAAACTCTTTACACAATCGATTATATGCAACTTTATCATATGAATTATTTTTTATCGAAAAAGTTTTTTCATCTGGTAATGGTACATTTAATTCATATATTATTCTTCTTATTGTAAAATATATGTGAAACTTTATAAAACTGCTAATTACTTTGGGATAATTTAGACTTTCAAAAAGACTTATACCGCAACCAGATGTTGCGCACCAAACCGCAAAGTTAAGTTGCTGAGGCCAATGATTAAAATCTGGTTTATTCAACCATTTTTTGCATTCCTTTGCGGAATTAAATGTTACAACTTGTGATTTAAATATGTTTCTCATATTTGAGGTGAATTTCTTTTTATCTGAAACATATATATCCAGCTCGGTTAACGTTTTTGTTACATCATTAGCAAATTCATCAAATTTAACTCCAGGTATTGGATATGCTTGTTTTGTAAATGTTAAACTTTTTGGAAATGAACTTACCTTAACTTTATTTTCTAATCCCAAATCTTTCCATAATAATGTTTTCAAATCATTAGAAAGATTTTCAGTCCATGTTTTACCGGAAGGATCATCATCGGACATAATTGTTGTCCCATTAACTTTCCATTTAATATATCCGCCAAATGGGTCATTCATAAATGTAAATTTTTCAAGGCTCGCGTTTGGGTAACGGTTTCTGAAATCATCAAATAGCATCTTAATTCTTTTTGTATCAAATAACGAGATCTTTAAATTTGTAAGAATTAAGATGTAAATTCTCTTTTAATACCAGCAAAACAATTACAACCGACATCAGTTTTTTCAAATGAAATTTTTAATGTCCTTTCCCTCCTGTAAGTTCTTTTACTAGATCTTCGCGGATTTCCCTCCTTAACACACTCATGTCCAAGTTTTTTTCTGTATCTCTCCGAAATTTTTGTCGAACTTCTAGTTTTAGTTTTTGAAACTTTTCCAACTCCGCCAAAATTATGGAAAATTCTTGGTCGGATATAACATTATCTTTCAGAGCTTTTGAAACCAAATCGTTAATTGTGTTTAATTTTGATTTTGCAATTGCGGCGGTTTGTTCGTGTTTACTAACTTTACCAGAAAGTCTTTTTGATGCATAACCGAATCCAACCGATAATCCGCCAAAAACCCCACCAACAACACCCAAAGGCACACCGACAATAGCACCAAAACCAGTAAGAGAAGTTCCGAGACCGCTTGCAGATAGAATAACTGAAATCATTCCACCAAAAACACTTATTTTTGTAAATATTCCTCTCGCCCTATTATATTTTTTCCTTACTTCTTCGTAATGTTTAATTTCTTTCTCTAGATTTTGTAATACCTCGCTTGATTTTTGCAGTCTGAAATTAATAGGATCTGTATTATTAAGGCCGGTCGGTAATTGAGGATAAATTTTATTGTAGTCATCCATATTGTATTTTACTGATCACCGTGATATCTTTAAATTTGTTACTTACTCTTCTTTTTTATACTTGTTCCTTCTTTTAGTCGGTCCACAAAATATAGAACTACAGCCATTATCAATAACCAAGCATTTTCACCTAAAAATCCAATAACCTGTCCAGCTGTTTTGAAAAGAAAGCTAACTATTGCGCCAACCATTCCCGGTAATATTTCGCCTAATTTTTTACCTATAGTTTTCAAACCATTACTAACACCCTTACCCAAAGCAGATAAACCCTTTGAAAGATTAGAAACTATAACCCCAATGATGGCGCCTACCGCACTTAGAACAGCAAAAACTGTAAAACCATACTTTTTGAATATATACTTTAATCTCTCCCTAAGCGGTAAATTTTTAAGTATTTCATCTTTTTTACCATCAATATCTGATAATTGTTCTGCGTTTGAAATTGCTTTATTTCTAATCTGTTCTCTTAATTTATCATTCTCCGATTTTAATCGTTCATTGCTCTGTTCTAACTTTGATAAATTGGATTTACCCTTCTTATATTTGTCTATTTCTTCTTTGTATAATTTTACCTCTTCCAAAAGTTTTTCTGCTTGTATTTTTAATTCTATATTCTGTTTAACGGTTTGATCGAAAAGGCTTTTAGTCTCTGCTTTTTGTACCTGTTGCCTCTCAATGAATTCCCTAAGTTCTTTTTCTCTTTCTTCGTATCTACTAATTTCCAGAGGATATACTTCTGTGACTGCTTTCAATCCTTGCAATGCATTATCTAATTCCTTAATTTTTTCATCGGACTGTTTTAATTCTGAAGCGGTATTATTATATTTTTCCAACATTGTTTCATAATCAGCGCCCAGTTCTTTTCTAAATGATTTTGGTAAATCTTCAACCTTAAGATTTTTATCTTTATCAAGTATGATATGCTTCTTGGCATTTTCCCTATCACTTAATCTCCCGGTTATACTTCCATCTTCTTCAAATTCAACATTAAATGACGCATCCCTCGGATTGAAGTCTGGTAAATAACGTTTGAGTTCTTGACCAGCTTCTCGCCTTCTATCATATTCCTCATCTCTAAAATTATCCGACCCCCCACTTTCCACAGGCTGATCCTGTTCAGCCAGCCCCGGTTGGTAATAATCCCAAGCGGGAAAATCAGATGAAGATGTTATCGTATCCGTTTCTTCTTCATCATTATTTTTTTTTTTTGAAAAATCTTCCATTGGTATTTCTTCTGCCATGATTTTTTACTCATCAGTATGAAATCTTTAGACCCCTTAGAGCTGAAAAATTGATTTAAAAGAAAAAATATATAAAAGAAAAAATAAAAAGATGAAAGACACGGTTGATATTAAGTATTTTAATGAAAAAGAACTGGGTTTTTGCGATTTTATAGAGGAAATAAAAGAAGATTTTTTAAAAAATATATCAAAAAACCGCGGTTTACTTTTTGAAGGAAAATGTATTGCTTTTGATGTTTATTATTTTAATAAACATAAAGATGGTTATGAAACTATTTATTATTATTGTGATATAAATTTTGGGGTTAAAGAAATATGCGTTGATAAGTTTTGTAAAGGTATATTAAATTGCGCTAATGAACATTATATTGACTTGTTTGGAAATTATGTTGGTAATGAGGAAAATTATATTGAATTGCAAAGAGATAATGAAAATTGGGAATTTTATGATTATATTAGAAATTTTTCTGGTTATTATGATAAAGAATGCAATATTAATAGGTTTGATAACAATTTTATTATTGAAATAGTTAATATTAGGTTACAAATGGATACTTATAAGTTATTACATAAAGAGAAATTCTACAAAAGTTTGTATGATGAACTAATGGCCATAGCATGGCACCCATCTAGGTATTTAGATTGGTGTATTGATTTTGAAGAGTTAAGAGATTTGAAAGAAAGATGGGGTAAAGAAGATTAGTAAAAAAATTGTGTTATATAACTAAAATTACTGGTTACATAACAAAAAAAAATTTTATAATATTTTACTGACCGCGTAACCTAAACCTAACATTCCAGCCCCGACATATGCCATTTCTCCTGTTTTTTGTTCATCGCTTGGTTTGTAATAATCAGAGAATTTTGGTTCAGTCATTTGCCCGTACAATTCAAAAGCCTGATTTGTAGCCGAAATATTTTTTGATGCTTGATATTTTTCATCTTTTCTTTTCATTTTCCAATCAAGCATTTTTTGCCTTTTTTCCTGATATTCTGCGTAATCTCTTTGATATTTTTCCATTGCTTTATCGTGTCGTATTTTTTCTGTATCCTCATTGCGTCCAGATAAATATTTTGCAAGATAATTTCCACCAGTAAAGGCCGTTGCGTTCAATATAGCTCCGCCAATCATCATCGCTATTGCTGCCATTTTATTTTGGTAAAATCTTTTGATCCTCTAAATATGTTTTAAGATATATGCTTCCGGATAATACAGCTACCCACTTTGCATAATTTGTAATACTTGAGGATGGGTCGCTCAAAAATGATTCTTTCATCATCTTTTTAGCTACATATCCAACTCCAGCCCCTAATCCGATAAGTACCGCTGAATCAGTTACAGTTTTCACAAGTTTGTTTTCAGTTGACATAATTTTTTACTGTATCATTGAGAAACTTTTAAATGACTTTTGAGATTATTCCATTCCTAAAGATTTTTGGGTTAAATGCAATGGAATTTTTGAGGGTTTTGGTAATTGCGGAACTTGTGATAAATCTGGTATCCTATTAGAATATTCAACCCCAGCTTTTTCCTGATATCTCATAAAAAGATCAAATGCTGTAAACCCTAATCCAATAACGGATAAAACAGTAGTAAAAGATAACTCAGGTAGCCATGATTTAGCTTCGCGGTGATTATACTCTATTTCTGTATTTTCCCGTTTCATTTCCCTAGCTAATGCTTCTTTTGCTTTTTTATTATATTCGGCTAATTTCCTACCAGCTGCTACTTTTTTAGGATCTTTCTCCCTCTTTTTAGAATCTTTATTTTCGAGTTTGGGATCTGCTGTAATTTGCTCCGCATCTCCTCCGCTTTGTTCAGATTGTTCAGACATTGTTATTTGGATGCTGCAAATAAGTTTTTAGATCTTTTTAATATACAGTATCAACACCTTCAGTAGATTGCTTAGTATTATACTCAGTTGCGCTATCATTAACTGGTTCTTCTCTTGAAAATTGTTGATTTTTGTTGAATTTTATGTGTTTAGCTACTTGAAATATACCGCTAGCAAGTGCTGCCAGTCTTCCTGATTTCAATGCTAAGAGACCCACAAAGTTTGTTAGTTCGCGATTAACCAAATCATCATTCTTCAGATCATTGCAAAGAGATTCTATATCATCAACCGGAACTAAATAAGAAATAAGTTTGGAAACTAATTGAAGGGACGAATCTACCAATCCTCCGTTAATTTTTTTACCCATTACCGCTTGATACCGATTAAAATATTTTTCTACATCTTTTCCCGGTAATTTTTTTACATCACCCAGACTCATATCAACCCCCATATATTCCTTTGTTGTTCCAAGCACTGCGAGAATGGCAAGTGATTCTTGTTTGATTTCAAGATCCTCATTTTTTCCCGACGGTCGGTCTGCCTCTTCTTCAATGTAATCTTCCGCGTTTGTCATCTTTGTTAAATCACCTCGGGTATCTCTAAATAGCAATTAAATGGGTATCGCAAAGATAAACATAACCTGGAATATTTTTCAGTTTTCAGGAGTTTTACAAACTTTTTACCCAATTCATAATCCAAATCACCGCCGTAATCCTCGAAAAACATTTTCATACCTTTCTGCGACGGATTATGGAAAGTAACAACGCAGGCTACATTTTCACGGAATGGTTTTGCTATTGAAGTTAATTGCTGAGTTAGAACCCAAACTGATAATCCATGATGCCTTCCGGAGAATGCTAAATCTATAAATTTATTGGATCTTTTCTTCAGATCGGAGGATACCGCACAATCATCTAAAATTATTAATGTATTTGTTCCGGAGAATAAAGTTTGACAATCATTTAACAATTCATTAATCTCGTCAACGTTACTTGCATCCGGTGACAATTTATAGAAATGTTTATCCCCTAGGGCAAAATTATGATAGGTTTTATTTTTAGAATAAGTCGGACAAATTAACACAATATATTCAAAAACTTTCCGGAAGGGGCCCCGGAGCTGATCAATTAAGTACTTTGTTTTTCCGCAATTTGTTGGTCCTGTTATAATACAATGGAATGGTATTTTATCTCGTAAATCTTCCATGATTTTTGTATCATAACATTATGTTTTTAGATTCTCAGTACTTAATTGATCTCAAACTTGAATTCATAATCTCCAGCATTGCATCGGATACGACAAACATATGACAAGTTACGGTTCCAGATCCGCTTTGTTTCCTTTTAATTTCTATTTTTATGCCATCATGCGTATTATTTAGAGCAAGTCCGCCGCCATGAATACCATTATCTGGATGCGTTCTAGTATCAACCCAAAGAGCAAACTTATCCGCGTAAAATTCTTTTTCTTTCAATGAAATTTGTTCCCTATGAAATCGTTTTTTCACGGATTCCCAAAGATCAGACGGAATCATTCCCCTAGAGTATATTCTATTTGGCACACCGTCAACATCAATTTCAACGGAAGATATACCAGGATTATAAAAATTTTCAGAATCCCTTGCTCCTGCAGCTTGAGGCAATAAAAACAAAAACAATATTCCTGTCATTGATCTTCTCGGTAAATTAATATGCTGATTAATAACGCCATCTCCGCCAACGGAAAAAGTAAAAGTTTTGTGTAAAGTAACATTTTCATAAAAGAATCCTTTACCAACTTGATATGTTGCTTGCGCCTCGCGCGCCAAGTATTCGCTTGAAATTGACGAATATTCTAACTCCAAGTTTTTGATTGAATATGATGGTGCTTTTGTTGTATCAGAATAAATAAGAATATTACTAATTGGGGCAAGTGTAATCTCAAATATTAGATGATTTTCCAACGCTTTCGGATAAAAAACTCCATGATCTTTTAGAATCGGATGTTTTAATGGTATTCTATACTTTGTACCGTGAACATTAGCTAGAGCAACTTCTTTTACATCTTGTGTTTTTGCATCTCCAGATTTTGTTCTGAGTTTTCTAATATTTAGAGAAGAAATACCTTGTTTTAATCTATCTTCGCGCTCTTCTTCGGTTAAGAATAAATCATGATATGTTTGAAATAGATCATATCTTTGCGTGTCTTGCAATGTTTCTCCTCCAAAAAGAACTTTTAGTCTGGTTACAAGATTACGACTCACATTATTAACGACTGTATTATTAGCATGACCCTCAACATCTAAATCAAATAGAAGAGATACACTTCCGGGCACGATCACCAAATTCTCGGCGAGTTTTGGAATATTTATATATAATGTTTCTCCTGGGCTGGCCGAGGATGGATTTAGAGTAATTCTATTCAAGGTTGATTCTGCCTTCAAACCAAAGGGTTCTTTTGGAATTCTGTTTGGATTAATTTTTTCAGACGTCATTGTAATTTATAAGATACTTTGGTTAACCTTTAAACCTTTTCTAACTTACTAATATGCTTTAATAAACCTTCTCTTGCGTCGGGAATTAAAATTAAAACATTAAAAATTTTATCGCCATCTTCCATATATAGAATTTTTTTCCTAATAATTTTTTTCATGAGATTAATTTGGTTTTCGCTAAATTTTGTTTCCTCCGGCATTTTAATTTATAAGATAATTGTTTATTTTTAAATGATGTCAAAAATATATTATTCGGCTGAAGGGTATTGGAAAGGATATTCTGCAATTCCTAAATTAGCTGAGAAGGCTAAAGTAAGTGAAAATGAGGCAAAACGGTGGTTAGAGAAACAAGCAATATGGCAAATCTATCTACCTTCGCCTAAATATATACCTAGGCCGCACTGGACTGTAGATAAACCCAATCAGATTCACCAAGCAGATTTATTATTTTTACCGCATGATAGAGTTGGAAGAAAAACATATAAATACGCGTTAGTTGTGGTTGATATCGCCTCGAGATATAAAGATGCTGAGCCATTAACCTCAAAAGAAAGTCGAGAGATATCAGAAGCTTTTAAGAAAATATATTCTAGAAGATTGAAATTCCCAAAAACATTAATGGTTGATCCTGGGAAAGAATTTATGGGTGAAGTTAGTAAACTCATGAATTACCATAATGTGAGGATACAAAGAAGTGAGGCTGGTAATCATAGAGCACAAGCATTTGTGGAAAACGCAAATAAAATATTAGGAGAAAAATTATTTAGCCATCAATATGCGCAGGAAATGATCAGTGATGATCGATCAAGAGTATGGGTGAAAAGATTACCGGCTATTCTAAAAACTTTGAATAATACGAAAAAGAGAATAACCGGTAAAGAGCCTAATGAGGCTATAAAAATGAAAGAGGTGAATATTGAAACTAAAAATTACAAACGCGCGGTGGGGCTTGATGAGGTTAGACTACCAACTGAAGTTAGGGTTAGATATTTATTATCTCCGGGTGAACTTGAAGGCGGTGAAAGAAGAAGAGCCACAGATCCCATTTGGAGCATTAAAATTTATTATATTTCTGGAAGCAGAATTTCTCCTAATCAGCCTGTTTTATACTTTTTACAAGACGGCCCAAGACGGGGTTTTGTGCGTGAAGAATTACAGGTTATTCCGGATGATACAGAGTTACCCCCTAATTCTGTTCTAATATAATGGTTTTGTGTGAATTCCATCCTCATAAACCCATCTTTTATCGTAATATGCATTCAAACCCTTTTTAATTTGTGTATATGTCACAATTTGGTTGTCATTGACTCTAAATCCTGTATTTTGTGACATATCAATTGCCCCTTTCAAAGCTGACATATATCTATCCCAGTTCATTTCGTTTTGTCTATGAATTGTACCTTTGCAGCTATACTTTGCCTTTCCTTTCTCATCCTCCGCGTAATAACATTTTGATGAAAGAGCAATCATTCTAATACCGTCAAACTCTTTTTTAAACAAACCCGGAGTCTTGTCATGATATTTAGAAGTTGATAGGAATTTTTCTTTTCCGCCACTAAAGTATTCTTCTCTCATTTCGGGTTTTATAATATCATCCAAATTTTCGGCTGAAATTGCCATGTACATTGAATCTGTATCCATTTGAATCAACTCAAAATCCTTTCTATCTACATATTTATCTAGAAAATCGTAATAGAATTCCAGCATTCTTAATTTTGCGAGCTGATACACCGCGATGCCGCATTGATAGGGTCTGTCTATTTTTATTAATCTTTTTCGTTTTATTATTTCATATGTGTCATTTATTTCATTAAGATCCTCAAAGAACGCAGATCTTAGGGCTTTTTCAACCTCTTCCTCATCTTTTGTATACCTTGTAATCTTATGTTTATCTTTATCTTCTATCATTTTTCCGTAGAAAGAATTTCCCCTGAGTTTATTAGTGTCGGCTAATTCTTTACAACCTTTGTACTTTGGTTTTAATTTTTCAATCAGTACTTTGATATCTTTATTTTCTTCAATAACTTTAAATATATCAGGAAATTGGTTTAATTCATTGGTAATTTTTACTACATCGTCAATCTTGTTTTCATCAAAGGCTTTACTTAATTTTTCCAACAAAATCTCAATATCTCCATCTCTTCTTGCGTCTGCCACCTCTTTTACAAAAAATCCAAAGGGCCTTCCCGATTCATACTTTAAAATATTATGGATGGCGGTAATCTCCAAACCATGATTAAGATACCATTTTATTAAAGGTGTATATAACAATATCTTTTTTGCCTTGGTAACACCAAGTAATTTTTTATTGTCTTTTAGATGTTTTCTACCTGTCGCTCTTTGATATTCTTTCATATGCTCTGGTACTAAATATTCAGGAACGGAGTCTACAATAAATAAGGGGGAGAACTCTTCAAACTTTTCTTTTAGGTTATCAGGTACATGGATATCAACTTGACAAAACCCGAAAAGATTACCAGCAAGAATCGCTTTGCAAATCTTCTTAATATTTTTAGGATCTGATGGCTTTGCAACCTCAATGCATTTTTCTTTTCCGCATGGCATTTCTTGTCCAGAACAGTATAGATATAAACCATTTGCGTCATTACCAACAATTCGCACACATTTTTTCGGGTTTTTATATTTATGGGGGCGAATCATTGTTTTTCCTGCCTCCGCATATCTCATATATAAAATACTAGGGCCTCCAACCATACCCGTTTTCAATAGATTATAACCCTTGTTTTTATCGCATATTTTACAATCTTTTCTTATTTTGTAGCATTTTTTGCAAAACTCGTTATTACAAATTTTATTGCATCTATGAATACAGTATTGTCCTGGGGCGTACAATTCAGGATCACCTTTCTTCTTCATTTTTTGGTATTTATTTAGAACAGCCCTCATTGATACGCCTGGGATGGAAACGGCATCTTTTAATATATCAATTTCATCTGGATAATATAAACGCCTTGTTTTTTCAAGGGCTTCTAGAAAGGGAATAACATCATTCAAATTATACTCTTTCAACCAGTCCAGCATTGTAACGCAACCCCTCTTTTCGAATTCGAGCAAATATTCTTCATATTCTTCTTTGGAAATGTTTTTCTTTTTCAAGGAAGAGTAAAAATCTTCATGTTTCACGGGTCCAACTAAGGAAAGCTTATCATAACCGTCCAATTTTTCATAAGGAAGTACAAGTTTTTTGGCTTCACAGTTGTTTGCTTTGCACCACTTATCAAAAGAAACTCCAGGCGCAAGGTAGGACATTATATCCAAGAATTTGAAATGCGGTGTTGATAAAAACATATACCTATTCTGTTTCTTTGCAATAAAAATCTCCTTAGTTTTTTCGGTCATGTGTTTTATAAAATGTCTTTTAATCAAATTGATATCATATTTTCCACTATTAAACCCCAAAACAGGTACTTGATTACACCATTCTTCATATTTTTGCAAGACATTTTTTTGCAAGGAATCTTGATCAGGAAGCGGGTATTCTTCTCTAACCTTTTCTACTATAATTTTTCTTATTTCCTCCAATTTTTCAACGAATTCTTTTATAAGCTCATCAGGATTTTGGTTGCAAAGAAAAACGGGTTTTTTTGTTAAATTATCGATTATTGCGACACTAACTGGAATATGGGTATGGGTAAAAATTAAATCATCGGTAATCTGTTTATCTTCTTTTTGTAATAGTCCCTCAAAATCGTAATCAATAAAATAGGGATATGGGTTAAATTTCTTTTTGAACCAGATATTGGGTAATTCAGGATTTTCGCACTCCCAAACCGATACTACATTATAACCCAAGCTTTTTATCATATTCTCTCTTTCAATAGTTTCATTATATTTAATTTTGTCGGTTTCTGAACACGGACACCCATGCCATTTACAACCATAAAACTCAAAAACGGTATTTGTCTCGGGTTCGTATCCATCAAATAAAATCTCATTCCCCTCTTCATCCCTATAACACCTTTCACCCCCGTGACCACAAAGCCCATGATGAATATGTTTACCCATAATTTTAGATTGGTTTTCTATCCACCGACACGCTTTATAACTAAAATTTATTTTACCCCCGTAAAAAACTTTTTCAGATTCATTCATGATGTGTTTTATCTTTTCTCCTGTGCATAATATTTTTGTCTTTCCTCCTGTGCATGTTTCATTGGTAAAATGCCTTTTTAAATCTTCGTGCCTGGTAAATTTTTGATTACATCCTTGGCATACCCAGTTTTGAGCAAGAAGGTCTAGATTCTTAATGAAAAAACCATGATTATTATAAAGACCTAAATTTAAAGTTGGTAAATTATCTTTGAAATTATTTTTCCCAAACACCAGTTTCCAAACTGAAAAATTTGATATATCTTTCTGCTCATAAACCCGGATATTTATGGAAAAAACTTTTGAAATTTTCTCAAAATCAACCAATTTTGTCGATCTAACTTCTTCTTTTTTTAGTTTTTTGCCGTAAAAAGTTCGAGCTAAAATTAAAGCTTGTTTCTCTATGCGTTTTTCAGGATTTTGTTTAACAGAATTGATATTCATGAGAATAGCTAAACACCTCCAGACACAGAGATTATCATCTTTATCATCTACGGAATAAATACATCTTTTCTTTCGTAATTCATCGGGTAATCTTCCGCACCCAACTAAAGGTTGTCTGGTATTAATAACTTTTATTTGTACTTCTCTAAACTCAACTCCGCCCTCATTAACACCTGGTTTATTAATTTTCTTTTCTGGGGGTAAATATGCTCTCATCCAAGCGATACCCTCTAAACTCAATCTTTCTCCCTCGCACTGCTCTATATAATTTTTTATTTCTGGAAGAGAAGTAAAAGTTCCTCCGCTTCTAAATGTGTGCGTGTGGTAAGCTATTTCTCCATTTCCTCTTTGAATCAAAGCAGTAAAACTGGGAACAATTCTTGCCCCCATTTCTATTTGGGGTTCCAACTCATTATAAATTGTTTCTGTCAAATCATTATTTAGATCCCTCCTAATTCTAATAATATTTTCCCGATTATTTTGAATTGGGGGATCATCTTCATGCGGGTTTATTGAAAATATTTTGAGGGTTGTTGTTCTTTTCTTTTTAGTTTTTTCCTTCAATTCATCTCTTACACTATCAGAAAAATTTTTACCCTTCTTTTTTGGTTGAGATTTTTTACTATTAGTAAGTTTTATAATATTTTCATTGATTAAATCCTCAAGCTTTTTATTTATTGGTTTGAGAATTGGAACATTAATTTCAGGTACCGGCTCATCAAGAATTGGTTTTTGTGGTTTTATAAAAGTTGGTGCTAGTTTCCTTCTTCTTGGTGGAGTTCTTGATATTTGTGGTTGATCGTGAAATAGACCAATTTCTGAAATTGGTATTTGTAGTTGACTTGGATTATTATCGAAAAACTTATCAATTTCTGGAATTTTACGCAACTTTTTAATAATTACCTTTTTTGGTAATTTTTTACCTTTTTTTTTGATAATTTTTTCTAACTGTTTTATTATTAAGCTTCTTATTATTTTGCCATTTTCTCCTGGCTTTTCTGCAGAACTTTCTTTTTGATCCATCTTAATATTTTATTTCACTGATTTTTCTTTTAAACCGTAATTATTTTCATTTTTTTCATCGACACAAAACCTACCGTTTTTTTCGCAGATAGATTCGCTCCGCCTGTCGCCCCAACTTTGCAGAGACTTGGTAACCCCTCCCAAACCCAAAACGTACTTTTAGCTTAAAGTTCATAAGTACTTTTTTTAAAAAATAAACCTTAAGCTAAAAATGTCAGAGATTTTTCAGTCAACCTAAAAACGTACTTATGAACTTTAAGCTAAAAATGTCAAAGATTTTTCAGTCAAATTTGAAAATAACCTAAAAACGTACTTATGAACCTTAAGCTAAAAATGTCAGAGATTTTTCAGTCAACCTAAAAACGTACTTTTAAAAAATACCCCATAAGCTAAAAAAGGACAGAGATTTTCAGTCAAATTTGAAAATAACCTAAAAACGTACTTTTAAAAAATACCCCATAAGCTAAAAAAGGACAGAGATTTTCAGTCAAATTTGAAAATAACCTAAAAACGTACGTATAAACACGCTTATATAGTAGTGGCCATGGTGTTATTGGCTGTAAAGTTTCGGTTGTTATTGGTCAAGTTTTGTCACTGGTTTCGTTCTGTTTGTTAATGACTTACTCTTCTGTTGGCCTTGAAAAAAGACGCATCAAACGCAAGTTCGGCTTCCATTTGGTTTTCTTGTTCGTTTATGTACTGCGTGAAGACAGTATGAGCCAAGTTCTCTCCTTCGTAATCCCTGATAAAAACACCGAAAAGAGGAACAAAAATGGTTTAATTACCAGAAAAAAAAAGAGAAAAAAAGTAGATGTAAGCTACATTGGTTATGACAGCTAATATGAAGGAATTTTGAACTTGTCATCTCTGAGACACACACAAGAAACTGACAACAAAACTGATTTCAAATTTGTCTACAATTGAAGGCAGCAAAGAAATGATAAACGCAGATATGAGGACAATGAGCAGATGTAAAAACAAAATATTATGTTAAGTCAACTATACTCGTCAAAAGAAAAAAATAGGATAAAACTGCACATGATTTGAGCTAGCGCACTTACTTCTCATATTTGTATTGACACAATGAAGCAAACATTTGAACAAGCTTAACCGCTCGCCGAAACAGCTCGACAGAAGTTAACATCTGTAACGGAAAAATCAACATAAAGCAAGAGATAAGAAATGAAAGGGTTCCTATTAACGACATCTTAGTGAGCTGTTGAGAGCATTTGTTTTAGCTTTATCGCTGACTGTTATCGTCATGCACGTATACCTTCGAAGGCGAAGAAAAACGTGAAGCCCCTTGGGGTGTGTGATTAGGGAGCTTTAAGCAAGAACGACGACGACGCCGAGGACGCGACGTTCGAAAAAACTGATTTGTATTTCTCCTGTACAAATGGCGGCAAGCTTGTTTAATTTTCTTTCCTTAGCTTTTCAAACCGCCGATTTTTCCAACTTAACCCGTTCACGTGCACAGTTCATTACAATTTTTTCTTGGCAATTTTGTCGCTGTGCACTCGCATCTTCCACAAAACCTGAAAAATGGTCATTTCACGTTGTTGTTTTGCAGAGGACGGCAAAGAAATCTACCAGACTGTATTTTGAACGTGCAGTTTCATTGTTTCCTTCATCAACGCTGTTGTTTTGTAGTCGACGTCGTCGTCGTGTTTTGCTTAAGGTCCCTAATATCTGAAAAATTCCGTTCAAGGGAGTAACCCGTATTTACTCAAACAAGCGCCACGGCGCTTATTAAATTTTTCGCGTCTCAGATGCGGCGCTTATTCTAGGGCGACGCTTAATTGAAGGCGGCGCTTATTTAAAAACCAAATCAAACAAAAACTGGTTTTCTTTCTTTTTTCATTCAAAACTCAAGTTGAACAGTAACTAAATAGTTAATATATTTTGCTATTTTCTACGTTTTATATGGAACATTTCATTTGCTCTTTTTTCTGTTTATCAATTTCAATTTCGTTGTCTCCTTGGGCTTGTCGTGCCAGCAAAGTGCACAGCTTTCACAACAGAACTACGTATCGCAAGACCCCTGTGTGTTCCACTATATAACAAACAATTTCGGGAAATACTCCATTACGAACCACATTTTAACTCTTTTCCCACTGTATAATATTTGATGAAACACTGTATTTCATATTTCCTACACCAAAATTCCCCGAAAACCTTTAAAACACAAGGATCCTAGACTTATAGTATTCGGGAAAAGCACAAAAAGATCAAGGAAAGTCGTTTACCCCGTCAAAATATTTCGTTTCTCCAGCTATCCTGTTTCTGCCGTATGAATCCATGGTGCTTCTTCTACGTCTGCGCACTTTTATCCCTACCTCGGCTAAGTTACCCAAGGAATATATGCTCATTCTATGAGACCCTTTTGGCGTTAAGGCGTCGGAAAATCCACCCTGCTCGTTCGGAAACATTGTCCCCTTCCGACGACCGCGCGCATATCTCATTCGGGAAATTCCGGCAGTAGTTCGTAGAGCCGAGTAGTCGCTCGCGGAGGACCTAGGTGCGTAAGGTGATCTCTTAAAAACGCCAGAATAGCTGGAGCTGAGGGAGATGTTATCGTCTACAGAGCCGGATGTTGACGCCGAGTTAGAGCGGTGTGTAATGCGTCCAGCTGAAGGTATTTGACGAACTGTTCCCGCTCCCTCCATGCTGATAAAAAAGTAAAACCGTTGAAAAAGGAGATAGTCAACACATTCTATGTTGAGACATGGTAGTGAAGTGGTTAGTGTGTCGGACTTCCAAGTGAGAGGTCCTGAGTTCGAGCCCTGTTTATGGCACTGTGTTGTTTCCTGAGACAAGAAACTTAACCCCACTCTGTCTCTCAATACCCTGGTTCATAAATGAGTACAACCTCGTTCCCAGGGCTTTTTCCTAGTAAGAAAAATGGCGGACGCCATTTTTCTTTCTAGGGAAAAGCCCTAGGAACGAGGTTGATTACAATATGCTTCCTGACATTATAATTGTGCTACTTAGTTATTCAGTAAAGTAAGACAGAACAGGGTAAATAAAGAAAAAGGAAGAAAGGCCCTCTTTTCCAATGACTGAACTTGACTGAAGTTTCCAGGTATTCAGAATCAGCAAAATAATTTTTTTATATACCAATAACACGAATCAATACTCGTTAGATAGTCAAACCAAAGATGAGCCTAAAAACAACTGTGTGCCTATCATTTAGTAATGTTACATTTTTGTACGATTTTGTCGTATTTGTTGAAAACGAACCTTATGGTAACCAAAGCCATTGCATATCTACGGAGTCGTCTGGGAGTTTGTACAATACAGTACATGATTTGTTTTAAAGACTAAACTAGATTTGAACAAGAACAATTTCCACTATTTAACTTTTAAGCACGAAGTGAATTTACTTTATAATTACCTCTATTAACTCCAAGGAAGAAAGACTACCAGGGCAACGACCAGAGTTATTGCCTTTATATGAGCTCTACTGAAAGCAATTTCATTTAGGACAGTCGCAAAAAGTAGCTGTTTTCCACCGATAAAACCAAAGAAATTCTCTTTTCATCTCTCTGTAATAAATCGGAAGAGAGACACCCAAGCTGTTTATAACTAGTAAGACCTTCATAACAACAACAATCACAACTGAATTGATCATCATTAAGCCTCAGCGTTGGAAGCGCTTGTTAATTTGTTTTAATTGAGACGGCAGTGCTTTCGTAGTATTGGGAAAATATTTCGTTACTTGTACTTAAACAATTCACTGCCTACGAGTGAACCGCTGTTCCTACAAACGCTTCACGTCGTTTTCGGTCAAAATAAGTCACTCCAGGAACATTCGAAAGATAAAAGTAAGTTTTGCTGACGAGATACCTGTCAACTTAGCTCACTGCCGGGCTTTGTCGCCCTGTAGAAGATATCAAAAGTGGGGTAAATAAAACAAAGCACAGTGAAAGCTACTCTCACTCACCTGGTACAGAAGTATTCCGGGTTCTCCCTCCCGGGGACAGAGATGATTCGCTTATAAAATCAGAAAAATCCTTCTAATGCAACAGTGTTGTATGATCTGAAGATCTAGATTACCCAGGCTGATCGGGGGCGTCGTAGTGCTCAATCCGCTTTGAACGGATTAGCGGTGCTTTAACCGCTTCATTTGTTTTCCAGTGAAGCTATGGTGACCCTGGAATTTGTCATGTTAACAAGTCTACGGCATGGCCATTTGACACAATGTAAACAGACCAACATGCGCTGGCTGATGGAAAACTGCGACAAAATGAAACACGCGACTGTTCGAGTTTTGCTTTGCTAGTTCATAATTTGTGTACCAGGCCATTGAAGCGAAGATTTAACTGTCACATTGCTTAATAGGCAAGAATGATATTAGGAAAGAATGATATCAATTGATACAGTCAATAGAATATTTCCCTGTTTGCAATTGTAGGGTGTATTTTTAAATCCCCAATAGATTATGGCCTGTTCTTGTCTTTTAATTATTAAATGATCGTTGTTTTTAAATAAGAAAAGCAAAACACTCAGGGTCACTTTCATTGATCTTGTGCTAGAGACTACTCGATTTTCACTTATTTTCGCGGGACTTAAATTTTGCGATTTTCGCCATATTTCAAAAAATCGAGAAATTAAACTCTTGAAAAAAAAAATACAGTATTCTCGCAAAAATTCAAGAACATTAACCACTCGAAATCTAATAACCTGCTATAGGATTCCCCCATCAATTTTAACGAGAACCGGCAATTGAAGAAATTGACTATGTCCTTCGCAATTCGACAGTGTCGTGTAGTTCTCTTGTGGAACTCTTCTTTGTTGCAAAGGAGCATGTCACCATGTTTTCACTTTTTTTCTTTATATGGTTTTGTTAAATGGAATGGAAACAATCGCTATGGAAAATTAAAGTCAGCCCTGCCAGAGGAGGCACAGTAGTGTAGCGGTTAGCGTGTCGGACGTCCGAGCTGAAGGTTTGGAGTTCGAGCCCTGGTGCTGGCACTGTGTTGTTTCCTTAGACAAGAAACTTTACTCCACACTGTCTCTCTCCACCCAGGTTTATAAATGGGTACCAGTGATTCAATGCTGGGGGTGACCCTGCGATGGACTAGCATCCCATCCAGGTGGGAGAAAAGTACTCCCAGGTGCTTAATGCTATAGAAACCGGGATATGCTCCGGCCGTTTGGGCCTTAATGGCTCATGTGCGCCTTTGCCTGCCAATTCGGAGACTAATTGTTTGCAGCTCAGTATTTTAACGATTTTCGCGAAATTTAGTTCCCTAATAATACACTTAATAATATACATGAAAAAATTACTCGATTCTGATTGGCTGAGAGCAATGCAGTTGAAGGGGCTCGTGCAATTTCAGCTTTTTGAAAAACTCACTCGTGCAAATTAATACCAAATTGAACTCGAAACCGTATGATTACCTTTACTAAGACTACAAGTGTATTTTTATTTCTCTAACAAGTTAAACGTTATGCAACGGGGCGGACGCCGACGTCTATCGATTTGTTCTATCGACGCCGCATCAGGGGAAACGTTTTATAAACGGAAACTCCAAGCTTCTATCTTCTAGCGTTAATTTATTGACTTGAAATCTCGTAAAAAATGAAAATACAATGATCGGTAAAACTACATTACTAACGAATCTAGACTGGATGAAACGATCTTAACTTAAGCACGTGGAGCATGCATACCGACATATCTAAACAATACAACTATTCTTAAGCGTAACGAATTTCCATAAAATCGAATACATTGCGGACACTATTAATAGAAACAAAACTAATAACATACCTCTTTTCCCGTTATATACTCTCAGTAATCCTTACAATCCTTCGGCCTTT
This sequence comes from Ricordea florida, assembly GCA_949710005.1. Classification (NCBI taxonomy): domain Eukaryota; kingdom Metazoa; phylum Cnidaria; class Anthozoa; order Corallimorpharia; family Ricordeidae; genus Ricordea; species Ricordea florida. The sequence goes on along the minus strand of OX453275.1, from coordinate 29,703,307 downwards.
CTCTCTTTCTTTCCAAAGCCGAACAACAACTGAACAACGTTACTCGTCAGTGACTGAAGAATGTCACAGGAATGACAAAGAGGTATTGTAGTTCATGACAAACGATGACGTAAGTCACCATCACAAAAAGGGATTGTGTCCGTTACACGTTATCTATTGTCAAAACAAGAAAACAAATAGGTCTCTTTATCTTCAATATCATGGTCTTAATTAGTTTCACCTGCTGTTTTTGGAACCTTATATACAAGGGGGAGCTAAATAGAAAGCCAACTTGGTTAACTTAGCTCCCCAGATCGAACTTTCTTCAAACCGTATTTTAGTGTTCCACTTTTCTTTTTATTTTTCTTCCTATTGTTTGTAACGTCTGTTATTGTATTTTTCTTCCAGAGCTAATAAAGGTTGATTGATTGACTTAATACACACACAAAAAAACACAAATTAAAAAAAATAATAATAATAGTAATAATAATAATAATGACAGTAGCGAATGATTCTCTCCTGTAATGATAATAAACTGGAAATTATTGCACACCAAAATTACCCGTGAAGGACAAAGTTTTGCCATCTGCTGCTAAGGGAATGAATAAAAAAATATCATTGTAATGGCGTCAGGTTTCGCAAAATCGATGGAAAGTAGTACATGGCAGTTCAGAGATAAATTCATGGAATCTCCATCTCGTAATGTGAACAATAATGATGATGAATAATAATTGATAAGATGATTACGTGCCCAGTAAGCTTTTAACCATGCATCACTTCTTATCTCCTTCAATTCCCTGGCAATTTATGCGTCAGATTCTGTCAGACCCGACGCACACTACTAACTCTCACAACAGTTCTACAAAGAGCATGTCACTGAAGTCTGAAACGTTTTTATTCAATTTCTTGCAGTCAATTCTTCGTTTACAATGATTTTGTCATCAAAATGAAGGCAGGAGCAAAAATTCTTTTTTCAGTGAGGAAAGAAAAGTTCATTACTTCAAACAAGTCAAGAATTCTGAAGGGAAACTTCAAAAACGTCCATACAGTCATTCAGAGAACATCATATCTATAAGAAGAGCAACTGGAAGTACGGGAGTTTCCACGGCTGGATGGACTGTTCAACTCACTTCGGTTACAAATCTCGGACAAAGAAGTAAAATCTCTCTGAGAGATGACCAAGGCTCGTGGAACATCTGTTTTGATAGGAATTTTGCTCTTCTTACGGCAACTCATTGGATGCAAGTCTGTATTGGAAGGTGAAGCATTTCCAGATGATTCAGAGGACTTGGGAATCACATGGTCTGAGGCATCCATCCTCACAGAGTGCGCAACACGTCTTGACAAACCTGAAATGTTCTTGGTAGCAAAAACGTGATCGGTGGCAAGTTCTTTACGAGCCAAACTGCTACGTGGACGCGCTGATTGAGGTATTCCACAGAGCGTGAAGACGTTTGAGAACTCTTTATTCACAGCCCTTTCAAAAGGTGCAGTACGTGGGCGCTGACCAGCGGGAACAGAGTATTGTGGAGATGACGTTCGAACCTGGTTCTTGTCGGAGAATCTACTTTGAACTGGAGATGTTTGTTTATGCTGTCTGGGTTTCGCAAGGTCTGAAGGACGAGTGTATTCCTCACCTTTTAGGGCGGATTCCCTTTGATTCAGTTTGATTGGCGATCTTTTAGGACTTGCCTCCATATTGCATTGATTACTCCTTAGGGATGGACTGGGAGAACGTACTAAGACCTGATTCCCCTCAACATGAACCATCGGGTAGCAATTTGCAGACTTGACACGTCGATGATCTTTCTGGTATGTTTCCCGTTGCATCGGATTAGACATTGGCCGCTGACCAGTCTTCAATTGCAGTTTGGGTTGATCTGTTCCACGATGGTCCTGGATGTTCTTCACAGTGGGTTTCCGCTGACTGGATAAGGCCGTCTTGTATTGTTCAGATTTGAAACGCCCATCGCTGCAGGCGAAGGTTCCTTTTGGATTTGAGGATTTTGGACGCTGCTCACTTGTCTTGGGCATTCCTCCTACAGGCTTTGCAGTAAGTGGACGCTTAACGATGAACTGTCTTACACTAGCAGAAGATCCTACAGGTCCTGCCTGCGGGGCTGGAGATCTTAGAACGTTCTTACCAGGGACTCCCTTATCACGTGGAAGCTTAACTGGGGATATAGCCTCAATTCTACCGTTTGCACGTTCAGTGAGATGGTCATTCATTTGAGATAGAGAGGCCATTTTATCCTGTTTCAAAGGAGGAAGTGGGCTTGCTTTTGTCGGTAAATCCTTTGGATTCTTTGTGCGTTTGACGGCGGACTCACGGTTCTTGGCATTGACTGCTTTTCCTTGATCAGTGGGCAAAGTTGTTTTCCCAGTTTGAGATGTTAAGCGCTCATTCCTCTTGCTTGGGGATTTTTCTTTGATGGTGGACGCCACTTTTCCAGAATGCTTCTCTTTTGACGGTACAGCCTTAGATCTCTGATCATGAACACGAGATGGTCCCGGTTGGCTTCTCACAACGATCGGACGGTTGGAAACAGCTGATGGTTCTTTTTGATGTGTTCCTTTTGTTTGACGCTGAGAGATCTCTGTTCCTATTTTAGTGGTTGCCGAGGTAGAAGGAGCATTCTTAGTCTGCTGTTTATTCCTCAAGGAAATGGATCCCTTCTTTTCTTTTTGACCGTGACTGCTCGTCTGGGAGTTCTTGAGTTTTCCCTGGGCAGGCACTTTCGTACTTGATATTTCTGCTTCATGGCTCTTGGTTTTGTTTTCTTCGCCGCCGACAGAATGGGAATTACGATTTCCACCATCTGGGTTTTTTCCGACTTTCCTTGCAACTGATGGCTTGTCATTTGAGGCTACTGCTCCCTTGTCATGGTTTGAGCTTCTGGGATTGGCCCTCTTACTTTGCCCTGCCAGTTTCTTCTCTTTTTGAGGACGAGCCAACGAATTTCTGTCTTGTCCTACACCTGCTTTCTTTGACAAGCGATCAACACTAACACTCTGACCGACAGGCCTCTGTCCTTTCCAAGGCTGGGACGATGAACTTCTGACTCGTTCGGGAACATTTCTTCGTGACAAACGCTCAGCACTTAAATTGTGATTGGCCAGCTTCTCTTGTTTCTGAAGCACCGCAGTCGAGCTTTTGGATTGTCCATCAGATTTCGCCCTCAGGCCCGAGGTGCCCATCTGTTCTCCTTGTGGGCAAGGAAAAATAGTGCACTTGCTCCCAATTATCTTTAAGCTGTCGGGCGTCTCCTGCCTACTGCATGAGTCTTCATTAGTCTTTCCCGGTGATGGACTTCTCACACATTCTATCAGCTTTACCTTGCTGCCTGATCGAGGCCGGCCTAGGTCCTTGTTCAAGACATGGGTCTGAGAGGGAGAGCTCTCATCCTCTGTAGGATCTGTAATTGAACCACAAGTTAATACTGCTCATTATCTGTAAAACTATATTTTTTTGTCAATTTGTTTTGTGAAAGTACTGACTTAACATCGGTGAAAATACGTACACTGTACTTCTTTCACAAAAAACAATTGGTTCCTTACGTCCATATATTTCTGGTTCCAAGTGTCAAATTACTCAGCGCCTGATTGAAACAACTGTTGTGAATTAAGGCAAGTACAAGCTAAAAGTAGCAATTTACAAATGAAAATACGTAAACTGATGCTAAATCGTTACCTTGTTTACCAGTTGTTACATTCATCTGAGGTAAACGTCTGATAGAAGGCTTTGGGTTAGTTGGAGGACTGGGAATCTTCTTGCCTGAGGAGCAGACATCTGACTTGGCCACGTTCGATTCACAATTAGCATTCAAGCAATCCTGAAAAATAAAGGACCATACTTTTCTCATGATTGCATTGTAGTGAAGTGCAGGTTGTCTGCTTTATGTTCTTGCGGTGATAATATAAGGATACGTTATAAAGCAATAAAAAGATCATATGTTATCTATTTTTAAATCGCTATCGTATTCTTGTACGTAATTCGTCAAGTATGACTCCTATGAACAGTGTTTTTGGGAACCGAAACTTTTTATGATACAGGCGAAATAACACACGTTTCTGTTAAACATCTGGCGACCACGAGGGCGTCTGCTCTACAAAAGGAAAAGTCAATAGTCATGAAACTACCTATTCCTTAAACGGCGCACATACCACCATTCGAAAACCATTCTGAAAGAGGTCTTCTGCACAGTCCATTTAAGATCATTTAACAACTACTTGTAACTAATAAATTGAATACAAAATTGCCTACAAAAGTTTAGTAGAAATGATAATATTATGAAATCAGATAAAAAACACCTACCCCCAAACCATCTATCAGGATGTTAACGTCACTGCTGGTTATGCCTCCTTTGGCACAAAGTGGTTCAACATAATCATCAATAATAGCTCCTTCTTTCGCACCCAACAACTCATCAGAGTTCACAATGATGGCTACTTCGTTGGCACCCGACAACTCATCAGAGATTCCAATGATGGCTCCTTCGTTGGCACCCGACAACTCATCAGAGATTCCAATGATGGCTCCTTCGTTGATATCCGACAACTTATCAGAGTTTCCAATGATGGCTCCTTCGTTGGCACCCGACAACTCATCAGAGATTCCAATGATGGCTCCTTCGTTGGCACCCGACAACTTATCAGAGTTTCCAATGATGGCTCCATCGCTGACACTCGACAACTCATCAGAGATTCCAATGATGGCTCCTTCGTTGGCACCCGACAACTTATCAGAGATTCCAATGATGGCTCCATCGCTGACACTCGACAACTTATCAGAGATTCCAATGATGGCTCCTTCGTTGGTATCCGACAACTCATCAGAGATTCCAATGATGGCTCCTTCGTTGGCACCCGACAACTTATCAGAGATTCCAATGATGGCTCCTTCGTTGGTATCCGACAACTCATCAGAGATTCCAATGATGGATCCTTCGTTGGTATCCGACAACTCATCAGACATTCCAATGATGGCTCCTTCGTTGGTATCCGACAACTCATCAGAGATTCCAATGATGGATCCTTCGTTGGCACCCGACAACTTATCAGAGTTTTCAATGATGGCTCCTTCGTTGGCACCCGACAACTCATCAGAGATTCCAATGATGGCTCCTTCGTTGGCACCCGACAACTTATCAGAGATTCCAATGATGGCTCCTTCGTTGGCACCCGACAACTTATCAGAGATTCCAATGATGGCTCCTTCGTTGGCACCCGACAACTTATCAGAGATTCCAATGATGGCTCCTTCGTTGGCACCCGACAACTTATCAGAGATTCCAATGATGGCTCCTTCGTTGGTATCCGACAACTTATCAGAGATTCCAATGATGGCTCCTTTGTTGGCACCCGACAACTCATCAGAGATTCCAATGATGGCTCCTTCGTTGGTATCCGACAACTCATCAGAGATTCCAATGATGGCTCCTTCGTTGGCACCCGACAACTCATCAGAGATTCCAATGATGGCTCCTTCGTTGGCATCCGACAACGTATCAGAGATTCCAATGATGGCTCCTTCGTTGGCACCCGACAACTGATCAAAGATTCCAATGATGGATCCTTCGTTAGCACCCGACAACTTATCAGAGATTCCAATGATGGCTCCTTCGTTGGCAGTTGCATGGTCCTTGTCAGATAACGTCTTTGTTTTGTCGTCAGCTTTTGATTGGTGAGTGTTTGTAACTTGTTTGTCAGGTATTTTAATGACGGCCTTGGCTTTAAATTTCACTTGAGAAGAAAACTTTTGATTCTTGACATTCGCGTTATCTGATGCTGCAAACAAGAAATTTTCAATTTAGACTTGCTGGCGATTTGAAAATATTTCATTTGACTCAGATCTTCTTGAATTTTTGGTGCTAGTGCTGCATGTTAAAAATAGAAAATTGATAGATATGAATACTAAAATTGACGTTCCTTGAACACTGAAACTTTTAACGTAATAACCCTTTTAACTCCCAACAGTGATCAATATTTAATTTCTCCTTACGTAATTTCCATGCATTACCAAGCACAAAAATGATGAGAGCTGATAAAACGATCAACGCAAGGATACTAACTATTCAAACAACATATTCTCCAAACTAGCATATCAGAGAATGTATAGTACTTAGTAAGGAGTGAATGGGTTAACAACGTTACTTCAACATGGGCAGTGGGTAAAAATGTGGTACTGTTATCAATCAGGCAACTTACACGTACGTCACTTAGGCTGACATGTTAGTACAGTGATTGACATGTTACACTTCCAATCAAGAGTTCTTGAGGATTTGATGCCAGGAAGCATCCATCATTTCCTTAAGCAAGTAAGTTACAATTGGTGTTTTAATGGATTCTGGCCAAGAGAAAATGAGGTAACGTATCTTCCATACTAGGCTCTCTTGCTGCGATAAGGGGAGAAAGTATATTTTTAGATCCGGAAACTATTTTAACTGACCAAAGGCTGATGTCCTTCTCATCACATGGTTGTAATTTCAATGCACCATGTGGAAACCGCGCAGCCATGGACGAGATATAAATAAATTCCGCGCTAAAAATAGATTCTGTCCCCTCATCATATCAAACGGGGTTATGTTCTCTTTCCTCATTTTCTCTTGATTCTGGCCATATAACATTAATATTAGGGTTAACGCTGCGATGACATCTACGAGTAACAAAAATACTCCCAAGTGCTTCATGCTAAAAATCCCGGGGAAAGCTTTGCTCCTGTGGGTTTTATGTGCTCCCTTGTTCCTTATCATGTTGAGTGTTATAATTAGGAGACTTTTTATAAAGGTTCCATTCGATCTAGGAACCGCAGCTATATGTACCATACAAACTGCCATGGTGTGTATGTCATAGTCTGGGGAAACGTATTGTACCTCTATCATTACATTCAATGGAATATTCTCCTAAATAGGGTTTGTGTCAGGAGTAGTAATGATGAAGGAGCTTTTGACAGTACCATTTCTTATTTGAGGCTTGAACTCTACTGCAGTCACAATTTCATACAAGAGTGTTTCATGGTTGAGTGCACTGGGCATTAAGGAAACTTGAAATACTTGTTATTATATGCAGCACTTTATAAGTGAATATTCTTGATATAATTATCAAATAAATAACATATAACAGGTACCATGATCTGGGGGCGGGATATGTTGCACTTATCCCCTAGCTAATATAAACCTCCTGGGTTATATTTACGTCGTTATTATTGGTGTGACCACACAACGAAGGACGTATATATACGTCCTTAATTCAGACGTGCCTTTTCTTCTTCGGTTGTAAGTACAATATATTGACGGTTGTATAAGGAGGTTTGGAAAACAACAAAAGCTCTGCTGACCAAATAATTTGCTTTTACACAGTATATTAAATAGATTTAGGCAAGCCTAAAAGCGGAGCTCCTCACACAGACCCTCACACATTGAAAATGCTGTCACTAAAGTTATTAAATACGCCTGGTGTACGCAACTACTTAAAGAAGATTCGATAGCTGAAATAAATCGTCAAAACAAAAAAACATCTAGCTCGCGACTCAACGGAAGAGCCATTGCGCGAAAAACAAAGCCTCGTTTCGGTTTAAGACCTTCTAAATATCCCGGATGACTATGGCCGCCATCTTGAGGCAACGTCGTCGTCGTCGCTAGGCGCACGCGCCCGCGAGCCATGCCGCTAGCCAAGATGACCATGAAAACTCAAACGCATGGTTTTCTCAATTTCTATCCTCGCACGGTAGTTATGGGGCTCCGTTCTGCGGCTCTTCGAGCCGCTGTGGAGCTCCGCTAGTAATTAGTAGATTCGGGTAATTGCAGTCAGAATAACTTCAAAACACTTTTTTGATGTTTCGGAAATGTGGAAATCTGGAAAAAAACATTGCGTAACACCAGCGTGGGCAACGTGTGTTTGCAGCGGAGCAGTTTCGCAAATGATTATTCTGATTTAGAAAGAATGTGATGTTATTCAGAATATATGTGCTGGTCTATATTACCCTATTGTTACTTTATTTTTCCCTGAGATTAATTTCCTGAAAATGGAACGGGCACATTTCGCGGGACGTAAATTTCATGATTTGTCATTATAGGAGAAATATGTTTCGCGGAAATTGTCAAAATACTGATCTGCATTAACAGTTAGACGACTGATTTTAAATTTCCATAGCGGTAGTTTTCGTGACCCTGAACATAACCCGTACAATGAAACGAAAAAAACTGACAAGTTCTTTTGCGACAAAGTGACCTTTACAAGAGTATCACATGACATCGTAGAATTGCGCTTACAGCTGAGGGATCCTGGGGAGGAAGAGCTGTCTCTTCCTTTACAATCCCAGCAGCCCCTGCTTACTCTCATCTTTTGATAACAGTCCGCTTTCCCTCATGCAGTAGACTCACGTTTGAACTTATTAAAGCAGAATTTTATAGATAGCATGCTATTGAATTTCGCTTGGTTGGCTTTCACGAGAGTTTGTTCAGTTTTGGCGGGATTTTAATTTAAGGCCCGCCAAAAAATAAGAAAGAATAAGATATCCATAATTAGTGTCAGGCTATCACTTTTGCTGCTGCTTTCTTGCTTCATACTGCCTTCAACTGCCTTTTTGGACTGTCTGATCAAGATAGCTCAGTCAGACCTGTAGATAAAATTAGCTTAGCGCGAACTTAGCTTAGCTTAGTGCGGTGTACTTGCTACCAGTAGTTAATTTGTCCTAGTCTGTAAAACCACTTACTTGTTTTACCCTGAATTGATTTCTTTCTCAGCTCCGCAGATTTGTTAGTTTTTACAGGGTGACGAGAATTGGTTTTGTCTCTCGAACTTATCCTTAACGGACTTGCTTTAGGGAAAATTATCTCCTTTCCTAAAATAAAAGAAACAGAAACTTGGTAATAGGTACATTTTTATCGTCGTTTTATGGGCGGTCAATTTAGCATTTTCACAAATGCAGATTGGTACTTGCTTACCAACAACTCAGTGTTAGTTTGTAGTTTATACTTTCACGTTCAAAAGTATCCGCCATAGAAATGAGTCAAATCTTCTCTTGCCGAGGACAAATGAGCAAATGTCCTACGAAAACCTTTTGCGAAAAAACTTAACGCAAAATTTTACAAAGCTAAGCTATATTCAAATTAAAAGAAAATGAATTGTTCAACTTAGGAAAGGAAAAGCTACGTTTACATAAAGGAGAAAAAAGAAATTACTTTCATCCGTTGAAGTTGATTCGGAGCTTTTGTATTTGGATACCGTCCGTGGAGCATCGTGGTATTTCTCTTTTTTTCTAATGTTACCCTGATGAAATCAATGTAGGCTTACCTGTGCAAGTGGTTTTGGATGCTGCACAGCCCATGATGGGCAACTTTGCTTCCGAAAAAATTTTTTAATATTCTCTTATTTCTCTCAGCAGCAAAAAGTACAACTTTTCTCCGCAGCGCAAAGAGAAAAGTACACAAATTAGTGAACGTCACAAGCAATTAAACTCACGTCACTTTAAACGCCACGTCATGTGACAGATTTGTGCGTGCGCATATCATCACCTTTCGAAATTTTCTTCTCCTTCCCTCCAAAAAATAGTAATAATAATAATAGTATTAGTAATATAAAAGCGTTCCCCTAGAATTAATGAGAACTAAGGGAATTGTTGTAATACGTTTTATCGCCGGTATAAAATTTCAATGTTGCGTTGCTTCTTGAACAACCGATGTAGAGTTTTTGCGATGTTTTGTAGTACAGGACTGAATACATTTGAGTTTTTTTTTTTTTTTTGCAGATTTTGCAATATGTAATGTTACCGCTGGCATGTACGGTCACGTGGTAAAGGCCCAGAAACAATAAAGCCTTTTAAAAGTACACATAAGTGACGTGCAATTAACAGAACACCTAAGTACTGAGAACGCGTGTCAAGAGACAACATTTAAGAATATGATTCAAGTATTGATGTAAATTTTACCCGGGAATGTTGGCACGTACAGTTTCTATTTGCTACCACACGAATTGTTTCAATTGGTTTCTTTGTATTGCTCAGTTTATATCGTTTTATGCTACCAAAAAATCGTAACTTTACGCATATTTATAGGTTTAATCATAACTTCAACAAAATTGTCAAATCCGATTGGCTATCAACTGCCCTGATTTCAGCCTTAATAGGACAGTTAAATAGGACAGTAGATAGATAGATAAATCAGTAGAAACTTTATTAAGAATGTCATCAACCACCTAGCTGGGCAAAAACTCCCCTACTAATACGGGGACAAAACAAAAACGAGTTAAATTAAAAGAAAGTACTATAGCTATAGCTATTTACAATAGTAAAATTTAAATCCAAGTTAAAATATTTTATGTGACTATGTACAATGGATTCTTTAGGAGGAGAAGAGCGGACAGCCTCTGCAGCCATCATCTAATAATGCTTCAAGATTGTTGAGATTTCTGATGCTCGTCTTGAAAGTGCTGAGAGATGTGGTCTCTCTTATGCTCTTTGGTAATTTTGACCACAATTTGGGTCCTAGATATCTGATCGAGTGCTTACCATATTTCACCAAGTTAAACCTTGGCATTGTAAAGTCAGATTGTCTTAAGTTATACGTACTAGGGTTATTGGTGAAAAAAATCACAGAGATAATAGGGGCATAACTTATGTTTAACTTTATACATCAAAATAGAGAGGTCTTGAAGTCGTCTATTAAGTAATGTGGGCAAACCGGCCCTCGCCAGCAGTTGATTATAGCTTGAGCTGTTGTCCTTAAAAACTGCTCTGAGGCCTCTTTCTTGTATTCTCTCCAGTTTTCTAGTATTGCTAGCTTTACAAAAGTGCCATACTCAGTGACAGTAGGCAACGTAGGGTAAAATGGCGCATTTGAACAATGTTAGTTTTGACTGCGTAGGAATCAGGTTTCTTAATCTCATTAAAACGCCTATTCTTTGACTAGCTTTTTTACAGCTAAGATTTATGTGGTCAGAGAAACTAAGATCGGAGTCTAGTGTCACGGCTAAAAGCTGAAGATTATCCGTGGTCTTGATTTCCTCTCCGTTTACATGGATGTTACCATTGCTCTGACTAAAGCCGATGTTCATGGCTTGGTACTTCTTGATATTCCCGGCTAAGAGATTTGAGCCATACCAATTTGTCTGGTCGTCCCCGATATGATAAATTTGGTGATCATCTGCGTACATCGACAATTTCGCATTGAGGCCATAGGGTAGATCATTTTGAAAAACGTTCCATAGCAGCGGGCCAAGGGCAGAGCCTTGTGGACAGCCGCGGTTTACCAGTCGACTCGAACTGACGTGACGACCGATCTTAACTCGATATTTCCGGTCTGTGAGGTAGCTATTTAGCAGTTGTACGGTATTCTCTCGAAAACCGTATGCCCGAAACTTGCTCAATAGTAGCGGTGTGTGACAAGTTGCGTGACTTGTTACATGATTTTAGAACTACACGAGTTTCTGTTATATTGATGATTCAGCCAATCAAATGTTTTACGGGTCTTTGCATAACCGTGTGCTCTCGGATTACAGCGTCGTGGCAGACAGCGTGCGGGGACTCAACAACCATCAGCGAGTTTGATTCGAATAAAATCATATCAAACAATACTGTGTTGCTGTTTCTTACATGGTGGCAGCGGTGACCGGATTCACGCTGAATCGAAGAAAATGGCATCGGGATTTAGTTTACCGCCGCCAGCACCACTGGACATTCATGATCAGAACGCCGCAGAGAAGTGGAAGAAGTTCAATTTGGCATGGACCAGCTATTCGCTAGCCACGGAGCTAAACAAGAAGTCGGAAAAGGTCCAAGTGGCTACTCTCCTTACAATCGTAGGAGAAGAGGCTCGTGATGTGTATTCCACGTTTACGAACTGGGCCGAAGAAGGGGACCAGGACAAGATTGCCCCAGTTCTAAAAAATTTGCTGAATATTGCCAACCACGTAAAAACATCCCATTCGAGCGCTACCGATTTAATCGTCGGACCCAAAACGCAGGAGAAAGCTATGACCAGTACAAGACCGCACTTCGTAAGCTGGCAGAGGGATGTGATTTCGACAAGATAACCCCCGACGAAATGCTCAGAGATCGTTTGATCTTCGGTATACGCGACTCGAAAGTTAGAGAGCGGCTGTTACGAGAATCCCGACTCGACCTGGCGAGAACAGACGAGATATGTCGCTCAGCAGAAAGCATGCACGCGCAGATGAAAATTGTGGGCGACGTCGCCGAAGCGGAGGCAAACAAAGTAGACCAGGACCAGAAACCTAAAGGAGATCAGGAACGCATGCCTAGCTCGTGGAAACGTCAGCATCCGCGTTTGGAGAAATGAAAGGTCATACCTTCTAGACTGCCGCCTGGTGGACAACGAAGACATCCGCCCAATTCTCGGTATCAAGTCATGTTTAGCTATGAACATCATACAGTACAAGGACAATGACCTCCTCAACAAACCCGAGACAAGACGTTCCCTAGTTTATGCCGTAGAAGACCAGCCATCACCAATAACCAAAGAGGAGCTAATGTTGAAGTTCCCAGATGTTTTCGGCGAGGGGCTTGGACAGCTTGATGGCGAGTATAAGATTAGATTAGACGAAAATGTCCCGCCTGTACAACACGCTCCGCGTCGCGTCGCAGTAGCATTAAGGCCTCAGCTCAAGGAAACCTTAGATGCTCTAGAGGCCCAAGGTGTCATTGCCCAAGTAACCACGCCCACCAAGTGGATAAGTTCCATGGTCGCTGTTCCAAAGAAAAATGGAAGACTGCGGATATGTCTTGACCCCAAAGACCTAAATCGGGCCATACAAAGAGAGAATTACCAACTTCCGACGGTGGAAGACATCGCGACACGCCTTCATGGAGCAAAAGTCTTCACGGTCATGGATGTTAGGAATGGTTTTTGGCACGTACGTTTAGGCGAAGAATCATCATATCTGACGACCTTTCAGACGCCATTTGGCCGCTATCGCTGGAGGCGCATGCCATTTGGCATCTCCTCAGCTCCAGAAGTGTTTCAAAGGAAAATGCACGAGCTCATTGAAGGTTTGGCGGGGGTTGAAGTAGTAGCGGATGATTTTATTGCAGTTGGATATGGCAACACATTCGAGGAAGCGACACGAGACCATGACAAAACTGTCCTCGAGTTCCTCAAACGATGCGAGGCAAAGAATGTTCGCCTAAATCCAGAGAAGCTGAAGTTGCGACAGTCGCAAGTGCTGTTCATCGGACACATGGCAACCGATCAGGGACTAGAAGTAGACCCTGCCAAAGTTCGAGCTATTGTCGAGATGGCACCCCCCACAGACAAGCTTGGTGTGCAACGACTTCTGGGTCTGGCCCAGTACCCCGCCAAGTTCCTTCCCCACCTGTCAGACGTCACCAAGCCGCTAAGAGACCTAACGCAGCCTAATGTATTGTTTGTCTGGAATGAAGTTCAACAAACTGCGTTTGAGAAACTCAAGGAAATGGTGACGCGCACCCCGGTACTACGTTATTACAATCTTAAGGAAGAGGTCACAGTACAGTGTGATGCGTCGCAGTCTGGGCTTGGAGCAGCGCTAATGCAGAACGGACAGCCCGTCGCGTACGCCTCACGAGCACTAACACCGGCCGAGACACGTTATGCTCAAATAGAAAAAGAACTGCTCTCGATTGTCTTTGCTTGTGATCGTTTTGAGGCCTATGTCTACGGCAGAGACCTGGTAAACGTAGAGACAGACCATAAACCGTTGGAGCCGATCTTCACGAAGCCATTGGCCACAGCCCCAAAGCGTCTGCAGCGGATGTTGTTGCGCCTGCAGAAATATAATTTACACGTCAAGTACAAGAAGGGGAAAGAAATGCTTCTGGCAGATACACTGAGTCGTGCCTACCTGCCAGAGGTGAATGCTACCGAGTTTTCAAGAGAGTTAGAAGACATAGATCACCGTGTCTGGCTCCCGGTGACTGGTGACCGTTGGCAACAGTTGAAAAATGCAGCAGCCGATGACCCAATACAGCAGAAGCTACGGGACATCATCAGAAGAGGATGGCCAGAAAACAGATCACAGGTTCCCGAATGTGTGCGCCCTTACTTTGACGTGCGTAGTGAATTAACCTTCCAGGATGAACTTGTCTTTAAAGGGCAGCAGATTGTCGTTCCTGCAGTTTTGAGGAAGGAACTCATGGAGCAGACACACTCGACACACATTGGCATTGAAGGATGCATACGCCGCGCAAGAGACACCCTGTATTGGCCACGTATGACCACGGAGATCAAGGAATACATTTCCAGGTGTGACATCTGTTTGACCCATCGCGCTGGCCAGGGGAAAGAACCAATACTGCAGCACGAGTTCATCGCACGGCCCTGGGCTAAAGTCGCTGCTGACCTCTGTGAGTTTGACAACAGAGTATTATTAGTTGTCAGCGATTACTATAGCAACTTTATTGAAGTAGCTCGACTGAGCAACCCTACCTCCCGTGCCATAATCAGGGAGCTGAAAGCAACATTTGCAAGATTTGGTATACCCGACACCTTAGTCACCGACAACGGCCCGCAATTCTCCTCTGCCGAGTTCACAGGTTTCGCAAAAACATGGTCGTTCGAGCACAAGACGTCGTCGCCAACCTATCCCCAATCAAATGGAAAGGCAGAGAAAGCAGTCCAGACTGTCAAGAATCTGTTTAGAAAGTGCAAGGCATCTGGAACGTCAGAGTTTCAAGCACTGTTGGACTGGCGGAACACGCCCACAGCTGGAATTGGAACCAGCCCTGCCCAACGTCTGATGGGTCGTCGTTGTAAGACACTGCTCCCAGTAGCAGGCTCCCTATTGCAGCCAAACTTTCCCACAGAAGACGATAGTCGCAAACTGCTGGGTACAAAGCAGCGGCAGCAGTTCTATTATAACAAGCACGCAAAACCTTTGGAGCCAATCAATATCGGCGACACGGTACGTTTGAGACTACCCGGTGAGAAAACGTGGAGTCCTGGAACATGCACAGCAAGAGCAGGACCCAGGAGTTTCAGGGTGCAAGTTGGGAACGCAGTTTACAGGAGAAATCGAAGGCAATTGATGAAGACAGGCGAACCAAGCGAGGCCGCCCTACCAGAGGACGTGTTTTTCCCGGACAACCTGGTAACCACAAGTGACAAAGCCGAAGCTACTGCCGGCGCCTCAGCCGAGAATTGCCCCCCATCAGTGCCAAGTGGAACCGCTGGCCCACGGAGGTCACAGCGGCAAACGAAGCCTCCTGGGTGGCTTAGAGACTTTATCACCCCCTAAGGAGAACGTTTTGTTTGAGACCTAATATATGAGTCTGTTTTCACTTTGTTAGAAAATAAGGAAGATGTGACAAGTTGCGTGACTTGTTACATGTTTTTAGAACTACACGAGTTTCTGTTATATTGATGATTCAGCCAATCAAATGTTTTACGGGTCTTTGCATAACCGTGTGCTCTCGGATTACAGCGTCGTGGCAGACAGCGTGCGGGGACTCAACAACCATCAGCGAGTTTGATTCGAATAAAATCATATCAAACAATACTGTGTTGCTGTTTCTTACACGGTGGGTGGAGAGAATCAAACGCCTTAGACATGTCTGTTGATAATATACTGACTACTTTTCCTTGATCCCTAGCAAGTCTCCAGTTTTCTAGTAAATTCAGGGCTGGAAATAACGGCCGGTCAACGGACAATGTCCGGCCTGATTGGGGATTTGACCGGTCAAACGTTGGCCTTGCCGGTCAAGTTGACCGGTCACACTCGATCATATTGAAATGAACTAAAGTTTCTATGCTGTTGTTTACTACCGGTATACACCTCGCTATATTGCGGAACTTTGATCTAAAAAAATGAAGTAGAACTGAACTGAATTAAACTGTTGTTTACTTACAATTCACGAATTGAAACAGACATCGGGCGCGGGGTTCGCGAACTTCCGGTCTCAAATTAAAAATATTTTCCCTTAAGTGATTTTTAAGTTGCCCGTTTCCTCCTGCATACAAATAACTGAATTTAGTTCCAAAGCCCGGAATATCAAAGTACAATTTAAAGGAACTATAATTAAAACAATCTTTCACTTCTTCGCAGTATCATTCGGCGAAACAAAACAAAGAAATATCTCATTCTGGTACCGTTTGAGGCTGGAATAAGTAACAACTCCGTATTTGCTAAACAAGACTTCAATCTCAACACAATTTTACGCACAGTGCTTTAGAAACAACAGGTTATTTGTGCCAAGCAAAAAAATTCACTTTGCACTAACGATAACATGCGTGTTGTCCACCGCGACAGCGTGTGTTTCGGCGGGCCCACTCGTACTCCTATACAGTTGACTTTCTCAGAACAAAACATAAATCGATGTTATTGTACGTCTAAGTGAAGCAACACGCGGCGATGGTACAGCAATTCATCAGTTAATTATTTACAATAACATTAAGAATAGAACGTGGACCATACCGTCCCGAACAAATGTGGCTCCGTTCGTGTACGTCTCATCCCTGCTCCAAGAGGAACGGGCATTGTGTCAGCTCCAGTTCCCAAGAAGCTATTACAGATGGCAGGTATTGAGGACTGCTACACTTCTGCTCGTGGACAGACTGCCACTCTTGGCAACTTTGCCAAGGCAACATTTGAGGCCATTTGTATCTAGAATGTTCCCTTGCAGGAGAACCCAACAGAGGCCTTCCACATAAGCATCAGCCACTTTCTTCCAGTAATATTGTATGTAACAATCAATTCATTCAAATCAATTAGCAAAAAGTAGAGTCCGAGTTGCAATAAAAATCAATAAACCGACAGGCTTTACCGATATTCCAGCACGACTCCTAAAGGACGGTGCCGAAGCTCTTGCGAAGCCTCTAACTGTTCTTATGAATAGATCAATAGCCGAAGGCGCTGTGCCATCTGAGTGGAAGCATGCTATGGTTACTCCAATCCATAAGTCTGGGTCCAGGACGGATCCCGCTAACTATAGACCAATATCTGTGTTACCGGTCTTCTCAAAGATCCTCGAACGGGCTGTGCACCGGATGGTATATGCTTATCTACAACAGCATAAACTCCTGTCTCACCTACAATCTGGCTTCCGTCCTCTGCACTCTACTACTACCTGTCTTACGCATATTACAAACTCTATCCTGAACAATATTGACAATGGCTTACTCACAGGACTTGTTTTTTTGGACTTGAGTAAAGCATTTGACACTCTCGATCACAATTTATTATTAGATAAGCTATCTGCACTTGGCTTTAATAGATCAGCCGTACAATGGTTTAAATCCTACCTTACAGATAGATCACAAAGCATATGCATTAATGGTATTAGTTCTGACCATCAATCGGTCACTTTTGGGGTACCACAAGGTAGCGTACTAGGCCCTCTATTATTTATAATGTATGTAAATGATCTACCTAGTGCCGTTAGCATCTGCAATGTAGAATTATATGCAGACGACACCTTACTTTACTTTGCTAATAAGTCAGTTTCAACTATCGAGAATAATTTAACATTAGACCTAGCTAATGTTATACATTGGCTGCGCGCTAATTTTTTGTCTCTGAATATAGGCAAAACCAAAATAATGCTGATAGGAACACACCAGCGGCTTGCTTCAGTTAATGATTTTAGTATTCAGGCCAATGGTCACAGCCTTGAATGGGTTGATAAGTTCAAATACCTAGGAGTCATACTTGATCAAAACCTTTCTTGGAAAGATCATGTAGAGTACATAGGTAAAAAGATCTCCTCGCGCCTAGGTATGTTACGTAGGGCACGCAAAGTCCTACCTAGACACGCTTGTATCATACTATATAATGCAATGGTATTACCACTTTTTGACTATTGTTGCAGTGTTTGGGACAGCTGTGGATTGGGTAACAAAGCATACCTAGACAAACTCCATCGGCGGGCTGCAAGTATCATTGAAGGCAGAATTGTTGAGTTTGTCGAATTACCGAATATCTTCAGCTGGCCCGACCTGCAAAAGCGGCGGGACTATCTAAAGTCTATCTTAGTTTTCAAATCTATTAATGGCTTGGCCCCACAATATCTAATTGGAGAATTTAGGCATGCTAGAGAAATACACAGTTATCATACCAGACATCGAGACCTGCTGCGCATTCCTTTAGCTAAAACTAGTAAATACCAAGGTAGCTTTCGCATAAATGGAGCACGCACATTTAACACGCTTCCGCTTACTATAAGAAAGAGCATGACTCTTGTAGAGTTTAAAACTAAAGCGAAACGTTTTTTCAAGACTTAGAATGAATTGGGAATACGACTTCAAGTTTAATTGTCTTTATATGTAACCTGTAATGTAATTCTTATTTTTTTTGTATTTTGTAATATTATGTTACACAGGACTCTACTTAAACTAGCTATGCTAAATAGATGTTCCTGTTAAAATATTGAAATAAAATAAAAAAAATAAAAAAAAATTGAATTCGACAGCAGTGTTGTTACTTGTCGTAAAAAGGAGTTACTGTTAGCGAATGCTATTGCTTAAGGGAAGGGGGGGGGGGGGGGTAATATTGTATATAATTTAGGGGAAAATTTCATGTTATATTTGTCCGGCCAGAAACGAGGTATGTCCGAGCTAAAATGTATTTGGCCGGTCAAGATGACCGGTGAATGTCCAAAAATAATTTCCAGCCCTGTAAATTGATCAGTGTTGTTTCGCAACTATGCGCTTTACGATAGGCGGACGAATGCAGATACAGTATATACGATCATCGAAGCCGGAGTTCACTTGCACCCCCACCGAGTTTACAGTACGCGTCTTGCCTGAGTAATTGGACAGTACACGCCATCTAGCAAGAAAAATCTTAGAATTTCATGTGTTTTGATTTAAAAAAATGTTTATATATCACAAATTTTGTTAAAGTTATGATTAATTGGTAAAAAGACTTCGTGTCGTTCAATTCGGTCTGCAATCATACTCGTGATTAAACAAATCGGACTCCCGCTACGCGGTCGTCCGACTTTTTTAATCACTCGTATGATTACAGACCCAATTGGACTCCACTCAGTCCTATTCCCATTACGTATGGCTTGTTTTTGTTTCATTTGACCACATAATCACACCCTGCAAAATGAAGATTAAATCCAACCCGTGACTGATATTTACTGGATCGTTTCTCATATGCTTGTGTAGTAGCACGTTTGGCAATTCCAGTAAATTTACAATTATAACACGGAAAGTCAGAGTCTTACCGATACAAGTAATTGTAAGTACTCTCTGTCGTCGTTTCCCTGGATCGTTTCCTAACTTTGACGTTCTCTATCCCTCGTTATTTTAGAAGTCTTTTCGTCACAAATACATAGTAATCATTTCGTGTACGACAAGTCGTGTAGCGTACATGATGCTTAGGGTAGAAATAACCGTCTCGCATATGGTCAGTGGCTTACCAAACAAATATAACTTTAGTTTGCACATGGTGTTTCTCTAGAAATCAGTCATTTAAAAGTAGCTTTTTCTTCCTATTTTACGACAGTGAATCATCGTCATTATGGCTGAATATGTTCAGCAGAATCTGGAGGAAATGCTCCCTGAACTAGAGGAGCTAGAACGCAGAGGAGTGTTTTCAAGAAACCAGATAAGGCACGTGAAGTCGTGAAGTAATTCATAATTATAGTCTGTAAGCTACTTAGCCTATTTTCACAGAAAATCGGTGACATAAACGTGAACAGCATCAACGTGGTCTGTTGATTCGTAGTCTTTTGAATTTATTTTCCAAACAATTGTCGCGAATTATGTTTACGTGCTTTCTTAGGCTAGAATTGATTATCGCTTCATACTTCATTATGGATGCTGTGGCTGAATTGTCCGAGAATTGTGAAATAGGTAATTCACGTGCAAAGATTTCTTGTTTTCTAGGATCGAAACAGTACGGCTACAACATGTGCAGGTATATTGAAGTATGGGGTGATATCAAAATAGCCTTTTCCTATTCTACTGCTTTGAAGAGCGTAAAAGTCATTTTCAAATGCTCATATTGCATTTTGCTTTGTAGTGCTATCATACTAAAAACCACTTATGAAAGATTACAATGATTATTGAATTGTATTAATAATTGATAATGCAACTTTTACCTTTACTCCTACCTTGTTCAGAATGTACAATTTTTCAAAATCTTATACAGTATTTCCCTTTGTGTGGCCTTATCCACTTCACAGAGCGATCATTCGAAAAAGAAGAGAATTTGAATATAGATTACAGAAGAGAACAGTGCAAAAGACAGATTTTCTCAGATATATGCAGGTAATAGCAATGTACTGGATGTAAGTGTTACTGAATCAGTGTTGCATCCAGGTTTTATTGGGTAGGGGTCCTCTGGACCCCTTGGAAAAATATTTGGGGGTCCAGACCAGAATTTTGGGGGTCCTATCATAAAGATTGATTTCAATCAGCTCTTAATTTGATGATGAAGACGAGTGAAAAATCGCATTGTCTGTGTCCGCCATTTTGAAAACTGTGATTACTGGGACAAGTAAATGTTTCTTCGTTCACCTCTGCGTGACGCTACGGCTCTCTCAAACTAAAAAGCTTTTGTTAAGAGAAGTCAGAACTCAAAAAATGCGGAGCGAATGAATGCGAAAATCCGTCATTGCTAGCAATTGTGCATCAGAAAGCATGACTCTCCAGTGTTCATCTTCAGAAGCTCGTTGTTCCACACATGGCAAGCGGATTGTTTTTCTTCACGTCGATACAAGTGGAAGAAATGTGCATATATTTCAAGTATGATATTTGTGCATCCAGAGGGACCCCTTCTTAGTATTTTAGGGGGTCCAAAAGCAAAATATTGCAATGGATGCAATGACGTGCTCTGGATGCAACACTGCTGAATTAATGATACTTTTGGCACATTAATGCACCTATCAATGTAAACCCCGTGGGGGGAGGTTGCAGGCAAGGGGTGGGGATTTGACCAAAGAGCAAAAATTCTGGTCAATTTCCCAAGTGTGGGGCAGCATATGTTCATCTAATGTAATTAAAAATCCCCACCCAGGGGCAAAATGGCCTGTGAAGTAGCCGATAAATATCAATAAAAAACTTGCCTCCAAAACCCATGCCATTCCAAAGTCAAAAAGGACAATGCCAGGTAACCATGCTTTATCTTGGCTCCAGTCTG
The DNA here is from genome assembly GCA_949710005.1 of Ricordea florida. Lineage (NCBI taxonomy): Eukaryota > Metazoa > Cnidaria > Anthozoa > Corallimorpharia > Ricordeidae > Ricordea > Ricordea florida. The sequence goes on along the minus strand of OX453275.1, from coordinate 29,682,250 downwards.
TCTGCCAAACAAATCAAATGTCCAGATCAAACCTCCCACTGAGGAGATAGATTTTGCTGTCAAATCCCTACCCCTTGCCTGCACTCCCCCCCCCCCCCCAACAGGGTTTACTTTGATAGGTTCACATACATGAAACAACAGAAACCTTCAAGACTAGGAACATGTACCGGTAATTAATGCATGTTCACAGCATGTCCAGATTCAGTATATCCCAAGTACTGTATTCGAAAACTGCTTGCCCGAGTCATAGAGCTTGTTGGCTTCTGTGGCACATTGTAAACAACATGCATTTGCAACAACAATGTATCTGCCACGGTTTTGAGCAAAGGTGGGTATTTCCCAGTAAAGCACATCACGCTACTAAAGCCAGTTTGATTGATTTTAATTTTCTAAGTATGGTGCTTGGTGGAGTAAATGTGGACAAGCTGTGCACTCAAAGGCAGTTACATGTGTTAAATATTATGGGTTTCTGGTAATAACTCATTAATAAGGGGCTTTTTATGTGATACTGGAATGACTTTCATTCCAAAACAAGTTCACCCCATCTCAGTCCTTACAGTTCTCTCTCTCAGTTCACATTATTCCAAGATGAAATTTTGCCCTTGTACAAGTCATCACACTGTAAGTTCATTCCGGTTTTCTATTGGAACAGAATCCTCATGTTTTATTTTGTGCCTTGTCTTTTCAAAGGGAATTCTTCTGTTTCTGTTTGAACTTTTATTTTAGAAGGTGTAATATTTGTGTTAGAAAGGCCACAGTTCAAACTCAGAGCAAAAAAATATGATCATTCTTTTACAAAGAATCACCCCTGGGTTCAAGGTTTTGGCTAAAATTGCAGATATGGCCATTATAAGGCATACATGTAGTAGCATTTTGTGTGAAACTTTCGCCATTGTCGTTTTTATGTGAATGCAAAAACCACCCTAGCATGAGCCTGTCTAGTCAGTTATGTGAATACAATACAAACTTCATTCTGGAATGAAGGTCATTCTGGAATGAAAGTCATTCCAGTATCATGAAAAAGCCCCAAAGTAACTGTTTAATTATGTTTTAAGTTCCATACATCATGTCTTGTTAATGCAGTTGTTGTTCTTTCTGTATAGTTAACAATACACAGTTTAATCCTTGATGCATTTGCTCCATACTGTACAGTCATTCAGTCATACAGTCATTCATGGCATAGCACGTACAGCAGTAGAAATATGAAAATAATGTTGTTTACATTATTTTTTGCATGTAAATTAATTTTGAGTAATCACTTCCTTTGTGGAACAGTATGAGATCAACTTGGATACTCTCAAGAAAAAGAGAAAATTGGTAAGATATTGCATTAGCATTTTATTTTACTCCTCGGTCCTCTCCATGTGTAAAGTAAGGTTCTCACCCCCTAGCGAGTACTGTACTTCTCTTAATCATAACTATAACAAAATTCTCAAATCCGATTGGCTATCAACTGCCCTGATTTCAGCCTTAATAGGACAGTCAAATAGGACAGTACGCGTCATGCCTGAGTAATTGGACAGTACGCGCCATCACGCGCGCGCTTAAATGGCTTTTTTTTTCACTGCTAGCAAAACAAATCTTGGAATTTCATGTGATTTGATTTAAAAAAAAAGAAGTTTATATATCAAAAAATTTTTAAAGTTATGATTAATTGGTAATAAGACTTCGTGTCGTCCAATTAGGTCTGCAATCATACTCGTGACAAATCGGACTCCTGCTACGCGGTCGTCCGATTTTGTTAATCACTCGTATGATTGCAGACCGAATTGGACTCCACTCAGTCCTATTACCATTACTTATCAGCTTGTTGACTTTGCCATTGGATTGATCCAGTGTTCTTACGTCAGTCCTTTGTTTATACTCTGGATTCAAACCAAGGCATTTACACCACCTTGTAAATAGTTATGCTTGATTACTGTGGACTAAGAAACATACTAATTATGTGTACAGCATTCATGATCAGCATTAATAGTCCTTTCATATTGCATGGCTGCATAATGTACCTCTGTGTACAACGTTACAGTATGTATTCATACATGTATGTAGGTTCTTCCAATGTACAAAAATGTGTGCTTGAGTGCTCCCTAGAATTGAAGAATGTGACTGTAAGACACAGGCCTTCTGGTATAACGCGATGGTGTGATTTCGCACAATCGACCTCAAATCGCATCCGATCGCACAATTCACGGAAAAAAAGCTAACTGTTAATTTTTCACTGATGCGTCGAGTATTTTGGTATCATTTCTATCCTTGTCAGTGTTTTGTTTATACGTGTGCAGACAATTATATTTTTATCGCCTTGCACTAATTATGCGGCGCCATGAATTGAACAGATCACTAAGACACTTATTTATCTCAGGTTCTACTTGGTCTAAAAAATCACTTGAAACGGGAATATACTCCACAACTTAAGGCAGTGCTAGCTGGGAATATTTCGCTGATGCGTTGAGTATTCTTACATCATTTTTTTAACACGGACAGACAATGTTAGGTTTGCACTTCATGTGTGCCAACAGACGTCAGCATCGTGTTTCAGTTTAGCTTTGTGTTTTGTACAATAAAATTGTTTCCTATAAAGCAGAAACGCATTCCAAATGTCTTTAGAGCAGCAAAAAAGTGTTTTTCTTATCCTGAAACCTTATAAAACAAGCTTTAAATTGCTCAGAAAAAAATCGCATTATCTTCATTATTTATCGCATAATTGGCCTCTCTGATCGCATAATCTGCACTGCAAATTTTGCGTAATTTGCATTTTTTTATCGCACCCTATCAGAAGGCCTGAAGACATGAAATACATGTAAATATTATTACAGTAGGCATTTTTTTTGGAGAGCACAAACTTGTAACATAATTATTTTTAATCAGATTGAATTAGTGTGTGTACTACATGTATATACTGTGTATTCCCTTGCAAAGTAATTTACACTGCAAATTGTTTAGCTGTGCTCTCTGTCAGTGGGTACAGTATTTTAACATGGATCCTTCTTGGCTCAGAAACTTGGTATGAAACAGAATGTTCTTCAGTCATGGAGTGAGTGTAAACTGTGTATGGCTGTGTGCAAGTTATTCACATTGTCAGTTGTTTGACTGACATGTGCTTTATGTCAATGTCTACCTTGGATTCTTCCCTGTAGATACAGAAACTTGGTATCAAGATGTACATGCACATGAAGTACATGTATGGTTCCATGAATTACTAATTATAAACTGTGTGGGTCAGTATGTAATGCCTGTAATTGTGCTTTTTTGTAATTTTTCCCAATATGCATGTAGAAACTTCGGATCAAGCGGAACTTGCATGGTGAGTTTGCTGTAATGAAGAGGATCCATCACCTTTTCCAGGTTTGTCTTCATCAACTGTACATGAAATTCCAGTGATGATTGCGTTAACCCAAGTACTGGACAGGTGTTAACCCTTTCACTCCCAAGGGGTCTCCATTTGACGAGTAAAATCGTCTGGCGTTAGACAGAGTAAAGTCTGTAAAGTCACTCTTGGAAGTGAAAGGGTTAAGGGAGATAGTTTTTAACCCTTTCACTCCCAAGGGGTCTCCATTTGACGAGTAAAATCGTCTGGCGTTAGACAGAGTAAAGTCTGTAAAGTCACTCTTGGGAGAAAGGGTTAAGCACAGAATCAACTACATGCAGCTCTAATAGAAGCAAATGCATTAGGCCAGGGTATTTTAGCATTTTTTTTTGAAGAAAGGCATGTCCAAGACAAAAATAACCAGAACTGGAAGTGTTACTCATATAACCATGCTCATCTGTGCACAAAGTAGTTAATTGTGTGGCGTGTGATTGGTGAGAACTTGAAAATGGGCAAGGATGTATGACTTACAGAAAGAGGAAAATGTGTTTGTGGTGAATGCAATTTCAGGAGGTCAGATGGAGCAACTTGGAGAATTTTTTTTCCTTGCCTAAAAAAACACTGTGACCCTTCCCCAGTTGAGAATAAAACAGGCTTAACTATCACCAATTCGTCAAAAATTACCAAGGCCCAGCCCCCCTGAAGCCCAGGCCCACCTCCCACCCCCCAATAAAAAACTGACCTTTCCTTACAAGAGCATTTGTTGTATCAGTTTTAGTGTGCAATGCTTACTTGTGATAACTCTTAATGTTTTTGTTTCATTTCAGAATGCCTTGAAAAAGTTTGTTGTAAGTAATGAAACATTGATCACTGCTTGCAATTGTTGTATATTATATTCAGTGTTAGTATAATTATTAGGAGAAGTCTTTCTTTATTGATTTTAATTTTTAATCGTTTCTTCAGGGGGACCTCAAACTTTGGATTCAGTATATTGAATTTTGCAAACACATGGTAAGAAAAAATAATGACTTTGACAAGCAAGTTTTTTTCTTATGCACATTAAATGTATTCTGAAACTCACATGTACAACTGTAAGCTGCACACTTGATATGACTTATATTAAAGCTTACTACAAGAAAAGTTGTTTCTTCTCCATAGAGAAGCACAAGAGCTCTAGGACAGGTCTTTGCTAAGGTTTTGCAGTTTCATTCAAACAAACCAGGTGAGTAAGGTGAAGTGCTTTGGATTTAATGGCTATTTGCTGTTTAAAATTCAGTTGAATATCAAGTCACTTACAACTTATGTTTCTTGTATTGAAATGGTACAGCTATACTTTAGTTTTTTAGTTTTTTTTTTTTTTTTTTTTTTTTGCAGTTCATTTGGTCACATTTAGAAAATCTACATTATTATATTCTTTACTGTTTATAGATGCACCCTGATACTTTGAGCTTGCAGGATGATTGTTGACAATTTCATCTTATCAGGATTTCAAATGCATGAAACTAGTTAAAAAGATAACAGTAGAGTACTGCAGTGCTGCAGTAGTAACAACTGGTGATTTATGCTGGTTATCTATTGCAATAACCACAGTACTGAAAGACCTTGATTGTCTTTCTGATTCCAGACCTTTGGATAATGGCAGCAAAGTGGGAATTTGAGGATAACAAGAATATTCCCAACAGTAGGTCATTGCTTCAGAGAGGACTCAGGGTAAACCCTACTTCACAACGGCTTTGGCTTGAGGTACAGACTTGAATTTTCCTTTTTGCATTTACACTGTAACTGTCAATGTTATTGTTGTTGTCACTGGGTTCTTTATTAATCTAATTTTTGTGGCTTTTCCTTAGTACTGTACAGTCATGCACCAAGTTTTTGTTTGTTCACTTTTTCATTTTTACTCAGACTTTTTCTCCCATTTGTACCTTCTCAATGTTTCCAACACAGAGTACAGTCGACATTTTCTCCCATTTGTACCTTCTCAATGTTTCCAACACAGAGTACAGTCGACATTTTCTCCCATTTGTACCTTCCCAATGTTTCCAACACAGAGTACAGTCGACCCTTGCTATCTTGAACTCGGTAATCTTGAACTTCCTGCTATCTTGAACTCAAACTCGTTTCCCCTGGATTTGCCCTTGTTTTTGAGTCATTTACTATAGACCATCTCAAACTTGGTTATCTTGAACTCCCCACTACCTAAAACTCAAACCCATTTCCCTTGGATTCGACCTTGTTATTTCAGTCATTTTCAATACACCTATTCGGCTAACTCAATGTTGTACCCAATTCAAATCTCCCGGGGATAAGATTCTTTGTGTATTGTATTTGCATTATAATGTGGCATCCACATTTAAATGATATGGAAATTCCTGAGACAAAATGTTTTATTCCCAAATTAAGGGTTTGAATTGGGTACAACATTGAGTTAGCCGAATAGGTCTATGTCTATCTCAAACTCCTCACTATCTCGTACCACTTTAAATTCCCTTGGCCAAAATCAACCCTAGTTATCTCACTCAAAAGATATAGTTGATATCTACAAACATCGGAAAGGGTCAGAACACAGCAGGAAAGTGTACTGAAATTACACAAACCTTTTAGTACCTCTGCTATCTTGGACTATTTGTCATTTCTCTTAATAGTTCAAGATAGCAGGATTCAACTGTGTTCTTGTACTGTATGTGTTGTGGTTCAATTTTATCCTTGGTTCAAAATTTATTTTCCTTTGTTTCAAACTCATTATCTTTAAATTACCATGACCAAGACAAAAGAAAACCAAATTTAAACCAAGGATAAAATTGAACCACATCATATATGTACACCCACTGGAGTTTATTTACAACATTAATTATTACAGGGTGAAACGAAAATGAAAAGATCGGGTTAAGCTGTTACTTGAGGTTACTAGCCCAAAGCTCTGAGGAGCTAACCCGAAATTAAATTGTTTATAAAGAATGATCAGATTTAATTAGGCAAAATACAAAACACCAGGCATAGATATAAATTAATTCTTCGTAATATTTTACATTTTGCCCCTGTTGACGGTCAAAAATATTATAAATTTACGGAAATCACAACACAGTTATTTTTGTGAATGTCATGAACGTTGTGATCGGTCAATTACACTAGCACTGTAATCTGAAGTCTGTCCACATCTGATGAAGTAAATTCTCTTCAAAGCTCATCAAGCTGACAAACTCTATTGCGGCAACCAAAATGCGGCGCAAAACGTTGTCACGCTACTATAATTTGGTCTCAAAATGTTACCATTTTCTCTCAGGAGCTTTCTGCTAGACACTTTTTGGTATTAAGGCTCAATTTATCGTCATTCCACTAGCCCCTGGCTATCGGACGGCACTTTCGTCACGCCCTGTATTAAATACTGTATTTGTCCTGAAGTGTTCATATTACAACATTGCATTGTGTTATTTATTTCAGTACTTCCGTATGGAGCTTCTACATGTGGAGAAAGTAAGTACTATGTTGTTTAGTACAGAGTGCTTCTACATGATTGAATATTATTTGAGAAATAGAAAACATTTTCTGTGTTTCTATCAAGTTATAGAAATGCGAGTGGAAGTTTGGGAGAGTGAGAAATGCTGTGGGAACACGAACCAATAGGCGAATGTTTCCACAGCTTTTTCGAGTTTATATATTTTTTGTCCATGATTAATATATCCGGTCTCCTAGCTTCAATCTCATGGTCTGTTCTTACACTGAAATCCCACAACATCTTGCAATCCTCATTTTCAAGTGCAATATCTGGACCATGGTCATACCACTTCACATTTTGCTCAAACTCATATTTTCCTGCCAGGTCCCAATGGAATGCCTGAGCTGCATTCGTCTTTGTCATGTCTCTTTTTGTATTCTTTATTATTGTTATTATTATTGTTGTTATTAATATAATAATAATAATCATTTAATAACACTTCATAACAAATTTGTACATTATTTACAAGCATCATGTATCCGAAACATGTTGATTATATCTAAAACATGTACAAACATGTATTAAACAGTTTTCTTCAAAAGATATCATCGGCAAAAAAATTGTTTAAAATCGAAAAACCAGTTCGAAAGTTACATTGTTTGGTTTCACCATGGATGGGGGGCTACAAATACTATTGTAGAAGTAATAAAAATTTACACCAAATGAATGTAATATATAAATGTAGAAGAAGATCAGAAATTCACCAATGAAAACGTTGTAATGTGTAGTTTGAGAATGCGGTCAGTACTCTATAGAAGACTGAAATAAAAAGTTCTTTAGCAAATGGCTCCTTCGCTGGTTTCGATGTCTAAGTCAATGTTAAAAAAGTCGCATGCAGCTCTTCTACAGGTCTCGCTACTCTTGTGCCTCTCAAGCATAGTATTCTTTAATCTCTAATTGGGATAATTGCCTTTAGAAACTAATACATGTAATTATGGCAGTGGAGGGCAGTCAGTGCAAGTGAGTTACAGCGCAATAAAATAAGAATGCTAGGACTGCTGACAGTGCAGATAACAATACTAGTATGGTGCCATGGTGTTGGTGAGTGCGACTGATACAATTTAATGGTAGTAGATATTACTGACTTGGGAGTAGAAGGGCATAAGGGAGTTGGCATTTATCACTGAGTAAGCGAACAGTAGGGAACAGTTGGTACAAAAAAGAGTACTTATTATATAAGAGTCTACAGAGGTGCATGGATGGATAAATATTCAGTGATGTTGTTGGCTGGCCCTGGTTCTACGTTCGGTGGGAACGAGTTCAGGGGGGAACTGGACGGTAACAGCCCCACTATAGATCTTGCGGCAGCGTATTCAGTTACTGGGCGAACAAGGCCCATATAGGCCCTCTCCTTTACGGTTTTACTGCACGATGACAAGTTCCTCTGTAGAATGCCCAAGATTCGGCTTGTTTTTCTCTTAACCGCCTCACACTGTTTTGCCCAGCTAAGTGTACTTAAAATGTAGACACCCAGGTACTTATGGAATTTGACTCCCTCTAGGCCAAATGCACCAATAACAACTGGTTTCGTTTCTGTCTTAATTTTCCACATCCTGGCCATTTCAATCTCTAAGTCTTTATACTAAGAGAGCTTCTCAACTACCTTAATAGAAGTGTTCCTGTCCGATGGGACTTCCATATCTATTCATATCTATAATCTGGCATTACTAATTCGTGTGGTCTTTGATTACAATATCTGGTTTATTAGCCGCTATTTCTCTGTCGGTGTGGATTGGCGTATTCCACAGAATCGTTGCTTGTTCGTTCTCTGCAATAGCTAATTATTACTATTATGATTATTATTATTATGATTATTATGATGATGATTATTATTATTACTGTTGTTATTCAGCTGTCAATCTGAGAATTGCACGTTTATTTTATCGTCAGGTGCGTAAGAGGCGGCAGATTCTTAAAATGAGTGGCACAAATGAAGATCCAGTAAGTTGTCTGATTAGCATAACCCACTGATTATCAGCCATTTTTAAAAATATTTGGCATTGCTTGGCCGACTTTCACATGGGAGGAGAGAAGGGTAGTTCGAACGCGAGGAGTTGCAGCGAGAAGGACCAAAGCAGGGGCTCTAGGGTGGGGATACAGGGAAGTCCCCTCTGATATCGCGCTTTACTTTCGAACTCCTGGTAATGCATTCGTGTCCTATATTTTGAACCCGTTTTTCCAGACCTGTTTGAGTTTTCAATCGATAATTACACGAAAACGTTAGCAGCAAAAAATCTTATACCTCTACACGTTGTTTCTTACTTGATGCTTTGTTTACATGAATTTCTTCAGCAAAATATCTTGAAAAGCAGAAGAGTTACAATGCTTTAAATGTTTGGTGTATATAGGACATGAATTTATTACCGAACTCCTTGTATCTAAACTCCCCTTCTTCCCTGGTGTTATCAATAACTCCTGTGCTCCGGGAACGCTTCGATTGATAAGCATTATGAAGCAAAACCTCTGTGTTGAAGCCTGTATGCAATAATGCAAGAAAGGCTGTAAACCGGACTACCCCGCTTATGTCCCAGATGCGGCTGCTGCAAAATGGGAAATATACGAGAAGATAAATGCTTATTAACTGGGTTAGGTTGGGCTGGACAGGAAAATATTTGGTTCTTTGCCATGATGTACAGGGCTCGCTGCGCTCGGTCTGTACGTCATGGCCTCGGGTCAAATATATTCCTGTCCGGCACTCACATCCAGTTAATAAACACATTCATTTACTGCCAATAGAGTACTAAAGTGTGACGTCACAAATATCTCAATTTTTGAAATTATGGGATTTATTAAGATGTTTGCAAACAGCATGATGAAAAATGCCTACAGGCCAAAAATCAGCCTCTCATTTCAATTTTCGAGTGAGATATTGCAACGTTTACGCTCCAGTGATTCCATACAAATCCTTTTAATTTTGTCTCGGTTCCAAACGTTTAGAACCGAGACAAAATTAGAAGGATTTGTATGGAATCATTGGAGCGTAAACGTTGCAATATCTCACTCGAAAATTGAAATGAGAGGCTGATTTTTGGCCTGTAGGCATTTTTCATCATGCTGTTTGCAAACATCTTAATAAATCCCATAATTTCAAAAATTGAGATATTTGTGACGTCACACTTTAGTACTCTAATCGATTATTTCAAGAAAATGCATACAGCTGTATCTCGCCTTGGCACAGCTTGCAGTAGGTACAAGCACATTAACACTCGGTACTGTAGAATGACTGTTTTACTCAGAGATTACATACATTACTACAAAAAACTGCATAGACAGTGTACTATAGATGTACAGTGTATAGTCATGTACAAGGTATTATTTATTCAACCAAAGATGTTCATTCCTGTCATTCTTGTCTGATTCTTAGAGTCAGGAAGCTGTTTCAGATACATTTCTCGCTGGAAAAGTCCCGGAAATTGTCTACAAGAAAGCAATAGACTGTATTCCAGGTGAGTTGAAACTTGCACTCTAACAAAGAGCGAAACGTCGCCATCTTGCTCATTACATTCATGTACACTGACAAAAGAGCTGGTTAAAATGCTGCGTAAGTAAATGCTCCGTTACCTCAGGGCAGCACTGTACTATTAAAGGCATACATGTAGCTTCCTTTTTTAACATTAAAGAAATGGAAAACATTTTCTGTGTTTCTGTCGAGTTATAGAAACACGAGTGGAAGTTTGGGAGAACGAGAAATGCTCTGGGAAGACGAGCCGATAGGCGAGTGTTTCCACTGCTTTTTCGAGTTCTCGCAAAGTTTTACGTGTGTTTCTATTAAACAATTAGATTATGAGCTCGAGATTTCTATCGCGTGATAGTTGACGAGGGCGCAGCCCGAGTCAACTATCACGCATAGAAATCGAGAGCGAATAATCTAATTGTTTTAGTGTAAATCTACTAGTCGTTCAAAACTTTGTCTTTTCTGGAACAGCCTCGACCAGTAAACTGTCTAAATCTTCTTTATGGACACTTCGAAAACGTGAAGAAGCGGCCGCCATTACGCTACTCGCTATCTATCACAGAATAGATAGTGAGTAGCGTAGCCAATCAGAGCGCGGCATTTGTGATAGAGCGCTAGTAGATTTATACTAAAACTCGATAGAAACACGAACAAAATGTTTTCTATTTCTTTTTGAAAATAGCCAACGACAACTTTTTTGTGTTTCGATCGAGTTATAGAAACACGATTTTTAACCAATCAGCGCGCATATTTTCCTTTGGATATTTTGTAAAAGTCTTTTCCTTTCTTTTTACAGATGATATAGAGTTTAGGTTGTGTTTTATTGAAATCTATCGCCTGTTTGAGGACACGAAAGACAGTTGTGATCAGGTGTATCAAAGGTATTTCATTTGATGTTTTTTTTTTCTACTGTTACGTGTCCATTTATTGCCGTTTAAGCCTTAAGAGTGGTTGGCACTTTATTGTAAGCCTCACATCGTAGTAAATTTACTCATGTCATTCTGACTTGGAACTGTGGGTAATATACCGGTTCCCTGGTTGATGTTTTCCTGGCCGATTCTCTTGGACCTCAGTTCTACTATTTCGGGCAAATATTGTTGTTCTGGATTAAGGGAGCATGCACTTTTTAGAAGGCTGGGGGAGGGGGTAGACCGGAGGAATCGGTATGAGCATGAATGTAAAATCCCCCAGCCATCCCCTGACCCTCCCCCGAGAAGAAGTTAAATTTATAGTGACCCACCCCCTTTCTCCTGACAAAAATGCTTTGTGGCTGGATTGTGCAACAATCCCGTAGTTCTTCACGCAAACTCACCTGTTAGAATAACGCAACCTCCGACTCGTATAATATTAAAAGATTGAAGTGACCTCCCCTCCTCCTCCTTGTGTCAAATTTCTTCCTTGTGGGCAGATAAAAAGTTATTGACCCATCCCTGAATTCCTCCGACCCACCCATCCCTTCTAAGAAATGAGTGCACCCTAAGAACAACATCTAGGTAAAGGCGCACACGGGCCTTATGGCCTGCACGGCCGTCAGCTTATCCCGGTTTCAATAGCATGAAGCACCTGGGAGTATTATTACTCCCCCCCCCCCTGGATGGGATGCTAGTCCATCGCAGGGTCACCCCCAGCATTGTATCGTCGGTACCCATTTATACACCTGGGGCCGGTTGTTCGAAGGCCGATTAGCGCTAACCCAGGGTTAAATTTTAACATGGGTTTCTTTTTCTCTTGTTAAAAAGCGTTTACTCCGATAACTTTTTCTATTTTATTCAGAGCATACAATCATCAAATTGTATTCAAAAAGAATTATACTGAATGTGCTTTTTAAGCTCTTATATCAGCATTTTGAATTCGCACTAATCCTGGGTTACCTTAACCCTGCTTCGAACAACCGGGCCCTGGGTGGAGAGAGATAGAGTGTGGAGTAAAGTTCCTTGTCTAAGGAAACAACACAGTGCCAGCACCAGGGCTCGAACTCCAAACCTTCTGCTCGGAAGTCCGACACGCTAACCGCTACACTACTGTGCCTCCACCAAGAGAGACCAACATCTAAGAACAACATCTAACATCCCATCAATTAAATCATTGGAGATTGGAACAATAAGCTCCCCAAGGCATGAAGGTTCGTTGAAAACCCAGCCAAAACCAGCGAGCAAAGGCTGGTGCAGGCAAAGCTGAAACCACGAACCAACATGAGCTCCTACTTTACAGGCCTTCTGACAGGGTGCGCGGGTGCGGGACCGCACAATTCGATGAAAGCCGCACAATCCCGCACAATTTCTGAAAATCCGCGAAATCCCGCACAATATGGAAATATTTGGTTGAAAATCTAATTAAATCAATATTCCCATCGATTGCCAAGGTTTAAAGAAACTTTTCAGGTTATATTTAGGCTATTTACCTAGCAAAACAATCGAGAAATCCGCCGCTTTACGCGATTGAACAGCTCGAGCGGACATAAAAACAACAAGGCAGCTCTTCATAGCTCCGTGCCGGCCTGGGCACTAGTCTCAGTCTAATCTTGTCTCGGTGTTGTGGTTTTTGCAGCTATTTCAGGCGTGAAGGATTTTAAAACCTTCACGAAATAATATTCGCTCTACATATCAAAGAAAGTACAAAAATGTCGGGATTTTCATAAAGTAACTTGTTCTGGTCGAAAACATTTTATTTCGAAGCGGAATTACGCCCGGGAATTACGGTTTTGAATTAACTTAATCGATCGTGTCACGCAACATGATTTTGTTGATACAAACTTTGGCCAAAGTTGTAGCAAAATAGAAATTTGGTTTATGTTTAATTGCCAAGCTAAGAGGGGAGTTGTTGCACTTTTCATTTATCCATAAATTCCTCCATGTCGGTTTTTTTTGGGCCCGGTGATCGAATATTTGTTTGTTTACACAATTGCGCAATCCCGCACAATTCCCGCACAATCGCCGTTTTTTACCGCACAATTTGCCTCCCAAAACCCGCGCAATTTTCTTTTTTTTCCCGCACCCTGTCAGAAGGCCTGACTTTAACTTTGCATACATTTCACTGAGTCACATTTATCTTTGCATATTAGAAGCATAGTTTATCTTATTTTTTCACCTATCAATTCATTTTCATGCTGAGGAAACGCTAAAAAATGAGCGGTGAATTTCAAACCGAAACAAGGAAAATGATTTTTATTATAATTATGGCTAGTTTCCCGAGAGGACAAGGTGAGGCGAATGCTGAGTTCTGATTGGCCATCAGAGAGGGCAAAGTGGGCCTATCGTACTCCAGAGTGTCCATTAGGCATCAGAGATCGGAGAAATCTCCGGCTACTACGAAGAATTCTCCGGTCAAATTTAGGTGGCCTGAGCTAGTTTTAAATTCAGACATGGAGCGCTTTCAGAATATTCTCCTGTTACTTTACACAATTCTCCTGCTGCTACGATTCTTATTGAAAACCCTGTTACCCGCTCTTTATTTCTCGCTCTCTCCAGCGAAACAAAACAAAACAAAATGGCCGTATAATAAATCCCTTATTGACTTATCCTTTAAATCCTTTATTGACTTAGCTTGTTGGTTCAAGACGGCGAGATATTGGTCTCAGTCCTTTTTTGCGTAAGAAAGGACTTGCCCAATATACAGTTTTTCTTGACAGAACAAGCTTGGTCAATAACGTATATATACTGTAGGTTCTTAGGCCGAGTTTAAACTTCTGGGGCGCGCCTCTTGAATTACTCAGTATTTTGTATTTTTAGCATGATGAAAGATTTTCCCAACTCAGAAGAAGTATGGAATGCAGTGGCATGTCGTCCCTTAGATGAGATGATGGTGGAGACAAACAAAGAAACTAATGTTATTTCAGGTATCGTTTTTGTTTTGGCTACTGCATATGAAAATAATAATGCAAGAGCCAATATGTCAAAGGAAACACGAGTGATGGAGTGAGTGTAGGAGCCAATCAGCGCGTGCCTAGTATTTAGCCAATCATAATGCACAATACAATTCGCGCACCGCAATGAATTGTAATTGTGTTTTAACTCAGAAGAGAATATGTAATAGTGATGAAATCGAGGAAAGGCGATGGGTATGTCAAAAAGGTCCGAATAAACTTAATAAATGCAGTAGCCACATGCATCCAATGCTTGCCTTTTTTTTCGTGTCGTGTACATATGATACTCAAATAGTTTTCACTTTACTTGACGGTTCATTGCCAACTAAACTCTGCACCAGTGCACCTCTTACTGGTGTACAAATTTTCTGACAGATACCCGGTGGTGTGAACTTGAGTTACAAATGTACCAGTTGTTTGAACAGGCTGTGGATAATGTACCAACAGGTGAGAACACAAATCTTTTTATCGCTTTGCAGGAGAACGTAAACGTAATCTTGCGTTAGTGTCCTGTGCACGTGTTGGCTGTTCTGTGCAATACAGGTGAAATTATTTGAGTTTGTTGTTTCCCTGGGGTAGACGCAAATTTCCAATCACAAAGATTAAGGGGGACAAGCTTTCACCTTGGAAGATTTCTCTTCTTATCCTGACCTCTCCAAGTGTATCACTCCCAGCTGTTAGGCATGTTCTCCAATTGTGTATGTGATTCCTTAACACCCATTGATAAACTCTTCACTATCCATGAGTGTGGGACAATGTCGTAAGCTTTGCGATAATTAATCCATGCCGTGGCCAAATTAGTCTTTCTTCTCTTGCTGTTTCTTAGCACTCTTGTGTCAATCAGACGTTGGTCTTTATTACCCCGTGAGCCCTTCTTACATCTTTTTGTTGCTCAGGAAACAGCTGGTTGTCTTATTTTCTCTGACAGTATTCCGTTCAAAAGCTTCCACGTAAGCGGTAGGCAGGTAATTTGTCTGAAGTTTTTTGCCACATTACCTTGTGAGGGGTCTTTCACATACAAGATAGTTCTTCCTTTGTTCATCCACTCTGGAGCTCTAGTGACATTCGATTGTAACATGTTATTGAGCTGTTCAGCCATACGACCATGTAGTTATAAAAAATACTTCAGCCAATATCCCTGGACGCCATCTGGCCCTGGCGCTCCTCAGTAAGCAACCTTTTTCAACTGATCTTTCGCATCATTCAAGGTGATGGCCACGTTACTTGGCATCTCGTAGTCTCGTAGATTATCATCATCATCATCATTAATATCATCATCGTCATCATCATCATCATCATCATATCCCTGGCTTGTTTGCTTAGTCTCTGAAGCACCGGGTCCAAACCATGGACCTTAGGTACAAAAGAGTTCAGTTAATTGGCAGAACCCTCCTGAGGATGTGGGCTGTTCCCAGAGTGTAATCTTTTGGAGCTCCTTTATGTTAGTTGTGCCTGGAATTCTGTCAACGTGCTTTTCCAGCGCCTTCTTAATGACTCCAAGTGCACCAGTAACGACTGGTATCATCTCTGTCATCATTTTCCATCAACTCTTTATATTTAGAGAGTTCCTGGATGACCTAAACAGAAGTGTTTCTGTCCGGTGGGACTGCCATATCTATAATCTGGCATTTCTGAATTGTATGGTCTTTGATTACGACATCTATTTCATTGGCCGCTATTTCTCTATCGGTGTGGGTTGGCATATTCCACGGAATCGTTACTATTATTATATTGCAGTTCTATCCAGTTTTTTGTGTTTTTTCTGGGTGTTCTTAATCGTGTCTCAGCAACTCCCCGCAGCTTTGAGAAACAACACTTTCCGCAACAGGAGGGCAGTTCCGAGTATGGCCGACAACTGTAAACTTCTAAAGTTGTCAGGAAGATCTAGCTTCCTATACCAGGCATTTGCGTTTTTTGACATACTTCCAGGTGCACCAATCACGATTGTTATTGCTGTCACTTTCGAGGCTTCATGAAGCCTTCTCATTTCGAATGCTACAATCGTTACCAAATTTGTTGGAACGTCTAGTCATTTTTTGGCATTTTCACAAATCGCACAAAAAAAATCTTTGACTTCTCTTCCCCCCTCCCTCCCCCTATCAGTGTTGGTTGATGCTTCTGCGTGAACCTGCATTTCGAAGCTTAGTCATCATACATCATTGCTACAGCAGCATTGATTTTAAGGGGGGCCGGAAGATTTTGTAAATGATTGAAAAGGACAGCGACTTTTATTTTATTCGTATCATATAGACGTTCCAACTAATTTTGGCAACGATTGTGGGTCTCCTCCACAGTTATGTTATTAAGCGTCCATTCTTGTGTGTCTTTATGCACTATTCTAGAGTAATATCTGGCCGATTGTGCTTCAATTTTGTATCAGTGTAAATAGTCGTGTCCCAGGTAATCCTCACTTTTTCATTCTCTGCGACCGGCAAAGGTTGATGGTCATTCCACTTGTCGGTAGACTCTATCACGCACTTTCTGCACATCTCCCAGTGTGCTCGCACTGTCGTAGCGCTTTATTCATAAAACAACTAAAATATTTATGTACAGCTATGAAAATAAAATTGTCAATATGATAATAAAAAAAACAAAATCTTAAAAAACCTAATACACAAGGTCAAGGTCAACGCCATTGTTCACTTTCTAAAATTATTTGGTTAGTTGCGCGCTTTTTTTTGCGTGGTGACTCGCAGTGAAGGTACAAACTGTAATGAAGACAAGTTCAATTCATCTCCTCTCATGATATGTTGCTATTGTAACATTGATCTGTTAGCAAGTTTCCGTTAATCCTGAATGACCTGTATAACTATATAATATAAAATAATGCACTATTGCATTTACAATGTCAAGCTCCCAAGCTGCTGAGAATTTGCTTTGGGCTGCGGAGCAATTAGTCATGTTGTAGTAACTTAAGCTTGTACTAACAGAACACTTCTGTAAAATAAGAGGACGGCTCTGGTGTCTGTCTCTTTATTTGCTACCATGAATAGTCATATTAGTTTTCATTGAAGTTACTTGCATCTCTTGCAGAAAAAATGTGGGAATATTATATCGCTGCTTGCATGACGTTACTAACGGACAGCTCACAATTACAAGCAGAAAGAGTACGTTGCACGTATAGAGGGTATCACACGCTGGCGCGAAGATATGAATTTCATTTTCGAGTGGTGAAAACAATATTTTACTCGCTCGCAGCGCTCGTAAAATGTTGTTTTAAATTCGTATCTTCGCGCCACCTTGTAATGGTCTTTTTGTTATATGAACAAGAAACTAGCGGGAAAATTTTGCTCGGACGCGCGCGTACATCCGGGACATTTGGTATATAACTTTTTTTTATCTTCACTGAGTGAAAATATAGAAAATAAGAGTGTTTTAGTTTCCGGTAAAACACTATTATCCATGTAATAAATTGTAATATGTAATGCTTTGTAACTACACACATGATTTCACAGGTTACATACAGTGTGTGTACAGTCAACTTGCCCAGTATGACAAGACCAACCAGTCCCGCCCTTCCTTTGTCAGTATCAGTTCTCACTGGTCGGTGGTTTCCTTGGAAACAGCCAGCCAAACAGTTGATTTTGATTTTGTATTCAGTGGTGCTAGTGGAGCATGCTCGGTAGTGTGTGACCAGCCTCCCTTTTGGTTCTCATCCTCAAGTTAGGGACGGACCATTAGAAAAGTGATGGGGGGGGGGGGGGTGGGGAAAAACAAAACAAAATTCATGCAAGGCAAAATCCCAAAAAAAAAATTCATGCAAAGAAGAAGGTAAAAAAAAAAAAATTCATGCAGAAGGAAGGTCCAATTGTGACTTTTTCACACGTAGTAAAAAAAATTCGTGCAGAGAGGTTCACCTGAAAAAAAATTTCCTGCAAAAGCAGTGAGCGAAAAAAAAAATTCGTGCAAGCTGAAAATTCCCCACCCCCCCCTATCACTTTTCTAATGGTCCGTCCCTTACTTAACAATTATTCGCCGAAGGCGAAATGATTCTCGGTGAATACTCACCGAGACGAAGTCGAGGCGAATATTCACCGAGAATCACTGAGCCTGAGGCGAATAATTATTTTAGTATAAATACACAGGTGATTATTTCAAAAAAGAAAAGAAAAGCATTTTACAACACGAAAAAGTTTTATTACATAAAAAGCGCGCGAACGACTGGCAGCCATTTTGTTCGTCGAGGTGATTATCGGCTGATAATCCGAGATAGCGAACCAATCAAAGCGCGCGATTTTGTATAATCACCTGAGTATTTATACTAAATGTAAATATCTAACACCCCTACCGAATATTTCCTCTTCAGCGAGTGAAGCATGTTTTGGAGTTATTTTCGTTGGCAGACAACAAAAGCCTCCTTAGTGTGGATTTATACAGGACGTGGGTAAGACTCAGTGTTAAAACTTTTGAGTACTAATTTACGCCACCCACCCCCCCCCCCTAATAATTGCCATGCAGATACTGAATTTCTGATCGGTCATGAGCTAGTCTGCTTGGCTTGTACCCCTGAGAAGATGGATTAATAGCAGTCTGTTCTTGGTTCGGTGAGAAAATAATATTTTGTGAGGTTGAGTTTAACGTTGGCTTGTATCCCAGTCTGGCATCATGTAGCGTTGAACGTTGTATAGTCTAGTATAGTTTATTTGCCACTCACAATTAAGTTACAATGATTACAACGTTACAATGATAAAAGTACAATAAAGAGATAGAGCAAAGAGAAGTGGCGAGAGAACGTAATAAAAACCATAGGGCTTGTAAAACTTAGGTTCCCTCCCAAGAAATAAGATATGACTAAACTTAGACAATATGGTAAGTGAGGTGTTTGTACACCCTTCAAGTAACATAATTAGTAGTTGTTGATAATAAAAGTTACAAGTTTTTTTCCTAATGACGCGAGAGATGAAGAACCAGTAATCTCAGGAGAAAGGGAGTTAAAAAATTTTGGACCTCGATAGAAACGGAAAATTGCCAAACATTTGTTCTACATAGACGAAAGGAGTTTGCGTGCCTTGTATTGTAATTGTGAATTTGGTTGTTTGTTGTGAAAATGTTTTTAAATTTTCGAGGAAGAATAGAATTTTTAAACGAAAACATAAACCGACCTATGTGTAGTAAATAAATGTCTTGAAATTTGAGCAAGTAAATGTTGACTACTCCTACTTCGATTGATTTTTATTCACTTGAGAGAAATCACTTATTTACAGCAGTAACGGAACAAAACTGTTGAACAACTACACAAAACGTTTAAAATAAAATGAAGTGAAAGAGAGTTACTTGAAAATTGCAGCGGGTATTTATATTTTTTGGGCGTGGTATCGCAGAAATGACTTGTAAGAAAGTTACTATAAACAATAACAAATGATTGGCTATTGGAACGAGGTGACAAAGAAAGAATGAAGATCTAACGAACTGGTGAAAAATGACTGATGATTACAAGTTGGTGACATTACCATGCAACTATGTAACAGTTAAGTTTCTTAAAAATAGTTTCTGTAGGAGACTTGTCCACTATCCTAGTCACACGTTTTTGCACACGTTTTTTGGGAGGGGAAGTATCATTGAGTTATAAAGCATGCGTTCTAAGAGAAGGTGTTGAAAGGAAGAAACTACATCTAAAAATTATACCTATGGATTTAATAATTTTATTTGCTAGGCTAGATATATGAGACTTCCCAGTGAAGTTTTCATCTAGGACTACCCCAAGAAAGACCGTTTCATTGACCTATGCTATGGTTCTCTCATATTATAACAACGTTAAAGTTGGAAGAATACTTTTTATGTTGTGGTTTAAATTCCATAAAATTTGTTTTGGTCAAGTTTAGAGATAGTCTAGTTCACAATTTAAAGTATTGATTAGGAAATCTGGATCTGTGTGCGCAACAAATAAATTCGTTTCATATTCAAATAAGATTGAATCAAACTTTGAAGCATTATTCAAGTCATTTATGTGCTTAATAAAGAATAGCGGACCCAGAACTTACCCTTGTGGGACCCCACAGTAAATCTTATGGGAGGTTCATCTCTGTCCATTATATTGTACAAATTGTGATGTCTCAGAGAAGTAACTTTTTAGCCATTCTAGGCAGTCCACGAATACCGTAGTGACATAGTTTGTCAAAGAGAATTTGGTGATTCACCGTATCAAATACCTTAGAAAGATCTAACAAGACTCGGACAGCATGCTCTCTGCGATCCATAGCAGACGAAACTTTATCATACAGGTCGAGAAGTGCGTGAATGGCAGAATGTTTTTTTCCTAAACCCATATTGGTTATCACAAAAAAGGTCGAAATCATTTAGGTAACATAAGATACGATTATAAACAATCCGCTCAAGGAGCTTTGAAAAACAAGGCAAGATCGAAACACGTCTATAAGTAGAAAAAATGGATTTGTCATCAGCCTGTTGTGCCCTATAGCATTATACATGCAACGAGAATAGTGGTACAGGAATTGACTCTGAGTGTAATTTGTATTGCTACAAATCACCTAAAATTCCTATGGAAAGTAAACTGTAGCATTGAGAATAAGAAAAACCACACGAGACAAAAAAATGTATTTTTTCACTCGTTGGGAATCAAACCCACGAACTTTGGCTGGAATAGATCTGGTGTTGATTCCTCGACTGAGGTACGAGGCCAGACAGAAAACAGTCGTGATATTTAACAAGTGTTCTCCGATGTAAAAGTGAATGATGGTAGGATACTTCTAAAGCCGTTATTCACCGAGATCAAAGAGAGTGATCGTTTACGCTTTTGACTATAAAGCAACCTCAGTCTCGGGAAAAGTCAAATTTAAACGCATGCCATTTTTTCTTCACCAAAACTAGTTTGCGCAAGACCTCATCAAAACCCCGGCAGGAGGTTTAGGAGGTGAATAGGTTGCGGAGTTGTACTAATCTTGAATATCCCGAGATAGTGAGCCAATCAGATTACTCAAAATACCAGGGTTGCTTAGTTGGTATATACTAATGTTGAATATCCCGAGATTGTTTAGGCATGTCTGCGAAAGATTTTTGCCAGTATCGATTGTCCATACAGGCCTGGTACTGTATTATGTGTTCCCTACCTCCACTCAGTGACAGTCTTCTGGAGGATTCCAGTGAAGATGAAAATCATGGCCAAAGTGATGTGGAAGCCGAGAACGAAATATGGGCCGACTTTGACAAGATTACTGAAAGTCGTTGTTCCAACTTTAAGATCGGTCACATAAATGCTAATGGTATTGGAGGATTTAAATTCCATGATATTAAAAGCTGGTTGCTTTCCGGCCGATTTGATATTCTGGCCATTACAGAAACTAAGTTAGATGCAACATTTCCGAGCAGCCAATTTCTCGCTGAGGGGTATCGTCTATGTTGAAGAGATAGAAACGCTTATGGAGGTGGGCTAATGATTTATGTCAAAAGTAACATTTGCTTCACTGAAGTCAAACAGTTCAAAGGACTCTCATCGAGTGTCAGGTCTAACTTCAGGACTGAATCGCTGCTCCTTAAAGTTAAATTAGCGAAGACTTGGATTACTGTGGTTGCTATTTACCGGCCGCCCTCTGTACCGAAACTACAATGGAAGTATGAACTTTCTGCGCTGTTTGAGGCAGCAACTGCACTGACGAGCGATGTTATTTTGGCTGGAGATTTTAATGCTGACCTTATAAAAAAAGACATGCCACCGTATGACGGTCGAGATCTCTTAGATTTATTAGACATTTTTAATCTACATAATGTTATCAAGTCGGCTACACGAAAGGCCAAAACATCAGCAACGCTTCTTGATTTAATCCTTACAAATAACAAGAGAAGGAAGGATTCCGACATCTGGAGGAGTAGACACACAAATTAGCGATCATTCTCTGGTATACACGATCTTGCGGGCTTCAGCCCCACAATCGCGTTCACGTAAAATCTGTTTCCGGAGTATGAAAAACTTCAGCTAAGAGCAGTTCCTGCGAGATTTGCATTCAGCTCCTTTCCACATAATAGATTTATTTGACGATGTGGATGACAAAATTCACGCTTTTGAATCATTTTAACGAACATGCCCCTCTTAAACAGGTGCATGTAAGAGGTAATCAGATACCTTACATGACAGAACAATGGCGTAAAGCTATTCGACATCGCAATAGACTGTGGAAAAAATTTACAAATGATCGCAATGATGAAAATTATGCGAATTGTAAAACGCAACGCAACAAGTGTACATCTCTTAGACGCAAGGCAATTAAAGAACATTTCTTAAAGAAAACAATGGAACCCGACAATCCGCGTGACTTTTGGGACACATACCGCCCGTTTATACACTCCAAGAAAATAAAGCAAGCAAACGATATCATTCTAAAAGAGAACGATGCTGTTGTTAGTGACAAGAAAGAGATTTCAGAATTGTTCAACGATCACTTCGTGCATAGTGTTGATGGTGTTGCTGAGATAAATGAGGTTGATTATGGAGAGGACTTTGCCAATCATTCAAGCATCAAGGCCATTCACGAGCGAAGTGACAAACGGAGCGCGCCAGTGTGTTTCAACTTTCAATACACAAACCAAGTACAAATAGAACGGCTCCTCTTGGGTATTAATGTTCGCAAGTCGTGTGGACATGACATGATTCCGCCTAGGCTCATTAAAGAATCTGCAACTGTGATAGCAGGGCCTCTAGCCAAAATAATCAATAGTTCCATCGATCAACGTCGTTATCCAGCTCGTTGGAAAATGGGGCAAGTAACACCACTGCTCAAAAAAGGAGAGGAATTAAACAAGCACAACTACAGGCCTGTCACTGTCCTACCCGCTTTGAACAATATCTACGAAAGACTTCTGTCATCACAGCTTTGTGATTTCTATCGGGATATCCTGTCGGATTTCACATCTGCATACAGAAAATATTACAGCTGCGAGACGTTTTTATTGAGGATGACTGAGGATTGGAGGTCAATGCGCGACAAAGGAGAATTGGTGGCTGTTATGTCCATGGACTTATCAAAAGCGTTTGACGTCATTCCACACTCACTCCTTCTAGCCAAACTCAGAGCGTACGGAGTAGGTGAAGACAGTTGTGCCTTACTCAGAGATTATTTGAGTGACAGATCTCAAAGAGTCAAGATCGGGGATACTCACTCTACTTGGAAACGAGTCAGTTGGGGAGTACCACAGGGAAGCGTCTTAGGACCTATGTTGTTCAATATTTTTATAAATGATCTTTTTTATCATGTGACACATACCAAGCTAAATATTTATGCAGACGATCAGCAAATCTACGACTCTGATGTAGATCCGGTTCACTTGAAGGAACGTATTACACAGGATGTTCTAGTCGCTAATCAGTGGTATCGCGATAACGGTATGATTGTCAACGAAGCCAAGCATCAGGCTATGGTCCTGGGCACTACCGATTACACATTTTCTTTTGCTGTCAAGCCTTCGATAGACATATTTGGTATGAACATAGACAACAAACTTTGCTTCGATAATTATATATCTACAATCTGCAAGAAAATAATCAGTTTAATGTTAAGACTACACAAACTGATTTCACGTGAAACTATGTTCAAGCTGTACATGGCTTTCATCGTACCACACTTTCATTACTGCTCTACAGTTTGGCACTTTTGTGGGGCACGTAACACTGAGAAGTTGGACACCTTGAATAAACGTATACTTAGGTTTATTCTTAAAGACTACAGTTCCTCTTACAGCCAGTTACTCGAAAAGGTTAACCTCACTTCATTACGTAATAAACGACTTCAAAGAATGCTGGTTGTATTATACAAGAGCTTGTTTGTAACTGATTATCCAAATTATATGAGAGACATGTTTACTCTACGCGCTGTAAACTACAACCTACGTGGCAATTACGTTCTGTCACTTCCAAAGGCAAGAACAACAACATTCGGTCTAAACTCGTTAAGGTATCATTGTGCAAAACTTTGGAATGCTCTCCCTGAGGCCTTGAGAACTTGCAAGGATTTTAAAGAATTTAAGAGGAATATTCGAAATTTTTATCAATTTTAATATTAAGTATAACTTATTATAAATTGCTAATTTTTATATTGTATTCTTTCCATTTTATCAATTTTACTATTTTATAGGCATGTTTTTAATTATTGTATTTTAAATTTATTATTTTACTCGAAGACATTAGTTTTTATAGCTACTCGCAAATTCGAGTTGAAATAAAGTTCATGTATGTATGTATGTATGTACAAGTAAGCGCTAGTTTTTTATTTAAACTATTAGTCACAAACCTTAATGGTTGATAATAAAGCAAAAGGCTGGTTTACAATGAAGCCGTAGTCTTGACGTCCAGTAACGTAGCTTGGTTACTGTGTATAGTAACACAACAGATCGCTTTTTAAGCAAATAATGCTCAAGTTCTAGGGTGTACGTGTAAAATTCTAAGTATTAACCAGATAGTATTTTTCTTTGTCCATCACACAGGTGAACGTTCTTCTCCAGATAGAGGAAACAAAGGAAGCTTTGTCAGTGTGTGAAAGAGCAACAAAGCTGTTTAAAACGTCAGTCGTATTATGGAGTGAATATTTGAGACTTCACATTCTCAATCAAGGTACTACAGTACACGATTGTTTCGTAATACAGAATAGAAGATTCTAGTGGAATTAAATTAATTTAGAATGAAGCCTTCACCTTACGAAAAATTGGCGTCTGACACTGCACGTCATTTTCATCCATTTTTGTTTTTAATTCTCCCGCGCTCCTCCGTGTTGGATTTTTTGGGATCAATAAATATAATCCACAAAATTACTTAGTGTATCCTTGCCTTTGTGTTGAATATTTCACACTTTTCACAGGTTCCAAAGAAACAATCCACACTGATTTTGCCGCAGCGTTGAAGTCCGTTAAAACCAAGGTAAGAACATCGTCGTCATCACACTCGTATTATGAAGCACCTCAGCCCAAAAGTAGTGCACGTGCAAGAAGTGGCGCTAGATCCCGCAGTCTGGCACAAGAATTGCAAATCCACTCGTGAGTTACTGCCATTTCGTCGTTATTACAATTATGGCAAGCAGTGATAGTGACATGGAAGTGTTTGAACACGCTGCGAGTAGTGCATCTGTTTTTCTTTGATAATCGAGTTGAGTTCGCAGTATTTGCGAGTGGCCAGTGAAGTAGCGTCCACCAGAAAGTCTTTTGCTTTGTCCCCGCTTCCCTGAGTCCACCCCTCTTACTTCAATGAACTGAGAGGAAAAGTACGCTTGTAGCTTGTGACCTCTATGAGAGGAAAGACCTATTACATCATGAATATCACCGGCCAATAATAGGCGCTGTTATATACCATGGTATTTCATCACAGCCTATGCGCTGAAATAGAACCTCTCTTGCTATTGGCTATATCGTTCTGTGACGTGTCGGGGTTACAGCTATCACGGAGGTCCTACCAATCTCGCTGCACACGCCGAGTTGGCACAGCCTGCCATGTTTTCCTTGTAATTTAAACGCAAGAAACATTCTCAAGTTTCAACCAAAAAGTGTTTTAAAAGGTGTTCAGTGGAGAAATATCAATCGTTTTTTTTACCTAAACCAATTTGCGGTCTAAACGTTTGGTGCCAATAGAATACGAATTAAAACTCTAAAGACGAAGTTGCAAACATTCGTGTTTAAAGTACATGTTAGCTTTGTATGGCTTTGGATGAAACCATCTCGCAGTGGCATTTAAAGTACAAGAAATTGGGATAATCAAACAAGTTGATAACGTAATTTGTACAAAGGTAAAAGAGAGGGGTGCTGACGTTTCCAGCGTTAGCCCTTCGTCAGAGCGATTGAGAGGATTATGGGTTATGTGCAATTTATATAGAGAGGGTTGGAGCTGTGCTATTGGTGGAAGGGCAAACGCTCGAAACGTCGGCACCTCCCTTTTACCTTACGTTGGTATAACTTACTTATTCAATTCGTTTGATTTACCCAATTTCTTGTGCTTCAATTTCCCACCGACGCCGCACCAGTTTCTTTAGAAACTATCCCCACATAGCAGCGTGTGAACGAGTATAGATTAATTAAATGAATGAAAAACGTACGTTGATGTAAAGTAGTTAAAGCAGTTGTCTTTGCCTTTTCCGGCTTCGCATGATTTGGGGTTCCTTTCACCTTGTAATCAGTGGTTTATTGTTTTTTTCTTCTGTTTAGGAGTCGTTACTGCTCTGGAATCAGTGGCTAGAGTGGTGTCTCATTTGTAAAACAGAAGCCGTGGAATCGGTGTTTGAAGTTAGTAACATAGTAATGCCAGAAGCACGCTTTGTAGTATAAAAAAAAGTACCACAGTGCAGTACTGTTCAGTAGCTTTACAAAGAATGGTCACACTGCATGGTTTGATCCACAGATGAAAAAGTTACCACACTGTATAGTAAAACAAACAGTACCACAGTACAGTACTGTTCAGTAGCTTTCTAAAGAATGGTCACACTGCATGGTTTGATCCACAGATGAAAAAGTTAGAACCACACTGTATAGTAAAACAAACAGTACCACAGTACAGTACTGTTCAGTAGCTTTACAAAGAATGGTCACACTGCATGGTTTGATCCACAGATGAGAAAATTAGAACCACACTGTATAGTAAAACAAACAGTACCACAGTACAGTACTGTTCAGTAGCTTTCAAAGGATGGTCACACTGCATGGTTTGATCCACAGATGAAAAAGTTAGAACCACACTGTATAGTAAAACAAACAGTACCACAGTACAGTACTGTTCAGTAGCTTTACAAAGAATGGTCACACTGCATGCTTTGATCCACAGATGAGAAAATTAGAACCACACTGTATAGTAAAACAAACAGTACCACAGTACAGTACTGTTCAGTAGCTTTCAAAGGATGGTCACACTGCATGGTTTCATCCACAGATGAAAAAGTTAGAACCACACTGTATAGTAAAACAAACAGTACCACAGTACAGTACTGTTCAGTAGCTTTACAAAGAATGGTCACACTGCATGCTTTGATCCACAGATGAGAAAATTAGAACCACACTGTATAGTAAAACAAACAGTACCACAGTACAGTACTGTTCAGTAGCTTTCAAAGGATGGTCACACTGCATGGTTTCATCCACAGATGAAAAAGTTAGAACCACACTGTATTGTAAAACAAACAGAACCACTGTGCAGTACTGTTTTCCAAAGAATGGTCACTTTGCATGATTTGATCCATACATGAAAAGACAACACACTTAAACAGTTTAGTACCACACTGTATATTAAAACAAACAGCGTAACAGTGCAGTACTGTTCAGTGGCTTTTTATTGACATACATACATACATACATACATACATACAAACAAACAAACAAACAACTGGTGGGAGGCAGACCAGTTGGCTATTTACATCGGCCATCCTGACATCTTAGAAGGTCACTACTGCGTACCTTTGACTGAATGCATTCTCAGTGTTAATCTATCAGTAAATCGTTTGATATATTATCAAATCCAAATGCTTTCGCACGTTCTTTTCAAGTTGTCGTTAGAGTCGTGTACCGAAGTGAGCGTGCAGATGAGAGAAAGATACGTGGAGTGGACTTTAGCAACCAAAGGGATCAAAAAGACCAGAAAGCTTTATAAGAGGTGAGAACACTTTTATTTTTCACCTTCTTTTCTTTGTTAACTTCAGCTTACCGTGGGAAACAATGCCAGCTTTCGACTCAGGATAACTCTTGGGGTGAAGGGGTAAAGGTGTGAGGCTAGATGTGGTGCAAGTTGAGAGTCATTCTGTGTGATTCATGGCTTGTGTCAATGCTTTAAAGGGCTGAATTGAGCGAAATTCATATTGTATGACCTATGGTTTGACAGCTTGAGGACTGCTTGAGTGGAAGGGTGAAGGTGTGACTTAGGTTTAGCTGCAAGGGTGAAAGATTTCAAGCTTTGAATCACATTGTATGATTCAGGGTTTGGCTCAGGGATTGAAAGAGTTTAAATTAGCTAAATTCGTATTGTATGACTTTCGGTTTGACCATGTCTGTTTAAATCTGAAATCACATTGTATGCTTCGGGATTAGAAGGGTGTAACCCAAACCCAAATTGAATGACTCATGGTTTGTCTCTGTTAGTAACAATTTCTTACTACCTACAATACACATAAACAGACAACGAGATATGGAAGGGTAAAAATGGCCCCGCTGCCCGCGGGTGTGGACAGCTATATATTCACATGCATTGAGGTAGTGCACCGTGTCATGGCCTAGGGTTGGGAGGGTGGGTCGCTGTTCACACTGTGTAATGTTGTTAGACAAATGCACACAGTACAGAGAATGGCCCGTAACATATACAACGCTAGGAACTGTATGGTGCCTATCGGTATGGAAATATTCATGCATTATTTCCGATACTGAGAATTGTGAATTGTTGATAAGCTAAAACCACATAGTACCATGCTTCAATGTTTCAGTTGGGGATTGCAAGAGTATAAGCTAAATTGTATATTGTATTACTTACGGTTTGTCTCAAGGTTTTACTCTCGGATTAGTATTAGTAACCTCAATTGTGAGACTCTCCGACACCAAACAGCACATTTAACGAACTTCTCACAGCACACCATTCCTTAGCTTTTCACGTACCTCACTCGTATCTCGTACCTGACACTCGTACTACACGTTTCACGGATCTAACTTTGAACTATTCGCGCTTTAGACTCAGTCTTTTGCGACCTGCTTCCTTGTCCTTCTTCAGAAAGTGCATCAACTTGGAGCTTATTCAGGTAAACCATTTTTTATAAATATATAAACATGTTGCATCAATATTTTCGGGGATTTTCCAAATATATCCACCACTAATAGAAAATGAGGAAAGAGAACATAACCCTGTCTGATATGATAAGAGAAAATGAGGAAAGAGAACATAACCCCGTCTGATATGATAAGGGGACAGAATTAAGAGAAAATGAGGAAAGAGAACACAACCCCGTCTGATATGATAAGAGGACAGAATCTATTTTTAGTGCGGAATCTATTTATATCTCGTTCCATGGCTGTGTGGTTTCCCCATGGCGCATTGAAATTACAACCACGTGATGAGAGGGACATCAGCCATTGGTCAGTTAAAATAGCTTCCGGATCTAAAAATAGATTCTGTCCCCTTATCATAGTAAGAGAACCCAGTATGGAAGATACGTTCTCTTACCTCATTTTCTCTTGCCACCACTCTATATTCAACTGCGAGTTTGCACGATTCATACCCGTGTCAAGCAAGAGGGTCTCAAGCAAGAGGGTCTCAAGCAAGAGGGTCTCAAGCAAGAGGGTCTCAAGCAAGAGGGTCTCAAGCAAGAGGGTCTCAAGCAAGAGGGTCTCAATGGGGTGGTGACTTTTACTGCTAACTGTTGATTTATTTGCCTTACGGTTAACAGAAAACTTATAATAAAAATTAATTTCCATTCTGTTAAAGTGTTAATAATTAATTTTCATTGTTTAAACAAGTTAAAAATTTATTTTCGTCGCTAGAATTTTTTTGGGGGGTTGACATTTTTTACGGCTAAATTTTCCATTTTTACGGCTCGGCTAAATGTTTGGCCCGTTTTACGGCTCACGGTTAACCCCTTTGAGATCCTCAAGAAAGCCTTTTATATTGCTGTAACTTTAAACTTTTTCGTAGCCAAGCTCCTTCTTCAGTTATCTTGTCTAAGACAGCCAATGTTAATTATGTAGTTCTAGTACGACGCATGGTATATGTATCTATGAATGTGGTGAGAATGTAAAATATATTGCCTCATGTAGTACGGAGTGAAGTGTTGGCCAACAATAGTGAAATATTGTCTAGTATTGCGTGCGCATGAGTCTTTCCTTTGGCGGGAAAACGTTATTTCTGTCGTCATATTATTTCGGATTCTTGCGAGAATGTTGTAATGGTAACTCAGATGCGTGCACCGGTTCTCTCACTCAGTGCAACTGAAATTATTTAACCATTTGAACTATCGCAGGGGCCCGTTATCTAGAATAGACCTTTTCAAGGTTTCTGACACCAGTTTGGTTGGAGGGGCAAACAAACCGGGGTGCCAGGCAACAATCAAAAGGAATCGTTTGGAGAAACGCACATGGTTGCGTGAACTCTTCCACAAAGCATATTTATTTCTTATTGATTATTTGTTTTTGCCGATCTCTATCGCTGCGATCCAACAAAAATTGGACATGCTGAAACCAACATCGAAAAATCACAGGAAACCAGAAATAGCAACCGCAGCAGGTGATCGAGTAGCTCGCCGATGAAAACTTTGCAACGCATACAAAACTATGATTTCAAGCCAAAAACTGGCTACTCACCTTGGAGTATAGTTGAACTTGGAATGTGGCAGTCTTCACCTTTTGTACTGACAACAATAGCGCATAAATATGCTCTTAGGAGGGTCTCAATGAGGTTAACCGTTAGCTGTAAAACGGGAAGAAAAAATAGCCGTTATGCGTAAATATTGGAAAAAGTTTAGCCGTTAGCCGTAAAAAATGTTAACCGTTAGCCATAAAACAGCCAAAAATATTAACCGTTAGCCGTAAAACAGTCAAAAATATTAACCAGTCGCCGTAAAAGTCATCACCCCATTGATACCTTCTCTTAGTAGAAGAGTTCGTGCAACCATGTGAGATTCGCCACACAATTCCTTTTGCGTGTTGTCTGGCAACCCGGTTTGTTTGCCCCCAACCAAAATGGCGTCAGAAAACGGGAAAAGTTCTATTCTCGTGACAGCCGTTGTCTGGCTTGTCACGCAACATTCCTCCCCCACCAAGAGGAGCTTTGCGTGACGAGGCACACAACGATTGGTGAGGAGACCAATGATCTAGGAACGTGGATGAGAAGTTATTGTGTGCTACACCAGTTTCTCAAGTTGAGCTGTTTTTAGGACGACTTATCAACAGGACAAGTACATGGCTTAACATTGCAGCCACAAGAGGCTGAGACGGAAGCACCACCTGAAGTCCAGTTTTAAAGCACGTTTTATGCCTTCAATGATATTCACAAATTTACACCGTTAATTCACGGTCTGCTTATCTGTAAACTGTACGCATTTACCATCGATTCTACCAATGGCTCAACTTGTAACGATGGGTTAACATGAGATTGAGATGATGAATTTATATTCCTAGATTACAGTAAAACCTCTCTATCTCGAAATAGGTTATCTCGAACTGCCCGTTATCTCGAACTATTTTCTGTTTCCCTTAGGAGTTCGAGATAGCGAGGTTCGACTGTATGTTCTTTTGACTAGAGTTAGTTGGATCAATGTAAGTACCTGGGCAACTGTGTACCTACCCCTCCCTAAAACCCATGCGTTCAGGAGGGGTAGGCGCACAGTTTCCCAGATACTGGCATTGCCATTATTTCGCTGAAAAATTGCCCGGAAAGTTTTTTTCCTTTCCATGATATTGCACATGCACTAATGCAAAATCTTTTTTTCTTTGTTTGTTTTCAGATTTCGCCGAGCATAAAAAGAGTACGCGAGCTTTATGAAGCTGCCTTGGACGTTTTTGGTTCGTCACACCCTGGTAGGTTTAGAAATTTCCTTCTTTGTCTGGGAGGAGTAAGAGGTTTCGGTTTGCTGCAATGCGGTTTTAGGGAACGTTCCTTTGGTATAATGCGGATCTGAATTTGTGATTCGATCAAGAGTCATCAAGGGAACCGATAAATCCTTTTATTATATCTCTCAGTTAGTACGCGCGCTATGATTGGTCAATTTAGCGGGCCGTACTTCACTGTACGGCCCGCTAAAGTTTGTTTTGGTCGCCAAAATGACTCCAGAGATATAATAAATATCTTATTAACCTCGTTTTCTCGGTCCGTACTGTAAAATATGGATCCTCGTTTTTTCCCGTCGATTTATGGCCCGCGCGCTTCGCGCTTGGGCCATAAATCGACGGGAAAAAACTCGGTCCGTATTTTACAGTACGGACCTCGAACTCGATTAATAAGAGGTATGGATTTTCCTGTCCAATGCGGAACCATCGGTTCCATTTATTCTTCGTAATCCGTGTGATCTCGGATCACAAATCCAGATCCGCATCATACCAAAGCAGTGCGCCCTTAACTTTGAGAAACGCTTTGACACTCTTAGCTGTAATCGTGTAAAAGGAAGTTGTAAACATGTTTGTAAGGTTTCCTTGTTCCTCGGTGAATTGGGTCTTGCTACAAAGATTAAAATCTTAATATACATGACATCGTCTCGCAAGAGATTAATATTCAAAGAGACCCTTCATAATGTTTCAGACGATGAGTTAATTCAACAGTCGTTGAAAAATAAACTCGGGCAACTAAGGATAAGTGCTGCATGTTCGTGCATTTTTAAATTGTATCCTGATTTTTTTCCATGCCAGCCGCAGGTCTTTTGAAGCTAATGAATCACAGCTGCGGTCCGCCTCAGGAAAGCCCTGTGTTTGATCCGGGGAGGGGGGGTACTCCTTTGTAAGGGCTTAATGGGGACGTGCGGCCAGCCAGGGTATGTTTTTCGGGATTTTTGTCTTAAACAGGGTATCGAATTTATCATTTTTTGTCTTAATCAGGGTATTGATTTATCAATGTTTGTCTTAAACAGGATATTATTGTCTTACACAGGATATGGTTTCGGGTTAAGTGTCTTAAACAGGGATTCAAAAATCGGAATTCTGTCTTAAACAGGGTAGGAAAATCAGCGATATTTGTCTTAAACAGGGTCAGGGTATGAGGGGGCGCGCCGCACCTCCCCATCCAGGGATATATCGAGTACCCCCCCGGGTGTTTGATCTTGTGTGGCTCACTCCGTTTCGTGTCTATGTTGTTCACACGCATTACATTCTCACCATCTTGGAGAATAACGCTGTACAGATTTGAGACCTAAGTAAAGTTAAGTTAAGTAAGTTAAAGGTTGATCCCACACAAGTTGTGGAAAATACATACACCTTATTCCATGGTTTAACATATAATGCGTGCGGATATTTTGCGAGTTGCGTAGTATTTTTCCGAGCCCCGCAGGGGCGAGGAAAATGATGAGCAATGAGCAAAATGTCCGCTCATGTTATATGCTAAACCATCGAATAAGAGGTTTATTATTCCACTACAAAAAAATTTGTTATTTTGCAATTGGCTTTTTTTGGTAAGAGTATTCAGAAACACCCTGATTTCGTCTGTGAAAATGACGTTAACAATGAACAAAATGTTCGCGGGTATTATATGTCAAACCATTGAACGAGAGGTTGATTATTCTACTGCAAACTAGGACACTACAGTGCATTACGGCCTCGTATTTTGCGCCTTCTCTTGACCTTATATGGTAAAATGACATAATAGTAGAATAATAAGTGGCTTTATTTGCGGTAGACGTAATTAGTGTGTGACTAATAGGATTGTCTTTTACGGAACAGTGTCTTGCCTATCAGTTGTGTCTTGCTGTTGAATACGGAGGGGATGGCTTTTCTGATTAGTTTTTAAGCCTTGATGACAGGACTACCGCAATTAGTCTTCATATATTTCCACATACATTCCTATCGATGTTGCTGTGACCAGCGGTTGCATGTCATAGTTCACCACTGGTAGCCCAAGCTTACTGTTGGTGTTTATTTACTGGAGGTTATAGGGGGATTTTTTCAACATCCAAACATTTTATAGACACTGTGAGTATTTCATTGAATTTTATTTAAATTGAAGACAAAATTTTGGAAGTTGAAAACCCCCCCTATAATCCCCAGTAAATCGACACTGACAGTACGCTTGCGTTACTTGTGAGTTTACTTGGTATTTTTGAGTTTCGAAAGTACTGCCTCAGTCATCATCGAAGAAATCGTATTGTAAGATTTGTCGGTTTTAGTTTATAGTGCTAAGGACTGTGCGTGTCCCATGTGATGATCCTGTTATTGGACTTGAATCAGTTTCAATATTCATAGCGCTTTTCAAGTGCAAAGCAAACAAAAAGATTTTACCGCTAATCTATTTGTAGCTTTTTTTTTAAATCGTATTTCATTCTTTGTCAGTGTGTTCCTTTACAGCGATCACGTTTTGCGTAGCGGTATTCGGGGCAACAAGACAAAGTTTGATGCTACGCTGGTTTGAAATAATGAATGTTACTTTAAAAATAGAACTCATCGACTCGACGTTTGTACACTCCTGTCTAGTGTCTTCTTCAGGGGTGATTGGGAGTGCCAAAACTTCGGGTCAGTAAATTAGAACTTTTTAATTTACATTCATTATTTCAAACCAACGTAGTATCAAACTACGTCTGATTGTCAACCTGGTTGCAATGTGCACTTTTTTTTTTAAGTAGAATAGTTGTCACTAATTTTACACAGAAGGCTCCCTGATGAGCTGTAATGGCATGTTTGTTGCTGTTACTCTGTTCCTAGCTTTTAATGTTATTTCATTCTTAGTGAGTTAGCGTTTCCCTTCTCATCGAACAGCAACGCTTGTTTTTTACACAGTCAGTAGATTTAATTGCGGTTGACCTTAGAAGATTCCCTGATGAGTTGTATTGGCAGTGTTTGTTGCCGTTATTCTGTTTCTAGCTTTTAATCTTATGACTGTGTTATTGAGTTAGGGTGTTTCTTTCCTATGAACATGTTTTGCGTTATAATACCCGGGAGGACAAGAGAGACAGACAGTATTACAGACAGTATAACAGTTGTCACTCAGAATTAACGTAGTTGCACCAAATCCGATCGGCTTGTGGGAGTCTTGTTTAAGTCTATTGTCGGCGACGGAGGACCAACCGCTGTTGCGTTATATCTTTAACCTCCATGAAAACTGTTTTGCCGCAAGTAAAAACGGACATCATGGGTCCGTCCCATGTTGCTGAAGGTTGTTAGTCTTAGCCGTCAAGTGTTTATCAAACGCCAAGTTTTTTTTGTAAATATGGAAACTAAAGCTCGCACCTGTAACCTTTTAAATCGGAACTGCTTGACCTTTGTTTTAATTAACACCGGAGTTGTTATCTCGGCTTTGTAGGTGCGGTCGGTCTCAGCAATACCCTCCTCTATTTCAGACCCAAATGGCGGATCAATATCCGTTTCTGGACAACCGTGCACCTACCCCTCCCCCTCCCCTAAACCAACATTAGCGCTAACTTTTTAACTCATTATAACCAGGAGCCCATTGTTATAACTTGTTGGATTAGGGGAGGGGTAGGTGCACAGTTGCCCAGAAACTGATATTGATCCAAAATGGCCACCCTCGAAGACCAACTCCTACCAAAAAAGGCGAGAAACCACCCCCTCAGCTATTCAGCCAATGTAAAGGAATACCCCCGCCAACATCCTTCCTGGTCCGTTTCATCCAAAACTACCTGGCACATTTTCCTTTTTTTGTTTTCTACAGACTTGTGGTTGGAATTTATTCGTCTGGAGCTTCAACATCCCACTGTGGGTGCACCACAAATGGCTGGAGATCTTTATTGGCGGGCCGTGAAAGTTCTCAACGGCGACCTGACGTCTGAGTTTGTTAGCCAGTATTCCTTACTTCAGGCTGGTAAAGTGTGATGAACCGCTAAACGAACCACACTGTCTGTGAGTGTTTTTACATAGGCTCGCTTTTGTTATTGTTCATTCACAATTCACAGAAGTACCAAAAACATGTAGACTTAGGGACCGTTCATTTTTTATGAGGGAGGGGCAGGCTGCTGTGATTTGGGAAGCACCATTTAAAAATTGCATGACCTCCCCTCAGCTTGCCAATTTTTTCACACGACACTCCCCCCCTCAATCAAAATAAAGAGAAGTCAGTTTCGGATTTATAAAACATTGACATAAAAAGTATGGCTAAAATCCCACCAAATCCCACCAGCCCCCCCTCCCTCGTATCAAATCCCACCACCCCCCCCAAATCCCACCAGCCACCCCTCCCTCGTAAAAAATGAACGGTCCCTTTATCGGGACTGAATAAAGAAACGCAAACACTCTGGGCGATGCCGCCTCATCATCATCCCTGTGGCAGACGTCGTTCATCTTTTTAAAAAATGCATTTACACTTTTCGAAGTTTTCATTTCATTTTTCTCTGACATTAAAATAGAAACGAGTGTGAAATAATGAAGATTGTATGTTGAGCCTGAGGAATTTGCGACATATGTATTTTTCGACACTGTCACATGCAAACCTGAAAAAGAAAATTCGAGACCTCCAAATACAAGTCGAACCTTGACCCACCAAATAACTTGAATAGGGCGCTTATATATTGGAAAGCCAGAAGCGATGTAACGTAATGAAATCGCACTGTTTTCAAGTGATATACCGTTCTTAGGGGTTTAATTTTAGGCTTAGAAATGTAGTGAAAACTATTTACCATATGTCGCTATTGGGCTGTCAGCACCAGCCAGCCAAGATGTAGAATATGGCGTACAAACTAATTAATTGTCGCGCCAACAGGATTCGGGGTAAGACCTTTTGCGTTTCGCGTGAGACCCCAAGCTAGGTAAAATTGCGTTTACTTAGGGCGACAGTTAGAACTAAAGACGATTCTGTGTGACGAAATAACCCTCAACGGAACTGTTATTCCTGAACCGGGATAAAGGAGCACTGGAATAAATTTTTGCTTTCAAGATCTTTTGGCTTATATAATATATTCTATTCAGTGGGTTGTATTACCAGCCAGGCGCTGCATTCCTAAGACAAATTTATGTGGCCATGCATGCCCAACCCCCATGTATAACGGCACCTGCCCTGTCTGTATGTTTCATCCATGATCACCTCTGGATTGTAAAGAATCATGTTTTGTGTGGACGGAAAAGCCTTTAACTTCAGGCTGTAAGTGCCATTTTCTCTATCAAGTGTTTAATAAAGAGTTATAATTCAATTATGTAGTGCATTGAGGACTATATTTGACAATGTAACCATTGAATAGTAGTCGTTTATCGTGAAGATGATTTGTTTTGCAATGCTCATTTACATGTGTATTGGTTTTCCTTCGCGTGGAATGTGACAAATATAACACCGCATTGCTCTCATCAGGTCAAACAGATTAAATTTAATATTGGTTCTATAAGTTTTAAATTGTATTTGAAGTACGTGCAGAGCTCTGGACTCGACGACAAAGCAATTTGTTTTCTGGGATAAACTCCCCCCATAATTGACACAAATTAATCAACCTTGCACGAAATACATTATTTTGCCAATTGCTGCAATCGCTGCTATTGTTTTGCACGCGAACGGTTTTGCACGCGTTCGTTACCAGTAGAATTGATTATTGTAATGGACTTCTCTATGGACTACCAGACTGTGAAATTGCTAAATTGCAGAGAGTGCAGAACGCTGCGGCTCGCCTGCTAACTTCGAGTCGCAAATATGATCATATTACGCCTGTTTTACAAGAATTACACTGGCTGCCAGTTAGATATAGAATTCATTTTAAAATTTTACTTTTAACTTTTAAGGCTCTCTATGGCATGGCGCCAGCTTATATTAGTGATTTAATTAATGTAAGAAAACATGCACGCTATTCACTGCGCTCTATAAATTCAGGCACGCTTCTTTTGCCTGCACCCAGCAGGGAAAATGAAGAAGTCTTTTGGTGACAGGTGTTTTAGTGTACGTAGCTGCGCCTACACTTTGGAATGTGCTTCCAGCGTGCCTGCGGAATATTAGTTCTATTCTTATTTTTAAATCTCGTCTTAAAACATATCTTTTTAAATTAGCTTTTAGCCTTTAGATCTCGTTATTAATATGTATATATTCAGTATATTTTAATATTTTAAGGTTTTAATATTGTATATGTAATGCGCCTTTGATCATTTCCATGCTAAAAGCGCAGTATAAATTAATAAAATTATTATTATAAATTATTGTTTAAATGGTTTGGAAATGTGTTTTCTGGCCGCGGGAGACGTGGTTTTCCAAAACCCAGAAGTAATTGGCCTTCGGTGTGTCTTGTCGGTTCCTCGTTTTTCGTGTTCCGCGTTCTCTTGCTTCGTGTTTAGTACCCTATGATACATCGAGGAAAATGTTTAGACAACGAAACGGCACGAAAGGGATTGTCTTGAATACCTATCGAAGTAAAATATGTTTGAAAGAAGTCTGTTTCAAAGGGTTTTTATTTCATAATAAGGAACAAAGAGATTGTTGACAACTCCCCTGTCCTTATGACATGTATTTTTCACAACTGTCTCAGGCAAACTCGGAAGAAGCGAATCTGATTTCTCCCAATAGTAGTGGAACCTACGACGTCCCAATTACTGGTTCGAACGGTCTACCAAGCTACAGGTGTAGGAGACTTGTGGGAGCAAGGCCACTGGTCTTGTTATATACCTTTTTTGCAGTTGATTCACCCGGGGGGTACTGCCATATATGGGCTATATAGGTATGTGCCGCTGTGAAGGGTATGGTTTTCAAGCAGTTTACTCTATCATAGGGTATATAAATCAGAGCGTTTGGGTCTAGAATAGGGTGTCATTTTTCACGAACCTGACAAGTTGGTTGAAGATTTTAGGAAAACAGCTACTCTAGGATAGGAGGGATTTGGGGGGTTTACTCTAGTATAGGGTAGCGAAATTCAGCTACTGAACCAGCTCTGGTATAGGCTGAGGGTTCCAGGGTTCCAGCGGCACATCCCCACCCAGAAATTCCTAAAGTGCCCCCCCCCCCCCCACCCCGGGTTGATACATTGCCTCTAATTTTGCTGAAATCATTGTTACCAACATAGGCAGTAAGACCATGGTTGGTTTAGAGCTGCGCTAAAGTGTTCTCGATTTTGCAGTGAAAGGTCTCTTTACTCTAACGCTAGATATCATGAAATTCCGTTTGAAGACATCTTGTTTAAATGGGGACCATCCTGTCTTCCATTGAAGCCTCTTTTAAGAGCTTAATATGCCATGCCATATGCGTACAGCACTAATGTTAATATTCCTAGAATTATAAGTGCAAGAAGGCGAAGGAAAAAAACAGTCGCTGTTTCAAACAGCTGTAACGCATACTGTTGTATTGTCACATTTTTGTACTCTAGTGTTTTCATCACTGTACGTGCTACGGTTTAAGTTAAACGTAAGATTCCTATTGTTCAAACTTGCATTTCCAATGAAGTTTTCAGTGTTTCAATGTTTGAAATATTTTTGCCCTATATGGACTCGTCCATTTTAAAATAAAGAATGCCTGCAGGTAGATGAAATAAAGACAATTTGACCCTTCACTATATATGTTTTTAGTTATTAAAAGTAGACATATTTTGAGGCTGTTTTACAAAGAAGACGCGACCATAAGCGTAAGCACAGGAAGCAAGGTGTAAACAGTTAAGACGCAGGAATGAGCGCGTTAGGCTTGTGCTGGCGATGTCCCGGTTTACCCGCTTGACGAAACAACGACTCGGGGCTAAGCACAAGCAGAAAGGAATGGAATTATTCAGTCATTCTCTTGAACTTATGTTTCCTTTGTTACATCGTTAACTAGAAACCAGCCTGGCTTTAGAAGTAAATGATGGTAAATCTGGCACCTTCCGAGAATGGGAGACCCTTGTTTTAAAATCCTAGAGCGCAACTGTACTCATCACATTCAGGTCGAGACTTTGTAATGTTTGTTGGTATTGAGGATTTAATTATTACCACCTTTATCTAGGTTATATGCTCTCGAGCAAGGTGTTTCAGTTTGGAAGCACACAGTTCTGTCTTGAATTCCATATGAGACTCTCTTATAGTGTTATTTGTTAGATTTACCCGACTACAAGCCCCAAATGTTCAAAATTCGAGACTCCAAACTGTCCAAAAATTGTCGAACCTGAGATTCCTAGGCTTGGCCAAAGGGGGGGGGGGGTACCTTTTTCACGCTTGAGGTGTCTGAAAGGATAGGGATTTCACGAGTCGAAATATATGAAAGGGTAGGGAAATCTGTCATTTAGGTATTTGAAAGGGCCTTTCATTAAAATATTTCGAATACACATACCTTATGACTGTGCTGTTTTAATTTTTTGAACGCAGCATGAAAAAGGGGTACTATTTTCCATTGGAAGGTATACGAAACGGGTTCTATTTGTTAATGGAAAGTATACGAAAGGGGTATCTTTTCTGCCAAAAATGGCATATAAAAGGGTAAGGGATCGGACCTCTGGGCGGAACCTCCCCGTACTTTTAGTAATCTCCCCCGTGGGGAGGGGGGGTCTGGGGGTGGCGCTATATTTCAATTCTGAGAATTTGAGACAAAAATGTTTTTTGATTACACTCGTAATTTTTATCAGTCGAGGTGTAGGCTCTTCTGTGAACATACCAAAAAAGTTGACGACGGGAAGCACAAAGTCGTTCGTTCGTTTTTTTCCTATCTGTCGCGTCTCTTCTGTTGCCCGTGCGACACGTTTTCATTAATCAAAACTTTCTTTATCCAAACGGCATCTGTTTGTTTTAGACAGAACGTGTTGATGATATTAATAATATCATGACGGAAGTATTTTATTGGCATTGTTATGTGTTGAAGACCATCCTGAAAATATAGACTGAAAAGTCATTCTCCGCAGATCTTTTAAAGCAGTAATTAAGGTTATGAGTGATAGATCATGGTTTTTACTTTCTCTGTCATCTTCTGCTCTTAGTCACGTATGTGTTTCTTAAAGTAGTAAGGGTATTTAACATTATTCTAGTACCAAATGACATTTGCA
This sequence comes from Ricordea florida, assembly GCA_949710005.1. Classification (NCBI taxonomy): domain Eukaryota; kingdom Metazoa; phylum Cnidaria; class Anthozoa; order Corallimorpharia; family Ricordeidae; genus Ricordea; species Ricordea florida. The sequence goes on along the minus strand of OX453275.1, from coordinate 29,641,627 downwards.
GATGTTCAAAGGGTGGAAAAATAAATTTTAAACCTTAATGATTGTACGAACCTTCGTATATAGGGACACCTTAGATTTTATTGAACCCGTTGGTTGCTCTTGTAGGAATTACCAAATCATTTCCTGCACGCGGCGAGGACAAGTGTACTGAGATCACGTACGTCTTGCGTTTTTGCAAATTGGATATTAATTTACGTCTGTTAAAAATCTGGACAAAGCGTGCTTCATCGGTTTGAGTTCCAGCAACAAATTTCAAGTTCAAGGTCCAAGTTATTTTGTTTCTTGTTGAATCGTCTTACGCTAAAGTCCTCGCCCATAAAAATAACATCCAGCCATTTAAGATGGGAAAGAGTCAAAATTAAAGTACTTCTGAATTTGCCATCGTCGTTGACCTTTTTTCACAGAAGGACGTTGAGGATTTAGAAACAGACAGTTAATTGCTTACTGTGTCTTATTTGCGCTGATGCTATGCATTAAAGTATAGATTTCTACTCCGGTTATGGGTTCTCAACTGCGCTCGCCTGCAGATAGGTATAATCCGCTATTGAAACGTCTGGCGCCGGTGTTTAAAGTGATAATCTCAAGCTCGAGCTAAAAGCTTTTTCGTGGACGTGTGTACAAATCAGCAGTGTTTACAAAGCCGAGCGGATCTGGCACCGAGGCTTGCACTTCAGTCGAGATTGCGCCAGACTGCCACGGCTACAGAACCTGAGACTGCTACGTCTCGCCAAAGATCACGTGTTCAATTTGAGCCCAAAACAAAACATGGTTTCCAAGCTCGACAAGGCTCAATGTATCAGTTCAGACACGGCACAGAGGGTGCTGCGACAGTGCCAAGAAATATGTTTAATCCTGCCAAAGCATCGAAAGCGGCACGCGGACCGGTAATGAACACCCGTCTGTAATGAGAGAAATCGCGCTCTAAACATGAAAATCGTCGCGCCAAATCTGTTATTAACGTCATGAGAGTTCAGATGACTCGCGCAGTAAGCACAACACGGGCAAAGCAAGCTAAACGCCACTAGCGCGACCATCCTGACTCAGTCAAAATGACGCTGAACCAGTATTTGCTACTCAGGTTGGGATTCTTACTTAGCGTATCCATTTGTACGTCTCCGTCGTCGTTAGGGCTGGCGCAGGCAAGAAAGAGTAAAAAACTGTTGCCCACGCCTCCGATTATGTTCATTCCCACTGGAGGGTATCACCCTAGAATCATCAATGACTGCGATGAAGAACTGTCGAAGCCAACCAAAGCTGAGCTGAACGAGAGGCGACTCGTCAGACGCCTCGGAGAGAAGGTAGATTTAAGATTTCTGTCCGTGACTAAACCACAATCGGACACGCTGACTGTTGGACGAATATCTCTGAGCGACGTCACCGCCTCTGAAAAAGCATTTCTCAAGCTGGTCATAAGGAACGAGAGTGAAGCCATCCGAGGAAGTAAAATGGCGAAAGCCTCCACCGGGACAGAACGGTTCCTAATGAAGTGGCTTGTAAACAAACAGCATTGTCCTGTTCGTTATACGTGGAAGGAACTCGGCTTCTGTTACTGGCCACGATGGGTTTTGGTGAGTCAGACTCCTTGTTGCCTATCATTGCGTATAATGTGTTGTGATACTCACAAACTGTGACAGCAAAGTGGCATATCACAGTTTTAGAAAATTTGTGTTGTATTTCCATTCTCGCCTTAAAGACGCCAGCCCTTAAAACTTCCATCACTCCCAATAACTGCTTGTTGATGTGATGTGTTGAGATTTTAGGCTCCTCAGCCTTGAACTTTTTGTTCAATATCTTTCAACCGACAAATGTGAAACGTTTTGTGAACGTTCTTTCTTTTGCTGCGCCGCAAGTATGTAAGTTCCGTGCGCTCCAAGGAGGTTTTTTTTTAATTGGATCTTTCAAGTTATACTTGAAGACATATCGTCGCATTGAAACTTTTACTGTTTTCTGGACTATTCTACCATTGATTTATTTAGATTTCTTTCCTTTTCTCTAGATATTTTGATACTATATATTTATGAGCATAAGTTTGTTATTATCAGTAGTATTGAATCTTGGTAAAGATTTTTGATGTTAAGCGCTTGAGAATATTTTTGATAGCTCAAGCGCGATAGAAATGTTATCAGTAATGCAAAAAGAACTCAGGTCCGTCAAGAGAGAATTTTCTCTTGGTTCTGTTCAAGACCGCAACATGCGTGTTGTATACTTGACTTTTGCATAAAGCTCGATGGCACCCAAGGAAAAACTGCGCTATATATGTTCTTTTAGTTCTGTTTCAGAATTGTTACTTTTTATGTCAGTTGGCGTTAAAATACCTTTCTCGTATTTTTTCGTGGTTAAATTTGTGTATTTTCCTCCGTACCTTGTTTTATATCTGGTTCGTCGACGCCCCATTGCTGGGAGTAACCTATAAAGTTCAGACGTAGCTTTTAATCAATATTCATTGTGTTGAAGCAATTTAGGATGTGGCATGCCTTCCTCGTTAAAATGTGTTAACTTGGATTCGTCAGCGATGATTGTTCGTTTCTTCAATCAATAGCAGTTTTTCCCATGCTAAATATCTCGGCGTTTCCTTGTAAGAGAAACGTTACCATGCAAGAAAAGTGACGCAAAACGAGGAATTATTGTTTTGTTTTTTCCTCCAAGATAGGCTCATTCCTTTTTGTTGATCTCGAGCGCTAGCCTTAACACCAGACTTGACAGTCGGCACCTGGTTTAACGTCAAAGGAACCGAGCTCACAGCGTCAGACGAGACGAGTGGGTGGTTCTATTAATCAGGACGGGAGCCAATGATTACATTCTTTTCTATCACGAGATGTAACGCTGAATTTGGGGTAAAGCAGCCTAACAGGTTGTCAACAAATTCAGGAAAGGTCGTTGGGTTTTAAATTTCTTCATGTCGTGATCTTTTCCGCGTCAGTGCAGGGACGGCGGACCGTATTTTGAAGTGGGGGAGCTGAAAACGAGCGCCGGAGGCGCGAGTTGGTAGGGGGGTCTGGGGGCATCCTCCCCCAGAAAATTTTGAAATCGAGAGTCTCGGAAATCGTATTTACAACATTCTCCGCGACATACTTCTTGAAATAATTAGCCTGGATAAAGCGTAAAATGAAAGGTACTTTTACTGCTTACAGCAATATTTTGGAGGTTATTTCTCAGCCTTCCGGTCTCCAACGCTAACCTGCGGTTTTTTGACACAAGCTTCCCGTCTGTGGGAAGGAAGCACACGCTGAGAAAATATTAAAAATACGTAAACGCGAAAAGTTTCCGACGAGGCTTGTATAAAGTTGTAGCTTAAACAAAATAAAATGTCATCCTCCTCAAAAGTGGGGGGGCTAAAGCCCCCCCAGCCCCCCCGGCTCCGCCGTCCCTGCAGTGTAGTTTTATACGAGAACGTAATCGTTCTAGAGATTCTGGTGACGTATATGTTGCCAAATAAGGCCACCGGGTCATTGTCTAGAAACCTTCTCCACTAATTTGTCCTGTCTGGTGCACGAGTCGGGCTTCACGCAAAGGGAACAGTGGAAATGCTGACTACAGTTTTAGACTAATTTTTGTCGGTTGCTCTAGGCATTTTTAACCAACGTGAATAATCGATGAGCCTCCGTATTTTTACGAATTAATCAATTCAAATTGTACAGCGTGAATTTAAACTTAGTAAATCATCTTTAAGGATCAATTTGAACATTGGCCTCAGCGCCCCACCAAAACTCTGGTCACATTATATTCATGACTTATCCAGTGACTACAAATTTAGAGCTACCTGCAGTTTAGGATCCTTTTTTCTTTTAGTAAATGACCTGTTAGGACCAACTTTAAAATGGCCCTCGCTTGATTTTCAACGCTGGTTACATTACATAGCACGGTTCATATATTGCTAACAAATTTAAAGCCTCACGCAGTTTATAACTCAGAAACCCGTTTTTCTTTTTTTTTTACTTTATTGTCACATCCCCAATGGGGCTTTTCAGGGACGATCAATAAAATTACTAATTACAATACAATTAACATTAATTAAATTTAAGAAACATTCACAAAATCGTCTAAGATTTAGACATTTAAAAACTTGAAGCGAACGAGTTAATTTAAAAGGTTCTTATAGCAATCAATAAAAATACTGAAAATTTTAAAAATAAGGTTTAGGAAGTATTTACAACATTGTCTGACAGCTCAATCTTTAAAATACGTTTAAAAACTTGAACCGAACGGCTTGATTTTAAAAAGGGTTCTAAATTGTTCCAGAGTCCAATAGTTCTGTAATATAAAAGAGGAATGTTAAGCTTTTGGCCACTCCTAGTTGCACGTCTGTAACTTGCTGACGGGTAATAAATTGTGATATCAGTTATTTAGGGGCGTGTGCGGAAATGCATTTTAAAGGTCATGATAGCATGGCGATAGTAGAGTTGGTCCTTAACAGGTAACCAAGACAGACTTTTTAAGTGGGGAGTTACATGATCGTTCTTTCTCGCACCGCAGACGATTCGGCAAGCAGAGTTCTGCACAGCCTGCAATTTCCGTAAATTCTTCTCCGTGGTATTAGCTCAAACGTTCGAGCCGTAGTACAATTTACTGAAAACCAAGGCGTTTATCACGGTTAACAACAGCGTTTTGTCGAATCAATGTTTGAGACGGCTAATTTGCGCAAGGCGTGCGATATATTTGGATAATAGTATCGTCGAATGTCAAGTTCGAATCAAAATCACGCCAAGATCTTTGGCTGATTGCACAGGGGAGATGTCCTTTCCCAACAGAGACAGACGAAACTCATGGAGTTTCGAAGTCATCTATCGGCTCCCGAAAACGATTAATTTCGTCTTGTCTGGATTTAGTAATAACCGATTTCTGAAACACCAGTTGCGCACCCCGAGAAGATCTTCGTTCATCTCTTCAACAATCCGTCGAGTGTCTTGTGAATGAAAAAAAAGAAATAATTTTGTATCGTCAACACAGCATTCATTGTGGCAGTTCCGTGGGGCTTCTGGCAAATCATCAACGTATATACTAAATAATACGGGGCCCAGGATACTACCCCGAGGGACTCCGTATTCAATTGGTAGCTGTTAAACCATTGTAGCACGCTGGTCGAGGCCCCAAAGTCTTGTAGTTTTCTTAACAGTATTTGATGGTCAACGCTATCGAATGCTTTGCTGATATCTAAGAGGACACAGGCAGTTTATTTCTTATTATTAGTTTCTTTAAGAAATGCATCAGTCGTGTGAAGTAATGTTTCAGTGGAGTGCCATTTTTTGCTGCCGTTTTGTTTTGTCCTTAGCCACTCCTTGGTTGTCAGATAGGTGACAAACCGATTATAAGCAACTCTCTCGCAGACCTTTGACAACGCAGGTGGTAGCGAGATTGGTCTGTTATTGTTAGGAAGCTCGCGATTGCCTTGTTTGGGAATATGTGTAATTTCGGCAGTTTCCCAAATCCCTGGGAATGTTGAGGGTGAAAGATGAAAGAGAAGCATTGATGATTGACGTAATAAAAGGGAGTATAATCGGCAGGCAGTCTATGACTCGAGTAGGCACTTTGTCAATCCCAGGAGCCTTAGTAGAAGGCATTGGATTTGTAATGACCTCGACTTGTTTACATTCAGCAGAATGAAATGTAAATTGCTCGAGTGTCGGAAAACTTCTAGGAGTAAAGGTGCTGTCATTCAAGTCGAAGTTGTTCTCTTCAGCCAAAGATACTATTTTGGAATTAGTTGATTTTCCCAAAAACGTATCCGCCATGATCTTGTCCTCTTTGCTGTAAACATTTGGGGGAAGTTGACCTTTTAGGGATGTAGAGGCGGATGGCCTTTCAAATACAATTAGTATTCCGTGTGTTGTTTTTAATTTGCTGACTTCTTGACTTGGTGTTTAAGGTTTTTATAAGTAGACCAGGCATGTGGATCATTAGTTCTGCTAGCTGTTTTGCGCCAGACATTCCTAGATTTCACAAGTTGTCGTATCTCCTCCGTTATGCAGGGATTTGGTTTTCCACGGACTTTAATTGATCTGATCGGAGGATGATGATCGAGAATTTTGAACAGCAGGTCAAATGCGTGTAATTTGTCATCGAATACTTCCACAACAGACCAGGTATATTATATACCATATCAAGCCGAAAAACGTCTGGATTGTAGTTTTTAAAACTCCTAGTTGTAATATACGTTATCTTAGGTCGAGATACTCGAGACCTTACGTAACAGGACGGCTGGAAGACTCAGGACGGCATAATGACGAAAAAATGTCGCGTAAGAATGGGAATACGCAGTCTCACGCGACATTTTTTTCGTCATTATGCCGTCCTGTTGCGTAAGGTCTTTCAGACGCAGGACGGCAAAGATATGCGTCATATCATCGTCACTGGCCGAGCTGTCCATGACGCCAGCCTTGACAACCTCGATGAATCCGTCACTCTAGTAGGAGCAGCAATTAATTGTGACAAGTTAAACTATTCGTAAAAACTGGTTAGAGATTTCGATTCCCTGCATTTGGTGTTAAGAAGATTACAGTTTAAGTCCTCCAATTTATGCACAGTGAGGCTTGTCAAGGGATAACGCATAAATCAAAATTGTTGTTAAACCGTTCTCCAAACAGGTTAGCGGCGTGTTCGGAAGTCTATAAACAGTGCAAATAATAATTACCTTAAAGTTCCTGAACTATGTTTTCAACCAAAGCTGGAAATGTCAGAAATGTCACCCAATAGTTCTGTACGATAGGTGCTTACGACGTATGCACGTGGTTGACTTTGTTGTTGCCTTCGAAAGCAACAATGAATTTCGTAGTGCGGTGTGCTAAGTTTTGAAATCCCAGAATTTCGAGTTTAAAAACAGCAGCCGACAAACTCATAGGTTTACCTCTCTGAAGATCTTGATATTTTTCCAAACGAGATGCTGTATTCAGGTTGTTTCCCTTGTCAAAATGAACGGAATTTCTTGCGCATCTACGGTGTGAATAGACTTTCCGCAAGTCGATCATAGTGCGCTGTGAACGTCAAGGGAGTCGTAGCTCAATCGGAAGAATAACGGTGGATCTTTTCCAGAGGACCTGAGCTCACTCCCTGCCTTTGAGTCTGGTTTTTAGATAGCCAACTGTTTCGCCAACCTCGTTCGCAGCGTCCCTCTTCTTCTCGCCCCTGATGCAGTTGGGAATATTTAACTTGTTATGTTTCGTTTGAATTATTCATTTCACTCATTTTCTTGGCCATCTAGCGTTACTCCTATAACTACTGCAGAGTGTTAATGAATTGCGTTTTCTTATTGATATTTTACAGATAGGAGAATGCGTCAACAAGCCGTGTTCCTGGCCTCCAGGCATGTCGTGTGTCCCGTCCAATCCTTCGCCATTGTTTCTACTTCGTTGGCACTGTAACGTCGTGAGAAAGGGGAAAAAAAAACAGCCTCAGTCGACTGGTAAAACTCGATCACGCTCATCTTGTAAATGGTACAAGTTTAGCTTACCAATCACCACCGAGTGTAAGTGTAAATGCGACAAAAATCGTGAGAGGCAAGCCGATATCTAGCTGGAAGTTGAAGTGGGTATTAGAACCTTTAATACGCAGCATAAAGCCAGTCATAATTGTGGACTTTTATTGGAACTGTAGATAACAGCGGGTAACAGGTATATCAGGTTACGGACTCCATCAATAGTGTGCAACTCATAGAGTGCTTCTTTAGCAAGGACTGCCAATTCTAAAAACCTTGAGTTGAAACCATAACCGTTTATAACCCAGCTTTGGGAAGGCGCGTGCTATGATTGGCTAATACGCGCGATCCATTTGCTCATGGGTTGGTCAGATTGTTGACCAGTATAAAAGTTGTAAAGTCTTTTGTTATAAAAGAAATGGTAAATGCAGCAGCTGTGTAACCATCGAGTTATGGACTCACGCGGGAGGTTGCTAAGCACTCAAAAAGCTAGAGATTCTCTCGGCTGCGCCTTGAGCATCTCTTACGCTTCTTTCGTGCTTAGCAACCTCCCGCGTGAGTCCATAACTCAATGGTTGCACGCTACACGCTTTCCATTTCCTCAATAAACTTCCGAGATAATTGATTTAAGCTTCCGTGTCTTCATATTTCAAAAACTGTTAAGGTTGACTGTCTCGCAGTAGTTATGAATTTGTACATGCCACTCGGGATATTCAATGCTATCCACCTCCCAGGAGGTGAGTATTGCTGGGGCTTCTGGGTAATCCTGGTGTAAGTGGGTTTTGGTTATAAAAAAGATAGTAAAACAAAATGGCTTCCAATCGAAATAAAAAGGGCCGCCGTCAATTCTCGCTTTACAGCGGTTTCCGAGAAAGTGTCACTAGGGAAATCAAGCAAAACACAACTGCAATGAAAACTTCTGACCAAGACGGGACCAAACAATAGCAAAACAACACAGTGAAACTGCATGTGAAGAATTGAGCGGATCGAGGAAGGTGTTATCCACCAAGGCCGAAGGCCAAGGGGATAACACCCTTCTGAGATCTGCTTAATTCTTCATATCCTATGAAAGCCGAATTCATTAATTGCTTTATTATTTATCAAAATATTTTCAAACACTTAAAGGAGAAAATGAGCTTTATTTTCACAAATTTCACACCCACCAGCAATATAACAAAACAACAAAATAACACAAGCTCGTCCCCAGGTCTTCTCGGTTAACAGTGCATTAACCTGCGAAAACGCTGCATTTTTGACGTCATTTCCTCGTTAAAGTCAAAGTTCCTCCAAATTTTGTCATCAGTAACTGGTTATGGTGAATTAAACATGTGCTTTTAGCCAATCAGAATCGGGGAAATATTTTGAATGAATAATAAACTCTGATAAAACATGGTTTTTTGACCAATCAGAGCGCGCGTAATAACGTAGCTATATTATAATAGATATTAACTGGATCCTAAAAGTTTTTTATCTGCCGTTAATAGAGCACAAGGGTCTCTTGCTGTCGTTCACTCCGAATGACAAGAAGGTCACTACTGCCTTTTCTCAATGCATTAGTCTCATTTTTTAGGAAGTTAAAAGCAACTTAGATGGGTCATAATGCTATTAAAACTTAGCAGTGGATTCAAGCTTTGGTGTATTCTAAATGTTTGATAGCGACTATTCTCATTTGGTCAATAAGTTTTGATATATAATTTTTACTTAGGTTTGGTATTTTCATAGAAAACGCGCAATATAAATTAATAAAATATTATTATTATTATTGTGACTGGTTTCAACCCTATTTTTCTTGTGCCCCTAAATTTCTTAGTCGCCTCCACTTTTTCCCTCATGCACGTCTCCTTTTTCTAAGTCTTCATATATTTTTTTCCTACCGACGGATATCACTCTAATTTTCTATGCCTTTTTTGGCTGCCGAAGACGCCCACTCCAGTTGACTGTTACCTTCATTCTTTTGAGTCTATTTTTCTATTTTTTTTTGGTAGCAACAGGGTCTTATCCCTTTTACCACTGTCGCCTTAGTGCGCAAGTGTGTGGCTTTAACAAACCCTTACTACACTTTGACTTTGTTACCTTCATTAGGTGAGAGAAGGACAATTTTGAATATGTAAAACTGCTTTCTTTAGGGACCTTTCCCACGTCATAAAAGCCCCTTGTTTCACTCCTGTGGGACTCAAATAAGTCGGTAAGTACTTTCAAGCAGAAAGGATGGCAAAATCCAGTTCGATAATTCAGTTTCATATCTTTTTTGCATATATTATAGGTCGGACACAAGCCCCTTTTGAGGTCAGTATTGTTTTATGACAAGTTTTTCAGCTATCTTGCTGTATCTTTTCCTCCTAAAGGGGCCTTTTTGGTTTTCCTACTTGATTGTGCACAAATAGACCAGGCGCAATTGGGAAAATTGTTGTTTAATTTTCATAAATTCGCCCATTTATAGGCGCTTTTACTTGCATGTCAATGTTTTTCGTGACATGAAACCTATAGTTTAAAAGTAATGGTTGATTTCCAGGCTGACCAACAACGTAGGCTTTCGGTCGTTTTTTTTATTGGTGGTTTCCTCAATTAACATGTGGGAAAACGGGTCATTTCAAGTGTAAAGCATTAGCAGTGATGTGAACTTCTAGCGCAAGCCACACTTAGGTATTAAGTGTCATTGTCACTTAGGACCGGGCAAGGTCCACGGATCGAGGACGGCCGATTCCCTCCAAATTTTCAGCATTTTTTCTCTATCAGATAAGATTACGATCGGTGGTGTTTGTAATAGAATAAGATAAAATCCTTCAAACTTTGACCACCCCCCTTGTTTTGGGTGCTATTTCAGCAAATTGAGAAAGGAAATTCAGGTCAACTTCCACGGCTAATTTTACTTACTTTGCATCAGCCCTATTCATTTGTACGAATGCACGTTATTGCCTGGCATACAAGTGGCTCATTTCTGGAAGATCGACCATTTTCGTTAAAACAGTTGTATTTTGGAGCGGTTCCAATTTCTACAACTTCGTGGCTATTGAATATAAGAAGAATTTGGGCAATTTTCAAATCTGGTTTTCTCCAAAGTGCGGCAGTTCATTTTCAAATCAAACCTATGTTTTATTAGTCCACCTGTAAGTCTTAACAAATTCGCAAACTCTCCTTTGGCAAGTTAAATTCCGGCAGCGTGAGCTTTCTCAAGACTTTGACCGGAAACTGACCGAATTTGCATAATTTAACCTAATTTGCATAATGATGTTTTTCCGGAAAGTGTTCACGTATGAGTTGTTACATGTTGCTGCTGTTTATCATCTTCTTCAGCTTGACTGAGAGGAAACAACTACTTTTGCATGTGAATGGAAATATTTTATTTCAGGTTTCTGTAATTCGACAAGTAAAAATTCCTCCTGTAACTTCCTTTTAAAATTGGAGCTAATTGGCATGATGCCCATTTTTCCGCGAACACTTCACCAATCTGTCAGCCGACAGGTGACAAAGATCGTACATATCATGAAACATTTGCTTGAGGTCTTCATTTTTAACTTAAATTATTTTGATTTTTCATACGTTAAAAGTCCGCGAATTACGGGTCCATCTTAACAGCTCGGGAATTCATTCTTTTATTTGAGTAAACACGGTTCCGTCAACACCGGTGGGCAAATTAGTGAACTAAATTTCAAGACATGTAACACATATCTATCGTAAATGGTTTTCGAGACTTACAGTTTTAATATTTCTCTCACATTTCAGCAAAATGAACTCTCAATCCCGTCGGGTGAGGTCTCTCACTACGGGGACCTAATTTGCATAATTTGACCTTGTGTTCTTTTCCGCGAAATGTTCACGCTTGCGCTGCCGTATGCTGAGATCAATGCACTTCTTTTTCATATCAACCGGTATATTTCACTTCGGTATTTTGCTTAATAAATCCTGTCATAAACAGTTATGGAAAATATGTAGGCTTGATTTCGGCCGCTCTCTTTAAGGGTTCTTACTGTAACCCAAAACGTAATCATCCCAATATTTTCTGTAATTCAAAACTAACAGCAAATCAGGTATAAGTTGGCAAAACGTCAAACTCTTCTGTGAAATATTCGAGCCCATCTGTTTTTTTTTGTTTGTTTGTTTTTTTAGTCGGGCAACCGACTATAGGGTTACACTAGAGTTTCATCGCAAATCGCAGTCACGTGCAATGGGGAATACCGCAGACACGCAATACGGGCGCAACCTTCTTTCTACGATGTCGAAGTCGATGGCGAATATGTCGAAAACAAATGGTGTCATCTTTTCTACGCTCAAACATACAGGGCAAGATTTCCGCACAGGTCCCTACTTCATTATGCATACGCTCCTTGTTTTGAACAAAACAATAGCGATAACAATAGGGGTCGTTCCGCGAACTGAAAATAGCAAAAGAATCAAATGATTTTTTAGCGAATGTCTCACTAGAATCAAAGCAGAAATCAAACGAGTTACCAGTGAATAGAAAATGTGGACAGAGTGACAGAAGAGCATTTGCTGATAAAGACAAGGTGCCTCGCGATGAAACTCGAGGAAACGACAACAAAGATGCCACGTTGGAAACAAGGACCTTGGTACCCTTAGCATTTCTTGTTGGACCACTCCGCACCATAAGTGGTCAACACTCATAACAGCACGTCTACCTGTTGCCCAAACTTCCTCTCGTGTTTCTATAACTCGATAGAAACACGGTACATGTTTTCTATTTCTTAAACATCTCTTTCGACATGGATAATCTTTCTTCTTTTCAAACGCACGAAGAGTGTCCCCTGGTGAATTTTATGCCTTGAAACGAGTCGTACCTGACCAAGAATGTATTTGTGGTTCTAGTAGCATTGATAAGCGTCTACTCGGTGATTGCTCTTTTAACGATCGTCCTCGATGCACTGGTTATCTGGGCCGTGGTGAAAAGTCCACAACTCAGACCCAATTCTAAGCTACTGCTGACTTGTTTGGCGGGAAATGATCTTTTCACGGGTGCGCTGACACAACCGTTACAAATTGCGCGGGAAATCCGACACGTCACCGAGACTGGGCCATTTTGCCACTTTGACACCTACTCGCTACTTTCAGTGTTCTACTTCTGCCTGACTCCCTTACCACATATTGCTTTAGTCAGCATCGATCGTTTCATTGCGGCGAAATATCCTATGAGGTATAGAAGTGCCGTAACAAGGAAACGTTTGTTTCTTGGTGTACTCATCGCTTGGGGAATCCCGCTACTTACACTACCCCTTGAGAGTCTAAAAATTTTCGGCGGTCTTAGTGGTAAAATCTCTGCCGGTGTGTCGTCGTTCATTGACATTTATAAGTCAAGTTGGTTTCTATTGTGCGTGATTGGTGTGATTTACATGAACATCGTAATTTGGCGGGAATCTCGCCGATATCAAACGCGCATTCGACATCTTCAAAGTGGACTACCGCGCCAAGAAAGAAACAGACAATCCCAATTTGAGACCAGAATTTCTAGAACAATAACAATCGTTATAAGTGTGTTAGCTCTCTGTTACCTTCCTTTTTTAATACTTCTTGCGGTAGGAGAGAAAGTGACAACAATAACCCATAAACGTGTCATGTATGTCCTTTGCAGCGGAGCCATTTTTACGCTTCTGTTAAGTTCTCTTCTGAATCCTGTGGTTTACTGTTTGCGAATCAAACAGATCCGTGATGCCATAATGGAATTACTGCCAGTAATAGCTGCTCGGGATACCTCAGTAAAACTGAGAGAACAACAAGGCCATCATCAGTTCTCCCAGCCGTGTTATGATCCACCGGCTGGACTTGATCATGACGAGCCGGTTCGATTATCATTTTTGAACAGAACAGTGGACTTGTAACGAGGTAAAACCTTTTAATGTAAAAAGGGAGAATAAGAAGGTGCAATGGTATTAGGCTCATTTCTAACACAAAATATTCAAAACAGAAGTCATGAATGGAAATGATAATTTTAATTTGAAAATAAAAGTGATTATACGCGGGCTTCCATTGGTTAATAATTGTGTCTATATTAGCCATCACCTTCAAAGCGGCCGATGGCATAATCAACAATTAGAATCTGAGCTCGAGATTTCAATGGGATGATAGTTGATGAGGCCATAGGCCGAATCAACTATCACCTCATAGAAATCGAGAGAGAATAATCTAATTGTTTTAGTAAAAATCATAATAAACAAATCATGTGTCGGTGAAAAAACACCAAAATACTCAATCTTCCAGCGAAACTTTGCCATTTTGAAAACGATCTTCAACCAACTGTTGTCTAATGGCTGATAGTGTGCAGTAGCTCAGCCAATCAGATTCAGTTGCGGCATTTGCATTGGTCTACAAGTAGATTTTTACTAACTTGAGTTATTATCTTATAAAAAAAATATAACTCGGCTACTGTGTTTTTACAAGATTATACAAACCAAGGTGCGCGACTATATACCATACAAACACTCAACACTCGCTTCGCGTTTGCACGTTCCGCTCTCTAATTCTCCGAAGCACCTCGGTTTGTACACGCGTTGATACCGCGGTATAAACGCTGATAAAAAAAAAAACAGTAGTTATCGTCTGTTTCTTAACCGTAGTTCGCTGACTTCGTTGGCAAGGAACTAACACCGCGCTTATCTCACACGCAAACGGAAAGACCTGCTGTAATGACAAAAATGCCTAAAATTATGTTTGAAATAAACAGAAATTTGGCATTGATTTTTTAATTATTCGAAATCAAAACAGGCTATGAAGAAGGAGACCTGCCGTAAAACAAAGAAATACTATGGTGAAGTGCGGTAATAACCTTGCATCCGTATCTTGAAATATCAGAAAACTCACATAAAGCACCCACTCTGCGAACCAGTTATTTTAACATGTTTTTATAGGAGAAAAGTATATTTCTCCGGGACTAATTTCGATGGGCAGATATTTGTTTGTTACCAAACTATGGTGTGAGTTCTCATACCCGAAAACGCCACAAAGGTTCGGAACATTCGGGAAACGAGCATCCGACTGTGAACAGAGCGCGCTTAAAGTTTGCGCGCGTGGTAAGTTTAAGTTTGAAATGGCGTGCACGATGACGCGTGCAAGTTATTTAACGTGGACTTCGTGAAACAAGAATCATAACGTTGTTCGCAGGGTTACTATAACCTTTTTTCTTGTCATCCAACGAACTCAGTTCACGGATAACTTGCGTTGGTGATATGCTCTGTGAGTGGGCCGATCAATGAGGTAAAATATGGCAGCTGCACATAAACAATTTAAGTCCGCTGTCAAATGAAAAAGTAATTTAACGTTTCTAACGTGTTTATGTGGGGTCAAACCATGCAATGCATCCATTCGTTGGAAAGTCGCTGTACAGCACTGCGCTGTGGTACTGTTTGTTATACTGTACTGTGTGGTTCTAATGTATTCATTCGTAGATCAAACAATGCACTGTGACCATTCTTTGGAGAGCTACTGAATAGTTCTGTACCGTGGTGCTGTTTGCAGTTGTTTTTCTTTACAGCTCAGTTATAAACTTTTTCATCATGCATTGCGACCATTCTTTGTAAGGTTACTAAACAGTACTGTATTGTGGTACTGTTTGTTTTACTATACGGTGGGGTTCTAACCTTTTAATCTATGTAACAAACCATGCAGTGTGACCATTCTTTGCAAAGCTACTGAACAGTACTGTACTGTTGTACTGTTTGCGTTTATATATAATATGGCTCTGACTGTTTTCGTTTTGGATCAAACCATGCGGTGTGACCAGTGTGAGAAAGACCAAACCACGTTAGTACGGTTCTGTGCACATATGCATCGCTCAATCCAGAATCAAATTCAAAACCAATGCAGTGCGGACAATGCCCTTGTTGAACGGACTTCCAGATTTAAAAATATTAAAGCCACATCGTACACTGTCAAAAAGTACAGGTTGAATCCTGTGGAAAGGGTTAAGTACTAGTTTTGGTCTAAATCCTTTAACATGGGAAAGGGAGAGGCTTAAAATTAATAGTTACAACCACATATTATGACTTAAGCTTTCCTTATAGTAATTATATTAGCTGTAACAAAATGATGTATCTTTTATTTTGACGCTGTAAAAATGGAAGGACTAAAGCTGGAACCGCACACTATCACTCAAGATTTGATTCAGGTAGGAGTCATTTGAGGTCAAGACATGCACAATTGCATGACTGAAGGTTTGACTTGTATTAGTGAAACTAGACTAGACTTACGAATAAGCGTCCAACCTCGAATTTGTCCCCAGCTGGATTAAGCGCCCAACCTAAAAGCAGGAAAAGTTAATAAGCGCCAAGCCTCGAATAAGTGGCCACCCTCACCCCACTTACTTTCCCCCTCCCACCCCACCCTCGCAAAAAAAAATTGATTGCACGAGGCAGCACCAGAGAATTCATTTGTTGACTTGAGTGACAATGACATTGATTGATTGAAATAGAACTGATAAGCACTCACGATAGAGACAGAGTTTTTTTCAGAATATTTTTCAGAAACCTTATATTGTTACATCTTTGGGTTTTGTTATTACCTATTACCGTTTATTGGTTTATTGCAAAATAAACACACTGCACTTGCTGAAAATTGGGGAAAATTCAATACGCGCCCAGCTTCGAGTCGGCGCCCAATCGAATAAACACCCACTCTCCATTATTAAGCACCCAGGGTGGTTAATCGAATAAATACGGTAAAAACAAAGTACTTGACTCTTGACTCTTCTAGTTCTAACCTATGAATAACATCCTTTTTTCCCTTATTGATGTTCTAATCCAGCCTGCCGACCGTTGACAATGTTTCCTATTTCCCTGGACAATATCAGATACGTGAAATATTGGTAGTTGCTGTTCAGTGTACGTCATGGGTAAGTTGGCACAGCGTGATTGAAGAGAGCACAAATTGGTTCACATCAATAACGTAAAATATATAGAGGATATTACACGGTGGCGCGAAATATGAATTTTATTTTCGAGAGGCAATTATATAGACAAAAAGTGTTTTGGAGGGAAATTACCGAAATTACGTCATCGATAAACTCACGTGTGAGATTATGGAAAATAAACCACTCGGGTCCCGGATGTAGTTTTTATGAATTTTACGAGTGGTATATTTTCCAGTAAATCACTCGCGTCTATATAATAAATATCTATCCACAATGAGACACTTTAGTTATGCGAGAGCCCGGGGGGGGGGGGAACTCCCAGAAAAAATTGGGTAGGGGTGTGCGGCCCGCTTCCCAAAACCATTACCTTATTTATGACCAAAATCTGCGATTTTCCCTGCCCTATTTGTGACCTGTCCCCTAAATCAATACCCTATTTCAGACCTGCCTTATATATAATTATTTCCCTAGTTCAGACCAATGCTAAGGCCAATGTTGATCTACAAAGCGCGGATGGAAGGAATGGGCATGATGAAGGGGTAGCTTCTTCAAAAAGAAGCAAACGAATGTAAGACTAGAGTGCAAAATCGGTACCCTATTTATTACTAAAACGGAGGCAAAATTGCTAAAATCGATGTCCTATTTATGGAAAAAAATGGTTGAAAAACCACACCCTTTGGGGCCTAAATACTTATTTAGCCTATATAAGGGAGTAACTCCCCCCCCCCCCCACCCATCCCCGGGTGCGAACGACACCAGACTTGCAAGCAACGCAATTAACTGCATAATTCCCAAACAGTATGTACTAAATAATTGAATGATGGCTCCAACTTGCGACTTTGAGAAGTTGCAGTATCTTATTAGACAAGGATTTTATGTGTTCGTACTCTTCCTAAAGACCAGTTTTTTAAGAAAGTGTGTCGCATGTAGTCACCAGTCAGGACCAGTGTAAGCGGCCTGTAAGTTTATCGCGATTTCAATTGCAATTCTATGGTACGTGGTGTCTTCGTACAGTTTCATCACTGCATATATCCGTACATGGTTGTGCATACGTTAATGACCTACCTAATTGTAAAACATGCTAATCATCAAATCTGTAGATCCTCTGAAATACTGAATATTTATTACATTTGTTATTCGAAGAAAAAATAGTTGCTACATCGTGTGACAAAAGAAGAATTTATATTGTCAAAAAATATTTAGGTTTGAGCTTTTGTAATACTGTTTATGAATGTTGTCCTTTTGAATCAAGGTTCCTGCGATCCTCCAGGGGTGACTATTCTAAACCTACCGGGCTCGAGAAGCTCATCACTCTCCATTCAGCGGTCTAAAGATTTCGTCGTCCAATCCAACGTTGGGGATTTTGACTGTGCTTCCAAGTCGCCAGAGTTTATGTGGCGAGCATATAAATACAATGCGGAAGTAGCTACTTTAATTGGCTTAAACGGTACTGGCGAAAAAACTATATCTACTGAGTTGTACATAGAAAAGCGAACCCTTCCTTATGGTGAGTACCGAGTCAGTTTTGAGGCAGCGATGCCAAACGAGGCGCACAGCGATATAAGGTCTGCCACTGGATACTTCAGTATTGTGCAATCGCCTTTGGAAATGGAGATTTTGGGAGGTTATTACATCTCCCGAAATCTGGGCACAGTCATTACTTTGGATGGCTCGTCTTCTAGAGACCCGGATGTAGAGCCAGGTGAAGATGCAGCCATGCAATTTTTGTGGTTATGCAAGAGCCAGGATGGGTACTTCATTTATGACAATCCTCCAGTTATCACTTTAGACTCGGGTCCAGGAACTGGCGGCTGTTTTGGTACGGGTATGGGAAGACTAAGTTCCAATAATGCCACAGCCTTGTTAGATACCAGTAAGATGACTCCGGGGAGTCGGTATGACGTCCTGCTTGTTGTAACCAAGGACAACCGGAAGGTGGAATTTATACAGGGAATACAGATTATGGGTGACATCTCACCGGAGCTAAGCCTGAAGTAAGTGAGCAAAAAATCAGTTGAATTGCACTTCACATTATCACTCCTGGATGGAAATTTTTAGTTTTTAATTTTTTTCATTATTTTGTTTTGTTCAAATAATATATTTTTTTTATTTTAATAATCTGAGCAACATTCAGAAACCCACGTGCGATTTTCGTTTCCAGAGCTCCGCAGTCCTAGCTCTGTCAGAGAGCATGCGACGCTATTATCCACAATCAGAATTTGTGGTTTTCTTTCAGATTTCCTGAATTAAAGCAGATCTTACCGCATTTTTAAAGAAATACACTGATTCATGCACACATCTTAGAAAAAATATACACACAAATCAGCCCTTATTACCTCTGACTGCAAAACTTATATTGACAGGTCTTTCGCTCTAAAATTCGGTCGGTGTTCCTATGTAGGCAACATTTACTTATGGTAAAATAATGAGTCGCCCCCAAAAAGGGTTAAATTAAGTGGTTTGGTATTTCATTGGTACTTACGTAATACATAGAACATTACATGGCTGCTGGAGATACGGAATTTTTCCTCTCTTGTTGGAAACGATTTCTCTTGTTTGTTAGGTTTGTGATAAAAAAAAAATGCTCAGTCGAATGGGAAATATGAGAGTATTTGGTTGGGGTTAACAGGCTCTTACCCGCATTTCATTCTAGGTGTTTTCTGAACCTTTCAGTATGTACATTTCATTAATTGTTTCTGATCTCTTTCTAGGTGTCTTGTAAACTGTTATGATATCATAGTTCCAACTTCACCCATTTCCCTGTCAACCACATGCGCAGGACCGGCATGCGACAACGCACTGTATGAATGGACCCTATATGCCTATCATAATTCAACTAAATTAGAGTTTGATGAAATACCCTTCTCTGATGAGATGACCGAAACTGGGCTTAACACTCCTGGTATTGTAATCAAACCAAATCAGCTCAGAGGAAATCTGACTTATGGAATAAAGGTATTTGCGTTTTCTGACAATGGAGCCAGCGGATTGGCGACACGCATATTCAGGACAAACATCCCTCCCCACTCAGGACAGTGTGCTGTGAACCCAACGACAGGAGACGCGTTGACTACAAACTTCTCTTTCAACTGTAGTGGTTGGCAGGTAACGTGTAAAACTCCTTGATAGGATTGTGTGAGGCTTAAGTAAATTTTGGGACGCGATTTGTGAAGTAAGAAGAATATGCATGAGAATTAACTGCAAAGGCAGCCTGACTTTAATTTCGCGGTTAAGTGCATATTCTTCTTACCTCACAATAAAATTAACTTAAGCCTCATACAATTGAGAAACGCGAAATCACTTAGGGAGGACTAAAACCAAATTGGGCTGCTTAATTTCGTCGTTTTGCTATTGCACAATATTTTTACAGTTTATAATATATAGTACGTATCTACTCACTTTTGAACAACATTTTTTTCATTAACTTTACTACTTCACATTCAGATTAGAATATTAAGTACGTATCTTGTTACTTAAAGGGTTATGAAACGTAACAGAAAAGAAAAATGAAGCAAAAAGACAAAAAATAGTTACAAAAAAATCTACATATAGTCTTGAACTTTGTAATGTTGCAGTTGTTATGAACAGCCCTTTCCTGTTTTTTTTTTTATTGTAAGTTGATTTTATTTTTGAGTCTGCGCGCACCGCCTTTATTTGTTTCTCTTTTCGTCTTCGTATTCAGTTGAATACCAAATGGTTTTCCTAATTCTTAAGACATTGCTTTAAAGTTTCTGATCATGTTAGAGATCGCAATAACGTCAATGATAATAATAATAATAAAAATAACAAAACGAAGACAAATCCATTAACTTCCGAGGGCAGTAGACTCCCCAGCTAAATTCGTGATTGTATAATCAAAAATGTTATGTTTTTGTTATCCAATCCGAACATGAGAGCCCTAGACATGCCGCTCCAATGAACAGAAGCTTGAAAGCGAACTTCTACATTTAGACCTGGAATTTCGGCTCTGTTTCAAAGTTTCAAAGCAACGGACTGAACAAAAGCAAACAAAACTGAAGACCACTTCCACTTCCATTTTTTTCCTTTACCGTGACGTTTGTTCCGTTGCACAGGGGTCTCATCTTCCTCTTAATTACCAGTTTTATTATAAAACGGACCACGGAATGTTCACTGTGGTGTCAAAAGGATCTCAAGATCACGTGACCACAATGTTGCCTGCCGGGAAGGAGGTTAATAATTACCAGGTGGACTGTAAGGTCCTGATAATAGACAGCCTATCAGGGACCGCCATGGAGCGCCTCGCAGTGCAGGTAACTACACTGTCAAACTACAATAGTCTGCTTTGCAAAAAAAAAAAACGAAATAATAATAATTGCTTATTGTATCGCTTCAACTAAATCAGTGCGGCTTGTTCTTTTTACTTGGTAAGGTCAGACCAACTGCGTCAGGTCGGAATTTTACCGAGCTTGCTGTGGGAGAAAACAGTGAGATGAACCAGCTTTTAAAGTCCGGAAAAATTCAGGCAGCTACGCAATTAGCGAATGCAGTGCTTGAAACTATAAATCAGGCAAACGACACTTCTACTGAAGACAGGATTGCGGTAAGCGTATTTGGCTTCATACCGAAAGCCTATTACCAGGAACTTCCCCTGGTAACCCACCACTATCTCCCCCAAACACCACCCTTGTTAACCCCTTACCCCAGCACAGTACCAGGTGATGCCATTGTTAAATCCTTTTTCTCGACAATCTAAGAAACGATGTGTCACACCAACCAATCGAACCGCGCCACATAACATCCTCACTGGGTATGTTATTATTTTGGAGCGAAAGTTTGCATTTTTTTAGATTCTCCGGAAGAGAGTTTTGCGGGAAAAATGAGTTCTGAAAATGACCTCGTTTGCTACTGTGCTGAGGACACCACCCAACACATAGGAACACTCCTGGGTATGGGCAATGTTAGTCAGTCTCATATTTATGCTCTGTGAACATCTGACACTGCTATGAGACTGCTCTGTACGGTTTTTATACTGGCCAACTGGTACCAAACAGTGAATAACCATAATATTGTACATTGAATTTGAAAGCTTATCAAACAGTAAGATGACAAATTTATTTATAAATTCAATCGCAGATTAGGAATCATATTATTGA
The DNA here is from genome assembly GCA_949710005.1 of Ricordea florida. Taxonomy (NCBI): domain Eukaryota; kingdom Metazoa; phylum Cnidaria; class Anthozoa; order Corallimorpharia; family Ricordeidae; genus Ricordea; species Ricordea florida. The sequence continues at coordinate 29,620,251 of OX453275.1, read as the reverse complement.
GCAAGTCTCCAGTCTGCAAGTATATAACCTGCAATCATTAACGCAGACGACGTCAGTTATTGCCCGGGCCACAATGAAACCAGAAGAAGTCACTTTCGAGTCTCAGGTAGGTACGTAATACGTGCAAGTGAAGGCTGAATAATGGATCCATTGCACATTTCCTTGAAGTACGGATGTTCTCTATAGCTTGCACAATTCCGTAAACATAGGCGTATAGGGCGGGGGGTCCAGCCCTGCCAAAATCTGGGCAACTTAGATTTTTTGAGCAGCAAGAGAAATTTTGGCAAAGCCAATTGTTAAAGAAGTTTGCATGTGTGTATGTTATTTTTTTTTTAAAGAGAGATATTTTCTATTTCTTTTAACGCGTTTTATGAACTCATATTTTAGTTTCATATGTAAGAATATTTTCACTCCATATGTAGGCCTATGTTAGTGCATCACATGAACCTCGTTTCTTTTCGACTGTTTCGTAAAAATTTGGGCAACTTGTGAGAATTTTTGAGCAAATGGTTCACCTACCCCCTGGCAAAAACCTGCCCGTGCGCCAATGTCCGTAAAGTATAGACGTTCAGTTCATAGCTTTCCGTCGGGGTATCTTTTTGTTTTGTCGTGAAAATCACGGGCTGACTAGGTTAGAAAAGCCAATAAGCCTACATATAAAAAAACTGAATAAATAGAACGTCATTATGACTAAAGACCTAAAACGTAGACGATGGGGCTTATATATCCAATTTAGATGAGGCAGCGTGACGCAGCGTGACGCAGCAGTTAAACAGCTAAACTTGCAATCCGAAGGACCCGAGTTCAAGTTCTGTCCTCAATTCTTTGGATTATTTATTTACACTTTCACAGTACGGCAATTAGCCCAACAGTGTTAAATACACCAGCACTTAATTTATTAATAATTGTTTTAGTATAAATACAAAGATGATTATTTGCATTGTACAACACGTAAACACACACATTGTACGACTGGCAGCCATTTTGTTCGTCGAGGTGATTATTGGCTGATAATTCGAGATAGCGAACCAATCAGAGCGCGCGATTTTGTATAATCACCTGAGTATTTATACTAAGGTGATTTATCATAACTTTTATTATTTGCAAATGAAGAATTCTAGTATAGTGCAAGAGTAGTATACTGTAATTAAACTCACTCTTTATTGCATTTTTAGAACGTTGCCGTAGAAACCCTCAGTTTCATAACTTCTGTGTTTAGCAAAAAGGCGAAAGAGGATTTCGCTTCCAATCCCACCCTGGTTGAAGAAGGAGGAGAGAACCTGGTGCTGTGTCTTGGTAACATGCTTAACTCGGCCGCCCAAAAATCAAGCGTTCTAGAGGAAACAGCCAAAAAAGAAGAGAACCGACAGAACGTAAGTTGCTAGAATAGGATTTAGCGGGCAACAAATAACAGCGAACGAAACGTTAGTGCAGCGATAATCAAGCGACAGATATTTAGTGAGTTAGATCAACTGATCATAACCCATTGCTTAGCAATGTCCGACCTCACCCAATTCAAAGAAAATTATCTTAACGTCATATGTTTTTTTTCTTCGCATTCCTAATACTAAGGATAACGCTGAATGCAAATTTCAGGACTGATTTGTAGCACCATATGCGCGCACTTTGCTGCTAGCATAAGGAAACAAATGAAGAACACCCAATCGGTGCGATCAAAGTTGTATTGTACAATTTTTTTTTTAACTTTACGTGTCATGAATCAATTAGTATCAGAAACCCACTAGATTTGAAACGATAACGCGCGTTCACAGCTCGTCAAGATTCAGTATGTCTCAAGTATCATGTTTGGAAAATGCTTTCCTCAGCCTTTGAGCTTGTTCACACTGTCCCGCTTCCGTGGTGCGTCGCAAACAACTTGCATTTGCAACAACGATGTATTCGCCGTGTTTTGAGCAGAGACGCGTATTTCCCAGTGCGTACGTCACACTACTGAAGCCAATTTGATTGGTTAATTAGGTTTCTATTATCTTTTATTGTTTTCTAAATATGGTAGTTGGTAGATTGAATGTGGACAAGCTGTGGCTTTAGACATTCAGACGCAGGACAATAATAATAATATAATAATAATAATAATATCAAGGTTCAGCAAAAGGATAAGGAGGAGTTATTCATAAAGTTCATCTTACGTGATTTCCGCAGAGCAAAGAAACCGTAAAAGTCGCTAAAAAACTGATCGATGAAGTCGGTACGGCTCTGTTGTCAACTATGATCGCGGATCAAGAACCACGCAAAGTCAAGACACAGTCACTGGAAATGACACTGACTAGACAGAGCCCCAGGTCTCTTGAGACAATCTCTGACCTGTCAGGGAATGTAGACATCAAGACCTCATTGGAGGCCATAACAGACCACAGAGCCAAGCATGCGCAGTACATTGACGGTTTGGTAAGTACAATATTTAGATAGAATCCCACTATGAAAGGGAACCCCTCCAGTTGCAATTTATCTTGTTGATTTATAAATATATGTTCAGCTTGGCCAAGATTTTAGAATCCGATAAAAAGACAAAGGAAGCTTCAGTATCTTCATCGTTTTTCCTCCCTGAACGCGTTAGTTTCCAAAGAAAATGGAGCGGCAGCGGTGGGATGTTGAACTGATACAAATATGTGTTGTTTCTTTAACGATTTCATAAAATTACGTTGTACCATTTCGAGCGTTAGCTCCTCAGTCGCTCTAACAAAGGGCTATAGCTCAAAACGTCACCTGTGTGTTATTTATCGACTTGTTTTCATGTGAAATATCAGATTTTGACCAGGATAAAAGTTGTGAAGTCTTGGGTTATAAAAGAAATGGTAAACGTGCAGCGTGGAACCATCGTGTTATGGACGCACACGGAAGGTTGCTAAGCACGAAAGAAGCGTAACAGATGCTCGAGGTACGCTCCCGACAGCATCTCTAGCTTCTTGGGTGCTTAGCAAAACTCCCAAGTGAGAGTCCATAACTCGATGGTTGCACAGTTGCTGCGTTAAATATTTCTTTTATAACATAAGACTTCACAACTTCAAAATCTGCTATCAGAATGCAACCCATGGGCAAATAGATTGCGCGTATTAGCCAATCAAAGCAATGTTATAGTGTTTTGTGTCGTTTTTATTCCCTCCTAGTTGACCACCACATTTTTTAACCCTTATCCCTGGCACTCCACTGCATCAGCCGTCAGCTCTCATGTGATAGACTTGGTTTTCAAAGATCACCATGGCAACATGCTCACGATTCGGGACAGCAAGGAGGAAATTGAGATTAAGATTTCCCGTGCACTGGAAACTGGTGTCAAGAAAGACGCCCCATACTTTGTAAAACCCACCAGTGAAGGAAAGATGCAATACCACAGGGTTCAAGTCACAGATGAGGGAACGAAATCTGTACGACTTACGGTAAAGTTTCCTTTACACAGTAAGATTTTCCTTGCATTATTGTTTGTATGTTTCTTTCTTATTATCATTTGTATAGTTGCTAAGGGCTGCAGGGCACCCATTTATAAAAGCTTCTTGGTCACAAGATTGCTCAGGCAATTATTGTCACTATTATTATTATTATTATTATTATTATTATTGTTATTATTATCATTATTATCATTATTATTATCAATATTATCATTATTGTTATTGTTATAATTGCTATTATTATCATATTATTTTTATGATGTAATAGCCATATAGAATGCAAACTAACTTCAAGTTAGTGCAAAAAAATCCAAGTGAATATGTGCATTTGATCATGATGGTAAAGTCAAAATGAAGGCGTATGCAATTCCATTCCAATAAAAACACGTACCATGTTACTCCCCTTCCCAATATAGGCTTCAACCTCCTCATCGGCAAAGGGTTCCATCAACCTGAAGACTAAGAGACCGTTCACTTTTTACGAGGAAGGGGGGAAATATTTTCGCAATACTTTAAAATGGCATAATGTTTTAACAGGAGCCCATCAATGAAATCGCTGCTTCAAGGGGGGTGGGCATGTGAAAAAAATTGGCAAGTTGAGGGGGAGTCACGCAATTTGTAAATGGTTCTTCCCAAATCACACCAGCTCCCCCTCCCTCGTAAAAAATGCACGGTCCCTAACGTGAAAAGATTCAAATATAACTTGTTAATGTTCTTTTGCTTTCAGATCATGCCCTCCCACCCCACTCCACTGAGGATATTCATACGTTATGGCAAGCGGCCGACCACTTCAAAGTTTGATGTAATGAAAAACATTCCCGAAGAGGGATGCGCTGTAACAGCCCAGAATGCACCGGATAGTTGCAATGAGGAAGCTTACAGCGTTTTCTTGTCCGGTGACATCATCAGCAGACCAGGCACCTACTTTGTTGGAATCCTTTACAATGATAACTCCATCAAATCGAGCCCTCGTAAAAAACGGTCCTGTTCCGGAAAGAATCGAGAGAAGCGTTCTTGCGTGGAACCCAAGGACCCCCCTACACTAAACTCTGTGGGCTCTGTGGTGATACCGACGTATGACCCTGAGAAAGATCTCAACTACTCACTTAGGGCCACAAGAGAAAAATGTTTGTTTTGGAACAAAACAGCCGAACAGTGGTCATCTCAAGGATGTAAAGTACGTTTTGTTGTTGTCTTGTCCTCCAAGTTTTGGACCCTTTTCCCAGTTATGCCTCCCGGCTCCGTCATTTCAATGTGCAGGTAGCAAAATAGCTGGAGTTTACTGATAACAATTTCTCTTTCTTTCAAGGTTGGCCCTAATACCAATTCACCTGCGTTCCATTGTCTCTGTACCCACCTTACGTCATTTGGAGGAGGCTTCGTAGTGATACCCAACCGACTTGATTTTGACGTCATTTACACGGAAATTAAGCAACTTGATAAAACAGGCAATGTTGTGGTGTTGGGTGCAATACTTGCCGTCCTTATCTTGTACTTACTCGTGGTAATATTTGCCTGGAAAGCGGATAAACGAGACAGAACCAAGGTAAGAAAAAATTGGTTACATACGACTTTCCTCCAGCCTCTTTTAACGGAGAGTGACGTTATTCTTGTGGGCATGCGTTCAATTGTTTCTTCGACGACTTTTTTTTCAACAGTTTAGATATCAAAATATACAAGTGATTGGAGTGGGAAAAATAAAAATTGAGAAGAGACTGAAGTTCAATGGATTCTCGATTCTTCTTGCTTGGCTTCCGTCAAGGAGGCGTCGGTGGCACGATCAAAGTTTGACGAAGCGTCTAAAACCACTGAACTTTCCCGTCAAGTAATTCGTTGTTTGTGGCGTAATGGACAAGCCTGAAACGCGCCGAAGCACGAAGACTAAAAACGGTGATAAAATCTTGAAAAAATTTTTTGTTTTTCGTCTAGCTTTAATCCAAGAACTTTCCCTCAAACCTGATCCCAAGCGGAGCGGTATACGAAACAAGATAAATTCTAAACTCCGGTCACTTCAGCGAGAAATCATCTCGTTAAAAGGGCTAAACGAGGACAGAAGAAACCCCACGGCCTTAAGATTTTGTTCGACCACATGGAAATCCTCGCACTACCGGGGTATGGGTCCGGAAACATAAATCAACATAATTATGCTACATTAATTGGGAAAAGTACTGGAAAAAGACACAAGACTGTGCTATCATCCTGCAGGGTTTTCAATAAGAACTATAGCAGCAGGAGGATTGTGTAAAGTAACAGGAGAATATTCTGAAAGCGCTCCATGTCTGAATTTAAAACTAGCTCAGGCCACCTAAATTTGACCGGAGAATTCTTCGTAGTAGCCGGAGAATTCTCCGATCTCCAATGCCTAATGAACACTCTGGGTCACTCCTTTGTAATTTCAGAATTTGACATGCAATAAACTTTTATTAATATGTGTCAGTGCTCTTTACACGCGCGCTTTTGCAAACCGAATAGCAGGATAGTGCACTATGTGATATGGGATGGTATTTTACGGCACAATTCGGTAAATTGTGGCGTGGTGTGGTTTGTGGTGTGATGGTAATATAAAGCATCGTACCATATCGTAATTTTTTCGCCTGCTCTTAAAGTATTTTTTTTTAGTGTGACTGATATGTGTTGTGGCATTTTATCATATCAACACAAATGAAATAACAAGTCAGCTTTCGTGCGAATACATCAGATCTTCATACGAGAAAAATATCACATTCACATGGTAGCATAATAAATGGCGCCTTGAAATGTCAAAGTGGAATGGTTTGGTATTTTAGTGGTGTTCATAAAATAAATAGAACATTACATAGCTGCTTGGAGATACGAAATTTCTCTTCCCGTGTTGAAAACTCTCTAAGATAAATTTGCTATCTCCAGGGCGGCCATGAAATATCTTTTATTGAGAAATTGAGGTAAATGAACGCATCTTCCATATTGGGTTCTCTTACTATGATAAGGGGACAGAATCTATTTTTAGATCCGGAAACTATTTTAACTGACCAATGGCTGATGTCCTCCTAATCACGATCCGTTGTAATTTCAATGCGCCATGGGAATCTTGTTTCGTTTGCCCTCGACTTTCCACTTGCGGTAAGCCGTGCAGCCATGGAACAAGATACAACAGTAGATTCCACGCTAAAAATAGATTCTGTCCCCTTATCATATCAGACGGGGTTATGTTCTCTTTCCTCATTTTCTCTTGCTTTTATATACATGGTGTGGGATATCTGAGGAACTGTTCATTGTATTTGGAACTGCAGTTACAGTCTTCACAGATTTTGTTTCTTTTTCTATTTAGGGTGGACCGCTGTTCCACTTAAACGCAGCTCAGAAAGAATCATTTCAGTATGAGTTGACAATTGTCACTGGCGTATGGAAGGAATCTGGTACCGATTCAAATGTTGCCATTGTTGTTTATGGAACCGAGGCTAAGAGTCAGCCAATCGTGTTAAACAAACACATGATCGCCTTAAGAACAATTCTAGCACGCGGTAATGAGGACTCGTTTGTCGTTAACTTGCCTGTGTCATTAGGTACAATTCGTTACATCCATATATGGCACGACAACTCTGGGAAAAGCCCGTCCTGGTTCTTAGACCGCGTGGTGATAAAAGATTGCAAGTCAGAAGAAAATTATGTTTTTCTATGCAATAAATGGTTTGCTGTGGAAAAAGGTGATGGCAAAATTGACAGAGTCATTCTTCCAGCATCTCCTCGTGAAATGAAGAGTTTTGCGTATTCGTTGAATTCCAAACGTACCAAAGAATTTTCCGACGGACACCTGTGGTTATCTGTGGTTACCAAATCTCCAAGTAGCTCTTTCACGCGCGTCCAGAGGGCGACTTGCTGTCTTTGTGTATTGATGTCGACCATGCTGGTTAACGCAATGTTTTATGGGAGCGATACTGAAGCGGACCCTACCATTCAAGTTGGTCCTTTATCGTTTAGTATGCGACAGTTCATCGTTGGAGTTCAGAGCGCTCTGATTGTCACTCCTGCAAACTTGTTGATCGTTAGCCTCTTTAAGAAAACTAAGAACTCTTCGCAAATATTGACGTCAGATAGAAGAGAGAAAGAATACATCTCTGAACGAACCAACAGCAGTTCTCACTTGAATGATAATGACACAAAAATCTCCCCGAAAAACAGTGAACACGAAATTCAAGAAGAGAAGACCTCAAAAGTTTCAATCCTTGTTGCTTGTGTTGCTTATTTACTTTGTATCATTGTGGTGTCTGTTTCTTCGCTCGTTACCTTCTCTTACAGCTTGCAATGGGGAAAAGATATTGCAAATCAGTGGCTGTCCTCCATGTTTGTCTCCTTTACGGAAGATTTGCTCGTTCTTCAGCCAATCAAAATCTGCTTAGTTGTGGTGCTGTCAGCCTTTGTATGCCGTCAAGAGACGGGTAAGGTGATTGGTCATAAGCCCGGAAGTCATGTAACGGCCTTTGACACAGAAAACACTTCAAGCGACGATCTACAACGAATCAAAGTGGAAGTACCACACGAAGAAGAGTTGGCAAGCGCAAGGACGTACAAGATTAAGGAGGAACGAGCATTTTCTTTCAGCAGGGATGTGTTTGCACATCTCTTCTTCCTGTTACTGTTAATGATTGTCTGTTACGGCAACAGAAGCTTCCATGGATTTCTCATGACCAAAGATCTCCAGGATTCTTTAAACGATTTTCCAGAGGTATGTACTCACGCGTAATGCATAACGCAACTCCCTTGGTTTTCAGATATGCTTTTTATGGGGCAGCTCTAGCTTACGTTTGCTCTTGATCATTCCTAAACAGAAAATCATATCGAACTGATAAAGGTTGTACCGAGATGTTGTAGGTAAAGAATTACTTTGGTAACAAAGTATCCCTGCCTGGTTTGATCTCGTGACAGTTGAAAAAGTTGAAACCACTCTGGAAAATGAAACAAACAGGACCACCGTACAGTACTGTTCAGTAACTTTCTAAGCTTTGCATGTTGGGATCCACAGATGAGAAATTAAGATAGAACCACATTGTACAGTAAAATATACAGTATTAAGGTACAGTACTGTTCAGTAGCTTTCCAAAGAGTTGCCATATTTCATGGTTTGATCTGTAAATGAAACATGATTTAAAACTACAGTGTATGGCAAGATAAGTGGAGTTATAATGCAGTAATGCCCATGAACGCATGCTTATCGTTCCATCCACTGACGAAATGATTATTATTTTTTGCTTCTTGTTTGTCTTTTTTCAGGCGTCTGACCCAGAGGGATACTGGGATTGGCTTGAAGACCAATTTTTGTCCGCGATTTATGGTGAAGACTGGTATAACAATCAGAAAGTCAACGCAGAAGAATACATTGACAACAAGAAATCTGTTCTCTTGGGAATGCCGCGTCTTAGACAGTTGCGGGTACAAAAAGGTAACTGGCAGCGGGTTCGCTTTTGAATATTAATTTTCACCACTGTTAGTTAACAAATTGACGTCAGTTTTTTATGCGTTTGTCCTCTTATTGATGATAAATTGCGTCATAACATTGTCAAAGTGTTGTAGATCCACGAGCCGATAGTTGACGCAATTTATCATCAATAAGAGGACAGACGCATAAAAAACTGACGTCAATTTGTTTTTTACAATAACAAAACGCGAAAAAGGTCAAATGAAGACTTAAATTAAAATTTTATGTGTCTGTACTCTTATTGATGATACAAATTAGCCAATCAGCGCGCGAGAATTCGCTCAGTCATTGTAAAAATCTAAATTGTTTCGAGTTTCAGCCCTTCGTCAAGGCGAATGGTGGAACCATAGCAACGTATATGTAAGTAAATTAGAAGAGTGAATAGCGTTTGTTAATGCCGTGGGGATTAAGCGGAGTACCTAATTGGAAGATGAACTTTTTTCCCGCTTTTCTCGGCTTTCTGTGCTACCATGATGTAGAGAATCGAACGACCGCAGATCGTCATAGCTGGTTTTCATGTGTCGAGAAGGTAGCGTGTGTCTCCGATGATCTGCCATACTCGGGGATGGTCGGGGATCACATGGGAAAACTAGAACTTTTCAGAATCTCTTTTTTTCAATCTGATCAATAACCATAGTAGATGATCCCACGAACGAGAAAATGTGCAATTTCATGGATTTAAACACCAGGAAATTATACAATATCTGCCAAAACGTCGTACAACATCCTAGACCTTTCAGACTAATGAAAAGAGGCTCTATTACGTAAGAAAATATAGTGAAACACTGCCAATTGTGAAGGAATTAAGAGTGATTTTCTGTAAGATTCGAACTTCCGCCTGACACGGCATCTCATCGATTTGGCTGATTTTTGGCATGAAGTCCTAGAATGGTGCCCTAAATACTGAATGCATATTCTTTGGTTTGAATTCTCTTTCCTTTGAAAGATACAGAAATGACGGTTTGACCGGGCTTCCGGAGGGCCGCCATATTGGCCGATTTAGGAAGTTTTTAAAGCATTTATTTCGGCCTTGGCATAGAAATAAATTGTCCATTACTCGTACAGCTAAAAAGAACTATCCTTTAACTTTGCATTTACGTACATTTAATTGAAAACGGTTCAGCATGAGCTTGGAACGGTTGAATTGTCTTACTACATATTTTCGGTATTCGGAATGCAGACAAATTTAGTAGAAATTGAAAAGTATATATCACCCATGCCACATCGAATTAGAACAAACCACCTTACCTGAATGGAGTTTGTTTATAGGCAAGTTAGACCGATGAATAAAAAAATTGGGCAAATGCCATGGAGAAGAAATATGTTAACATCAATGTGCAATGATTTCAGCCCGGCCATTGCCCGAGTTTGCCCTCAGTCATTTACAAAGCAAATCGGTGAATCTTGCTCGAAAACTTCTTTAATGAATCTTGCCTCGTCCAGGTTATTATCTAACGCTAAATAACACTTCACTTTTTATGGAAAAGAATGGTGAGTCTTTCCCGATTTTGCGTCTGTATTTTGCGAATATAAATATTACACACGTTTGATTCACTCACACGCAGTCATGTCATGCTTCAATTTGTCACATCATGTCCGCACTAATTCAATTTCATTATTTCCCACTATATCATACTGTTTGCAGTCAAATACATATAACAACCAATTCCGTCTGCAAATAAAGATAACACAACCTTTACAAAATTTTAGCAAACGCTAACTAGACTCAACAATGTATAAATACAGCTTTATGCAAATTCCTGCACAGTGTTCGGTACGAGGAAAAATTTTCTAAAGCGACTCTTCCCCTTTTAGTATATTCCCGCCACTGGACTTAAAGCGTAATCATTGAAAAGGATTCTACTAAGTGGTATGAGAATGAAAAAAAAAACAGCTTATTAAGTCAACTTACGTGATGGTAACATCAGCACTGTATGAAAGTCCGAAAGTTATTGCGCACGACGAAACAATAATATCTTGGGAGAAAGAAATGCACGCTGGAACGCAAGCAGGAATGAACATACTTTATCAGATGTCAACGTCTTCGTGGGCTGTCAGTTCTTCCCGTGCTTTCAGTTTGGAAAGAAGGTAAGTTATTGTTTTCTTCTCTAACAATGACATTCAATTTCCCTTAATTTTCGACAAATCCGGTTATTTTATATCATCCTGGAATTCCAGAAAATAACAAGTCATCTTTTTCAACGAGGAAGTGCTGCCACCGGTTACGGTGAAATTTCACTTACAGGGGGTTGTCATTAACGGTGTGAGATTAACTACAAGCCAAGTGGAATGTAAGTTTAATCAAGTTTATTCCTTAACAGAAATATGGTCAGATGTGGGTATGCTAAATTTGTTAACGGGGTGGCTTGTGGAGTAACTATTGCATCAAGCGAGTGCTTGACGTTAAAGCAGTGTTCCAGAAACATCAAACCCCATTTAAGAGGACTGAAAGTGGCGGATAAAAATCTAAAGGACGAGATACAGTTACTTTTGGGGCGAGCAGGTAAGGAATGAATATTTTATTTTGATATAGTTAAGTGCATTACTGAAAAATTTTAACACAAAATTGGCACGAGTCGAGCTAGCCCGGGGCGAGCATAATTTGGCGCGAACATTCTAGGCGGGAATGGACTGTTTCTAAATAACACCTTTCCAGGAGTAGCTGTTGTCAAAAAGAAATGATTTTACAAGTCTTACGGAATATTTAGAGGCTAACTTTTACGAGCTTCTTCTGGTAAACGCCACGTGAATTATGTTCTGATCTTTTTAAAATAGGCGCACAGCGGCAAAAATGTTATTCCGGACTTGAGAGCCTTGGGTACTCTTTGGCCGCGCGGTAACTCCCATGCGACACTACGGTCTAGTATGGAGGGATTTGTTGCGATTCTTATTCCTGGTATACAATGTTTGCGCTAGGCACTACGCAACCTAAAGTATAGTAGTGCACATACCTAGCCAGTAAGTTTGAGCGTAAGAAAAAAGGAATGATTGGGTGTAAGAAGGGCGGGGGCGGGGGGGAGGGGTGGAGGGCAACCAAAAAAATCTTTCCGAGAGCACGGCAGCAGATTAGCATTTCTCGTTCTAATTTGCAAAAGTAATCTGCAAAACCATTTTGAAGAACCTAATCTTTACCGACGGATTCCGTGGGTTAATATATTTATATATTTTTTTTACTATATTTTGTAGGTTTGTTTTCCTCAGAGGTAGAAGCTGAGAAAATAACTATCTGTCCCCGGCATCGCGATGTGTATGGAACTCGGTGGAAGTGCAACAAAAGACGATGTGTTATTCCCAGCGTCATTAGCGGTCACACCGGTATACCACCTCCAAAAGGTGACCGAGGAGTCACCTTTTTACAAGCAGAATCGATATTCAGTGTTTTGGGAGTACTAGTACCAGTCGGAGTACGTAAGTATCACTAAATATAAGTAAAATTTCCAGTCAACGATACTTTACGTACACCAAGTTACAACTTTAAGTTCGCTACGGTCATTACGATCGTCAACGGCGCCCACCTTTATTCGGTGATTAAAGCTACGTGCATTTCTGTGATAAAACTGGCCTCTTCATTCAAATACTACCTGGCTTTAGTAACTGTTCTAACATCTTGTTAAGTCATGAAGTCGATCCAAGGGTCTGGTACTTTGGAGCAATCGTCCTTTCTTGCCACGCTTCGCTATCGTTCGATTCCTCTTCAGTAATCTACGTACGTTACTTCTACTCTTTTCTACCTTTCCCTGCCAACGAACACCAATTACATGAATTCTGAGGATTATGATATGAGCAGTTATTTCGTTATCGTTTATTACGTTTGGATCAAATGTTTAATTCTAGCTTATATTTGCCTATTTTGATATTTGCTTTTTGTTTCTTTTTCTTAGCTATTTGTCGACAGTGCAGAGACAAAGTAAAAAAAATCCGTGAAGAAGAAAAACTAACAAATTGTCAAGTAGACAGTTCTACAAAAAAAGTCCAAGAGAGAACAAGCAGTTTGCATGCAACGAAACAGTGCTCTGATTTAAGCATCGACGATTGCGATAGAAAGGAATGTGAAGGAATTTATAGTGATGCTAATGTTGATGACGGCGTTAGGGATCTTTCTAAATTCCATGCGGATGGCAATAGCATTGAGGGTAGCCTTTATAGTTGTACTAAAGGCGATGACATCTGCAAAGTTCAAGTGCCCGGTGGCGTTGGTGATAGTGGTAGTAACGATTGTTCGTGTAGCGACGATAATTTTGGTTGCAATAACGTTGGCGATAAGAGAGATGTTGACGTTGATATTAATAATCAGGAAGATGACGGCTGTGATTATGTTTGCACTCTAGCCGCTCCAAGTGACACTGTTAGTGGTCGGGATGATAATGGTGATAGTGGCGGAAATAGTGGTGATGATGATGTTTGTTGTGGAGACACTAGTGGGACCAATTGCGAATATAAAGGCAACTCCCTGGTAAGCTACATTTGTTTTTCCGGTATCTGTTTCTATACGAGCTACATCTTACCAATTTGAAAAGCAATTGACTTTAACGAGTTGAAAATTAATAAAATTTTAGCCCTTCTCCCCTGGTTACCAATGATTAAAATTTTTAAAACTAAAACAACTTATTAATTAAATTTGCAGGTTCTTTCACCCATAGAAGCTGAGAGAAGAAAGTTACAAAAAGTCGAAAAAGAAAGAGTAAGTCTAGTTGCAGATGCGATGAGATCGCATGTGGTAGAATTTAGAAAAACTCAGTTGAACAAATTTCTTAAAAGTTGCGGCTTAGCTCCAGTTCGTAAGGTAGACATGGGATCACCAACAGCAGCAGAAAGAACAAGAAGAAGAAACATAGCTGAAGCATGCCAAGTTATGGTTGCTGTTTTGCGATTACTGTCACCAAATTATCCCTGTGAACTGTGGCTAAACGTAAAGGACTCTAACGACATGTGTGAAGCTTTAGAAGTACGTAAAGAGGTTGCCTTAAGAGAAGATGACGTGAAGTATCTGCGAGCGCTTGCTGAATCATACAATAACGCCACAAGTGCAACTGTTAAACTGCAAATTCTTTCTATAATGGCGGATATCACCACGTTGCAAGAAATACGCAATTACATTCCAGGCCTAACAAAATATATGTTTTGTCAAGCAAGACAACATATTTTAGTTTCTGGGCGAGGAGCTCCTGTAATTGCAAAACAAAGCCCGAGATGGAGAATCGATCTTAACCAGTTGGATCACTTCTTGGATTTTATTACCAGTCCCTACATCGTGCAGGATTTACCATTCGGTGAACGGTTTCTGAAATTGTCGACTGGGGAAGTAGTGCAGACACCGAATGTTATCAGAGTATCGGTCAGCGGACACATCATTGACCAATACGTACAGTATTGCAACGAAACAGAGGTGAAACCTCTAAGCAACAGCACATTACGACGCATTTTATCGTCCTGTCAGGCATCTACGCGAAAGTCCTTACAAGGTCTCGATTATTTTGTTTGTGAGGGTAGCAAGGCCTTTGATGACTTGGAACAACTCATTGGGAACCTTGTTGACAGTGGGTTTGACGCACGTACAGCGCAAAACCTTCAGATGAAGTTAAAGGAGGGAAAGAATTACGTTAAAACGGATTTCAAAGTAAGAACCTACGGTAATATAATTATTAAATATGTGTAATTCCAGAAAATGTCCAAATGCCCCTCCCCCACGGAGGGCAACGGAAATTCGGAAGGGAGGGGGGGTCCATAAGATAGCAACTTTTGAGGGGGTGGGGGTGGCAAGCTATTAGTTATTTTACTCTCAATCGGTGTTCCAAAGCAATTTTTTTTTCATCGATGATCTTTTATTTGCGGTCGGTTGAGTGCTTTTTTACAGCTTGCACGATTTTATATAACAATTGTCGTCGGCTTGTGAATAAACGTCTGGTTATCTATGGGTTGCTTTGTTGCACAATATATTGCGGTATTCAATATAATGTGGTCATGTTGTATTAAGCTTTCCTCTAACACGTTTTTAACTGAAAAGAAGTAATTAAAGTTCATTGGTTTAAGAGAAGGGGTACGACAAACACCCCCTGAAATAGGGATTCCAGGGGGTGGGGGTCTAAAACAAAAGTGCCCTCCGTGAGGGTATGGATATTTTTCTACCTACCTTTCTTTCGGCGCTCCTGATTTGAAGAAGAGTGTACTTTAAAGCACACAGTTTATAATGACGAGTGGGAGTGATACAGTGGGGAAAAGGTTTTTTTATGGCGAATTATTTGCCAATCCGATCTGTCAAATGATGCACTGTCAAAAATAACACTTTCGTCATTGTTTAGTGTCTCTGTCATATTTTATGTATATTCTCCAGAATAGCCTGGTCTCGCGTAATTTTGCTCTGAGACTATCTTGCTTCTACAATAGGTTCATGTTTCCAGCTCTTCGCGCGTGTCAGATCACTGTAGCCAATATGCACTAAGTGACAGCAAAGATCCTGCTTTTAGAGGTACCTGCACTCAAGATCATGACCTGATATGCAATCGCTGTGAAGACCTTAAAGCTGTTCTGTCCGACACCCAAAAGGCAATTCAGGAATCCTGCTTCGAGTGCCAGTATGATAAGGAGGATGCTCTTCACAGATTTCAAGAAGCAACTCGAGCAATTCAGCTCTGGAAGTCACACCAGCTCAGACTTGTTAATCAGGATAATGCCCGTACAGACGTTATTGAATGCCTCGATGACAGCAAAGTGCTCCTTGTACAAGACTGGGCTATGAAATTTCTCCCTCGTCAGTACCGAGAATCCCAAGGAGAATGGTTTGCGAAAAAAGGGATCTCCTGGCACATCACTGTAGCGATCAGAAAGAAAGAGAGTGAACTTGAAACACAGGCGTTCGTGCATGTAGTTGAGAAGTGTATCCAGGACAGCCCTTGTGTTGTCCAGTTAATGGAACATGTTCTTTCTACTCTCAAGAGGGAACACCCTGAGATCAAAAGCGCCTTTTATCGCCAAGACAATGCAGGCTGCTACCATGCAGCCAACACCATCCTTGCCTGTAAAGACATCAGCCAGCGATCGGGAATCTTCATTCAACAATTAGACTTCTCCGATCCGCAAGGAGGAAAGGGCGCTTGTGACCGTTTTGCAGCAACAATGAAAAACCATGTACGCTCTTTTGTTAACGAAGGTAACGACGTCCTTACAGCAGAGCAATTTCTTTCTGCGCTTACCTCACGAGGTGGAGTGTCTGGAGCCCGAGTGTCTCTGGTGCAAGGCAACAGTTCTAATAAAACCAATGTAAAGTGGCCAGGAATCAGCAAGCTGAACAATTTTGAGTTTAGCAGTGATGGAGTGAGGGTATGGCGAGCTTATCAAGTTGGCGAAGGAAAGTTTTTCCCTTGGTCAGAATTTGGAGGTACTTTTTATTCTCTTTATCTATCTCTCTCACTAACTCTCCCTCTCCCCTATTGCTACTCTCCTCCACCCCCCCCCCCCAAAAAAAAGACTTTGCTTCAATCGTTTGAAAATTGGTGTTTGGCTTTTTTATTGCAGTGGGCGCTGTTTGATATTTACTATTTTATGCTTCAGAAACGGAATATCCTATCAATTCAATGACGAATGCCACGTTTTCAAATGGAGACTTTCGCCCCTTAAAAACCCGAAAAAAGAAACAGGTAGTTCAGCAGGAGACGTTAGCCGAGGTCGACAGTGAAGAAGAAAAAGAGGAGACTGAGGGGACCGCCTGTGGGAGATTGTTTTCTTGTCCAAACGAAGGGTGCGTTCGTGTCTATACCCGTTACGGATCTATGGTCAATCATGTTACCTACGGAAAATGTGACTTCAGAGAAGAAAGAGAATCTGTAATGGACACTGCAAAGGTCTTGTACAGTAAAAAGCTTTGGGTCAGTGATGGTCGTATTTCAGCTACAGCAAACGTCCATTGCAATCAAGCAACATCAAGTGGTTTACACCAGAACGAAGGAGAAGGCTGGGCACTGAAATCGATCAAGAAAAACAAACCTTTCGGTGACAAACAGAAAAAATTCCTAGAAGAAAAGTTCATGGTTGGCGAAACGACGGGAAGAAAGTTGGATCCTGTAACTGTAGCCAGAGAAATGAAAACTGCTCGCCAAGATGGTAACGGAGAGAGACTTTTTTCTTCTTCGGAAGTATTGACCGCGACCCAGATTCAAAGTTTTTTCTCTAGAAGGGCAAGATGTGGGAGATCAGGAAGCTGTCCAAGTGGAAGAAGAACTTGAAGACTTTCGGAGAGATGTAATTGAGCAAGTGCAGCCCAGGCATCCAATCATGTATGATGCCCACAACTTGTGTGATCTTGTAGCTTCAGGGAAACTAAAGAAACTCACAGTACCGAAGCTTAAGGAAATCTGTAGCGCTTTTGAGCTGAATCTTCCTGAGGAACGGAAGAAAGCCCCTTTTGTAGATGCTTTGACCAAATTAGTTAAGAATTGCTCGTGTTGGTCCTCTTGAATGACAAATTGTATCAAATCTCCACAAATGTGATTAAGTCAAAGCATAGCAGTCCCTTTACACGTAAGATGTACAATGAGGTTACAATAAGCTTGGACTTAAGGGAGTACTCCTGTTTTTTTTTGGAGGGGGGGGGTGTGGGGTGATAAAGGTATATACATTTGCCAGTTAGTTCTCTAATAGGCCCAGAGGCACCTTGTTGTAGTGGTGGGCTATCTGGCATTTGTCTTCTTATTATTCACTTCATATCTCAACAACCCTCCAATCCAGTCTTTTCCAATTTTCCCGAAATGTTTAACACCCCCTCCCTCAAATTTCATTGGAAAAGTTATTCAAAATTTTTTTAAAAACTCTTTGAACCTAGGAATCTAAACGATTATTGATTCATTTTTTGAATGAATGAAAACCAGCACTTTCAACCAGAGCCCCCACTGGCTACCTTGAATCCATTTTTAATAATCCTTTATCTCGCGAGAAAAAAAGCGAAAAAAAAAAGGTTAGTTGAGCCAAGCATCGGTTCGTACTGTCTTGTCTGTGCTTTTTTTAGGCTATTTATGTTCACACTATACCGAGTATCTCTTCATGCCGACACGAAAAGCTATCTGGAAAAGTATGAATACCTATCCGATATGTGACACTCCACTTTATAATTTGGCGCAGCAAAGCGCTTCGCTCCGTTACAGAAATCGCGCTGAAATCACCGTTCTAATGCGTGAGCAAAAGTCCCATCCATATTTTTATCGTGTCGGCGCAAAAGGTATCTAGTGTGAACATAGCTTTAGCTTTAGGTGTGTAACAAGGTCCAGGCGTTCAGTGAGAGGGGCGCCTTTGGCTGATTTTTGTCCTTACATCTCTGCGTCGTCCCTCTAATCTAAACGCCTAGAACAGACTATTTCCGGGTGAAGAATTAGACAATAATGGCAGTAACCACTTGTTAGGAATGAGGCTACCATCAACGATCAAAAGAATTGTACCTTTGCCACGCCCAATGTGTGAAAACCGGAAATAGTGATGTTCATTTCAGACCCTGAATAGCTCATTTCTTAGAGCGGGAGCGTCAAGAATATAGGAAGGAAAGTGTAAAGTTAAAGGAAAGTTGATTTCGATCTCACACCACAAGGCAAGTGGTTTTATTTAGCTTTAACATCTTCAAAAACTAATTATCTGGTTTTGATTTGAGCATGATAATTGCGAGCAGTTGTTGTTAGGTGTTGTTGTTCCGGCTGCTCGAAAGCAGGAGTTGTAACGCCATGTTGAACGTGACTACCGACGTTTCGCAGAGAAAATGCCGTTTTGAGATATCTCTGAATGTGGAAATTGTACATCTTTATATATTTTGTTTCAATTTTTCTCCTTTGTGATATCTTTCAAAAGTTTTAGTTTTGGGAAAATTACGATATAGTTCCCACGTGGCGTCCGCGGTACCCGTAAATGCACAAGCGACACATTTATATTTATAGTTTACCATTCCGCTGATGAAATCCGGCTTTTTGCAGTGTTTCTGACAGCAATTCTGTCACTGTCATTAAAGAGGCCATTTTTGATATACCTTTTACTCAGATTTGGACAGAAATTATTTTATTTATCACTATTTTTGGCAACATCAGTGAGCATTTGTGTGTAATTTAATTAGCAAAGCGACTAGAACATGCTGCCCATTTAAAAAATTTCTTTCTGTCGCGTTGCATTTGCCCAATTTTTTTATTAACGAATTCGATTTGGCTACAATCAGTCAGTATTTAGGCAAAGCAGCAAGTTTCAATCCTGTGTGGCAAGGGAGATATACGCCTTTGGATTGTTGGTAATTTTGAGAGCATAAATTATGCAAAAAGTGTGCACGACCGAAAGTTGAGCCGGTCTTGGCGAAAAAGCTGCTATGTACGGAGTAAACTTCAAAATTATAATAAGGAAGGATAGTTTTTGACATGTATCTCATCAGTGATAGAATTGCTTCAAAGACAGGCTTGCAGTTGGATTCGTAAAACCTCCTTCGATTTAACCAATATGGCGCAGGGCGAAGGTTCCAAAAAACGGTCATGTTGGTAATTTTCAAAGTAAGAAGATTTAGAACCTAAAAATATTCATTTCTTATTTAAGACCCAAAACCAACTTTACATGCTAATTTTCAGCCAATTCGGTGAGATAGCGTGGCAGCGACTTTTATATATAGTTCGAATCTTACAGACAATTGCTCTTAACACTTCAAGGTCGAAGAATTTTCTTCTCGTGTCATGCTGATGAGGCCTAACAAGGCCGAAACAGCTGTCCATGGCTGTTGGCTTTTGAGCTCAATTTTTTCATCTTTTTTTTTTTTGGTAGCAACAGTGTTTTTTCCCTTCTACCACTGTCGCCTCAGTGCGCATATGTGTGGCTTCAACTTGCCCTTATTAGATAGTGAGTCATAGCTTGGACTGTACAAACTTCTGACTAGTCTCGTGTACATCATATTATCTCGTTGCTTAGGTAAAGCAAACATAACCTGAAGTCAGTGAGATATGTAGTGTTAACCTCAGCTCAAAACAGATTGTAACCTCTTTCTGTCCATATTTTCAGATACTTGTAAGCCAGTGGAACTTGCTCAAGCCATTTTCAAGAACTGCTATGATTTTTACAGTTATTCCACGGAGGATAAAACCCAATATTTCCTGCCGGGCTGGCAACCTTTGAACAGTAGCATTCGATGGGAAGATTTATCTGAAATGTGCCCAGCTCCATGGCGCTATATCTCGGCTGAAACCTTGCAGCTTCTGCCAAGCTGGGGTTTGGTCAACGTGTACGATGGCGGTGGTTACGTGGCTGAATTAGGATATAACAGGGCAATTGCGAGTCAAGTGATATCCAATTTACGATCCCATAACTGGATTGACCGACAGACTCGCGCGGTTCTGGTCGAGTTCACCATTTACAATCCCAGCACAGGATACCTGAGTATCTCCACTTACTATTACGAGATGCTTCCAACCGGCTATGGTGACACCTTTGTACGAATCGATACCCTCCCGCTAACAAGTACCCAAACTGGTTTATACGAGTTTTACTTGATTTGTCAGTTTCTGTTCATAATTGTCGTGTTTTTTTCACTGGCTCGCGAGATGTACAAGTTGAACCGTCAAAGATGTGCCTATCTCCGGGACATGTGGAACTTGATTGCTCTCACTCAACTCATTTCCTCTTCTCTCGTGGTAACATTTTACCTCATGAAATCAAGGCACATCCTACAAAGTATTTTGCAGCTGAGAGAAAATCATTTCATTACTGTTAGTTTTCAGGAGGCTGTCAAGTGGAATGAAGCAGAGAATGTAGTTCTGGCAGTAACTATCTTCCTTGGAACCGTCAAACTTCTTCGCTTGATTCGCATCAATCCTCATGTCATTTTATTGATGTCATCATTTCGTGTTTCCAGAGGTCTTCTTGCGTCATACTCGGTGTTTTTCTTGATTATTTTCCTTTCCTACGCTCAGCTCGGAATTTTGGTGTTTGGTAACGATATTCCTGACTATTCCTCCTTTCTGCGTACTCTTGTCTCTGAGTTTATGATGTGTTTAGGTGGTAGTATGGAGCTGACAGAGTTGCAGGGAGTTAACCGTATTATTGGACCGTTGTTTGGATTTTCTTTCGTGTGCCTTATGTCGTTCATTGTTGTCAATTTTTTCGTGGCCATCTTGGATGAGTCGTACGAATATGCCAGAGAGAGTGTGGATAAGGACTCAGAGGAATTCGAGTTGGCAGATTTCATTTTGGAAAAGTTAACGGGGTTTTTCGGTTTCCGAGGCCAGCAAACGAATGAAGAGAATATAGAGTGTAGTAAGCTTAACACTTTCCCTGCGAGTAAAACTGATTACAATACTGATCGAAGGAAACGACCAACAGAAAGTGCAAGATCACGTCAGGATAAAGAGGACAGCAGAGTTCAGCCGTCCGCAAAACTGTCCACAAAACACGGTGAAGATGGTGTGGGAAGTTTGAGAAAAGAAGGAAAAATGAAAAAACAATGGGATACAGAAACACGCAAACGGCGTTCTCTTGGCAAAATGACAGACATTGCGAGAGGAAAAGCTCCTTACGTTACTGATCAGCAAAAGTTGGATAAATTAGTATCTTTAACAAGTGAGTTGGTAAGGGATGCAGAGAGGGAAGACCTGGAACTACTGTCTATCATATTAAAATTACGTAAAGACAAAGACAAAGGTAAAGACAGAGAGAGACCGCCACGCCCAAAACTTCAGACGTGGATTAATGTTGAGAATTGATCAAGTTTTTGTTTATTATTCTCATTATTCCTGCCCCGAAGTTGAAAACAAACTTTGACTGGAAGCGGTATCTAATTAGTGACTTTGAAAGTGATAAACGAACAATTCTTTTGTTAATAGTTTAAGTAGTGATTAAAAAAGCATGGTCACACTGTTCCACCGATGAAAATGTTTGACCCACACTGTACAGTATAACAAACTCAGTAGCTTTACAAAGAATGGTCACACTGCATGGTTTAATCCACAGAGGAAATTAGAACCACACTGTATAGTGAAACAAACAGTACCACAGCACAGTACTGTTCAGTAGCTTTACAAAGAATGATCACACTGCATGGTTCGATCCACAGATGAAAAAGTTAGAACCACACTGTATAGTAAAACAAACTGTATCACGGTACAGTACTGTTCGGTAGCTCCTTTAATAATAGTCACACTGCATGGTTCGATCCACAGATGAAAAAGTTAGAACCATACTGTATAGTCCACACTGCGCATGACTCGTAACGTTGCTGACTCATTGTAAATGCAGCAGGAAGACTTTAACTGAGTCTACCGCTGCACTTCTGTTTGCGGGAGTATTATCGCGGGCTTTTTGGCGTGGTTAACATGTATCAGTGGAATCCCGTATATGAGCAAAAGACAAAATTAACGGGCATATATAAAGAGGTCCTTAATTGAAGACGTTAGAATAGAGAAATCTCTTGAGCGTTTATCATTTGCGCGGAAAATCCGGTTGGAATGGAACTCTTTCCGGTGGAATGAGCTGTACAATTCTGAACTTCCAACCGGAATTTTCGGTTTTTGTTGACAAATGGTAAACGCTCCTGTTCTTTGCTGTTTTTTCGACTGCATCGGACCTACGCTCGAAAAGGCTTGGCTGAAATCATCAAACATCATTTTACTGGGAGATTTTAACTGTGACCTTTTAAACAGAGGCAGTCCAGAAATTCCCGTAAACACAAATGCAGATAAACTTTGCTCTATTTTCGACCTGTTTGGGATGCAAAACGTCGTGCAAGAGGCGACAAGAACAACTATCACATCACGAACTTTAATTGATCTTATTGTCACAACAAGGAAAGATCTTGTTAGCATTTCAGGCGCTTTTCCCTTGGGTATCTCGGATCATGATCTGATATATGCAAATATACGACTAAAGAACAAAAGGCCGCCACCAAAACATATCAGAGCGAGGGATTATAAGAAATTGGACCCCGAGAAATTTAGAGGCGATGTTGAGTCTGCACCATTCCATGTTGCATCAGTTTTCGACGACGCAGACGATATTCTTTGGGCTTGGCAGATACTTTTTACCAACATCTGCGACGATCACGCTCCGTGGAAAGAGGTTAAAATACGAAGTTCATCTGCACCATGGATAACTAGTGATATTCGATTTAAAATGAACAGACGATACAAATTATTCAAGAAGGCAACCTTGAACAAATGTCCCCTACTTTGGCAAGAGTACAAAAAAGTCAGAAACGAAGTTACGTCGGACCTAAGAAAAGCTAAAGCGTCCCACTTCTCTAAAATGTTTAAAGAAGTGAAAAATACGAGTGCTTATTGGAACTTGATCAGGAACGCTACATACTCGAGAGTGCACATGAAGAACATTGGCCCTCTGAAGAGAAGCGATGGCAGCCTGGCAGTCGCAGATGATGAGAAAGCACGTCTAATGAATTCATATTTTGCGCTGGTCGGCGAAAAGCTTGCTAATGCGCTACCTAGATGTAGGAAAAGAGAATGCCGGAATGCGACGGGTATCTCAAACGTATCACCACCACTCGCGGACATAACGATTACACCGCAGTCGGTATGCGAAAAAGTCAAATCACTCAACACTAACAAGTCCCCAGGCCCCGACTGCATCTCTCCAAAGCTCATAAAACTTGCGGGCAACGCAATAGTCCCATCGTTAATCAGCCTCTATCATGAAAGCATTAAATGCAGGGCTGTCTACTCTGCTTGGAAAATAGCAAGACTAACACCTATCTACAAAAAGGACGACGAAACAGACTGTGGGAACTACCGTCCGGTTTCTTTACTTAGTGTGCCAAGTAAAATCATGGAATCGGAAGTTAACGATACCATAGTGCGGCACGTTTTCAAGGATAACAACTTGGTTTCAAATAAGCAGTGGGCATACCGCACCGGTTACTCAACAGAACTACTTTTGACGCACTTAACAGAAACGTGGAGAACAGCTCTAGACTCAGGAAAGGCGGTGGCCGTGGCCTTCATTGACTTTAAGAAAGCATTTGACAGTGTCTCTCACGACATACTGGAGACGAAGTTAAACCGAGATTTCGGAATCACCGGCACGCTTCTTGACTGGTTAAAGAGCTATTTACACGGAAGACAACAATTTATTGTATTAAATGGAGTCAAGTCGGAATGCTCACAGGTGTCTTTCGGTATTCCTCAGGGTTCAGTGCTGGGACCGACTTTATTCACGCTATTTACAAATGACCTTCCTGCTTCAGTCAGCTCGGGGTCCCTGTACATGTACGCAGATGATACAACAGCCTATTGCATAGGAGAATCAGTAGACATCGCTATTGCGCAGCTCAACAAGACCTTAAAGGAAGTATATATGTGGTGTCTAACAAATAGCTTAACACCTCATCCAGGAAAGAGTGAAGTGATGATACTCAGTAAAGGAACCCCGATGGGGCCATATGCACCAATACAACTAGGAACCTCAATTCTTAGATGCGTTACAAAAACGCGCCTGCTGGGCGTGATTGTCGACCGCAATCTAAGCTGGGTACCTCATGCACTTGAGACCAAGAAAAGTTTTGCTAATAAGCTGAACTTACTGAAACGATCCAGATTTCTTCCAAAGGGCGTGCTAAAGGACTTTTATTTTAAAGTGATATTACCCTCTGTAAAATATGGTTTAGTTTTGTGGGGATCGTGTTGTAACTCTGACATACTTGATTCCATAGAAAGGGTACATTGCAGGGCGGCAAGAATTATTTTTAACTTGCCCAAGGACATGCCGACAAATGATGTGCTCAAATGTGTTCAATGGCCTACCTTTTCCCTGTATTATAAGCTCGACATCCTTAGGCTGTTTTATAAGGTAAACAACGACAGCCTGCCCGAGCCCTTGATGGAATCGATTCTTGGCAACTCCAGTCACGGCTATTCGCTACGAGGAAAACAATTTTCTTCTATACCACGATTTAACTCGCGATTTATGAAGGACTCACTTAGATATAAGGGCTCTGTCCTTTGGAACATTGTTTTATACCAAGAAAAACATAAACGATTTTCAAGCTTTTTCGAGCTGAGAAAGCATGTTACAAATAGGTCCTATTTTAAAGATTTCAATTTTAACGCCCTGTCGGCTTCAACAACCCGCCATACAAATAGTGATTTTATATACAATTAATTTTAGTTAGTTATCGTAATCATATAGTGGATTAACTTAGTAATAGTACTAGTTAGTAATTAATCAAATAATTAATCTTTATTGTAAATTAAGGATTTGTAATTTTAGATATTTAAATGAAATTTAATTTTTAGTAGAGTTAAAGGTAAATACACGACCCCACAAGCTTTCAGCTTTAATTATTATCGTGTTTAAATAAAGTTCATCTATCTTCTTTAAGCTTTTCTCGAGAACATGTTAAAATGACAACTCCTCAAGATATGAATTATACATATGAATGATTTGCCATGGCGGTAACACATTGTTGCTATAGCTCTAGCTCATCCTATAACAAAGGTAAATCAAAAATAAACCCAAATTAAGTGGACAAAAATTTACAAGGCCGGCTTTATCACAATACTTTATCTACAAGCTGTAAACATTTAAGTAAACCCTTTTGTCTATCTAATACCCCGTTCACACCAAAGCTTAAACATGTTTAAAACTGGTTTTGATAAACAGATTTAATAAAACTAGCCGTTCACACTGCGGGTGCGTTTAATAAAACACGTTTAAAACCGTGTTTAACAAACCGACCCCGCGAGGTAGTTTTAACAATCGTGTTTAATAAAACACATTCAAAATGGCGGCAGAAACCAAAACTCGCGGAAGAGTTTGGGAGCACAAAGAAACCCTCCTGTTACTTGAAAAATGGGGAGACGAGAATATCCAGCTCCAGCTCAACTCATGTACAAGAAAAAAGCCTATATGGCTAGAAATTGCGACATATCTGCGAGCTGCAGGCTATGAAGACAGAGACGACGGCAGCTGTAAGACACGAATTCATACTTTAACAAGCGCCTATAGAAGCTACAAAGACGAATGCGCCAGGACGGGAAATGCCACACCAAAGAAGAAGCCGGCTTTCTTTGACGAAGTGGACGAGCTGTTGTCGGACAAGCCATGTACCAAACCAAAAATAATTATAAAGTCCGCAACAATTTCCATCGATGGCGAAGATGAAGATGAAAAAACAAGAGCAGAAAACGTTGAACCGAACGTAAACAACCCTTGCTGCAGCAAAGAAAAGTCGGAAAACCTTGACAAAGCTCTCGATTGTGTGACAGCGGTAACAGGTAAGAGTTATAAAATGCTTTCAGATTGGACGGCCAGACAATAGAATTGTTTCCAACAGCAACCTATGACGTCGTCTGTGAAAGTTTTGTTCAGTCATGCCGTATTTGAGAGTTTTTGATATGCATACAAGCGGATACAAGACAGGTGTATTCGTATTACAGTGTAGTATTGGGATAACTATACCATAAGTCTTTAACATCTTTTATTTCTCTCTTAGCTATATTGTTTAAGCCGATTTTTAAAAGTTTTGGCGGTCGCCATGTTGTTCCTTCAGGTGCAACGGACACCGATGAAACAAAGAAGCCGGTACTCCGTCAGTCGGCCGTCTTAAAAGCAAATAAAAAGAGGAAAACCGCTTCTGATGTATTTAGTAAGTTTGATAAAATGTTTGAGACCTTTGTGGAGTATCAGCAAGCGGCTGACAAGAGCTTCCTCGAAGCTGAAGCGGCAAGAGAAAGGCGAGAGGAGGAAAGAGCGGAGAAGCGAAGGAAGGAGGATCAAGAATTTCTCCTGAAACTGGCGCAGGTTCTTCACAGGTAGAACCAAGTAAGTACCTGCGTCAGTTTCTAGTTCGGTATTGTCATTTTGTGCGAGCTGTTAATAAATTTAGACTAGCCTTTGAGCGATTGTGAAACTTTCATTTCTTGAAATTATATTTCTTATGTTTATAATTTCATGACATCTGATTTATATTGTTAATTTTGGCTCAAAATGTTGTGGCTCATCGTTTTTTACGCCTTTTTCAATACTATTGAAATATTAAGCTTGGGTCTCCTATGCCTGTTTTTGATGTTGGACAGGTATTTTTAGTATCGAATCTGTGTTCATTTGTTGATGAATGATGCATATGGCTTTTCACTGGTACATATATATCCGTAAATAAATCCGTTAAAATGGACTGGTCAGACATGAGTTCCCCCAAGTTATGTATGTGTTTACTATTGAGGAATATACTGCAATTTCTGTTTATGCCAAAAGAATTCCAGAGATAAAGTTCTCTAGATATTCCACATATTTTTCTAAATCTTACTCCTGGGGAATTCCAATAGTCCTCAAGTATCAATAGTTGCTTCTTTCATGTGCAGGAATTGGGATTCATCAAGAGTCCACCCCAAAACACACTCTCGACAAGGACCCTGCCTATAAACTGTATATGTATAACTTACATAAGAAATTCACATGAACTAGCCAGAGTGAATTTCTCAAAGTTGCACTTTCTGCTTGACTGGGACACATCAATTTCTTACACTAAGAAAACAGCAAAATAAGGCATTCTTGTTACTCCCAAAAAAATACACTTGGTTTGTAATATTATTAATCGTACAGCTCTTGTCCAAGGCAGAACTGTTGACTGTGCTGTAAAAAATACAGCCTTCTCTTACTGCTCTCAGCTGCCTGCTGGCTCAGAGGTTTTAAAGTCAGTTTGAAATTAATTTTCACAAGAAAGTCTTCTTTTAAAGTTAGATGAGACTTCTAAAGGGGGAGTTTCACATCATGGAATTGAATGTTTGGACCAAAACAGAGCTTCTGACCTTTGTAAAAATTAACAATTTCATCTTTGTGACTGCACTGCCCCAGCTATGATATTATAACAGTGTGGAATTAATCATTTTTTTTTGTGAGTTTCAATGTCTTGCTTTTTCATATGAACAAATTCAGCCAGTTTGAATTTACTGCAGGCCTTGGTACAATTCTCATCTGGTATTTCATGTATAGTACTTTTCCATAACAATGAAGGAATGTAGATTTTCCATTTTATACCTGTCTTAAGTCTTTGATTTCATCTCAATTCAGTAAATAGTAGATCTTTTCATGCCACATTTTATTTTAAAAATCAGAAAAAAGTACTCTTTTCTTGCATATTGTTAATTCATTTAAGAATACTTTATTATTATAAAGCAAATGCAACAAAACAGCTACAACAGCTTTAAAACTCTCTCCTCTTAGTTCAATGTAAGATTTTAAAAAAGTAAAATACTGCAACACATTGCCATAATTATTTGTGTCATGTGTGTTATCTGTGAGCTGAACAATTGAATAATAGTATGAAATAAGGAAAAAGGAAGAATGATAACTAGACTCTCAGTCAAATGAAAGAGTCTGTTCAAGTTTGTTTCTGGTGATAGGTGGGAAAGGTCACCTCACCACTGATGTATTCTTTGTATATAAAACTGATAACACTTTTGTTAAGTTGTTGAGGAAAAAGAAACAATGACTGCTGCCATGTGATTTCCCACACACAAATGGACTGCAGAGCAAATGCTCTGTGCACAATAATGTACTTGCAGGATGTTTATAGCCACAAGAAGCATTTACGAGGCCCACCAAATATCCAGACCGTCACGGAAGGTAAGTACCTGGGGGGAGTATTATATGGAAGGGGCAGAGATGCTCTTCTGAAATTTTGAAAAGAATCTCTAAATGAGATTAATCTGGCTGTGCCTCAAGCTTTTTTTGACCCTAAAAGATGCCAAAAAACTAAGGCCTTTTATTTGTATATTTCTTCATGCTTAGCCCTGAGCAAGACCATTATAGCTAACAATTTTGGTGATTTGCCTGGGACACCCTAAGCAAGACCAAAAATCAGAAATTTACACCCCTAAGCAAGATGAGAAGTATCCCTGTCCCTTTTCATATGAGTCCCACCCAGGGGTAGATTCAAGGACCTTCACAGGCCATAAAATAGTAATAAAAAATGGTTTCCAAACACTCATTAGAAATTAAATACAATGGAAATTAGCTGCCTTTATATCTGATAAATGTTATGTCCAATTTTATGTTCCAATTCTCTTTGCTGAGAATATACAAAATGATTTTAAGCTGTTCAATAAACTCGCAGCTTGTGCATTATCAAGTCTAAAACACTTGGTTGCACCTCAAGTTTTAAATGTGAAAACATTCCTGCTCATTTATTAAACATTACTTCAATGACTTGAACAGTTAGTTTAAAATTTGAATAAACCACCACTTTTACAATTTACCAAACACAATTTGCTTGACCCTCAACTTTTGCCTAATTAAACTTGCATGACAATAGAATTTCCAGCTACAACAACTTTATAAGCGAAATTTAAAACAAGTCTGTACAGTTGTTTGTGTTAGTCAATAAAGTTGTTTTTTTTTTGTTTTTTTGCTTTTTTTTTGGCAAGCATACATTCTTTTGGCTCACTATCTCTTATTGGGGGGGGGGGGGGAGTCAGGAGAGATTGCCTGAGGAGCCACAAGAATGTCTGCATGGGAGGCTATTCGCACAGGAATTACAATAAAGATATCTTGATGGCTTCTCTGATGGCTACAGCATTCCTGTTTTGTCCTTGGTTTGGATCGATAGGGAAAACACCAAGATGGAGCTGCACACCTTGCAGCCACTCCTCATTAAAGTTCTCACCCATGACTTCACAGAAGTTGTGCAACACACAACAAGCAGCAATGACAAGACAAACAGTCTCAACATCAAGATCCAGCCTCTTTGCAATGCTTCTGAACCTACCCTTTAGCCTTCCATAGGCATTCTCAACCACCACTCTTGTCGTGCTGAGGACCTTGTTGAAATTCACTTGTTCTCGCGTTAAGTTCCCATTATCAGTATACGGTTTCATTAGCCAATCACTAAGCGCATACGCGGAGTCTCCAACTATCAAGGGCGGAACTCTCACACCTGATATAACTTGAGATAATTCAATCGGCAGGAAAGTTCTCGCACAGCAGTGGGAAAACAGCGGTGAATTTTTAAATACGCGTGCATCGTGAACTTTCGCCGGCCATCCAACAAAAATGTCAACAAAACGATAGTTGCTGTCAACCAATCCCTGCAGTGTTACTGCGTGGAATCCTTTTCGATTCACATAATCTTCCGGACTTTGGAGAGGTGCAATGATAGGTACATGGCAACCGTCAAGAGCGGCCACTACTTGGGGAAATCCCGCACGATCTTTAAAACCATCGATCTGATCTTGTACTTCTTGCTGATTTTGTGGAAAGAAAATATACCGAGGAAGAAGAATACCTGCAAGTACCTCGCATACCTGTTTCACGATGGTACACACGGTGGATTTTCCAACGCCAAACAAGTTTCCAATAGTTCTGTAGCGAGCGGAGTCGGCAAGCCAATACAAAGTAATAGCAACTCGATGGCGAACTGTAATGGCTTTACGAAAGTTCGTGTTTCGTTTCGCGATATGGGGTGATAGTTCAGCGCATAGATATTCAAACGAATCCTTCGACATCCTAAAGTTCTCTACCCAATCATCATCGCTCCAGCCTTGGCAGGTCTCCTCCCAAAAGTACTGAGACCTGCTTTTACTCCAAACTCGACGTAAACTTGGGGCGCACTGAAATAGTTGCCGCGTCAACAACAATAAAAATACAGAAGACATAAGATATCTGCGGCGGAGGTATCGGTGGAGTCGTCTCCTGGCAAGCTTTGCGCGATTTTCCGCGATTTTCTGGCTTTCTTCTCTCCGTGTTTTCCAAAATAAAAGCACTATATTTCGCGCATCCGCCATTTTTTTTACGTTTTACATGTTTTGGCTGTGAAGTTGTAACATTTTACGTCAATTACAATTACACGAACGCGAGGCTGAGCATGAAAATGAGGCTGCTTTGTTGTCAGCTCTTGCAGTTCGGTGTGAACGGGTTGACTAGTTAAGGTGGCTCGATAGGCCAAAAATGGAAAAAAAAGTGTATTTTGTGACTTTAAATTTTATAGTATCTTTAGCCATTGTACTTCAATAACAGCTCGATATTTTTGCCCTATAGTACATAATTTGCCCAAAATTGCGAAGTTTGAGCTTGTTATTGATCGGTTACTATGGTAACCAATGTTGTTTACGCGTTGTTTTGATGCTAAAAGGGCAATTTTTCTGCCCCGATTCATCTGTGAGCGCCCTCAAGCGATGGGAAGACTGGTAACAGGTTTAGGCTAAAGCGGGGACATTTCGTTTTGTACTTACACGACATCGCTTTAGACATAAAACGTGGAAGCGACGAAAGTCAGTGTTTACAGTTTAGTTCGTGAAATATTCTTAGCGAAACATGCCTCCAACGAAAGTTCACAGTAGAAAAAGAAAAAAGAGAAGATTTACTGGTAACCAGTACACAAGGAAAAGTAATTCTTCAACCGAAGCTGCTATTTCGAAAGAATCGACCGAGAAAAGCGACGAGTCGAGTGGGGATGAAGAGCACGCGGCGAGAGGCGTGAAGTCCGAAAGCTTCAAATCCTTGCCAGCTTCAGTGCGGAAACTGAAACCACCGTCGGATGATTCTTCCAAGAAAAGCTCCGAAAATGAAGGTGAAATCCTGCAAGGCTTTAGAATTTTTGACATCTCTATTCTTGCGACGGTATTTGAGTCTTTACCTTGCCCTTCTTGTAAACGTGTAGCTCTTTCGCTCGAGGAAGATGAAGATGCCAAAATGGGTCTGGCTTCTCTTCTCATTTTAAAGTGCACTGGAGGTAAATGTTCATTTACTCGCCAATTTTACACTTCTGCTAAAATACAGAATAAACAAGCCTTTGAGGTGAACAGGAGAGCTGTGTTAGCTATGAGAAACATTGGTGTTGGTCACCAAGGACTTGAAAAGTTCACATGTGTCATGAACATGTTGCCACCCATGAATGAGAACGCTTACCGTGACCATGTGAAAGCTGTGCGAGATGCAACCGAATCTGTTGCTAAAGAAAGCATGTCTAAAGCAGCAAATGATGTTAAAGAGTTTTATGAACCCAATGAAGAAGGCTTGTATGACATTGCTGTGTCAGGAGATGGAACGTGGCGAAAGAGAGGATTTTCCTCATCATATGGCGTAGTGACAGTACTTTCCACAGTCACAGGAAAGGCTCTGGACTGCGAGGTTATGTCAAAAGAATGCAGGCAGTGTATGCAATGGAGGGGGAAAGAGAGATCAGCAGAATTTCATGAGTGGTGGGATGGCCATCAACATGAATGTCATGCAAATTTTGAGGGCTCTTCAGGATCAATGGATGCTTCCGGGATTCTGAACATTTTTCAGCGGTCTGTTGAGGGCCATGGCATGCGGTTTGTGGAGTTCCTTGGAGATGGTGACAGTAAAGCCCACAAGCTTTTAGTACAAGAAGCTGTCTATGGAGATGTAGACATCGAAAAACTTGAATGTGTGGGCCACGTACAGAAGCGTTTGGGTTCACGCCTATGTTCACTCAAAAAGAGACTGGGCAAGACTCCTTTAGCTGACGGCAAACCAATTGGTGGAGCAGGGAGACTGACAGACAAAAAAATAGATAAACTTCAAGTTTATTTTGGAAAGGCCATCAGGCAGAACACCCACAACATAACAGCAATGCAGAATGCAGTGATGGCCATTTGGCATCACAGCAGATCTACGGATGAAAACCCTGATCATGACCTGTGTCCAGAAGGAGAAGACTCCTGGTGTGGGTTCCAAAGGGACATTGCAAAGGGAACAGCAGATTATGCCCATAAAGAGCCCATGAAAGAGGCTGTGGCAACTGCCATCTTGCCAACATTTGAAGCCCTTAGTGAGGAGAGTCTCCTATCAAAGTGCAAACATGGTGGAACACAGAACCAAAATGAGAGTGTCAATGGGCTGATTTGGCAGCGTGCTACGAAAGAGACCCACTCAAATCTGCCAACTGTTGAGACTGCAACCTTTTTGGGGGTAGCTCATTTTAATGATGGCTCAACCTGCCTTATTTCAGTGCTAAAACACCTTGGAATTGTGCCTGGTGTCCACTGCAAGAGGAGTTGCGCAAAGCTAGACAGTGACAGAATTCGTCATTCGCGAAGAAAGAGTGGGGAACTGGCCAAGAAACGGCAAAAGAACATTAGAAAATGGAAAAAGGGTTACACAGATACCCTAGAAGCAAATGAAGGACCCTCCTATGAGGCTGGGGCCTTTTAAGAGACTAAAAAAGTTCAAATCCTAGTGATAATTAAGTGTATCAACTTTAAGTCTTATTTTCTAAAATATGCAAATTTTCATGATTTTGAACACTGGGAACACTGTTTCGTAAAAAGTATTTAAGGTAATGCTGTGAAATTTTCAGAGAACTAATAAGACAGTCAAATCTGTGAAATGACCCACTCTTGTGTTGATCTGACCATTTTTGCAGGAGTTATTAGCAATGAAATTTGGGTAGACCTTGGCAAATTTTCCATGTTTCAGTAGCTGGTCGTAACTATAAACATATTTAAGGTTTTTACATGAAAGTGGCTCATTTCACAGTCAACAATATTATATACAAGCTTGCAAAACTTGGACTTTATGCTGTGTTTCTCAGTTGAGATATTTGGTTCCTAAAATACCTTATTTTCAAAGGTTCGGAAATGGGTGTGGCCACATTTGTGGCTGTGGCTCCTTAGGAATTTAACGAATTTGTCTAAAACTTTGGAACTGCACATTTCAAAGAATACTGTAACTAGATGTGTTACTTAAATGTGGATATTGAGAATATAATTGACCATGGAAATGTTGCAAAAATGACAATTTTCAGCCTATCGAGCCACCTTAACCATGTTTAATTAAACATGGTTTCATTAAACTTTGTTTAAATAAACTTGTTTTGTTGGTGTGAACGGGGTATAAGAAAATGCGCAGGTTGTGACAGTTACGATGAGCTCAATAAAAGTTATTTTTCCGTCTTCTCGACTCATCAATAACACATTGCTTAAATTTGACTGGTTATTAAAAAACACGGAGTTGATGACGAACTCGCTATTTTATAACATTTAGTCATATATCTAAAGCATTATCCTTTCTTTGCGAACTTAAAAACATATGTCATGATTTTAAGGTAAAGTTGCGACTTTTAACAGTTCAACGTCGAAGAACTGAAACGACAATGTAAAATAATTATGCGTCGTTTAATCCAGGTGGCTGATTAAGTGTCATCAAGAATGAAAATAAATAAAGTTGGCATCAATTTGGCCATTCTGAATAAGCCTACAAACAAACTGTGGTCAAAACAAGAGTCTTTAAGACTACATGACAACAACCAGCGTTGAAAGTAACCAGCTACAACTGACGAAGAAGAATATTATGGCAATAGCCAAGAATTATAATGACAATGGTTATCCTACCTGGGCCAGTTTGTATTTCCATGCCAAAATATTATTTCCGTTCTGTAGTTACCCCAGTGTCTGAATTCAAATAGGCTATAATTTTAGATATGAAGGGAAAAATTCTTGAAAGCATCTTGCAAGGCGAATGATAAACTACAGCTCTGTTAAAAAAGTTAGGTTTTAATTGACCAGGCTTAACATAGCGAATTTGTTTCCTGCGTGTGAACGTATAAACTAGAAAGTTAGGGAACAAATTGCTTTGTCTATTTAGTTCACCCATTAATGATAATTACGAGCAAATTATGATTTCTCGCAAATTTGGAAATGTAGCTCTACTTTTCGTCAGAACAAATCTAAAAAAAAAAAGGAAAAGCAATTAGTCGCGACTGGGTTAGAGGATGGTCGCATCTTCTCACGAGTATCCTAAGTCACTTACTCTTTTTGACTGGTAAAGAGAGAGTATATAGGCATCTCGAAACTGGAACGTGTATCCAAAGGTTCCACTTTCATAACAGCTACCTGTGGTCGTCTCTCTTTACATGTAGACTCCTAAAGGTAATAATAATAGTCTAATTCACGGGGATTTTTACGAGTAGAGAACATCCCTGGCATACCAATAGTGTCACCATTGATGAAAGTAACTTTTTTATTCATCCATTTAATTTCTTATGTTTTAGGGAACCTTGCAGAATAAAGAGGGAGTAGCACGATCGTGAAGTGAAGCCTGAATATATAGTAATGACAAGTTGTTACGATGCAATTAACTCAGTGAGACATTTTAGCATTTTAAATGTGCTTGTTGACGAATGGAGCGAAACACATGCTGACTGACACGTTCTCATTCCCTGCAAGTAGACCGGTGTGTTCCAGCTAGCTAGCGGAGTGAGGCTACGATTGAAATAAGGTAAGAGCATTCATTTTGGAAAAACGGACTTAAATTGTTATATATGTTCAACCCGATGCTTGTGCAAAGGTAGAAAAATAAAATCGAATTGACTGTGCGTTCAAAAGATACTACCTCGTTGTCACCCTGGCTATGCAGCCCTCCAAAATGTTTTCACTATCTATACGCTACCTTTTTCGATTTTTCTTTTAAGTCAGTTTTTACTGTAGTACATTAAACTGAGCTGAACTTATATTCCAGAGCAAAATTCTAATACAACAGAGCACACTACGACAGACATGTATGATTAGACTTGATTTCGTTTTCTTTCATTTATTTAAGTTTTTTCGTCTTTTCAACGGTTTTAAATACTTGATAACTAAACGGTGCAGTAGATGACTGAGTAAACTAACCTGACATACCAACTACTTGATTAAAAATTTATGCATTTTGTGCAAGTTATGCACGTACGCTACTCTGCCCCTTTTTCACCCTCGAAAAAATAATTCGCATTTCAGTGATAACGGAATAAAATTTTCGTGGACTTTCCACACATCAAGTTTGCAAAAGGAGAGTGAATTAAATGAAAAGTGTAAAGGTTTGAGTTTGAAGACCGGAAGAGTTTACTCGCTTTTCCCAGCCAGCTATTCTCGACTCGTTCTCATGATATTGAAACTTCCTATGGTGGTGGTATTTCGTGGTAATGAGGCAGTCAAAATTGGCTAATTTGCATGTGCAGCCATTTTTTAGCTAAACCTTGTTTGATAAAAAACGTTTGTTGAAGCATGCGATCGCTTAACTCTTGAGAAATTGAAATAGCTGAAGCATGCATAAAGCCTAAATTTCCTACCTATTTCATAGCCAACTAGGACATTTATTCGACTATCAATTTCGAACTTGATGTTTGATATCCTCTCTGCTGGGAGCTCGGGAAGACAGAAGTGATAATTTCCAAAACGAATCAACTTTTAGCGACTTAAACTGAGATCCATTTTCTAACAGGATGATGCAAATATATAGAGGATATTACACAGTGGCGAGAAGAGATTAATTTTATGTCAGAGTGAGTTATTGTTTTTGCCACTGAAGAACATAAAATTCATATCTTCTCGTCACCGTGTAATTTTTTTTATTATTATATAGACAAAAACACATTAAGACGTTCGTTTGGCAGCTGTGTACACAAACTGAATCGTGCAAGGCGGGAAATGAGGTCATCGATATTACCTGCGTTCCAACGATGGTTTACGCCTTAATTATAGCTCATGTAAATCGCTCGCTACGCTTGGTGATCGCTCTTTTCATGTGGCCGCCCCTAAATTATGGAACGATCTTCCAAGTGAAATAAGAAGCAAGACATCAGTGCAAAGCTTCA
Organism: Ricordea florida; assembly: GCA_949710005.1. NCBI lineage: Eukaryota > Metazoa > Cnidaria > Anthozoa > Corallimorpharia > Ricordeidae > Ricordea > Ricordea florida. The sequence continues at coordinate 29,583,860 of OX453275.1, read as the reverse complement.
AGAAAGCCATCAAGACCTTTTTATTTTCAAAAGCTTTCTAATTGTACATTGTTTTTATAGTTATATATATTTTATGCCTAACTTTTTAGCTTGTGAATTTTTTAAATTATATTGTAATGCGCAATTGAAAATTTTTAAATTGATAATTGCGCAATATAAGTTAAATATTTATTATTATTATTATTATTATTATTATTATTATTATTATTATTATTATTATTATTATGAGGATATGTAAAATACTCCACTACGGTACTGGATGTAGTTTCATATGAATTTTACGAGTGTCACCCAATGGGAGTTCGGGATTTCATAGAACGAATGAACATTAAATATTAATGTTGTTTGAATCAGTTAACCTAGAGACTTCATAATTACACACACGTTTGCATCTTGTAGCTAAAAGAGCAATCTTAAAACATCTAAGTAGTAAATTTATCTAGTTTTTAGCTCTTCTAGAAAAAAAATAAACAGGAAGTTTTTACTATCATTTATTTCAAAAGCAAAGAACCTTCTTTAACTTTGGGATTTTTTCAGAAGGGGTAACGAATGGTCCCTTCAATTTTTCAAGTCCTCGCACTTTTCGCTGGAAAACGTCTTTCAGATGTACAATAAGCGACAGGAGTTGTTGTTATCGTCTTTCTCAAGTACGTTTTTCGGTCAGGCGCGGTTTTTTCTCCCTTCCTCGCTCCCTCCGACAATATAGTTATTGGACGCAAGCGTTCAACATGGATAGACGGTTTAAGGTAAACATTACTGTTTACAAGCTGCCAAGGTCGCCTGTTTGACAACTTATCACTATATACGAGAAAACACATTATTGGAACCAGGGGTCGAAGAGGGGATAGAGGCGCGTTTTGTTATCAGTAGATAAACACATTAGACAGTCTTCGGTAGTCGACAAAAAAGCTATTACATGAATGAGTTGGGCTATTTCTCAGCCAGTTGGCCACGAGAACGATTCCAACAATGGCTTCCTATTGACAATTAGTCACAGGATTTAGCAATGATCCGAAGTACGAGGATCTGTCACTACAGCCGCTTTGAATATTAATTTAACAATTATTTCATGAGCACGCGTTGGAGATGGTAAATAGCTATCATCCCTCTCACACTGACAACAAGTGCGAAGGTAAAAATTGTTTTATTCAAATTTATTGAATCCTAGACGTTTTGGTCAATAAGGATTGAGCTAAATTTCATTGAATTTTGTTTTAATTTTATAAAACAACCAGAGGTAGATGTTGCAAAGACATCAACGAGGCTGCAAGAAATAACATGACATGCGCGCCTTTTGCAAAATTCGCTGAATGAAAAGATTTCAAGCAAGACACATTGTAGCACAGTTATTACAGTCATTTAGAATTAACCCTTTGAGCCCCGAGGGGTCTCCCTGTGACGAGTAAAATCGTCTGGCGTTGGCCAGAGTAAAATCTATAAAGACACTATTGGGGCTTAAAGGGTTAATAGAACGCCGGCCAACTTAACTGGAAGGAGCTAAGTGCGCGGTGAGGTATTTTAAAAATATGTTTGAAGTTTAAGACGTGGAGGAGTTTAATAATTGTGCACATGTGCTTTGTCGTTGTAAAACTACTGCGGAGAGCTTTGATCACCACGTGACATAGACGGCGTTTCTACAAGAACGTTTTCAATGTTTTGGTGAAACTGCTATTGTGGCCTTTTTGACCTGGATATGTGGACCTAATTGCGTCCTGTTACGGACTTGATACAGTTCCTATCGATGTTTTATCGAAGTACCCTTGGTGAAACGTCCGTCGCTTTTATTTCGCGATGTGTTCTTGCATGAGACAATTGTTAGTTCTTCTTTGCTCAGATTCTCCGAAAAACTAACTCCTACACGAACTTCGGGTCAAGGTCGGTCCGTATGGGAAAAAACTGTGCCCTTGGTCTTGAGTACGGCCCTCGGCCTTCGGCCGAGGGCCGTACTCAAGACCTCGGGCACAGTTTTTTCCCATACGGACCTCCCGCCCGGTAAATAACATATATGTATTTGTATTCAAACACTGCGTTCACAAGCGAAACGTTCTGAGGTTTCTACAGCATGGAACATACCATGTAGTAGTGAAGGGAGGGTCGCATTTTTGTCAGTCACCTAAAGGTGGAGGGGTCAGGAGTTTTTTTGTTAAAACGCGAGGGAGGGCCAACACTTTTTTGGAAAAAAAAAATACCAACATTTCCCAGCCCTCCCTCCCCAAGTAAAAAACGTACCTTCCCTAAGCTTAATAATGCTGAAACTGAGACAAAAAAGCCATTTCATGAAATCAGGTTTAAGCATTCTTCGAATGCTTTGTTGTGCCTTGCATAGTTTTCTACAGGAGAGGATGACTAGGTAGAAATAGCATCGTCTTTCTTTTTACAACATTTATCAACTTTGACTGTGAGAAATGAATTTACAGAGCTTCTTTTTAACACATACTCAAGATATATCGAGTCATCAGAAAACAGTAAATCATTGGAAGATATCAAGGAACCTCTTTGGGCTTATTGAAGACAACAATGATCGTCTTTTTTGGCAAGAGATTGCATGATGATAATTCGGCCATATGGCAATTTCAATTCAAATATGTGTGAAATATTTTTATAGCTTTTACAAATCATAATAACTAGAGGGACAAAAAACAAATTTGACAAAAAGTGGCTGCTGTTGGCGAGAGGAACCACAGCCCAAGTTGGCTACGGAAGCCTCTGTGAGATCGAGGAGACAACAGTTTTGTGATGTTACCTCCTTTTCTTAAAAATGCATTTTAAGAAACACTAGGAGTCGGATTGAATTAAATGAAAGGAGTTTTAAATACGTGACGCCGTTTAAACAAAGCAATGTTAATGATAAGAACACGGAAAATTGGGCACCTGTTAAAATAAAGTATACAATGGATGTTTGTTATTGTGTAAAATTAATAAATTGTACCTATCTTTTTTATGGCGAAAGTGGTATTTGTTGAGTTAATACGTCGTCCCCTCTTTGATCGGCAATTTTTTTCCATGCTTTCGACTTCGAGAACACAAATTCAAACACATGATAAAAGGTAAGATTTGCTGATAGTGTGGTCTTTTCTTCTTGTTTGAAGATTCTATCAAATTTTATTCAGCTGCGAGCGTAAGGGTTTTGTTGAAACGTCAACATACCTTTGAATTAAATGGATCCTCGATTAAGGCACTCATCTTAAATCCCTAATCTTTTTTTCTTAACTTGATGAACGATTGACTCAAAAAAAAAGACAACCCAAGTTTCGAGATAGACAATTTGTCTTTGTTTATTTATCTTGCATTGAGTGTGTGTCAAAAGATACTTGAGCTAGCGGGCGGGGTTGTGAATGTTCTTTCCAATTGCAAAAACGGTCGGTCCGAGCTTCATTCCCTTGAGATGACACACTTATCATGTTACAGAAATGCGAGTTACCTAACCCTAAACTCAGTCAAGCAGCCACTTCCTCTGTTGTCCCAGAGGTTTCAGCACCTTCCATTTAAACAAAAGAAATACATCTCACCTACATCAAAGGGTTTGCGCTCTTCGGAAACGAGCCGCATCTTCGGCAATTAATAGTTATGAATGATTAATGAGTATTAGAACAATAGCTTGAATATATGAATACTTAACGCCTCGATTTTCGAGGTTCACACTTAAATCGACGTGAAGTTGTAATGCAAAAATTAAAGCAGCAGTTCTTAAATTGCTGAAAGGTATGTTGCCCATGGACTCAAAATGAAGGTACTACAACGCCATTATTAGTGACAAAACTATTCTACCTACTTTTGCATTAGTGGGTTAGTTGGGTGGCATGAGAAATCATTGAAACATCTTAAGTCATGGTTATGCCAATAATGCACGGTTCAACATTTGCTGGGCACCAAATTTCGCTGCCCATATTCAACGAAAGTTGAACATTGGATCATTTGAGGTTGAATGCAAAAATCAAGGTATTTCAACATCTTAAACGTTTATGAATGTTTCAAAACACAGCAAAGCCAGCATCTATCTCGTTCAGCAAGTTACCGACATCAAAAATTCGCAAAATCGTTCAACCAATTATTTTGCTCGACATTGAATCGTGTATCATTTCCCTTATATTCCCTAACTTGAGTCCATTTTTCATGTGTCATTTTCTTGCTTTGCATCTTCAGCCCCCCATCCCCCCCGGGTACTCTCTTATATATGCTACAGAGGTATGTACCGTCCGATATATAGAGTGGGGATAGTCCTCTTGAAGACCAGATGTTAATGAGTTTCTTGATACTATCTACTTTATCAGGAAAATTCTTTCGGTTAAATATTTTTTTAGCATAGGTGAAAAATACTCCAAGCGCTTTGACTGGATCAGAAGGCCACTTAATACGCAGGGGTTTTGATCCATCATCTTTCAGAGATCCAATCCATAAACCTTCAGCCTTAGAACTATTTAATTTTATACCAGATACTTTTCGAAAGATCTCTAACAAAGTAAAGAGTTCATAGGCTGACATTTCTACATCTGAAAGAACCGCAGTAGTGTCATCAGCATACTGGAGACGTCTTGTTTCTTCTTGCTCTATTACAATTTCTTATATATTCACGTCTTTCCTCACCGGCTGCAATTGCCAAAGTTTCTACGGCCAAAAAAAACAAATACAGAGAGAGGGGGTCGCCTTGTCTAACCACGTGTGAGATTAAAGTAACCTTAAGATAAACCGTTATTTATTACGCAGCTTTGAACATCTTAATCCATCGCTTGAAATCTGGGCCGAAATTAAAAGCGTTTAGTCAGCTAAAAAGGAAATCTAAACTGTCAAAAGTCTTAAAAAAATCAATAAATATTAATAGCCCGGGAATATCTCTCTTTGCCTGTAAAATCCATAACGTCCAAAATGATCTAACTGTTTCTCCAATGAAGCGATCTTTTACATACCCCGTCTGATTGTGGTGTATAATTTGAGGTAGCACATTTTTTATTCTAGTTGTTATTACTTTGACATAATTTTTGCATTCACATTAATAAGAGAGATAGGTCTCCAGTTTTCTTTAAGTGTTCGGTCTTTCCCTTTTTTTCTATCGGGTGATGCACGGCTTGCCTTTGGGAATTAGATATTTCTCCTTTTTCGAAGGATTCATTTACACAGTTCACAAATGATTCACAAATAAGATCCCAGTAACTTTTATAAAACTCAATCGGGATACCATCATTCCCTGGTGAGTTTGAAAGGTTTCAAAGATCTTTCTACATTCTTCAGATGTAATTTGGCCTTCGCGGGACAGCTTTTGTTCATCAGATAATTGAGGAATGTTCAGGCCCTTTAAGAACTCCTCAGAGACATTTGAGTTTATCTTTTCAGACTTAAACAAATTGGAGTAAAAATATTTTTGCTCCGAAAGTATACAATATGGGTCTGTGGTTATGGAACCACTAATTGAAAGCTTTCAATTCTTACCGCATGTCTTTTTTTATGTCATTGCTCCAGATTCACGAAGTATTTATAGCTTCTTTCTCCATGTTCGTACCAGCGAGTTCTCGCACGTACCATAATCTCATTTGTTTTCTCTTCATAAAACGGTTTCAATCTGAGTTTTCCTTAATCTCCTTAAGTCTGGCCGTATTTAAATCATTAGTGCCATTTACGGACAATCTCGTAGCTTTCACGTATTCTTGTTGGAGAAATGTTTCTTTTTCTTTTCTTTGTTTTCCTTTCTCTCTAGCGTAATCGATGGCGTGTTTCCTTATGTGATATTTAACCCAGACCCAAACAAGACGCTTATCTATCAAGTCCTTTTCCCCCTGTGATTTCCATTCAGAAACATTAGCCCTTAGAAATTACAAATATTGTTCATCATCTAAAATGGAAACGTTCATTTTCCACATGCCCGAACCCTTGACCTCTTCAATTTCACCACTAAAGTTAAACTGATTGCTGCATGGTCGGTTTTTATCGCTGAAATAATATTGGTCTCCGTAACAAAAGTAAAAAGATTATTAAAAATCAGCCAAAAATCTAACAGACGTAATATAGCAGGTGAATTTTGACTCCAAGTGTAACTTTTGGTTTCAGGATTTTTTAATTCTCCAGATTTCTACTAAGTCGAGTTCACTCTGCAAACATTCAATGCTATTTATCACCGACGGCCTTTCTCTGTATCATCAAACCACCTCGTTTGTCTAACGCAGGATTGAAAGGGCAGTTAAAGTCTCAAAAAGACAACAATACTCTCTTCAGAATCTAAATTTTCGGATTAAGGCATAGCATGCAATTTGGCCTGAAAAACTGGATGGAGTCTTTATCTTTGTTTGGAGCATAAATATTGGCAAGGATATATACTTTATCATCTGCTTGTACCTTGAAAATAATATAACGTCCCATGAGATCTAAAATTGTGGAAAGCAAGGTACAATTGAAACTGTTATTCATTAGAATTGCAGTCCCACAAGAATTGGGGCTGCCACGGGACAAAAGCACATTGCCACCCAATTCATTTTTCCATTGTGTTTCTGATTATTTTTTGGAGTATGTTTCTTGTAGAAAAATAACATCTGCGTTCTTCTTACGACACCAAGTCAAGATCATACGCCCTTTTTTTTTAAATTGCTAATGCCCTTTACGTTCAAAGAAAGTAATTTAAAATTAGCATACTAAAACAAAATCTACCCCAAAGAGAGAGCAATCGTTTCGTCGAACATGAACTGATGCAGAAGAAGTCAAGAACAATTGAAATTAAATTATTAAAAAAGCAATACATCTTTCCAAAAAGGACACGGGGAATTCTTAACATGAGGCTTGATCGAACAGTTAAGAGAACAGAAAAAACGTTTTCCAACATATACATGTACCAAATCAGCTAGACTATACAAAGACATAAACAAACTGAAGATATATAATTGTTGCACCTCCTTAAAGGAATTGGGAATGGATAAAATATAAACTCGATCCATCCGTTCCCTTCCTTTTGGAGCTCCGTCAATTAAGATCTTGTCGTGTGTATTGTATTGTATATACGATCAAAATAAGAACAGCACGGGGAGAACTTGGATTACTCCTCAATTCTGAGCAAGATTTCCGTCCGGAGTAAATCATGTTTGCTAGGGTGAAAGTAAGCCGTCTTACCTGCTTCCATTGCAGCTTTCAATCTTGGCATTTGTCGTCGTCTATCTTCCTGTATTGACTTTGGGAGGTCGGAATAACTTCGAATGTTATTATCTTTAAAAGCTCTGCTTTGTTTTACTATTTCCTGTTTATCTCTGTACCGAAGAAATCGCCCAATGATAGGTCTAGGGCCTTAGGGTTTCTTTCTTATAAGGCGACTCTCTGGAATTTGATAGATTCGGGATGTTCTGTTTTCAAAGCCCATGCCATGAATGTTCGCAACACTGAAGCTGTATCTTTGTGTTTATCTTCCTCAGTAAAGACTTCCCTTATACCTTCAAATATTAAATTTTCTCTTCTGGAAAAGAAATAAAACGACTTATCAATTCAGAGTTTAAGAACCTTGGCGGCACACACCTATTCTAAATTGTCGGGTGTTCCCCACTCCTCCCCCTCTCCGGGCCCTTGCTGGGTTCAGCCCTTAAAAGAGGGTCTCAATAAGTGGTTACTTTTACGGCTAACGGTTGATAATTTTTGGCTGTTTTACGGCTAACGGTTAACATTTTTTACGGCCAACGGCTAAAATTTTTCCAATGTTTACGCTTAACGGCTAATTTTTTTGCCCGTTTTACGGCTAACGGTTAACCCCATTGAGACCTTCTTAAAATATTGCCCAGTTCAAGCTAGCTGAATTGTAACAGAAGGGAATTAAGGGTTGAACTAATTGCTCTAAGTGGCGGTACAGAGCACACCGGAAAAACCGCAATAGTATGTTTAATTTAACTGCGTAAAAAATGTAAGTAAAAGTAAAAATGCGCATCGAATCCATAGCAGTTGATTATACTCAAGCAAAAATTTAGCTCAAAGACATACAGGTTTAGCTGTCATGATGGCATTACCACAGGAAAAAAAGATTAATTAGACCAGATAACTCAGACATTATATGACGCTCTTGGCTCAGATCAGAGAAAATGATTTGCATTTAAATTATCCTTGAAATACAGCTGAATAAACGAGAAAAGTTAATTTCAGTTGTTGTTACGAGTTCTCCATGAATTAAGGTGCCGGTGCGGTAGTAAACAAATCATCGTGAGATCTGTAAGTGATTTAACATATTGCAAGGTAAGTCAACTGAGTGTCTAGTGTAATCTGCAGGTTTATCTGGTTAATTAAACACTCGGCCCTTAATGATTTAAGAATCCTTAAAGACGTAGTGCCTGGATCAAATATTGAAGACAACAATTTATTCGATGCAAACTCGAGTTTTGTAAGAATCGAACTTTGTATTAAAGAAGGACGAGAGGAACACGTAAGTGTTTTAAAGCTTGTTACATGCAATATCTTCACGCAATTTTTTTGAAGTGTTTGTTTTCGATTTTTGGACCGGAGGGTGTTTATAACAGATATAGTAGTATGAGGCAACAAGCATATCTAACATTCTACTCATGAATAAATTACAATTCGTGGTTGGAATTGTATGATTCAACGATTTATAGTTTGCAATAAAACTAGCTCATCACTTCAAAACGCGACTTAAAGAGAGTAAGGTACGTGGTTTAAGGGTTGTATCGGAGTAACTGAAAATGTTTAGCGAAGGGAGATGTCGATTATTAATAACAATTGGAAAGATCTTGGGGAAATGCGAAACATATAGATCTTCTTGAAGTACGCTTACTTGGCATTGCGATAACATTCATACCTGTTTGTGAGCGCTTTCATGTGTTTGTCGCAAATGTTTAAAAAGTTGAATATTCGCCTTTGAAAAACTTGTTTAGAAAATGCAATTAGTTCTTATTTGTGTTACCAGTGCCTTCGAGTTTTGACAAGCAAATTATTCATACTCAAGCAAATTATTCATATTAAGAAAACGAAAAAATAAGACGCCTGATTCTTGAAGCAAAAAATCATAATGTATAGTGTAGCGAAATGGTAATTTGCTCGCTTTAAACGGGTTCAAAGCGATTATATAAAGACTGCTATGTGAAGAAAGCAACAAAACGTAAGAGACAACTTAATTCTTCACGGTATTTAAGAAGTTTACCATTTTAATTTTACAAATTTTATTGACTAAAAAGGAACTATTATATGATAACGTCAATGACATCCTTCGGTTTTTACCATATTTGCCTTCGTTTATAAAATTTTCTAAGCACAGCCTTAGTTCAGCCTCTTGACATTTTAGTAAAACGTATACGACTACAATGAGTTACTTTATTATATGACTAGCTCCGTGAGCGGGCAAGATGAACCGAATCTCGCGCTGTGATTGGCTACCCGAGCGGGCAATATGGAGCTATCTTGCTCGCTCGGGATAAGGGCTTTGTCCCGCAAGGAAAATTCATCCGAGGCGAAAGCCGGTTTACCAAAATTTTCTTTCTTAGTTTTTCCCTGAAAAATCTTTTCCGTGACAGTTAAAGATTTCCTGTGGTTTGTGTATCGATGGAGCTGGAAAACGAGAAAACTTGATTTTTGCATGTAACAGGCTTCCTTTTCAGTCCATGAAAATAAACACGTACACGGATCATTTTTCGTGTTTTATCCCATATAATAAATCCTTTATTGACCAAGCTTGTTCGGTCAAGATGGCTGGATATTGGCCTCGTTCTTTTTTTGCGTGTTTATGGACCTCGACTTCGTCTCGGTCCATAAAAACGCAAAAAAAAGAACTTAGCCAATATCCAGCCATCTTGACCTCACGCTTGGTCAATAACCCATATATCGATTCACAGAATGTGATTTTGGTGGGTTTTTGTATTCTGCCCTTTGTACTTGTGTAATTTTGTACCAGCGTTTTTGAAAATGCTTAGGAATAGCTCCAAGGTTTCCAAGCTGAATGTATCAGAATAGTTTTCTGTTTTTCCAGTAAAAAGATATATGTGTCACTGGACTTCAGTTATAAACACAAATCACCCATCATGAGTACAGTGAGAACGAGTTTGGTTTCAGAATAACACAATTAAGACGTTCCCCATATCTAACGGATATTATGTATTATTATTAGGCAGATAACAGATATTTGACTGAAGTTAAGCCCACAACTCTAACTTGACTAAACAGAACATGATCTAAAAAGTTAATAACAACCAAAACCAGAAATAAACAATCCGGCCATATAACTTGAGTATGGGTAGCGGAGCAAAGATGTAAAATTGAATGTTATACTTTTAAAACAATTACCCGGCAAAATCGCGCGAAACAACTCCTACTATAAGCTGACTGCATCAAAACAAACCAGGCGAAGTAAGTGCTTTTTGAAATGTTCCTCCATGTTCGTACAGTTTGTTTTTGGGGAAAATTAAAATGAAGATGCTATATTTTGAGCTTGAAAATTTTGTGAAAGTTCGGCACCGTTTCAGGTAAACTCTGAAAATGGAAATCTGGTGTCTCAGAATCGGAGTCGAACGCATGACAACAAACCTGTTTGAAAGGTTTTTAAATAGCTACGACGACGTTCACAGAGTTTATTGGCAAAAAAAAATAATAACATGAAAGAAATGTTTGCAACATTTTAAGAAAGAAATGATTTGAATTGGTAAAAATAGGCCCACGTATTGTAGTGGTGGCAAGCACTCAGGATTTTCAATCGCAATCGACTAGCAAAAGTGAAATGTCACTGACACTTAATCAACCTTAATTTTCTTGCCGTTATCAAATGATTGGATAGTAAATCCCTTATTCAATATATTTTATCGTGTATTACTGCTAGTACTGGTTGTTTGTATTTCAACATAGTGCTCTCTGTAAACTCTGTACTATGGCTCTAACTTTTTCAGCTAAGGATAAAACAATACAGTGTGGTCATTTTGGAGAATGTACTTAACAATACCTTTTTAATTTGCTGTACATATGGGTCTCAAAATTTTTCATATGTGGCAAAAAAAATTGTAATAAATTATCCTCGAAAAAAACAAACTATATCAGTATTGGCAATGATCACTGTGTTGCATGCTGTATGCCACAATCCCCGTCAAAAACCTTGACACCCATACCGCACTTTTGCAGTGTTTACTAGAAGAAGTCAATTATCTTTCGAAGTATGTAGTTTTATTCCGCTCAAACCCCTTTCCCCGGAGCAATGTTGGAGTGTCTTTCGATTGACATCCCACTGGCGTTCTATCAAACAACATTGCACCGGGGAAGGGGGTTTGAATATAAGGGAATCGGGAGGGGACATTGTGGTCATTGTCTTAGTAGGGTGTCAAGGTATATTGACGGCGATTGCAGCTATGTTTAAAAAACTGGATTTGTGGTATTGCGGTACTCAATAATGAAAGGATGGAAAATAATGCCTGCATCACACATGATCAAGTCCGGTAAATTTAAGATTTATTCAGCATGTTTTTCCCTGAGCAATGCAATCTTCTCGTCACTGATTTTATCGTTAGAGCTTCCGAGTCTTACGTAGATTGCTTAAACCGAACGATATTCATTGCACGAGGCACGAAACTGCCACATTTTACAATTTTTGAGAAGTAAATGATTTTTTTTAAGCAGTCAGTATTGAGGGATTCAGTGGTAGATAAGATTGTTTTTTATTACTTTTATTTTTATTATTGTTAATTTCGTATTTTTTTTTTATTTAGTTTTTTCAACGCTACACAGTTGTGGGTAAATATTTTTAGCCGTGCGCGGGGCTCTTTAATTGACACGTACTGTTAATTACCCTTGCATAAATTTTCCATTTCTATTGACCTGTCTGATTACTTCTAAACGTCGTCAGCAGAGGTCGACATCGAATAATTCTTTTTAATACAAATTGGGCAAACATGGAACTTTTAATTAATGGTCCATTAATGCACTTTCAGATTACAGAGTTTACTGACTTGACATTTAGAACCCTATTTACCTCTTCTGAATAATTTAAATCACTTGGGAAATAATCGCAGAGCGTGATATCCTATGCTTGGGCATGGCACGTTTTAATTTTCAACTGCCGGTATTGAAAACTGCTCTGTTGAAGAGCATTGCAAAGAAAGAAAAAGCGTTACAGAACATGTAAATTCTTCTTGCATTTAAAATGCAGATAGTAATTAATAACATATATCTTACAAACTGAAAATTACAAATTATACAAATTATAATCGAAAAAACGGGGTTTTTTTTTGAAAATCTGAATAAGATTTTAAAAAAAATTCACAAGGTCCAACTGAATATATAATACTCGAAAGCCATTTAAGTGATCTAAATTTTGAATTTCACCCCAAGACGACTGAGATACGAAGGGCTATATTAAGTAAAAATCTTGTAATGCACTAATTTGTTATTTATCAATTCAAATGGCAGTGACGGTTCTATTAATATAGGTTGACAGAGGAACCGAAATAAAGTAAACACAGTTCCGTTTTGTTTGTGTCCTTTCGCTTTTAATCATCAATTTTGCGAAAATACTACAACCAGCTTTTTTCTTACCAAACAATTTTAAAGCTCATTTTTACACCTGGTAGTCTGCTTGAAAGGGGGAACATTTATTGTGCAAGGGAATCTTCTCGCGTGTCATTCTGTTTTGCAGATCTCTGGGGTAAGCCTGAACTAAAGTCAACAGTCAGCATGATTTCACAAAAAGCATGATTCAATTAATAGTTTTCATACAGCTAGATGTATTTTAATTTTTCTTTCAAAGATTCAAGGAAGTGAAACCTCAGAGAGACTACTTCAATTGTTCTATTCTCGTTTCTCGTGGGCAGGTTTCACTGACAATTTTCTTCGCAAGAGCAACAGTTCAGTTTTTAAGGTGGGTGCTATTCTCTTTCTTAGGCTTTACATTTTATTAAACATCTATAAATTTCCCATTTACTGTTGAATTCAAGCCATAACAACAGAAGACTAATCTATTCGACAGTACCAACGTGAAACACCAATAACTTGAGAAGTCATGAGATATGTAGGTTTTAAATGCCGTCCATACGAATATTTACTCCATAAGGAATATTTGCAGTCTGTAGCCTACAGTTATTCCACTGTTTTGCTAGATTATCTGAAATATTTTTTGCTTCGACTAAAGCTGAGTTCCTGAAGCGGGAAGCAAAACGTAACAAAACATTGGAATACCGACTTAGCTAAAGTTGCTTTGCTAAATTCCGAGGGAACGACTCACATTACAAAAACACTATCTGCGTATTCTGCATGGCAGATATAATTTCACAAAACTTAAGACTTGTATGGACATTCAAAGCAAGAATGGAAACTATGACAATGATCGAAGTGACGTGTTTCCATTATTGCAACACAGGAAGGTAAGTATTCTCTCTCATGTTGGGAACGTGTTGCTTTCACATTAAAGTTTGAAGCATTTTAATGCGTTTGTTCCATGAGTATTTTATCAGACATACCTTTACTATGGAATACCTAATTCATGTCAAATTTCCAAATCAAGGACCGTTTTTTACTGAGACTTCTTGGCGCGATTTCATCGGTCAAACACCGGGCACAGAAATCGATTAGGAGCACTTGACTATCTATACAAAAGCACACTGTGCACAATGAAACCATTTATCTATTATTTAAGTCATCTACTTTTACCTGTGTACATGCTGAAACTAAATGTGTTTTAACACTTAGATGTAATAATGGAAAAAGTCAATTGCATCTCTCAGGTAGCTGAATATCATGGAGGACGACTTCACGGGTTAATGCTGCTAAATTATATATTATTAGAATGTTTTGATTTTGAAAATGAAATGGATTGAGTTTGTTGTTTTTCTAAGGATAGGAGACGATAAGATAAAGGAAGTCGTGACTTAATTCTTTCTAGTCATTTACATTTTTGAAATAAGCCCCCTTGTTGTTTATTCCACTAAAAGATTCGTCGTTACCGAAATAATTTATAAATTAAACGTAGCGTACTTTATTTGTTTACAACACAGTGTTGCCTACGCCTTTCTTTCCTAAAACAAGGATGAATACGATCAACGGGGTGCTAAACTGAGTACCAGTTAACAATGTTATGACAGGGGACTCGGATATCCTTTGGCATTCCTATAATGTTATGTTGAGTTTTGTAATGACATTCTCATCAAATGTTTCGTTTCCCATTGCCCAACCTGTTTACTTTTAAGGCTAAAGAAAAAAATTAATGATAATAATAATAATAATAATAATAATAATAATAAGAGTAATAATAATAATAATAAATAATAACAGCCCACGAGAAACACTTGGAGAAAAATACTCCTTTCCAAAAGTGGACATCGATTAGGGAAGCATAATTCGCAAACGAGAGCTCAAATGAACCCCAACCTCCAGTGGCCGGTTGTTCGAACGCCGATTGCCGCTAACCCAGGGTTAAATTTTAACATGGGTTTCTTTTCCTCTTTATAAAAAGCGTTTTCTCCGATAACTTTCTCTATTTTATTCTGAGCATACAATCATCAAGTGGTATTCAAAGAGAATTATACTGAATGTGCTTTTTAAGCTCTCATATCTGCATTTAAGAGCGTGTCTCCGTAAAAACCGACCAGTGATTTTGGATCAAAAAATTAATTTTCCTTATATTCTGGGATATTAAAGCCTCCACCTTAGTAGTTGCAAAAATGCATTTCGTTTGACCGAAAGTGATAAATATATTTTTTTACGAATTTTTGAATTTCCGGGCGGTCAGCGCCGGCGTCATAGCCGTTCAAAGTGCAAAAATCGCTAATATTGACCGCAATCTAGAGAACAAACACCTTGCTCAAAAAGCCTGATTTTCTTTTCCGTATACAGATACACAACTGTAGATTTCCTAGCCATTTCACAGTTCCGAATTATTTATTTATTTCAACGGCGATGATTTTTTCCCCAGCACGTGTTTTCGGCTTTTCATCAAAACAAGAAAGTTGCTCAACTTTGAGGGTAATTTTAAAAAGTGTGGCACCTTTCTGAACTTCGCTATCTGTATGAATACAATCTAGAAATGATAGTAAAACTCAACAAGGAATAACATTTTTGTGCTCTCCACGTTTTCGGAATAGACCGCCGTTTGAATTTCCAGAAATTTCGTAAACCTGATAATTAACAAACACTCGCCTTGTCGATCTGCTTGTCAAAGTCAAACTTCATTTGATGGCGTGATGGGTCTTATCCAAGTTCTTTCACATTTTAAGGTTATTTCTGAATCATCTGAAACTATATTGGCCGTTAATTCCATGTCCTTGGTCCGTTTAAGAAGTTATCTTGTTTATAAAATGGCAGTATCCGAAAGCGTGACTGGTTCGTGACACCGTCCTGAAAGGTCTTTTGCTAAAATTAGTTGGATGCAATCTTGTCCATTGGGATTACTCTTCAAGACATGGCGGTGAAATTTCTAGGCCAAATAAAACACTTTTTTTTGCAAAGAAAACGCGATGAGTCGCTAACAAAGCGATTTAACCCAGTTCAGATTAAAGTTGAGATATGCGTGACTTTGTATTTCATCCCCAGGCCTCCTGGACTGGACACAAAACAAACAAGGGGTAACATGGCTACTGATGCAGTAAAGTGTTCTTTCTCGGGCTTCGGAAAATCTAATTGTGGAGGTTTCCGAGGTTCGGATACAGTATGTAGGTTGTGAGAATGCCAGGAAGATATAACGATCCACTTGAAAACGTGCCATCTTTCAAAACTATGAGGAATGATGGAGTACGAACTGATACTAGTCAGGGGGGGGGGGGGGGGGGGCTATTCGATGTGCCGCCACACCGGCAAGAAGAAATGTTCGTGTGTCCAAAACACAGACATAATTTGGGTCGCAACTGGCGTCCTTTGAGGACATGTCGATATCCTTTTCATTCAGGAGCAAGGAAAAAGCTAAAAAATGATCATGTTATCAACTTGGAGATTTCCAAGAATATTCACGCAATTTTTGGAATCACAATTCCCATTGGGTCAGGTAAGCATTCTACTACACAATATTTTACGTTTTCTCTTTTTTGAGGAGCAGCGATTAATAATAATAATAATAATGAACTTTATTTGAGTGTCAACTGTATCTAGCACTGACGTACTAATTGGGGACACTGTAAAGCACAAATCAAATCAAATCAAATCAAATGTTGGTTTTTGTGGAGAGGGGAAAACCGGAGTACCCGGAGAAAAACTTCTCGGAGCAGAGTAGAGAACCAACAAACTCAGTCCACATATGACGCCGGGGCCAGGAATCGAACCCGGGCCACATTGGTGGAAGGCGAGCGCTCTCACCACTGCGCCAACCCTGCTCCCTCAATGGCACAGTTGGTTATTGCGTAGCCCTTGGAGTCTTCTGTGTGAGAGGTCTCGAGATTGATGCCCATGGCCAGGTGTGACAAATTCTTTTCGTGTAGCTTCAAGTAGCTATAAATACCCGTAACACGGAGTACTGATGAAGAGGGGGGTTTAAAAAGGTTTTGTCTTTAAGATAATGATGATATGATCCTTTCGAAGTACCGACGTATGTGAGGCGCCTTTACTTTGTAACTTTCAATAGAATAAAAGAACTCATAAAACCTAGGTAAATGTCATGGTCAAGTATTCCGAATTGTGTAACAAACTGTAAATCTAATTATAAATAAAGACTGAAAGAGAAGGTCGAGGGAATAACCATTCAACGTTGTTGTAAAACCTTGAAAGGGAATCGTTCCATAAGGAATTTATTTTTCCGACTATTTTTATCATAAGCAGTTATATTTTTTGGCAACAGTGCCACGATGTAAGTGTAGAAATCTTGGTTTGAGTAAATAACAAGTATGAAATGAACATTCTTGTTTTACATTGTTTGGACCAGCGCGTTAGTATAATTAGGACAAGTATATTTGTTACAACACAGATGTTCAAAAATACACAAGCTAGTATTCCTGGATTTTTGCAAGATGTTAAAGGTGCTTAGAATCTCTTTACAGAACTGTCTATTTTTTACGTTGATTCATAGCGTTCTATTTTTCAAAGTGAGAGATAATTTCGATGGTTTTTGAGTTAAAGCAGTTACTTCAGGAGCAAAAATATCCTCTACAAAATCAAAGACGGACATTACAACCTAAAAAGTTAATAAAGCAAGTGAGCGAGCCAGTATTTGTTAATTATAATTACCGTATCAGGTCATCACCCAGTGCAGGAGAACTGGGGATGAAATACAAAGTCACGCATTTTTCAAGTTTGTCAGGAGACTGGGTTAAAACGCTTTGTCAGCGACGCATCGCGTCGTATTTGCAAAGAAAAGTGTTTTATTTGCCCTAGAAATTTCACCGCCATGTCTTGAAGAGTAATCTCGATGAACAAGATTGCATCCAACTAATTTTAACAAAAGACCTTTCAGGACGGTGTCACGAACCAGTCACGCTTGCGGATACTGCCATTTTATAAACAAAATAACTTCTTAAACGGACCAAGGACATGGAATCAACGGCCAATATAGTTTCAGATGATTCAGAAATAACCTTAAAATGTGAAAGAACTTGGATAAGACCCATCACGCCATCAAATGAAGTTTGACTTTGACAAGCAGATCGACAAGGCGAGTGTTTGTTAATTATCAGGTTTACGAAATTTCTGGAAATTCAAACGGCGGTCTATTCCGAAAACGTGGAGAGCACAAAAATGTTATTCCTTGTTGAGTTTTACTATCATTTCTAGATTGTATTCATACAGATAGCGAAGTTCAGAAAGGTGCCACACTTTTTAAAATTACCCTCAAAGTTGAGCAACTTTCTTGTTTTGATGAAAAGCCGAAAACACGTGCTGGGGAAAAAATCATTGCCGTTGAAATAAATAAATAATTCGGAACTGTGAAATGGCTAGGAAATCTACAGTTGTGTATCTGTATACGGAAAAGAAAATCAGGATTTTTGAGCCAGGTGTTCGTTTTCTAGAGTGCGGTCAATATTAGCGATTTTTGCACTTTGAACGGCTATGACGCCGGCGCTGACCGCCCGGAAATTCAAAAATTCGTAAAAAAATATATTTATCACTTTCGGTCAAACGAAGTGTATTTTTGTGACTACTAAGGTAAAGGCTTTAATATCCCAGAATATAAGGGAATTTAATTTTTTGATCCAAAATCACTGGTCGGTTTTTACGGAGACACGCTCTTAAATTTCGCACTAACCCTGGGTTACCTTAATCCTGCTTCGAAC
The DNA here is from genome assembly GCA_949710005.1 of Ricordea florida. NCBI lineage: Eukaryota > Metazoa > Cnidaria > Anthozoa > Corallimorpharia > Ricordeidae > Ricordea > Ricordea florida. The sequence goes on along the minus strand of OX453275.1, from coordinate 29,565,732 downwards.
AACCGGGCCTAGGGTTTTATTGGACTTCGCCTCTCTCTCTGTCAATTTTTTTTTTATTTTGACCAACCGACCAACTCACTTTCACGAAAGCATAAGGCGACCGGAACGAAAAATTTTACGAAGATGGACTTATTCTGCCAGATTCTGTGTGGAGTCAATTGTTTATCTTCATATTCTTCATTCAATATTCTTATTTTTTGACAGGCTAGTTAAACGGCACATCTTTTCACCGCCTGGTTACCATGTTGCGCCCATTTCTCTATATTACAATAATATTGTTACTGTCGAACAGAACACAGAACCAAATAACCCAAGGTTCGACAACCACAAATAATCCTTATACGACTGCTTATCCAACTTCATATTACCCCACACCTACCCCTCAAGTGAGTTCAACACAACCACCCACTTCAGGTTCTACACAACCACCAGCATCCGGTTCAACACTACCACCAACATCCGGTTCTACACAACCACCAACATCCAATTCAACACAACCGCCAGCATCCGGTTCAACACAACCACCAACATCCGGTTCTACACAACCACCAACATCCGGTTCAACACAACCACCAACATCCGGTTCTACACAACCACCAACATCCAATTCAACACAACCACATGCATCCGGTTCAACACAACCACCAACATCCCGTTCTACACAACCACCAACATCCAATTCAACACAACCACCAACATCCGGTTCAACACAACCACCAACATCCGGTTCAACACAACCACCAACATCCAATTCAACACAACCGCCAGCATCCGGTTTAACACAACCACCAACATCCGGTTCTACACAACCACCAACATCCGGTTCAACACAACCACCAACATCAAGTTCTACACAACCACCAACATCCAATTCAACACAACCACCAGCATCCGGTTCAACACAACCACCAACATCCGGTTCTACACAACCACCAACATCCGGTTCAACACAACCACCAACATCAAGTTCTACACAACCACCAACATCCAATTCAAGACAACCACCAACATCCGGTTCAACACAACCACCAACATCCGGTTCAACACAACCACCAGCATCCAATTCAACACAACCACCAGCATCCGGTTCAACACAACCACCAACTTCAGGTTCAACACAACCACCAACATCCGGTTCAATTCAACCACCAACTTTAGGTTCAACACAATCACCAACATCCAGTTCTACACAACCACCAACATCCAGTTCAACACAACCACCAACATCCAGTTCTACACAACCACCAACATCCGGTTCAACACAACCACGAACTTCAGGTTCAACACAATCACCAACATCCGGTTCAATTCAACCACCAACTTTAGGTTCTACACAATCACCAACATCCGGTTCATCAGCACCAACCTCGGATTCAACACAAGCAACAACAACACAAGACAGTTCAACACAATCACCGACCTCCGACCCACAAGTGAATTCTACACAATCACCGACTTCGACTTCACAAATGAACTCTACAAAAATACCAACTCGGGCTTCTACACATTCATCGACCTCCGTCCGACAAGTTAATTCCACGCAGCATCCTACACATTCACCAACCAGCCCTGAAATTTATCCGACGGCAAACTCTTCCCTCTCAGTTGCAATGAGATTAAAATTTCTGAGAAAGAATAACAACTTTGACATTCAATACCTCAACTCCTCTTCCAGCGCTTATCGAAGTTTAGAGGCAGAAGTCAACACTGAGGTACGTTAGAACAACTGATGATATAACTCATCTTTCCACCAACGGTTTAAGTGGGCATTCGCTAACAATTTTTAATATATTTGGCAGTGGTACCACTCGCGGCACTATTGATACCCAATAATTGCCTTTATAACATAGCTTTCGGAAAGCGCGCGCTATGATTGGCTAATACGTGCGATCCATTTGCCAATGGGCCATGCTGACGTAAGATTATGAAGTTGTGAGTTCTTGTGTTATAAAGGAAATGGTAAACACAGCAGCTGTGCGACCATCGAGTTATGGATGCTCTTGGAAGATTTGCTCAACACTCAAGAAGCTAGAGTTGCTCTCCGCTGCGCCTCGAGCATCTCTTGTGCTTCTTTTGCGCTCAACAACCTCCCGCATGCGTCCATAACTCGATGGTTGCACGCTGCATGTTTACCATTTCTTCATGTGTCACTTTCAAAAAAAAAAAATGAATGACTGTGGGGTATTTTTTGCGACTGAAATACTCCAACGACATTTTCACTTAGTCCTGAACACAATGCAGCTGCTGCGTTAAGAGTCAAATAAGAAGCTTGCGAGAGCTGTAAACCTGCACTGTAACGCACTGAGATTTACCCGTCGTGATTTTTTTTGTCTCTGTCTCTTATTAATACAGGGTTGAACTGCTGTCTACAAACTTTTTTAGTCAAGTGACACCTCGCTCACTTATTGGTCAAATTTCAGAAGTAAAAATAGAAAATTTGCGCGCATTTCTTTAAGAGGGCCGCCTTACTGCTTCCGTTATTCAAAGAAACCATCAAGTACACATTTCATGCCCTTAGGCTTCTATTAACAACTGATTTTATCATTATTTCATAAAAGTGTACGGGCTCTTCTTTTTTCTTGTAGCTCCTAAATAGTCTGAGGCCAAATGTTACCGATGTTACCCTATTATACGTGAGGTAAGCTGCCTGTTGGACAAAATCCGGATTTTTTTATATTTGAAAATTCCAAGTTATGCAAAGGACAAAGGCATTTCAATTTGAGCGCAGGTTTGTTTCTTTTTTGTGCTACTTCGACGCTCCTCAATGTTCTTGCGCTATTTTACCTTATGTTTCCCTTTATTCTTCTTCCTTGTTTGCTTATATGCTTTGTGCACAATGTTAATAAGCGAAGCCTCGTATCGCTAGGCGTGTAAAGGGGTTAGCTTGTATTGGTAATCAAATGGTTGCGAGAGCAATTAGGAATAAATGACCACAATGAAATTTACAAAAAAAAATTACACTAGCCTGTGTAGCGAGTGGAATTTGTTGTCTTGAAAAATTTACGAGCGATCACTTGTGAATAATGTACATGCAAAAATATAATTTCAAATCTCTGCACTCACTTTCAACTCGCTGCACTGCTTGGGATTAATTTACATTTTTTTTTTGAGCCAATCAGGTCGTTAATATTTTTGTAAATGTATTGTTGGCGTAAATAAATGGTGTGGTGGGAAATTGAAACAAACAAAAATGGGGTTTTAAGACGAATTTACGAGCTACGGTAAGTTTTACTACCATATAAACTTTAGATATCGGCCCGAGATGATGAGCCAATCAGATTAGTCAAAATACCAAGATTGTTGAGGTGGTGTATACATGTTTGAAGTCATGTATCCTTGCATTTATCATAGGCCAGGAAGCGTGGATGTGACCACCATATTGACAATACAAAGCAAGAGTGTCGTGCCTTTTGTAGAAGAAAAACTAAGCAGTCACAGCAAACTTGGATCAATTGGAAGCATGAGTTGGGACGATGTCTCATGGACGCTAGCAGGTGAGTTGATGATGATCATCGTCTTCGATATGAAATATGTATTTTTATCACTTCCTGGTCGGTCAAAAATCGTTATCATTTTATTTACTAACAATATTTCAAGCTTTAAATGGTGTGGTATTTATTGACCTTAAAAAGGCTTTCGATACCATTGATCACAAAATCTTATTACGGAAACTCGCAAATTACGGTCTTTACCAGGATTCTTTACAATCTTTTGCCTCCTACCTGGATAATAGGAGCCAAAAATGTTTTGTTAATGGAGTGTTGTCTAGAGCAAGCGAAGTAAGATGTGGTGTTCCACAAGGAAGTATTTTTGGTCCTCTATACTTCCTAATATATATTAACGATCTTCCAAACTGTCTTAACACAGCATGCGCAAAAATGTTCGCAGATGATACAAATATTACCATTTCTGGTTCCACTCTTGCTGACCTTGAACAAGAAACTAATTCAGAAGTACTTTTAAGTACTCTTCACTGCTGGCTAAAAGCCAACAAGTTAAGTCTTAACATAGCAAAAAATTGAGTTTATGGTTATTGGTTCTCGCCAGAAACGTCTTGCTGAAAGCTATAATGAAATAAATATCAAACTAGAAGACCAATTTAAAGGCAAAGTCGATCACGTAAAGTCATTAGGTATCATTATCGACAATCATCTTTCCTGGTCTAATCATGTTAACGAATTGTCCAAAAAGATATCTTCGGCAACAGGCGCTCTCAGACGTGTCAGGCCCCTCATTTCCCAATCTACCGCTGTACTAGTCTATAACACCTTAATTCAACCTCACTTTGATTACTGTGGCCACGTTTGGGATGGCTTAACTAATCAACCGAGTAATAAACTACAAAAACTGCAGAATCGTGCAGCTAGAGTGATTTTGAAGGCAAATTACGGGACTAGCTCAAGCCTACTTTTCGATATACTTAAATGGGACAGATTGGTGAAAGAAGAATAAGGCGATAATGATGTTTAAATCTCTTAATGATCAAGCTCCAGTGTACTTGCAGAACCTATTTGATGAACGAAATTCAGACTATGATTTGCGAAATTCCTTCCGCAAATTGGTGTTACCGAAGCCGCGAACTGACTATTTGAAACGAAGTTTTAGTTACAGCGGCGCCATGTTGTGGAACTCTCTACCCGAACATGTGAGAGAAATTAAATCAATCAGAAAATTTAAAGAGCAAATCAAACGTCTGTACCTACACCTATAAATGAATTATAAGCAATTCCTATCAAATTGAAAACAAAATTAAGTCACAAGCACCATTATAGTTTTCAAAGTGAAAGGAAAGATTTGAAACCAGTGAACTCTTTTAAAATGAGCATATACTGATAAGTCAAGGAGAAGTGGCTGAATAATATGTAAATAGCGCAGCTATAAATGAACACAATGATTGTGAAGAGTTTCTAAACTCCAGGACTAAACAAATAGATGCACCTTATTCCAAGGAATCTATCGAAGAACATGCCAACAAAACGGAGCAGTTGAAGCTATTACTGATTCTAAAAAAGATGATATTGATGATGGATAGCGCGAAGTTGAGGACTGCCATTCAGGCGCCTTAGATACTCAGATGTCACTGAAAATTTTAAAAAGATCATTAGTTTTGCTCCAGGTGAAAAAAAAGAGACCTTTTAATTAGTGGTATTTATGGAAAAGAATCTGAACGCATATCATTTCCTACAGTTTACTGTTCACAAACCGGAGCTGATAACCAAGAAAGAACAACATCTGTGTATTACAGTACAGTATGCAAATGGATTAGATGGAAGAGTTGCCCAGTCAGTACCTAACATCTTGTACATTAATTAAAAAAAATTGCAAATTCAGCAAATTCAGAAGACTGCAAGTATTTCTTTAAGAAAGTGTTACACCAAAGGAAAGAAATATACCACTGATGACCTAAAATGAGATGATAATGTAAATAAACTAATTCAGCTTGATGAAGGATTGAGAGTCTTGAGAATTTTAAGATCATCACTAATATGCTTTGCAAAAATGCAAGAAAGGCTTGTTTGGTATGATTCGTCAGCTGGGCAATCCTACATGGTTTTGTTCATTATCAGCTGCAGAAGCAAGGTGGATATTTCTGTTGAAAACATTGAATAGACTTGAAGACAACAAAAATTATAATGATAATAAAATTGACAATGTCATGGCAACAAAAGTCGGACCTTATTCAGAAGGACCCTGTTACATGTGTTAGAAACTTTGAAAACACAGACAGTGAGCAGCAGGATACCAAAACTACATTTGGTTTTGGCTCCATTTAATCCTGTACCCTTATGTTAAGTTGTCAAATTTTTTAACAACTGTATGCTTGCCACCTGCCTTATAACTGATACTTAATGTAGTCAAATGATTGGCGTCATGTACTCACTGTATGTTTATTTCGAAAAGCTACTCAGCTCCCTGTTCACTTTTATGTTGTGATTATAGATTATTAAAATTATCTTCAAAGTTCATTCAATCACAAGTATGTAAAAACACTTCGTTAATTTTAAAATTATTTCTTTTTTTCTCTCATCTAACTTGTCTATTTTGTAAACGTATCCACGAGTTCACCATAGTCCTACTTTGATTAATATTTCCTTTCCTAACTGATCTGGCGATGTCGTTCATTTATATTTCAAGTGCTAGTTACTCATCTGTATAATATTTTGATTTTCTTCTTTAGTTGGAGCGTGCCAACTGCCGGTAGTGGAAATTGTCAATCTTGCAGACCCGCAAGGCGCGCATTCTGAAATTTACCGCTCCAGAGACTTAATCATTCAAACCAGCGTGGGAAAGACTCGATGTAACTCATCCAATGCTTTACAGTTCCAATGGTACTTAAATCAATACACAGTGGACAACTCAGGACAAACGAATATGCAGAAGCGTACATTGGTAGATTCAAACCACGACGAATTGAACGTAGTCAAACGAACGCTTTTTTATGGACAGTATTTTGTTGAATTGAATGTCGCATATTCTGAACTCCCGGCTTTAGTGAGCAGTGCGGTTGGATTTTTCAGTATAGTGAAGTCTCCTTTGATAGCTCTCATACAAGGAGGCAGTTTGGTGACACGTGGTGTGGGCAGTCCTATTACCTTAAATGGATCGCTTTCCAGAGACCCTGACGTAGAGCCTGGTGACCACACTGAGATACAGTTTACGTGGTTATGTAAGAGCCAACGTGAGGACTTCCCTATGCAGCCCCTCGATCAAATTCCGGTTGTAACCGTTAGCTCGGGTCCGGGTAGTGGTGGTTGTTTTGGGACGGGTGTTGGGAAACTAGGCACTAATAGCATTGTCGCGGTAATTGACACTAGCAAGATGGATGTGGGTGAGTCATATGACATCAGGCTTTTGGTGACCAAAGACGACAGAATGAGCCACTTTGACCAGCATATAAAGATTGTCAACGGTGATCCACCGGAAGTAACTATACGGTAAGTAACAGGTCACATGCACGTTTTCTGGAAACCCTATAATCGATGCATTCATCACCTCTCCTTCAGTTCTCGTTTAGCGATCAGCATTTAACTTCTCCTATCAATATTGATACCTTATCAAGAAAACATGATGAAAATTGGGTACATTATCAGTACACAGAATCGTTTTAACTTCAAATTGTCTCATCCAATTAGAAATAAGTGTATGGCACTTAAAAATGGGTTTATTGATAAACATTGATGAGGCAAGTCGTACCACCGTTTGGTGAGAGAATCGATGTAGACGTTAATTAAGTAATGGTCCGCGTAAGAACTAGGCAGGTCAAACGCAAAATAGATTAAAAAGTGTGAACTCTTAATTGTTAATATCAATTAAATCGACGAATCTGATTGGTGGACGGCCAAAAATCGCCGAAAAAACAAAGAAAAACCCGACATAAACAACATTTTTCTCCTTAGTTTTTCCAGGTCCCTCCTGTCTACCTCACGGTCAAATATTAGCATTGTTCTATGCGCCAATCAAAAGTTAGAGCTATTGCACTAGCCTATTGTTCTTTTGCCTAGTTCTTACGCGGACCATTACTTAAATAAAAGTGCAAGTATACAAACCCTGGTTATTGACGATAATATCGAGAATGATTTAAAAAAATTCACGATCAGAGTGAGTTGATGATGGGTTCTGTAATGATGACGATATTTTAAGTAATCTAAACGGTGACTGGATTTTGATTTAGCCTCTTACATATGTCTCTCGTAGCTAATCAGGCGCCCATGATGGGCTCCTAGTTTTTCATATTAAAGAATTTATATAATAATAATAATAATAATAATAATAATAAAGATCGCACAACTTGTCAGACTGCCTTAAAATATTTGCTAATCTTTTGCAGATGTCTTATTAACTGCGAAGACATTGCAAGCCTGTCTCTACGAATAAGCTTGGAAACGTCATGTATTGGCCCTGCCTGCAGTAACGCAAACTACAAATGGCAGCTACTCATTGTAAATGATGATGGTTCTGTTGCCAGCGAAGTAGGCCTCACAAGAGAAATGACGGAATCTAATCTCAACCTCACTGGAATAGTAATCAGAGAAAACAAACTGGCAAAAGAAAAGAAGTATCGGCTACAAGTCACCGTCACACCCAGAAGTGGACCAGTTGGACAAGCTGCTTACCGGTTTGAAACAAATGCACCACCCCACTCTGGACATTGTACAGTTTCACCCACCGACGGAGAGGCTCTGAAGACCGAGTTCACATTCTCTTGTAATGGTTGGAAGGTGAGAGCTATTGTCAAGCAGATAAATGCAAGCTTAACGCCGGACAAACGATTACTCCCGGGTTTGATGATTTGCACTGAAAAAAGAGCAGCTTTTTAGACAGAATTTGACGATTATGGGTTTGAGAAAAAAATCTGCCATGTGGGCAAGTAACGTCTTTAAGAGAAAAAGCAAATTCAGCTGGCCAAAAATCAAAATTAAAGCGTTCTTTTTTTCAGCGGCATTGCTCGTGTGTTCCCCGTTTTTTGTGCACGCTGCGCTACAGGTGCCGAGAAATACCAAACACCATCTAAATTTGAGCTTGCCAATCAGAATGTGCAGAATGTGCTATCCGCTTGTTAAGTATACCATTTTGTTGGTTAAGTTCTATTTGCATATCTTCAGCGTCGCTTTGTTTTAAAGATCTCCTTGCCCTTACAGGACAACGATAAACCACTGACCTATCAGTTCCATTACAAAACTGAAGAGGGACTCTACACTGTTGTCTCATATGGATCCCAAGATCACGTGACCACCGTGCTTCCTCCAGGAAAGAATAACGATGAAATTCTGTTTGAAGTAAGGATCAGCGACAGTTTTGCAGCGGCTACAACGGAACGTTTAATTGTGAAGGTGAGGTTTCCTTAAAAACAGAACAGGATTGTTATAAAATACTTGGTCAGGAACCCTCCCTTTAGAAGGGAACTTAATCATGGCTAAGTTGTTGCTCAATTTTATCCTTGGTTCAAATTTTATTTTCCTTTGTTTCAAACTCATTATCACACATTACCATACCAGAAAACAATGGAAAATAAAATTTGAACCAAGGACAAAATTGAACTACAACAGCTACACCATTTTTTCCAGTAAGCGTTTTTCAAAAGGGCGCTATTTCTAATTTTGCCCCGCACGAGCTACGATAGTGCCTGTGTTTCTTTGAGCATAACGCCTTTATCTGTGCACCACGGCCTGATTTGCAGCAAGCTCTGTGACGAAATTGTTTCCAAATCGAATCATAAACTAAAGAGCTTGCTGCAACCATCAAACAATGCAAGTTACAGTCTCAGAAAACATCGCCCCTTCGTTTTGCCCCGCCTCAAAACAAATAGAGCAAATAATGCTTTTATTATCTCCATGGCCCGCAAATCAATGTAGAGTAACTGTGCAAATGTGTCTTATAGATTTGGCCATTTTAAAACAAGGATGAACATGATGTTTTTCACATATTAGATTTTTAAAGTTTTTATAGGATATAATTTTATTATATATTTCATACTAATCTTGCACAATTGTAAATATTTTTCATATGAATATTTAATTTTTGTAAAAATTGCTTAATTCAGCCTACGGGCTGCGATGCAAATTTGGAAATAAACTATCTATCTAAGCGTTGTGTCCAGTAAGATTGCAAGACGCGTGAGAGTTCATATGTGAGCTAGTTTCTGCAAATGGCACGCATTTGGCCTTAGTAACAAACAGCCAATTAAGTTCGAGTTCGCGGCTTAAACGACCAATCACAACGCTGGATAGAGACATAAATACGACCAACTGACGAGAGGCAACTCAGGACGATTAAAAGACATTTTTTTGTGTCTATCGTAAACGTTAGGAATCTTGATAGAATGCGAGTTGGTTTCTACTCCTCTGGATTAGTGTTAACCTGGTTCCGAAAGTCTTGAACTGCGAATCAAAAACTTCTTATTATTGTGTTATGACCAGGTCAGGCCTTCATCCCAAACTGAAGACATCACCAAACTGGCAGTCGGGAACAGCAGTCGGTTCAGTCAATTAGTTCAGTTAGGCGACTTAAAGGCGGCCGTACAGTTCGCTAATGTAGTGCTGGAAACAGTGGATCAACCTGATGATAATACGTCTACTGAAGACAAGATTACTGTGAGTATGTTTGGTCATACTCCGCTGTATAAAAGAGATTTCTATTATATTTTTTTCCACAATTGCTACTAATCTCGCAATCTGATTGGCTAATTTACCGTTGAAACGCTCATTTTGGAGAATAAACCAATCAGATTGCGCAGCCGAGTGAGTCTACAACATTTTGACCACTGTGATGACGCGTACTCGTTGTCGATAAGAGTACAGACAACGCTAAACCACATTCGATTTGTTAATAATGTTATTCGTTTTGGGACCTCGCTGAGCGATCTAGAACAAAAATAAGAACGGACTTGTCGCATGGCTTGTGAGTGATTTAACTTCACTGTGCAATGTAATAACTACCTGTGCATTCTATAATCATTTTAAATGAGTTTGGTTGAAGCAAAACGAGCCAAGGAGATGACATTAGCAAATGTTTAAGCACTGAAAAAGGGTTTGTTTTCCACTGCAGATAAAAGATTCAATTGTAAAAGAATTATCCACCGCAGATGTACGTAATTTACAGTCCCTTACCCAGGTGACGTCAGCTATTGCTCGAGCAACGCAAGAACCCAATGAAGTGACAGTTGGCAGTCAGGTATCACGTGTTTACTTATGTTGGCCTTGGCCATGCGAGTGCACCGCTATTTATAATTTCTATGTTCAGTGAGACATATTATGAACAAGTTGCACGCATGCTATATTCTATGCACATGTCCCATTGAAAAAGATAGAAACTGATAAAACGTTTCGTAATCTTGAAGGGTAATATTGCAATTGATGTTCAATTCTTTGATCTGTTATGTAAAAATATTTACTTCCCATACTTGTTCTAACTGAGAGCACTGAAAGTTATCATTATTCACTTCTCGTAAGAAAGCTGAGAAGCGAGCAGTTCCTCAGTTGCCCTGCTATTAGTGGATTGTAAGCAGGCAGAAACTGCCTGAAAACTAGTTGAAAGAGACAGTTAAATCCCCTTAAAGGTACTTGTTAAGGCATCGGCTTTCTTCGAGAATTGCGGCCGACATGGAAGTTACTTGTCTCTTATTTACTTTACTGGTGAGGGGAAATATGATTACTCCTATTGGCTAGATAAGGAAGAACAGATACATGAAAAAACAATGTTAGAAAGCGCATTTGACGCAATTCAGCGATTTTTTGTGGCACACCGTTAAATGCAGTTGCATAAGTAAGCTCAGGTGAACGATGTTTACATTAATATTAATTTGACTGACATTCCTTTGTCCATGACTTTGTTGCAATGAACGTCAATTCACTTTACCTTTACGATCGTCCATTTTCTAGAGGCTTGCGTTACAAACTCTCGACAAAATGACATCACTTTTAAAGACAAAAACCGCTGATGACTATGTAACAAATGTGCTGTTGGTGGAACAAGGAGGAGAAAACCTGGTGCTTAGCCTGGGGAATTTGTTAAACGCTGCTGCGGAGAAAGCCAGTGTCCTGGGCACGATAAAGGAATCAAACAACACAAGAAGAGAGGTACATAAAAAGAGTTAAATAATAAGAAATATTAGTATATACCCATTCAGCAACCTTGGCATTTTGAATAATCTGATTGGCTCTCCACGTCGGGATACTCAAATTTATCCACCTCCTAGTGGGTGAATAATGATGGGAATTCTGGGTAATCCTTGTGTCAGCGAGTTTTTGTTAGGATAAAAAACGAAATAGAGTCCAAACTACCGAAATATGGCGAACCGTCGATTCACACTTTACAGCTTTTTCCAAGACGTTTTATCACATACCACGATGAAACTTTGACCAGGCTCAGGACCAAACACTAGCGCAAATGAACGACACAATAAAACTACACGTGCAAAATAGAGTCAGGTAAGTCTCTTTGTCGTAAAAATTACGCTTCAACAATTAAATTAATATTTTTTCACCGATTGTTTTATCCTCGGCGTTGTCGTCGTGTTTGCTTAAGCTCCCTGCTGAGGTTGCTTCATCGGTATGTACTAATACAATTATTCTCTTCAACCTCGGTGAATAGCGGCTTTAGGAATATTTACCTCGATCTCTGAGAATAATTGTTGAATATAAAACTCTATTTTCGTAGCGTTTAAATAAGGCAACTTTCTATTTCTTTTATTGTACGAAAACCAAACAGCTGCAATGAGCAACAAATCAACAAGTAGCTGTACTCGTTTCTGATTGGCCAAAAAAAGCCTTATCAATAACACGAATAATATATATCATTTCCCAAGTGCGGGCAGTGAACAAGTAAAATATTTTTCATCACGATAAGTAGAGAATTTTCCATTTCTAAGCAAGCATGTATACGTAATTCTTTTACCGTTGCTGCCGCATAATTATATGCATTGTTCAATTTCATTCTTGTGAAACTTTGCGCCCTTTTCTTTTGTTTCTTAAGCTTTGTACTTTCTTAATACCATTACGCATAGATTTAGCTCTGTAACACGTAGTCATGTCATCGGGCTCATCCTCGGTGTAAAAACCTGTTACGCTCACGAATGACGTAGAACAAAGGAAACAAAGGAGACAAAACAATAGAGACTAGGAAAATAATAGTGAAATAACAAAAACTTCACAGGTTTTTACACCGAGGATGACCCTGTCATCGATTCGAGGCATAATTTAAGAGAACCGGAGTTTGAATCTGTTGGTAGCATAGTCCGTTATAATTTGGGATCGTTGCTTAATTCGTGGTTTTTCTACGTTCTCTGTCTGTGTCCTAAAGATCGGATTGGATATAACGTTTGTAAGTATCGTACAGCGTATCTAACTCTGTACTGGTTTGTAATTGTAATTGTAATGCCATGATCGTAATTTGTAATTTTCAACAAACGCTACATATTGTTTACGAAACTGAGTAAATTGGTAAATCGTTATTCAAGCGCGTTAACGTTGGAGCAGTTATGCCTTCCGGCCCCGACATTTACTATGTAAAATTTAGTGGTTTCTCAAGTGGTAGCAAATCGATTGAAACGCTACCACGCCTGTGGTATCATTTGTGATATCATCAAGTTTAATTCATTTACTAACACTCGGTACACCAGTAAACGTCAATAATAAATATCGATCCTTGCGTGTTCATTATAAACAGAGTGACTGCTTTCTAATTATTTTTCTGGCAGAGCGAGGAAACTTCCAGATCTGGCGAAAAATTATTGGACGATGTTGGTGCAGTGTTGTTGTCACGAATGGTTGTTGATCAAGACCCTCGGAAAATCAAAACACGCTCTATGGAAATGAGGCTCAGCAGACAGAGTCCCAGCTCCCTTGGAACAAACTCTGATCTGTCAAACAACGCTGCGGGATTCAAGGTTTCGCATGATGCCATTACCGACGACAAAGCAAAGAATGCTAAGTATATTGACAGCGTGGTAAGCACGTATATGTACAGTGTATAGTTCATAGTGTATAGGCCTTTCCAGAATCTGCTCCGAAAGTTGCCGAGCAGAATCTGGAAAGGCCTTATAGTGTATAGTGTATAGCGCACGTCCTCTAAAATTGCTAACTTTGCTAACTGGGAGCATTGTTTAAATGTCGAATTAGAGGCCCAAACGTCCAATTAAACATCGATCCTGGCTTGTTCAACTCGTTATGCTCTGTGTAAATCCAAGATATGTTTGACAATAACTACTGACTATAGTCGCTATTGTGCAGCGTTCAATTACTTGAATTTTGTTATGAAAGGTTTTTGCTTTTCGCTGTTGGGCGATTCAGAAATATTGCTGCTGTAATCCGTCCATTCTAATTTTTACCACAATTGCTACTAATATCGCAATCTGATTGGCTAATTTGCCGTTGTCGATAAGAGTATAGACAACGCTGCTTGCGTCAATGTGTCACGCAAAGCAATAGCCAATCAGAAACGCTCATTTTGGGGAATAAACCAATCAGATTAATTTTACACAAATATAAAAGGGTTAGTTTTTAAAGAAACTGGTGCTGCGTTAGTGGAGAATTGAAAGACAAAAATAAGATTGTCAAACGAGTTGATAATGCAAAATTATAACAACGAAAAGTTAGGAAATGATTTCCGCACAGGTCCCTACTTCAATATGCATGGTGAATCTGTCTTGTCTAGTGTGATGCACGTGCAAATATTTCTTGTGTTCGAAGAACGAAGTAGTATAGTTACACATTACAATGCATAATGAAGTAGGGACCTCTGCGGAAATCTTGCCAAAATTAGAGAAAGGTTGGTCTTCTCGAGCCTAAACCCTTCGTCAGGGCGAATGGCGAAGGCCCAATGCTCAAAACGAGAGCTTGTTTATCATTTTACGGTGGCTCAATTTACCTTAAAACTATCAACAATTCAAGTATATTAATTAAATCATATATTTGCACTCTGATTGGAAACGTAATTAGTTTGACCCTAGCATTATTTCAGTCACGGAGCATCGGCGCATCGCGCGCACTGGTATTGGTTTAGTCTGCGCCCGCACGTCTGGCAAAGAAAACGGAGTACCGGAAAGTGGTCCTCGAGAAGTCGTGGGATTCGAATCCCGTTCCAAACAGTTTTTTAAAAGCTGAACAATAATTGCTAAAAAAAGGTCAAAATACTGCTTATAGACGTTACTTGAACAAGTCCTTTGATCGCCCTATTATTTTGCCTTCTTTTACCGATTTGTGTGTTTTCGTTCATCAGATGACTGTCAGTAGTTTTAATCGATATACATGGGACGAAAGTGCTCTTCTGGTGCAGTCTGACATTGTGGGCTTGATATTCAAAGATCACGAGGGACAAGAACTGCTCGTTAGAAATAGCAAAATTGAAGTTGAGCTTAGAATTCCACGCCACGATAAACCGATAGAAGATGATGCTTTCTTTGTAAAGCCAAGCAGCGAAGGAAAAATGCAGTACCATGATATCAAAGTGGAGTATGCTGTAGGGAATACGCTTAGATTTAAGGTTAGTAAGGGTTTATTAAAGAAAATACTAATGTACACGAGAATCCCGTTTCATCCAGACATTATTTCAAAACCTCATTGCGGCGTCTTAGTCAGACAACCTACCCGAGAATTTTAAAGTTGATCTTAGCTCAAGCTGCATGCATAATTCTCTCATCTCCAGTTTATGTAAACACAAAGCATCCATTTGCTAGCCATATAAGTAAAGGTAATCATACGGTTTCGAGTTCAATTTGGAATTAATTTGCACGAGTGAGTTTTTCAAGAAGCTGAAATTGCACGAGCCGCTTCGGAACTCAAAGCGTTTCGTTTAAAAAAAGAAAGAATATCATAATCCAGAATATCGATGTGTAATTTGCACTGGTGTTACACTTTTTGCACTGGTATTACACTTTTTGCACTGGTGTTACACTTGAACTGCACTGCTCTCAGCCAATCAGAATCGAGTAATTTTTTCATGTATATTATTATCAAGGTAATCGGTTGGAGTTGACATCATTACCTTTTTTACATATTAACGAAGCAAACATGGGTAGTCGGCCAATCAACGCAGGCGTTATAACGATTATATTGTATTGATTGTTGACTGACTGATTCATCGATTAATTGGTTTGTTGGTTGGCTGATTGATTGAGTGCTTAATGACCGATTTGTTTCTCTCTGCAGATCAAACCAGCAGAGCCAGTTTCCTTCCGCGTTTTCGTACGTTACGGACAGCGGCCAACCGTAACAACGCACGACCTTAAACGTAAAGTCCCGGATGAGGCCTGTGGTCTACAATCCCAGAATACTCCTGGAGGCTGTAGTGATGAAGCATACACTGTGTTCGTACCAGATGACGTCATTACCCGGTCAGGCATGTACTACATTGGCATTTTATACGATAAGGATGATGAGAAATCAAAACGCAAGAAAAGGTCGTGTTTTGGGGGAAGAAGGCAGAAACGATCTTGCGTTGAGCCAAAGGATCCGCCTAAGCCGGAGAATATCACAATAAAACCATCTTACGACCCAACCACTGATGTAAATTACTCCATGAGTATTGTTAAAGACAGCTGTTTGTTCTGGGACATTCATCTACAAGAATGGTCGTCCCAAGGCTGTAGGGTAAGTGTATTACAGTGGAACCTCGATTTAACGAACCTCTATATAACGAAGTCCTCGATATAACGAACGATTTTCTTCAGCCCGGCCAAAATTACAGTAAAATGTATGGAACAAAACCTCGATATAGCGAACCTCAATATAACGAAATCCTCCTTATAACGAACAGAATTCAGAAGCCCAAACGTGGAAAACACCTCGATATAACGAATAAATAATGTCAACATGAGAAGAAAGATGAATGCGAAACAGGCCAACAAGGATGACATTTCTTTTATCCTTTAACACGAGAACAACAGCCCTTTACAGCTGTTGACATAATTTCATACAAACATAAAAGCAACTGCAGATCCACTTTATACTCTTTGTCTTTTATAAGTTCTATTAATTTTTTATCTTTGATGGCTTCTTATGGTGAAAGGAATAAATTGCTGGAATTGCCAGTCCAATGCCCTTATTTCTTCGGTTTTTTTTTAACGTTTTGTTTAATATACCATGTTCATTTTTCTTAAACGGAGGACGCATGACAAAAATGACCTTCATTGGAAGTAATCTTTCATTAGCATCTCAACGTATATGTATTTGTTTTCTTATATGTAGTTTTAAGCAGTTTTATTTGCCTGAACAGTTTCTAGTGCCGTAGCTATGTACAGATCTGTACAGTACATAGCTATACAGACAACAACGGGTGCTTATTAGTAATTGTTCAGATCCGGAATGCTGGGTTGTGCAACGTAACACCGACGAAAATTAATTATTAACTAACCTCGACAAAACGAACATTTTGGTTGTTTATCCGAAAATTCGTTAAATCGAGGTTTTCGATGTAACGAACCCTCGATATAACGAACAAATTTTCCCAGTCCCTTGGCACTTCGTTAAATCGAGGTTCCACTGTAGCATAGGTAATCGCATGGGACCGAGGGCAATTAAAGATTAGTTTCAGTTGTATTTTCAAAGTTTTCACAAAATTGCCTGATTTGCGAAGCGGCGAGGGCAATTTGCAAGAGTTTGATAATAGAAGAGAAATTTAATCCTTAATTGCACGAGGACACATTACGATGATGATGATGAGGATGGCATTGAACTTTATTTGAGTTTCAACTGTATGTATCACTAACCTACTAATTAGGGACACTGTAAAGCACAAATGAAATCTAATCAAATAATATAAAATTAAATCAAATCAAATCAAACCGGATTACATGGACAAAAACCTCTCGGAGCAGAGTAGAGAACTAACAAACTCCGCCTACATATGACGCTGGGACCGGGAATCGAACCCGGGCCACATTGGTCGAAGGCGAGCGCTCTCACCACTGCGCCAACCCTGCTCCCACCCTGCTTAGTTATCACATAAAGGACAAAATTATCGAGGGAAGGTCGTTCAATTTCGCGACAAATGACAATCAATTTAACTGACCAATTGGTTTAATGAACTGATTTTATCTTTAAAATTACAGGTTGCAAGTTGTTGCTGGTAACAGCTATTCAGCAGTAATCAACACTTTGTTACTAAGAAGCTGTTAGCCAATAAGGATGGAGTAACCATGCCCTCTTGTTTACCAAAAATGCCTCGTTATTAAGGAAAAATTTCGTCTGTCTCAGCCAATCAGCATTCAGTAACTGCGTCCCGCATGTGATAAAAAAACTAACGCGTCTTTTCACCAGGTTTCCTGCTTTGACTTAGTAGTATATTACTGAAGGGTTAGTTGACCATGGCACCTTGATTCCGTATCTCGTGGTATGCAGTCTGCATGTTCTTTATCATCATTTATCAAAAAGTGAAAGGCCTTTCTTCGAAGACATCTAAGAATTTTTCTTTTTTGGATCTCTACTTGTGCCCGTGTTCGTGACTTTTATATTAAGAATAGAATAAGTTAAATACACAGCGTTTTCTTACTCTTCATCAACATTTAATCTGCTCTGATCACAGAAACCGTTTTTCTCACAAATGCCATTTTGTTTCTAAGTAGTTATTTATATTTGATTATTTTTCCTTGTATTGAGGCTGCTCAATAAATAAAACTGTCGCTATATATCGGTACTTCATTATCAACCTTACGTACTTTACATGGACCTCTTTCCTTGCTTTTTAAAGGTGGGACCAGAATCCAACTCACTTTCTCTGCAGTGTCTTTGCACCCATCTGACGTCATTTGGGGGTGGTTTGCTGGTAATGCCAAACAAAATCGATTTTGATGTCGTCCTCAAGGAGCTGTTGCGGCTTGATGAGACCAAAAATATCGCAGTGTTGTGCACTATAGTGGTTGCAGTGTTAGTGTACTTTATCGTTGTTGTATTCGCCAGAAGAGCAGACAGGCAAGACACGGCCAAGGTGAGGGGTGAATGGGAGGGTTTCTTATTAAAAATATTGCAATTTATCATATGGCAAGGGAGTTTTGAGGAGAATCCGAACGTTCTGATTGGTTCTTCTTCGGTCGGCCTTTGTTTGATGATGTCCAGTTACAACTGGATGGCACACAAGTTGAACGTGTGCAATCATGTAAATATCTTGGAGTAACGATGGATGCAAAATGGAGCTGGAAGCCACATATCAGTAATTTGATTAAGAAGCTGGGTTTTTGCCTATCAGTCAAGTTAATCGAATTTCTCATTTGCTAGATGAAAAGACTCGCATGATGTATTTCAACGGCTTAGTGTTACACCATTTAGACTATGGTGACATTGTTTGGGGGGATCAACCTGGTCTGAAATCTGAAATGGATCGTTTGCAAGCCTTTCAGAATAGATTTGCGAAAAGAATTTTTGGTAACAAAATGTCATCATCTGAAGCACTCACTTGCCTTTTAAATGGATTCCCCTGGCTGGGCGACGCTTTGGTCACCGCTGTCTTGTTGTTCAAAATGCTATCAAAGGAGACATTCCAGAGCACTTAGTGATTTTTAGGTCAACCTTAAGAGACTTACACGGACATTATACTAGAAACAGCTACTTACCCAGAATCCCTAACCCAAGAACTGATTGGGGTAAAAGAACAACGTATTATACATGTATAAGCGATTGGACAGTTCTTCCCAGTGCCTTAAGAAAGCCTATGCCATGTAAAATTTTTAAGCGTTACATTAAGAAGTTTTTAATTGCTAAGTATTTCTAATTTTGAAGTTTGATATCTAGTTCCTTGTAGACTTTTATTCATTTGTATGTGTATTCTCTTACTTTTTAAATTTTTTGAATAGTTAAGTGATTTTTTTAGTTTTTAACCTAGTTTATAATAGTGAGGACCTCCCTGAAAACCACATACTGTGATGGGAGCATCCTCTTTAAATATTTATTATTATTATTATTATTATTATTATTATTATTATTATTATTATTATTATTGTTATATAAAGTCGTTTTGGTACTATACCAGAAACCAATAAAGGGTGGTTTTCACTAGCGACGGAGTCGAAGTCGGAATCGGGAGAGCGCTTATGACCAATTGAAAATTGTAAATCGGAGTCGTAAGCGGAGTCATGAGCTCGACGGAATCGGAGTCGGAAGAATCAGAACGGTTCCACTTTCTTCCGATTCCGCGTATGACTCCGACGCTTATGATCAAGTGAAAACTAGATTGACGGAGTCGCAATCAGAAAAGGAAGGACAAACCAATCGTAAGGCCTGGATTTTAGCATTGTGATTACTAAATTCTTACGCTTCTACTTCCGACTCCGACAATCTAGTTTTCACTAGAACGTAAACGACGGAGTCGTAAGCAGAATCGATATTTCTCTTCCGATTCCGTCAATTTGATTTTCACAAGATCGTATCGCTCTACGCTTCTGACTCCGACTCTGACTCCGTGGCCAGCGAAAACCAGCCTCAAGACTTGAACCTTGTAACTGACCCTGAATGCCTTCAGCCACAGCTTGTCCACATTCAATATACTAAATACCATATTTGGGAAAATCAGCAGAAACAGAATGAACGAATCAAATTCAATTGGCTTCAGTAGCGAGCATGACTGGGGCTAGCAGTTTCCAAATATGATACTTGGAAAATACTGAATCTGGACAAGCTGTGAACGTGAGTTACACTTCTTAAGTCTTATTGGTTTCTGACTCTACGTAATACTGTTTTTTTAAATAATGTGTGATCTCAGTATTGATTACCTCCGCCAAGGACTCGAGGTTATGTTTTCACGCCTGTCTGTTTGTTTGTTTGTCTGTCTGTTCATCGTTTTACGCAAAAACTAATCAACGGATTTGCACCAAATTTTGTGGAAAGGTCGCAAATATACCCAGGATCAATCGATTAAAATTTGGGATTTATCCCGATTAAACTCCGGATCTCAGATCCAGATGAGTGTAATATCAGGTGCACATATGTGGCGGGGCGGAGGTATGCGCTCTACCGAGTGCCCTTTCTAGTTTTAAATGTATTCATTATAAGCACCCTGAACACTTAGCAAAAGAATTAAGCCATCGACATTGTCTCAGTCATAACGTTTTCTTGCTGCGTCCCTTCTAAGTCAATAGAATAGTTATTGTTGGGGATATACAGAATTTTATCCACAAAAACCTTATCATTGGGTTTTATAGTCCAAAAGCCATTAGAATAGTAATTGTCAGGGAGGTCAACTTTATAAACGAAAATCTAACGCGAAGTAACCGTGTTTCAAGATTTCTACGGAGCACCCATTTACTTCCGTAAGGTATATTGGAAAATCTGGGGGAATTAAATTGTAAGCTAGACATAGTTTAAGAGTAATGCTGAAAAATTATACAAGCAAGCTAACGACATTCTAAAAGGAGAAGAAATTCAGTTTCCAATCCGACTGTGTGGACCTGGATATGCTGCACGTGGTATTTGCTTAAGCTCCCTAATCATAGACGGTAGCCATGTATTAACACTATACATTGAGTTAAGAGTATGCCGAGTGCCTTTTTTGCTGGGACGTATCATCGAAGTAACATTTTCCTTTTATCCCTTTAGAGCGGTCCAGTTTTCCAACTAAATCTGAGTCAAGGCACAGTTTATCAATACGAGTTGACCGTGTCCACGGGAGTGTGGAAGGGATCTGGTACGGAAGCTAATGTTGTCATGGTTATTCATGGAAGCGAGGCGCAGAGTCAGCCAATTATATTAAGCAAGAACATGATGAAGCAGAGGAGAATTCTTGCTCGAGGCAATGAGGACCATTTCGTTGTCAACTTGCCTATGACTCTGGGTACTTTACAGTACCTTCATGTTTGGCACGATAATACTGGTAAAAAACCAGCCTGGTTTCTGGGTCACGTGATCATAAAAGACCGCCTAACAGGAGAAAAGTGGACTTTTGTTAGTAACACGTGGTTTGCCTTAGGAAAAGGAGATGGAAAAATTAACAGAATCTTGACTCCAATATCCTCCGAGGAAATGAAAACCTTTGCTTATTCCTTCAATTCAAGAAGTTCTAAAAGTTTTTCAGACGGACATTTGTGGTTGTCTGTGGTTACAAAGCCACCAAAAAGCGAGTTCACAAGAGTTCAAAGAGCAACTTGTTGCCTTTGTTTACTTTTGTCAGCCATGCTTGCCAATGCCATGTTTTATCGGGCAGACAAGGCAGCAGACCCTACAATACAGATTGGACCTTTGAAGTTCAGTTGGCGCCAGATTGTGGTTGGAATAGAAAGCGCTTTGATTGTTACCCCTGTAAACTTGCTGATCATTGCACTTTTCAAAAACAGTGCTAAGAGAGTGCCAAAACGCAAAGTGGGGACAGAAAAACCGGAGAATAAGACTACATCCTTAAACAATAGGAAATATTCTTCTTTACGCGATTCAGAGAGTCCTGTGGATATGAGAAACCATAGCGGTGGGGCTGTCGTACCTCTCCAGGAGACGTCCCTTAGGACGAGACTACTCAATTGGCTTCGCACCAACAGAGTTGACGGTTTTAAGTTTCCTTACTTCTTCATATACATTGCGTGGTTTCTGTGTTTTGCTGTTGTTTCTGTATCTTCAACATTAACGTTCTTCTACAGCTTACAGTGGGGTAAAGACATAGCCAATCAATGGCTTTCCTCCATGTTAATATCGTTTACCGAGGACCTATTCGTTTTACAACCACTGAAAATTTGCCTTGTCATGCTGTTAACAGCGCTCTTCATTCGCAGCGACGCAACTAATAAAGAACCGAGTTCAACAAGTCGCGTAGAGCCGCAATCTCTGGCGACGGCTGAAGAAGCAGATAATTTTGCAAGCGACATTAAAGTTGAAATGCCCAAGGAAGACGAGCTTGTTTATATGAGGGAATACAGTGTCAAGGAGGCAAAAATGTTTTCTTTTGGCAGAGAGTTGGTCGTTTATCTGCTTTTTCTAGCGTTGCTGACCATAGTGTGTTACGGAAATAGAAGCCAGCACGGGTATCTTATGACCAAAAATCTCAAGGACACGTTTAAGAACTTTTCTCGGGTAAGTCAGTGATTTTAATATTTGGACGAGGTTGCAGCTCAGTTTCGTAAGATCTCATGCTATTGGTTTAAAACCCGAGGGATGAAAAACAGAACCAAACAAAACAATGTCCGTAGTCTTAAAAAACAATGGAGCCGCTAGATTTACAGGTACAGTAAAACAAGAAGACGCCTGATTTGAGAGTTTCAGTGACGTCCTAATATGACTCAAATTTATTTAGTATTCCAAAGCACATGTTCAGTCCAAAATTCTCCTTACTGGATTCTCTTAAATTCTTATTGTCTTGGCAGGCGACTTTGGAGGAATATGATGTAAATTTTGCTGTCTTTTGATGAAAGTGGTTGTGAATTAGCAATTGTGGGAGTGGGGTTGGCGCAGTGGTGAGAGCGCTCGCCCTCCACCAATGTGTCCCGGGTTCGATTCCCGGCCCCGGCGTCATATGTGGACTGAGTTTGTTGGTTCTCTGCTCTGCTCCGAGAGGTTTTTCTCCGGGTTCTCCGGTTTTCCCCTCTCCACAAAAACCAACAATTGATTTGATTTGATTTGATTTGTGCTTTACAGTGTCCCCAATTAGTACGTCAGTGCTAGATACAGTTGACACTCAAATAAAGTTATTATTATTATTATTAAGAAACAAAAAATGAAGATGTAGCAGGAAAAAAAAAGGACTTGCCATATTTATTATTTTTATCATTGATAGCTTATGTAAAACTACACGTAACTTTCTAAAACGCTGTGAACACTTATGAAAAAAAAACTCGCCTAAGCTCCGATATGTGGAGCTGCCTTCTCCTTGAAGTTCTTTGGTAGTCACTGCAATTTGATAAGTAGTTTGAACGTTTTTCGTAGTCTAGTGACCCGAGACTCTTCTGGAAGTGGTTGGAAGGCCAGTTCGTATCTGGCATCTACGCCGGTGATTGGTACAATGGACAAAGAGTGGCAGATGAGGAGTATATAGGCAACAAAATGTCAATTCTCTTGGGAATGCCTCGTCTAAGACAGCTCAGAGTGCAAAAAGGTATGTCTTTAAATTTTGAGTAATATTTAACAATTATTCTCAGAAATCGAGGTGAATAGTGGCAGAATATTCCTGAAGCAACTATTCACCGAGATTGAAGAAAATAATTGTTTTAGTATGTACCAAAGAAGCAACCTCAGCAGGGAGCTTAAACAATCACGACGACAACGTCGTGTATATTATTTGTCCTTCCCTGGTCAACGTTTCATCGTTGTAATGTTTTTCCTAATTTTCCTGGTAAAACCTCTTCGAAAAAGCTGAAAAGCGCAAGTCGACGGCCACCATATTTCGGTACCTTGGACGCCATTTTGTTTTTTCCTGAAACAAAAAAACTCGCCGCCTCAAGCATTACCCAGAGGTCCCTACATTCTTAACCTCCTAGGAGGTGGAGGTTGAAAATCCCGAGGTAGAGAGCCAATCAAATTGCTGAATTAGTATATACTAAATATTAATATTGTTGATCAATAGTAATAACAGGATACGTGCCGAATCGACTACTAAACGCATAGAAACCGAGGACGAATGAACTAATTGTTTTAGTAGAAACTATCTAGCAAGAAACTCTCAATCTTGCACCAATATTTCTTGATTTGTTATTTTTTAAAGTTTAAGATTTTGTTCCCAGCTTGTGCGTTCTCATTACTCACTATCTATCACTAAAAAGATAGCGAGTTCGCTAGCCAATCCGATTGTAGAATTAGTGATTAGAATACGACGTAATTTCTTCTAAGACGTGATAAAACCACGCAAATAAGCCCAAAAAGAAATTCGTCAAGCGACAGTTTATGCATAGGTGTAATAATCGTATTGGATTTTGCAAAGAATTATTTGTGGATTCTGTGTTGACAATATTCCGTAACTACTTCAATTTCAGATTCCTGTGAAGTACCCGAAAAAGCTCAAACTCTAATCAAACACTGCAACGACTTCTACAGTCTTTCCCATGAGGACAAAACGCCGTTGAATCTACCGGGCTGGAAGCCGCTGACTGGTAATGTTCACTGGGCCAATATTTCTGATCTTTGCCCAGTTCCCTGGAGGTATGCGTCACCGGCAGACCTGGGGTTCGTTCCTGCCTGGGGCTTTTTTAGTGTTTACGACGGAGGAGGTTACGTGGCTGATTTAGGATACAGCAACAACACTGCTGGTACAATCATTTCTGGTTTGCGAAGCAATAACTGGATTGACCGTCAGACTCGCGCAGTTCTTACAGAGTTCACTATCTACAATCCAAACACGGGATATTTGAGCATCTCCACGTATTACTATGAAATGCTCCCTACCGGTTACGGTAACACTTTTCCTAGAATCGAGACACTCTTACTTACAAGCACAGAAACCGGTTTTTACCAGTTTTACCTGATATGCCAACTGTTGTTTATTGTCATGGTATTCTTCTTCGTTGTTCGTGAGACTTACACAGTCTACAAAAACAAAAGCGCGTATTTCCGCAATCTGTGGAACTGGATTGAGATCTTGCAAATCCTGTTTTCCTTCTTAGTCGTCATCTTCTACGTCATTAAATCCAAGCAAATTCTTAACAGCGTAACGAAGCTCACAGCAAACCCTTTCATCACTGTTAGTTTTCAGAAAGCAGTCGCTTGGAACGATTCGGAGAATGGAATTTTGGCCGTTACAGTTTTTGTTGCTACTGTTAAGCTCCTTCGAATGATTCGCTTTAATCCACATGTCAGCATCCTACTATCATCTTTTCGTGTCTCTAGAGAATTGCTTCTTTCGTACTCAGTCATCATCATTGTTATTTTCTTGTCCTACGCCCAGCTGGGGAGGTTGGTATTTGGATGTCAACTGTACCGCTACTCGTCATTTCAACATTCTTTATTTTCTGAACTGCAAATGTCGCTCGGCGGGAAAATGAATTTGTATGAGCTAATGAGAGTGAACAGAATTCTAGGTCCGTTATTCGGATTCTCATTTATGATGTTGATGTCTTTTATCTTCGTTAACTTTTTCGTCGCCATCTTGAACGATTCGTATGAAGACGTTCGAAGCAATACAGACAAACTGTCGAAGGAGTTCGAAATGGCTGATTTCATCCTAACACGACTCCTGGAGTTTTTGGGAATGAAACGTCCGGACGAAATGAAAAGCAAACGTGGTTCGAAGAGGGAAAAAATGGCGGCTACTGCAACTAACGTCGCAGAAGTTGAATCCCAACAAGGGCCTAGAACAGAGGAATTTAACCATAGAAAGGTCGGACTACGATCAGTTGCAGCTCTAGCAGTAAACACGAGTCGACTTCGTAGAAGACGAAAGATGCAACTACACCCGTTGAACGAGCAGTCTCGTAAAACGGTTCGGAAGCGTTCAGAAGCGATTGAATTAAAACCTGCTGAGCTGGATCATCCTGGTAGTTCTAGTAACAAAGGTTGTCATGGTAGCAAAGCGCCGGAATTTGGAGCTACGAACTCTTTAGTCTTTTCGGTCAGCAAAGAGCATGAATTAGAAACATTAATCTCTCTGGTAAAACGTCAGGCTAACGATGCGGTTAGGGAGGATTTTGAACTGCTTAGCCTCATCGTATTACTTATGAGACAGAAAAATGACGAAACAGTCACATGGCAGATAACACCGGAAAATGTTGAGGTGGAGTTATGTCCGTCAATTTCCGCACCGTACGTGTCAAGTGACTCTGATTATGACGATGAATGGGATTCAGTACCTGAATACACTGATTATAACTTACTAGAGCTCCTTAAAAACAGACCTTCACTGCGTCAAACACCCCATCACTTGACAGGTCGCGAACAAATCAGATTGAGTATAGAAATGATGAAAACGAACCGCCAACAGCCGCGGCGCCAGGCCAGAAGAAAACGCACCCAGGGCCCTGGGCTCTTCAAATATTATCCATTTGTTTCATGACAAGAACCTAGAGAAATCAACCATTATTCTCTAAAACTGATCAAGGTGAAAAGTGACCGAATATTCCTAAATCCATTATTCACCGAGATTGAATTGAATTATTGTTTTAATATATACCAAAGAAGCAACTCAGAGTGACGGTGGAATTTTAATTAATTCCAAAATAGGCTGTTACACAATGTGTATTAACTCGTTTCCGTCATATGCACGATCATGGGGTCTTGAACGACCCATGATTTAGAAAACTTACCAAAATATTACGTTACTTCCTTTTGCTGCCAAATTTGGCACACAGGAAGTAAATGAACGCACCCAATCACCTGGTGAATTTTAGCTCGTATGCTTTAGTGACAGATGCATGACGAATTTTTAAATTCTGATTTGAGAGCGTGAGGAGAGGTTAAGGAGGAGGGTTTTTCCTATCATTTGACATCATACTCTGACGGACATTCCCATATGGATATAGCTCCCCGGAAATTTTGAAAAACAAACTTTTATCGACTTTGTGTTTGTAAAAATGGCTTATAGAAATTAAATTGTATTAAATTCTAAATTTGCTATTTTTCAAGCAGATTTGAAAGAAATAATACCAGATAAAAAAAGAAAACTTTTTTCTTTTAACTCTTTTCAGCAATTGGCTGGCATCTTGGGTTATGGGGATTTATATGCAAATTGTATACATAGGTTATGTAAATTAGGCAAAATGCTAAATTTTTGTGGAAAATATTATTGCTTACTAGAATGTGAAATATACATGTTTGGAGAGCCTATTTTGTACCCTTCAAAATGAGGTATATCATTGACCACTGCTGTAAATATCTGCGGAGATATTAAATAAAAATGAAATGTCCGTCAATTTGCTTGATTTTTGGACCGTCGGAAATGAGTTAACTCATTTGTACAAGAATTACCCAGTACCCCAGGCACCATTCACCTCGTAGGAGGTGAATAGCGTTGAATATATCCCTAGATGAACAGCCAATCAGATTAATAATCAAAGTAGGACTATGGTGAACTCGTGGATATGTTTACAAAACAGAGAAAAAAGAAATAATTTAAAAATTAACGAGGTGTTTTTTCAGAGTTGTGATTGAATGAACTTGAAGATAATTTTAATAATCTATAATCACAACATAAAAGTGACCAGGGAGCTGAGTAGCTTTCTGAAATAAACATACAGTGAGTACATGACGCCAATCATTTGACTACACTAGGCATCAGTTATAAGGCAGGTGGCAAGCATACAGTTGTTAAAAAATTTGATAACTTAACATAAGGGTACAGGATTAAATGGCACCGAAACCAAATGTAGTTCTGGTATCCTGCTGCTCACTGTCTGTGAGTTCAAAGTTTCTAACACATGTAACAGGGTCCTTCTGAATAAGGTCTGAATTTTGTTGCCATGACATTGTCAATTTTATCATCATTACAGTTTTTGTTGTCTACAAGTCTATTCAATGTATTCAACAGAAATATCCACCTTGATTCTGCAGCTGATAATGAACAAAACCATGTAGGATAGCCCAGCTGACGAATCATACCAAACAAGTCTTTCTTGCATTTTTGCAAAGTATGTTAGTGATGATCTTAAAATCCTTAAGACTCTCAATCCTTTATCAAGCTGAATTAGTTTATTTACATTACCATCTCATTTTAGGTTATCAGTGGTATATATATTCAGGGTTGCACTTAAAAAAAATCACACTTGCCATCATTAATACAGCAATACATCTTTGTTTTTATCCTTATAACTTCTTGTTTTTACAATGTAAATATGATGAGTCACACAACAGTAAGCAAAACAGGTAAGCCTATTTTTCCAACATGCCTACTTCAACACAATCTAGTTCACTTCAAGGTAAATTCGGAAATCAATAGACAGAAAACTTTTCATTGTAACGGCTTGTGGTGTATTGTATATAATATAACGCTTAATACATTTTCTACATGACTTACTCTTTTCGAACCCTTTAATGACTTTCGAGCCAACTGAAATTCATATACTGCTTGTAATCTTGGGGGCGGTCGATGTCGGAAAAGCGAATAGTTATCATCTGTTCACTTTTAGCGCCTGGCCGAGTAAAAGGCTCATGAAATTCAGTCTCCAAGTTGGTTATTGTCCTAACTGGAAACATTTAAACTCCTTTTGATTTTAGTAAGACCGCTAATGAGGCCCTGTTAGTGAGGTTCTTTATGTCGCGCGTCTGAGTTTCTAACCTTTTCACGTCGCAATTTCGGAAGGTCGAAGGTCGCTGTCGTAATTTCCCGTGAGCGGCTCGTCGTTCGTCGCCATTTCAGGTCCTTTATGTCGCCGTTTCAAGGCCATGTCGCTTTTCGAAATTTACCCCTAACAGGGCCTCGCTAATCGTCCTCTTAAGCTACAAAATCATTACAAACTCTGGCAACGGTACGATACACTTTCAGCGTGAACTTTCATCAACAGACTTCCGTGACTTCGGTCACGACAATTGTCGTCTTCATATCGGTGCCCCCGAGTTCTATCCGACTAATTACGAAGATGTCTACACTGGAGTGAGTGAGTGAGTGAGTGAGTGACAATTTGCATATCGGAGTCCCCACAAAAACTCGCAAATACGCTTCGCGTATCCACGAGTTAAAAAATGATGCCAAGGTTACCGAGTTGGTGAATACTAAGCTATTCACATCAAATCAAATTTAGATTTAATTCTCAAATGTAATATGGAAATAAATAACTGTTGTGGAGTCTGCTTATATGCCTTTCACATACGGCGGATCAATTTCTAGAGTCTTAAGAAGATAGTTAGAATGAAGTATCCTTAGGAACAAACAATTTCTCACTAGTCCTTTTGATCATAAAAGAAATAGAGATGATTGAAAGATAAAGAGGAGCTCTTCACGACCAAGCTTAACCGAACGGATGCAACGAAAAAGTCATAAAAAGTTGTTTGACAACGACAATAAGACTAATTATTAACAACGTGCACGTGAAACGTTACAACTTAAAAAAATGAAAGGTTCTTCTCTTAGCTGTCATCACTCTGATTAGTGTCACTGTCCAAAACACGAAGCCTGCGAAAATACGTAAAATTATCGTTGACGTAATCCTCTTAACGTTACTATTCGCATGGTTTTCATGTGGTGTGTGGGCCCGCAGTTATGTTGGGCATTAGTAAATTAGAAACTATTTAATATTAGTATCACCCAACTAGTGGACTAATGCAAATGCCGCAATCTGATTGTCTACGCTACTAGAGGGCTATTCGTAATAGTAATATAATAGTCCTCGAGTAGCGAAATTCGTGGCGCTTTCTTTCGTTTTATTCCCAAATAAATCTTTCTTCAACTTGCATTTGCTACCTTTATTATTGCATTTTCTGTCCGACTAGTTGGGCGATACTAAAACAATTAGACCCTTCGCCCTCAAAGGCTACGTTTCTAATTGTTAATTATTAACATTATTATTAGCCCAGGGCACCCATTTTAAACAGCCTTTGCTGAAGGGTTTACCCTGGTAAAATATGTTACCTTTATTATTCTTATTCTTATTATTATTATTTGTGCTAGCAGAACTTTCATACGGCTTTAATCCTTCGTGCAAATACGAGACATGATTAACAGCAACAGTTTTCTACAGAAATTTGTATACACGCATAACTTGATCCAAACGTAAATTAACGAACGATGTGATGATACAATGACGTGATAATAAAAAGATGAAACCATACAACGATGCGGTACAACGATGCGGTACAACGATGCGGTAACGAAAACTAAAGGAAATGAACAAAATATCCGTGCATTACATACGAATCAGAACGTGATAACGAAATACAATAATGGTCAAGGAATCTCAATACTGTAAACGGAAACTTACATCTGTGTCCTTGTTAGACCTTTCTGTCTTTAAAACCGTATCGAGTCCGTAGAACCGTAAACCGTAAAACCGTAGACCGTAAAACCGTAGACAACCTTTAACTTGGCTAAACATTCTGATACAAACTCACTAATATGAAAAACAAGCGTGGTCATCCGGGACCTACGACTAGGTCCAGACCACCGCAATGTCACGCAAATGCATACAATTAACGTTACGGACACAAGTTTATTAGCCGACGGCTATTACGTGTTACCCTGTATAAACAAAGCCTTTATTATTCTCTTCTATTCTATTCTATTCTACTATAAACAAACAGTACAACAGTGCAGTACTGTTCAATAGCTTAGAGAGTATAGGGTGACGAACCTAGGACAAAAATTTTTATCAAGGATTTTATCAAGGATTTTATCAGGATTTTGTTTCAGTTATTTTCCGGATACTTTAATATTAAAATTTTATCAGGAATTTACCAAGGATTTTACCAAGGATTTTATCAGGAATTTACCAAGGATTTTATCAAGGATTTTATCAGGATTTTGTTTCAGTTATTTTCCGGATACTTTAATATTAAAATTTTATCAGGAATTTACCAAGGATTTTATCAAGGATTTTATCAGGAATTTACCAAGGAATTTACCAAGGATTTTACCAAGGATTTTACCAAGGATTTTACCAAGGATTTTATCAAGGATTTTTTAAAAAAATGAATTTGAAAAATAGTTTAAAGATATGATATGTATCAAAAAAATGGAGAAGAAATCAGTGAAAGATCTGAAAGCCATTGCCAAAGAGCGGGGTATTAAAAAATATTCTAGAATGCTTAAAGCAGAACTCATCGAAACTCTAACACAACCACAAGTCCCTATAGATGAACTCGTTGATGTAACACAAACTACAATACCACAAGTTAATAGAGCTAAACTTATCGAAGAGCTGCATAATATTCGAATAACTACCCCCAAACCTAGAACTAATATTCTTGATGAACCAGTACCTGAGATTAATTTTCCCATTCTGAAACCTTCACAACCTACATTACAACCCACATCACTCAAACATTTAGCAAGTAGAGTTACCAAACCGATAAAGAAAGAGATTAACAAGTTCGCAGATTGGTTACTATCTTATGTCCCAGAACCTATCAAAAAGAATGTAAACAAACGAGTAGAAAGTCTGAAGAAAAAGGTTAACCGCATATTCAACCGATTAAAACGATTCACTCCAAAAGAACAACAAACAGCGTTGAAGGGGTATCTGAAAACCTATAGGATAGATGGAGTGGAAGGGTATGATTACAAGACGTTCATCACTAAAATCAAACCAAAAGTTCAGGATCTTATTAATCATAAAAAGAAGCCTATTAAGGTTAAATTTATCTTAACGTGTAAGTTTATAAAAGAGAGTCTACTCAATAACCATATTGACGAAACTTCAAAATACTTTAATTCACCTGTAGAAATCATAACAGAGTCAACCGATTTATCTAACTTATTCGATACTATGACCAATCACCTACTTGAGGAGTTTGAGCGATTTAAAGATAATAGCTACGGTTGGAAATTCGATAGAGTGGAATACTTTGATATACACATCGACCCCTTTGAACCGCTTTCTGGAAGTTCCTATATTCTATTACCATCAAAATTAGCATCCAAGAAGGCAATTATCAACGTTAAGAATGAGAAGGATCATGAGTGTTTCAAGTGGGCGGTAACCTCAGCTGTATATACACAAGATGTTCATCCAGAGAGACTAAATAAAAAAATGAGAGAGAACTCAAATAATTTTGACTGGTCAGGAATAGAGTTCCCCGTTTCACTAAAACAGATTGATAAGTTTGAAAAGCAAAACCCCTATGCGATTAACGTCTTTGAATATGAAGGTGATGTACGCCCTCTAAAAATAAGTAAGAAACATAAAACTCAGGTGATTAACTTACTTCTCATATCAAACGATGAAACTAATCATCACTAGTGCTGGATAAAGAATATGAGTAAACTTTTATCCTCTCAAGTCAATAATCACCAACACGCACGCACATTTTGCCCTAGATGTCTCAACTCATTCCAATCCAAAACCTCATTAGAAAAACATCTTGAATACTGCAACACAAACGAAGAAGTTAAGATTGAAATGCCTTTGGATAAAGATGGAAATCCTAGTTATATTTACTTTAAAAATTATAACAGAAAAATGCGACACCCTTTTGTTATATATGCTGACATTGAGTGCTTTCCAGAGAAAATACATACCTGCTCTCCAGATGAAAGTAAAAGTTTTACTAAACAATACCAGAAGCACAAACCATCTGGATTCTGCTATTTCATCAAGTTCTTTAACGACAACATATTTCCACCCATTCTTGTACGATACACTGCTGAATCACCAGACGAAGATATCTCACAGATATTTGTAGATAATTTAGAGTTAGATATTAAGAAAATTTATAATAAGTTCAAGTTTTCTAAGAAAGTTAAGATGACTCAAAAGGATAAAATCGACTATGAAAATGCTACTCACTGCCACATATGTGAGGGTGAATTAGGAGAAGATAAGGTATTAGACCACTGTCACCTTACAGGAAAATATAGAGGAGCAGCTCATAATGAATGCAACTTAAATTACAAGATTCCAAAGTTCTTTCCAGTCTTCTTTCATAATCTAACTGGATATGATTCACATCTATTTATCAAAAACCTTAGTACATCAAAAGGTAAAATAAACTGTATACCTAATAATGATGAAAATTATATTTCTTTCACAAAACAGATTGTAGTTGACACCTTTACAAACAAAGAAGGTAAGCAGGTTGATGTGAAGCGAGACATAAGATTCCTCGATTCATTTAAATTTATGGCAACCAGTCTTGACAGTTTAGTTAATAATCTTACTAAATGTGGAAAGTGTGATGTCTGTAGAGGTGTGTTATCTGGAAGTAAGTGTCTTTCTCCAACAGATAAGAACCTACCTGAAACGAAAAATTATTTTGAAGATAAAACGAATATGATGTTGAGAAAAGGCGTATTTCCATATGATTGGTTTGATAGCTTTGATAAACTCAACACAACCCAACTTCCACCAAAGGAGGCATTCTATTCAAAACTCAACGACGAAGATATAACAGAAGATAACTATCAACATGCTCAAAAGGTGTGGGAAACCTTCAATATGAAAACAATGAGGGAATATCACGACCTATATCTTGAGTCAGATGTACTACTGTTAGCTGATGTCTTCGAGAACTTTAGAGATGTTTGTCAAAAGAATTATGATCTAGATCCTGCATGGTATTACACAGCGCCTGGACTAGCTTGGGATGCAGCTTTAAAGTTAACTAAAGTAGAGTTGGAGCTTTTAACTGATCCTGACATGCTACTTATGTTTGAGAAAGGTGTTCGAGGAGGTGTATCTATGATCTCTAATAGATATGGTAAAGCTAACAACCCCTACATGACCAACTTTAATTCTAACTTACCTACAAAGTATATAGAATATCTAGACGCAAACAACTTATACGGTGGGGCAATGAGTAAACCACTACCTACTCACGGTTTTAGATGGATGACTGACCAAGAGCTTACAGACTGGAAAAATATCCCACGCATACTAGAAGTTGAGTTGGAATATCCTCATAACCTTCACGACTTGCATAACGATTATCCACTAGCTCCAGAGAGACTTGTCGTTAATAAGGTTGAGAAATTGATACCAAACCTCAATGATAAGGTAAAGTATGTCGTTCATCATGAAACCCTGAAAGTTTATGAAAGTCTAGGATTAAAAGTCACCAATATTCATAGGGGTATTACATTCGAAGAGTCTGCATGGTTAAAGCCTTACATCAACTTGAATACCAACCTCAGGGCGAAAGCAGCCAACGATTTTGAAAAAGATTTCTTCAAGCTGATGAATAACTCTGTCTTTGGGAAAACCATGGAAAACATTAGAAAAAGGGTGGATGTGAGATTAGTTACGAATGAAAAAGATGCGAAAAAATTAATATCAAAGCCGAACTATCAGCATCGTACCATCTTTTGTGATAATCTAGTAGCCATCCACATGAAGAAAACAAAGATAGTCTTCGATAAGCCCGTTTACTTAGGCATGTGCATTCTGGATCAAAGTAAAACAATAATGTATGACTTTCACTATAATTACATCAAACCAAAATATGATGAAAAAGCTAAATTGTTGTTCACAGATACTGACAGTCTTGTATATGAGATAGAAACAGATGATTTCTACAAGGATATTAGCCCAGACGTAAAATCCATGTTTGATACAAGTAATTATCCTAAAAACCATCCATCAGGTATAGAGACAGGTGTGAACAAAAAAGTTATAGGTATGTTCAAAGATGAGGCTAGTGGTAAGATAATCGAAGAGTTTGTTGGTCTACGTGCTAAACTTTACAGCTACAAGATGCATAATGGAGAAGAGATAAAAAAGGACAAAGGGGTAAAGTCATCAGTTGTAAAAAAGACCATAAGCTTTGATGATTATAAGAGATGTCTCTTCAAGGGTGAAAAACAATACAGGCAGATGAATGTAATCAGAAGTCATAAGCATGATGTTTATACTGAAACGATTAACAAAGTTGCACTGTCTGGTGATGATGACAAGCGAGTCATTTGTGAAGATGGTATTCATACTTACGCATACGGACATTATCGTTGCAACACAAAATTAGGTGGGAGTTCGGTATCTTCTGGTACAAACTGAAGCTCTTCCCTAACAAAACCACGCCCCGGTCCATCTAGTAAATAATACAACACTGGCTGATTAGGTGACACCACACTCCTAGAAAGATTGTAAACCTGAATACTCCAGATAGGATCCGTAGCTCGTCTTCGTTCTCCACCTTCATCTTCTCCAGGAGCAAGTAAGTATCTAACTTTAACACCAGGTGGTAGTCTAACCTCATCATGTCCAACAACTCGCTTATAATTTGGAGGATCAATATCAACCTCTTTCAGTCTTATAGCTTTTACAGGCTCTTCCCCAGTTATTCTCGTTGGTACACTATTCAGAGTTTTCAAAATAGCCGGTAATCGTTTCACCCATACTCTAGATCGATCATCACTAATCATTTCTTGTGCGTATTGATGACTAAATAGTTTTTCTGATAATGTTCTATTTGCTCTTTCAACAAATGCTTGAGCTCTATGGTTTCCAGCTTCAGACCGTTGTATGGTTACATTATGTTTTTCCATAAGTTTTGTTACATCACCTATAAATTCTTTACCAGGATAAACAATTAATGTTTTAGGATATTTTAACTTTCTAGAGTATATTTTTGTTAAAGCTTTTGAAATCTCATTACTTTCTTTTGAGGTTAGTGGTTCTGCATCTTTGTATCTCGAAGCAATATCAATCACAACCAATGCATATCGATAAGTCTTTCTTCCAACTTTATCATGTGGTAAAAATAATAAATCCGCTTGGTGAATCTGATTAGGCTTTTCCACATTCCAGTGCGGTCTGGGGATATATTTTGGAGCTGGTAGATAGATTTGCCACAGCGCCTGTTTCTCAAGCCATCTTTTAGCCTCAGATTCACTAACTTTTGCTTTTTCAGCTAATTTTGGAATGGCAGAATACCCTTTCCAATATCCATAAGTGGAATAGTATATTTTTGATAGCATGTTTTCGTTACTAATTTAAAAGAATACTCTACCTATCTTTAAAATAAAACATGTCACAAGCTATATCTGAAGAAATTAACCCAAACAGGATTCCACTAGAGCCTCTCGGTTTGAAAGCGGAATCGTCACTGAATCGAATTACACTCAATCCCTCATCCGCCAGTCCTGGAGAAACCTTGTATATAAATATTCCACAACTTTCTGAGAATGTAGTGATTGTCCCAGGAAGTGTATCTCTACTATTTGACTTGACTGTTGACGGTCATGCTAACAACACCCTTGTGAATAACGTAGGTAGTAATCTTGTATCCAGACTTAGGGTTCTTTTTGGTGGAGAAACACTACAGGATACTCAAAGATACGATCTCTTTCAAACATACCATGACTTATACTTAACAGCTGAAGATCGTGAGGATGGAATAAAACAAGGTATTTCTTCTGAAAACATGAGGAAGCTTAGGACAAATGCTGGTGATAAGGTAAAATCAGGAAATGATAAGGAAGTAGCTCTTGCAGCAGTATACAACACCAAGTACCGTATACCACTCAACCATCCTATTCTCAGCAAGCATGGGGTTTTCTATCCAAAGGCGTTACCTCATCCACTAATCTTTGAGATTACACTAGCCTCAGTTTACGATATTGTTGTTTATTCTGACACGACCAAGACTCCAACTTACAAAATAGCAAACCTTGAGTTGGAATATGCTTGTATCTCAAGTGAATACTTAGCTAGTGAGGCTCAGTCAGCTTATCAGGTTGGTAAAGTATTCTTTTACGAGAATGTCCTTCTCCACAAAACTTTTACCATCTCCAAACCTAATGACAGTTTCATAAACGAGAACATTAATATACCTAGGAGATCAATGACAGGGATATTGTGCTTGTTCACAGAGGGATACGGTGGAGGAGCACGAGATTCTGAAAAGTTTGTCAATCCGAATATTACATCAATCAAGATTAACGTTGACGGCATACCAAACCGTCTATACTCCAAGGGAATGGAACCGTCAGACTTCTGGGATTCGGTAAAGAAACGTTTCGGTAGAGAGGGTGTCAAGCTAAATGATTTTTATGCCAACAAGTTTGCTATATGGATTGACTTGAGAACTCACCCTGACAATAGTATTCATGGAGGAGGAATGGCCTTGAACAATACACGAGATGGAGTAAAACTTGAAATGAAACGAAAAGTTGGAGGAACAGGAAATATAACCTGTCACATGTTTGTGGTAGCCGACGCGTTGATGGAGATCATGAATTCAAACTTAAGATCTATAATGTATTAGTTAAAAAGTATGGAAGAATTACGAGATAAAGTTCCTTTTCATTGCATTATAACAGGTCCAACAAATTGTGGAAAGACAAAGTACCTCACGGATCAGCTAAGAGGACCCTTCAAAAAAGTGTTTGAATACAAGGAACAAGCGGAGACTAAACAGGAAGAAAATATAAATGAAGAGAGCGAATCTAAAGCATGGATTCCAGAGCTATCTTTTACTACTGTGTTATCTCTTGTTGGAATAGGGTTTACTGCAGTTGACATGTTTATGAGGTACTACAAAAATAGAAAAACACCACCCTCAAATATTCCTACCCAACCACCACCCTCAAATATTCCTACCCAACCTACCCAACCAACTCCTAAAATAGTAATGCTCTGAGGAAAGTAGTTTAAAGATTTTCTCTATCCACAATAAAAATCATGTCAACTGAAAACAAACTTGTGAAAACTGTTACCGATTCGGCAGTCATTATCGGATTGGCTGCTGGTGTTGGATATGTAGCTAAAAAGGCTATGAAAGAATCATTCATCAACGATCCCTCCTCAAGTATTACAAACTATGCTAAATGGGTCGCTGTCCTGTCTGGTAGTATGTACCTAAAAACTTATTTAGAAGATCAAAAGATTTTGCCAACTTAAAGATTTTACATATTGATCAATAAATGGCGGCAATAGCAATGATGGTTGGTGGAGCTATTTTGAATGCGACTACGTTCGTTGGTGGCTCATATCTTGCAAAATATCTCTCAGGTGATAACACAGATGTAGAACGAATAAGACACGACAAGGCAATAGAAAAATATCAAAAAGATTATGCTTCATACCAGGAAAAAAGACAGAATCTCATTGATTGGTACTCTCAACAGCATGATGCTAAACACCAGGCTTCACAAAATATTTCGAATACTGATGAAGCTTTGAAATTGTATAGTCAGACACATGAACCAAAATTCTCTGATTATTATTATAGACCTAGCAGCAATCAAAAGATGGGGGAGATGGCATATGTGGGTGGTGGTATGCTGGCGTTGGGTTATATGGTCAGTAAATTCTTTTAGTTAATTGTGTGACAAGTTTAAAGATTTCTTACTGATAAGTAAAAAATTATGGCAGAAGGTGGAGATAAACCGGATTTAGATCCGTCTATACTAAATGATCCTCATGATGTGGGTGGTTATGATGATGGGAATGAAAAATTTAATTTGAACCAAATCACAAATACATCCACCACTCATCAAACTGACCCTGATTATGAAGAAGAAACCTCGTTGGATGGTGATGATGAAAACACAAAATTAATAAGAAGGGAAGGTAACCAAAATTATGCTTGGGATGAGATTATAAGAAAATTCCCCAACGCTGATACTTCTACATTTACAGCTAATACAGATAAATATGGTAGAGTGTTTTTAAAATTGATTAAAGGTGGTAATCCTAAAAGACATTTCTTCCTCAAAAGTAACGGTGAAGTGAATGATAAATTACCACTTACCATCAAAAATGCTTTAGGTCCTACTGCTGAAGACGTTGTGGAAGCTAATAATGTTGAGATAACTAAGAAAAAAGGTTTGGTTACTAAACTCAATGAGAATCTAAAATTCAAAAGAGATAAGACGTCGAAGACCCCAGAGGAAAGTAGCCAAATTGAAACTCAAGAGAGAGAAATTGCTGATCAAGAACAAGATATAGAAAAACTGGAGGGTGAGAATGAGAGAATACAGGAACGAATGTTATTGCGGGATCGTGTGAAGGCCATCTTCAAAAAGTACGGTTTTACAGTCTTTGCCGTTGTGAGTGCTGTAGGTGTGGTCATTGGTGTTATCGTTTCTAATCTTTCTAAAGGTCTAACCAAATTGGGTAAAGGTGTTGGTAACGGTTTGAAGACCATCGGTAAGAAACTCGGTGAAATATTGTCTGGAATGGTTGGAGCTATCGTGAGCTTTCTGTTCAAGACTGCCGGTGAGGTTATTGGATTTTTAGGTAAGAACGCTTGGCTGTTGATAGTAGCTGTGGTTCTATATTTTGTGGAACAATTTAAAAAGAAGAGACGGTAAGTAAAAACATGAATGATACAAAGATTTTAAATATCACTATGCTAACTCCTGAAACAAGAATTTATCTGGATCCACCCTTAACCAATGTAAAAGAGATACAAAATGTAGGTTTAGTTTACATTTCTAAAGCAACGTATAGAAATCCTATGTACTTAATGTGTGATCTTATAGAGCCAAAGTCTTCATATTCCAATATGATCCCACGCGGTGAAAATATAGAACTTAACCCCTCACAAGTACTAGCTGTTATTCCATCTGATAAGAATCCTTGTTTAAGAGTTCTACAAACCAAAAATCCAGTCAACTACTTTACTTTATGGATTTTAGATGAAAATGGAAGAAAGGCTAACTTAAATAACGAACCTATCCGAATTCATTTAAAGATTTCCTGTTGATCAGTAAAAATGGATGACTACAATAGAATTTATCCACAAGTGCCTATGAATGTGGACTCAAATAATTTTAGACTTCAAAAATCTTGTGAAGTAGTACATAATCTTCAGAAGGAAATTAGACATTATGAGGATGTTAGGAAAAAATACAATAGAGCGAGGGGGATATTTACAAAAATCAGTGTTGGTAGTGGGGTGTTTTCAGTTATTTTATCTGCAAGTGGATTGGGAACCTCTCTTACTGGTTTTGGTGCTGTTGTTGGTATCCCATTAGGAGCGGTGGGAGGTATTTGTGGGGGAATATCGGTTGGATTCGGTGCGGCTTCTAAACGACTTTCGCATAAAGTTAGTAAACACGAACAGACAGTTTCTCTGGCAAAAGCAAAAGTAAACACCATTCACGACTTGGTTTCAAAGGCACTGAAAGATAATGCCATCTCCGACCAAGAATTTTCGCTAATTTTATCAGAGGTGGACAAGTTTGAAAAACTAAAACTCGAAATCCGACAAAAAAACCGGAAAGATATAGAAAAAAACTTAAATATGTCACAGATAAGAACAGAGGTTCGTGCGGAAATTTTAAAGGAGTTAACCGGTCCCGAACGTTAAAATTTTCATTTGAGCGAACGCCTGTAGGATGGAATTATGAGGTTGGTATTAGAAAAGAACGGTGTTGATTTAAAAACATCTTATTATCAACATAAAATAATAAAATGTTACTCAATGATTTCAGAAATAGGTATCCAAAGGCTGATCTCAGTCATTTCGTATTTGTGGCCGATCAATATGGTGGTTACATTAGGTGGAAAGTTGATGGGACAACAATCATGTCTTATGATGACCCCACTGGTAAAACATGGACTGAAGACCTATCACCCCGTTTGAAAAGACTTCTATGGAAAGATTTAGGATTGGATGATGATGCATTGAGTTCATTCCCAAAGAGTTTAACTATGACCAATCGATCTTACCCAATACCTGCCATTGATTTTGATGACTTTACAAGTAATATCACAAACATGTTGACCTCATTAGATATATACGTGTCCAATACGAAGAAATTCACCGCTAAGATGCGAAACGTATTTACATCCCAAGTTGTGACTTTCAAGTTTGGTAAACAGAGTAGAAAATGGTTGAATGCACCTGATATGAATTATTGGCCTCAACAACTGAACTTTGCAGTTTGGTGTGCGACATCTGGTTGTGGGATAAGTCCTTTCGAGAGTCTCAACTATCCTAAAGTCGTAAGTAGCTTCATTAAGTTTCATATATATTTCACAATAAGACGAATACTGTATGAATTGAGTCTTCCCTTACCTGATGAGCAACCCTTTGTAATCAACAACAACCCTTACAACAAAGTTGCATATCAACGATTGTGTGCAGAATTTGGAATCTCAAAAAACTCTGACTTTAGATGGAAAGGTGGTCGAAATGGAGGTTTGGGTGATATATTCATAGATTATGGTGCTGGATATCATGGAGCAGGTGGTGGATATCAAAATGTTCATATGGTAAGGAATTACGATGATGAAGCTGATCAGTGGCCTGGTGAAGGTGGTAAATTTGCTGATGATGGAGGTAAGAAAGAAAAAGGTAATCTAATCTCATTTATCCGTAATGACGATTTTGCCGATTATAAATATGCTTGGTTTATCCCAACAAGTGGCTATGGACTCACTAAAGCTGGACTTGGTAGATTGAATCGATCTGCTGAAGCTTTTGTTTACTGCATATTGGGGGCGCAAGTTAACACTAGAAACTCGATTTATGGTAGTGGTGGTGGAGCGATCGAGACTCAACAAGAATTCTTAGCCCTGTTTGAAAGTAGTGTGATTGAAAATGACATTTCGAGTTCGATCCAAAGGTATCAATTAGCTGTTCAGGAAGCGAAATTACGTCTTGATTTAGCTATTGCTCCTGGTGTATGGCTAATGCCTAGTAATATGATAATCAACACTGAAAGCGTGACTGGTTTTAATAACAAACTTATGAAAGCGACTAATGATATGAGTTTTGGAGTAAATAATTCCCTAAACACTGAAGCAAAACAGGTCGGAATAAAACATAACATGGGATCTTCAAAGATAAAGTTACCGCATAGAACTGAAACGAAACCAAAACCCTCAACGAAAACAGACTCAACGCAAACAGACTCAACGAAACACGAAAATAATATAGACTCAACTCAACATGAAAAGAATATATTAGCATTTATAGTTGTCGCTGGTGGATTAGCGTGGTATCTATTTCGGTAGTTCATGAGTATTTCACGTGATTATGATTGTGTGTAAATTTAGATTACATACTTTTACGACATAGCAACAAGCAAGTTGGAAAGTAGATTTGAAGTTTACTTTTAAAAGGCTGGTTTCTAACGTCGCTCAGGAATGTGATTACGTCAATGCAAATTATATAGATGAGTCACAAGGTAAATTTTGTTATGTAACACTGACTTATGTTATATAACCTATTGTTTTTATCGTGTCTCTTGTGTTGTGTGACACTCTTTACATTGCGCCTTCTGTCTGTTGTGTTCACATATTTGAGACCCTCCGCATAACTTACAAAAACATCTTTGTCTTCCATGAATACATATTCCTTTCCCGTTGCAGTCTTTGCATATATACCTCAACCGTTTATGTACACAAATACTACCACCGTTGCATTCTCTACATTGCGTTTTCCTTCTATTATGGGAGCATATTTGAGATCCTCCACAATCCTTACATTGATATTTAAACTTTCCATGAATACAATTATACTTTTTTGTTGTTATTTTATCAAGAATATTCGATAATGTGTTTGTATCTATGTCTATATCACCTAACCCTTCAATTAGTTCGGGTCTAGTCATCCAATAATATCTTTTAATACCCTGATCTTTAGCTAGTGCTCTCATGTGTTCCACCCTTAGGTTTTCCAGTATTGAATTGATAGCTCTTGGGGGGTTTTTGAGAATTGGAACATTAATCTCAGGTACCGGTTCATCAAGAATATTAGGTATTTGAATATTAACCAACGCTTCAATGAGTTCTGCTTTAAGCATTCTAGAATATTTTTTAATACCCCGCTCTTTGGCAATGGCTTTCAGATCTTTCACTGATTTCTTCTCCATTTTTTTGATACATATCATATCTTTAAACTATTTTTCAAATTCATTTTTTTAAAAAATCCTTGATAAAATCCTTGGTAAAATCCTTGGTAAAATCCTTGGTAAAATCCTTGGTAAATTCCTGATAAAATCCTTGGTAAAATCCTTGGTAAATTCCTGATAAAATTTTAATATTAAAGTATCCGGAAAATAACTGAAACAAAATCCTGATAAAATCCTTGATAAAATCCTTGGTAAATTCCTGATAAAATCCTTGGTAAAATCCTTGGTAAATTCCTGATAAAATTTTAATATTAAAGTATCCGGAAAATAACTGAAACAAAATCCTGATAAAATCCTTGATAAAATCCTTGATAAAAATTTTTGTCCTAGGTTCGTCACCCTATACTCTCTAGCTTTATAAAGTACTGGTCACAAAGTTAGAATATTGTTAGTGGTACAAACAAGTACCCGAGAGTAGTACAATTCAGTAGCTTTCAAAAGAATGGTCATAGTTGATGGCTTGAGCAATAGGTGAAAACGTAAAACTGGAATAAAACAAACCGTACTACACTTAAGTATTTTTTGGTATCAAGCCAAAGAGTGGCCTCACTGCCTACAGTTGAAAACGTATATTGGAGCACAAATGGCATCAGAGTCCAACTTTAGAGAGAATGATCCTACCTCTGTGTCCTGTGGACTCATGTCTTGA
This sequence comes from Ricordea florida, assembly GCA_949710005.1. Classification (NCBI taxonomy): domain Eukaryota; kingdom Metazoa; phylum Cnidaria; class Anthozoa; order Corallimorpharia; family Ricordeidae; genus Ricordea; species Ricordea florida. The sequence continues at coordinate 29,522,303 of OX453275.1, read as the reverse complement.
ATCAAATTTCGGTAATTATCCATAGAAAACTGTTGGACATGAAAACATGCAGATGTTTTAATTAACAATTACTCGCCGAAGGCTCTTGCTGAGAAAAGGAGCGTGCATGTTGGTATGGGCGCGTGTACTTGCAGGTTGGAATGCTTTGCGTGTTCATTGATGCGTAAGCATATTCTGTGGAAACAAGGCTAGCATCATCAAGTGGGGGTGGGGTTGGGGTTGGGGGTGGGGGTGGGGTTGGGGTTGGGGTTGGGGTTGGGGTTGGGGTTGGGGTTAGTGTTAGTGTTATGGTTAGGGTTAGTGTTATGGTTAGGGTTAGGGAGGGTTAGGGTTAGGGTCAGCGTTAGGGTTAGGGTACACATAAAAAATGGTAGAGTTGTGTGATGAAGCTCTAAATGACAAGGTTAAAATGTAGTAAGGGTAATTGTTAGGGTTAGGGTTAGGGTTACCCATAAAATATGGTAGAGTTGTGGGATGAGGCTTGAAATGACAAGGTTAAAATGTAATAAGGGTAAGTTGAAGCCACGCATGCGCATCAAGGCGACAGTGATACAAGGGATTAACTGGTAGTAACAGGGTTTAATCCCTTGTACCAGTGTCGCCTTAGTGCGCATATTTCACAAATGTCCTGCGCTGGTCACAAGATCCCTACTTTCCTTTTTCATCCTTTGTTCTACAGTTCGGAGAGGTGTGGAAGAGCGGAAAAGTCTGACAAACTAAGGACAATTTCACACTTTTTCCCTGGTCACGAACCTCTTGTCATTCTTTACTTAGTTCTACACTTCTCAGAGGTGTGGAAGTGTAGAATAGTCTGACAAAGTCAGGATAATGTCACACTTTTCCCTTGGTCACGAACCCCTTGTCATTCTTTACTTATAGTTCCACACTTCTCAGAGGTGTGGAAATGTGGAATAGTCTGACAAAGTAAGGATATTGTCGCACTTGTCCACTGGTCACGAACCCCTTGTCATTCTTTACTTAGTTCTACACTTCTCAGAGGTGTGGAAGTGTGAAATAGTCTGACAGTCAGGACATTGTCGCACTTTCCCCGCAGTCATATGCATTAAATGAGAATAAAGCACGGTGGGAGTATTAGTTGGTTTTATTCCAGCAACTCGTTTTACATCTTTTTAAATGCTTTTTTACGTTTAGACAACAATTCTGTGACTAGAAGATATTAGCCTTGTTTCACTGCCATCTGTTTGAGCCTACGTTTTTTCTGTCACGAAGTCCCCGTCAGTCCTTTATCTTCTTTTATTTATTTATTTATTTTTTAACGGAAACCTCAAGAACGTCATCTCTTCTATGGATTTTTATGTTTGAAATTTTTCATATTGATGAGCCATATATGATGCGTCTTTATCTGGGTTTTTCTACTCCTATACACCTATTCGGCTAACTCAATGTTGTACCCAATTTAAACCCTTTGGGAATAAAACGTTTTGTTTCAGGAATTTCCATATCATTTAAATGTTAATGCCACATTATAACGCAAATACTATACACAAAGAATCTTAACCCCGGGAGATTTCAATTGGGTACAACTTTGAGCTAGTGGAGTAGGTCTCTTAAGATCGTGACAACGCTAAAAATAGGCTGTAAAGAATGCAGAGTATGTGCATTCTATCTTCCTCGCTTTAAGATCAACTTGATAAAGTTTATAAATGCTCAGATCCAATTGTTATTGCTCTATTCCTTCATCAGGTTCATGACCTAAATTAGTCCAAAATTATACAGCATACTGTATAAAGTAATAATTGTGACTTATCGGCCTAATGTAGCTACCTTCAGATCGCTCAGTGGAAAAGGGGGAATCACCGTTTAGGTGCGTGTTACAGGGTCGGCAGTATTTATGTTATCTCTACGGCACGTGACAATACTAAAATATTTGCATGGTCCACCCTCCTCCTCGTCTTTAGAGAGTCACGTGAATTCTTTTTCAAGGTTTCTTGGCCTCGAACTGCTCGCCTCCGAGCGTGGTGTTGCGTCTGTCGGAGATCCTGGGAGATTCTGCCGTCACTTGTAATGTGCTTTCATGGCCATTTTTCCTTTTCGCGCTACAATTAAAGGAAAAAAAGAGACAATTCAGTGTTAATTTCCTGGGGTCATCTGCATTTCCTGATACATTCTGATGAAAAAACAGTGTCTCTAGCTCGTGTAAACTGATTTGTATTTTCTTTTATCTGGGTAACTATCTTGAAGACTGATAGCATTAATTGTCTTATTCCGTTTAAGTATTGACGAATTATTTGTTAAGATGTAACACAACAATATGCTGCGTTAAAACTGAATATATTTATTATCCGTGGATGTGTGAAAACTCAAATGTGCTTTATTGAACGAGCTAGTAATCTTTTTGTCTTCTGTGGCCCTCCTTTCAAATTTTGTTCCATCCTGAGGTCGATTATGCCATGTTTCTCTGGTTGAAGTTGTGACCTGGATATGTCCGCTTCGGTTTTTGATAGAGGTACCATACCAGCCGTCTTACGTTGATTTATTTTAAACTTCTGTATTCGTTATAGACGGCATGTCTACTGGAAAATCATGGAAAGTTTTCATCAATGGCTGCTGATTATGATAAAAGTTAATGTAGACAAAAAATTCTGACATTGGAAAAAGAAACAATAACAAAATAAGTCTACCTTGTCCTTGAAGGAAGTATCTCTTCTTCCATCAAAGACTGCCGATACTGTCGAAGACTTACTGCATATTTCGCCAGTTCGTCCGCCAATTCCGCTTCTCCCCCCTTCTCTATGTCAGTCTTGACGAATGTGTATTGCTACGAACAAAGAACAATGAAGCAAATAAGTGTATTATAACAGTTACTTCTTTAATGCATCAAACACCAATTGAGGGAAAAATTGGAAAAAATATACGTTCTGAGACTCTAGTGTTTGTAAATTCAAAATGGATCCGAGCCACCCACTTAAGTCAACAGAAAAGAGAAAGAAATTCGTGGCCACCGACCTTTGCGGTTCCCTGCGTCTTCGTTGAAATAACGATTCCGAGTCCATCCTGTTCGAGACTGGTTATTGTGTCCACTGCCCCTTGCTTATTCCCCATGTCCCTAAATTTCTTTTTTTCATTCAGGGCTGTAATGTGTTATCTCTTCCCAAGAAGAAGAAGTACGTATCCTCCAGGATTAGTCACTGGTTTGGCAGGTTCATCCGCTGACGTCTGTGTCGGCGTTCCAGCAATGTCATCCCGGAGCATATATACGGACTTCTTCTGCCGAGGAATTTCTTCCACATAAATATAGCGTGTGGTTAATACATGTCCCAACGAAATTTACAGCTGCGTTGACGGCACTGTCTGTAACAACCGTGGAGGGCTCAAAGTCTGATTCACCGGACAAGAAAGCAGCATTAAGAGAGTTTAGCTGGAATAAGCAGTGAAGACACCCGGTCATCCGTAAAATGAGTCCTTTACTTTTGCTCAACAGTCCTACGAACAAACAAAAACAATTACACAATTAGACAAGAGTTAGAATTTCTACCAACATTCAGGGACGGCGGAGCGTATTTGGAAGTGGGGGGGCTGAAAACGAGCGCCGGAGGCGCGAGTTGGTAGGGGGGTCTGGGGGCATCCTCCCCACAGAAAATTTTGAAATCTAGAGTCTCGGAAATCGTATTTACAACTTTCTCCGCGACATACTTCTAGAAATAATTGGCCTGGATAAAGCGCAAAATGAAAGGTACTTTTAATGCTTACAGCAATATTTTGGAGGTTATTTCTCAGCCTTCTGGTCTCCAACGCTAACCTGCGGTTTTTTGACACAAGCTTCCCGTCTGTGGGAAGGAAGCACACGCTGAGAAAATGTTAAAAATACGTAAATGCGAAAAGTTTCCGACGAGGCTTGTATAAAGTTGTAGCTTAAACAAAATAAAATGTCATCCTCCTTAAAAGTTGGGGGCGGGGGCTGAAGCCCCCCCAGCCCCCCCGGCTCCGCCGTCCCTGACATTTTTGGGTGGGAGTGGGTTATTTTCGAATTTAGATATTTTCGCCTCAACTTTAAGAAGGTATTACGGTCATTCTCTGTCAGTACAGAAAACTGGAGCAGCCAGTTTTTAATTACACATCGCTACGATCGCTATGCTTGTTGAAAAACGTCCGCCTAGATCTGACGATAGTTCACCAAGGAGAAATCCTAAGTAAGTGTAAGATAATCATATACATACCACATAGTAAATCGTCTCTTCCAGAAATCCCCTTTACGTTTTCTTGGATCCTATTAAAGGCGTCCTTGAAAAGGTCATTAATTACTAAGGTCTGTTAGGTAAATTTCTGTGATCTTCCGTGGGGATTTACGCTGCTTAACAGCAAACATGAAGAGCAGATTAACTGAAGATAACAAAAAGATGAATAAATCAGCAACAATTTGCCTTGCGATACAACTTTTATGCAAGGGAAAATAGATAATCAAGCTGCGAATTTTTTTCTGTGCTAATTTGAGCTCGCGAAAAGAGCCCCTAAGGTTTCGAGTTTGCTGATTTCTTCACTTTCTGAAGGGAAGCTGCCACTACTGCACTATAATGTGTTTTACAAAATGAAAATTTTTTTAATTCGCTGAAACGATCAGAGACAACAATTAAGCAATTATGCAATTATGGTACAACGACAGCGACAACGGGTCAAAAAAGGAAAAGAGCCCAGGTACTGAGCAACACAACACATCTTCACGGGCATACCTCTGCTTTTAAAGTTGGGGTTGGGGTTGGGGTTGGGGTTGGGGTTGGGGTTGGGGTTGGGGTTGGGGTTGGGGTAGGGGTAGGGGTTGGGGTAGGGGTAGGGGTTGGGGTTAGGGTAGGGGTTGGGGTTAGGGTAGGGGTTGGGGTAGGGGTTGGGGTTAGGGTTAGGGTAGGGGTTGGGGTTAGGGTAGGGGTTGGGGTAGGGGTTGGGGTTAGGGTTAGGGTAGGGGTTGGGGTAGGGGTTGGGGTTGGGGTTAGGGTTGGGGTTAGGGTAGGGGTTGGGGTTAGGGTAGGGGTTGGGGTAGGGGTTGGGGTTAGGGTTAGGGTAGGGGTTGGGATAGGGGTTGGGGTAGGGGTTGGGGTTAGGGTAAGGGTTAGGGTTAGGGTTAGGGTTAGGGTTAAGGTTAAGAATGCGGCTTACGCAAGGAGCATAATTTAATGCTGTTTTTTTGAAACCGTTATTTACGAAATTCTTCCCTTAAGCAAACCTCTCGTCTGTCAAATTTGACATTTTGTTCTGCAGTGCTCTCGAATTGCCATCACACCAAGATCAATTAGATTGTATTTGGTTTTACTCCTCTCATCAAACATGCGATCCAAAATGAGTGTAGCAATAGGCCAGGTTAAACAACTAGAATTGGAAAAAATAATTCCTATGACATTTTATAGCCGAAGAATTATTAGAGTGATTTTTACTAAAATTACAGACTCTTGCAAGTGCAGTTCTACTCTACTCGTTGTTTGATTGTTTACTTTGCAAGATACACTGAAGTGTTCCGCTCGCAGTATAACTTGGATGTTGAACTTAATAACATGGAGTAAAAAACATATAATTTTACTATCCGAAGAGATATTTTCCCAAAATCGGTTATCAATCAACTGTTTGGTTTTGTAAAACCAAAACCAAATAAAGTAGTTGCCTTAACCAGTCGCAAAACGATGCATAAATTCTAGGAAACCAATGGGAATCCAAAACAAACTTAGACCCAGTTCAGACGCCGTTCTTTAGCCGCGCCGAATCGAATTCAAATCATTCCGACCTAAATGAATTAATGTGATGACAAATGGTAGGGTTGTGGGATGTGGCTTGATATGACAATGTCAAAATGTAATAAGGGTAAGTTGAAGCCACACATCTGCGCACTGAGGCGACAGTGCTAGAAGGGATAAAACCCTGTTGCAACCAAAAAAAAAGATGAAAAAATTGAGCTCAAAATCCAGCAGCCATGGACAGCTGTTTTGGCCTTGTTAGGCCTCATCAGCATGGCACAGCGAGCAGATGAGCTCTGGGTTTGTTAGCAACAAAATGTGCGCCTCAGTGCGCCTCAATGCGCAGATGTGTGGCTTCAACTTACCCTTACTACATTTTGACATTTTAAATGAATTAATACCGGCTGAATTGATTCAGACGCCGAATTAAATGTGGCCGAAATGAATTCAGTGAGGGGAACTGAGAGACCGTTAATGATTGGTCAAATAGTGCGGAAACCTAGAAGTCTGGTAGGAACCCGCAAGCAAGAGCCGTTATCACTATAGCTTTCTGCGCTTCTCCCTCCGCCTTCGTAGCTTCGATTCCTGTCACTTTTGCTTCTGGCTCGCAAAACGCAATGCTTTTATTAGTGACCCAACCCTAATAATATTCGTATTATTCAAAAATTAAACAATTATCGCATATGGGAATTTCACATTTGAAGCAAATATACTTGATCGTTGTGAGCGGCACAGTGTCGTATTCATACTGGGACTTTAAATTTGCACGAGTCTGTGCAAAGTTTTACCCGCCATTTTTCGTTCTCCAATAACCTTCTGCGCATGCTCTTAAGTAAATATACAGTGGAAACTACATCATAATGATTTATGCATTTGATTCGGCTTATGTGAAGTACGGGCTCTGAATCAAAGGTGATCTACAGCCGTTCTTCACGGCTGAGCCAGGGGAGGGGATAAATTTCTGAGCCGATCTAAGTTAAATCAACCGTTTCCGGGAATTGATTCAGACGCCGTACGTCACATGAACGTAATTCGTTGAATTCGATTCGGCTCGGCTTAAGTACAGCGTCTGAACCGGGCCTAATGTCTCAGCAACCGTCTCCCGACCCGCGTCCACAGGTATCTGAGCCCCCCAAATTTGGGCAACTTAGATTATTTGGCATCAAGAGAAATTTAGCCGAAGACAATTTTAACGACGTTTGCATGTGTGTGTGTGTGTGAGCTCATATGATAGTTTCATGTGTAAGATTGGAGTCCTTATGAGACTGAAAAACCTGATACCAACTGAAGCAAAGCTGCAATTATATAAAGCTGCAATTTTACCGCACTTAACTTACGGTCACCTCATCTGGCACTTCTGCAAGGCTAGCGACAGAAGAAAGCTTGAGCGTATAAAGGAAAAGAGGGCTCAGGGCAGTATTTAAGGATAAACATTCTTGCTACGAGAAACTACTGGCAAAGGCGGACATACCATCGTTGTATAACAGACGATTACAGGACATTGCCATTTTCATGTATAAGGTCAAGCATAACTTGTTGCCACAGGGACTTTGCAAGCGTTTCCTATTAGACCACGGCACATATAACTTAAGAAAACGAGAATTTGTCATACCACGATTCTCCTCGGTAACTTACGGAAAACACTCACTTCGTTACCTAGGGCCCAAACTGTGTAATGATCTTGCTTATAGAATTAGAAATGCCCCCTCTCTAAAACAATTTAAGAACATTATACGCAATCAGGACCTCACTGCCCTAGCTGCTAATGTTAGTGACTGTCGAGGCTGCAACTTATGCAAAGAATGACTGGCCGTTTATGGATGATTTTTACATACACACAATTTTTTAACATATTTTTTGGCCGTTTATAGATAAGTTAAGTTAATATATGTGCCAGTTTTTTGTAGTATTTATAGTAAGTGAATGGTTTTAATAAGGCTAGTTAGGTGTCCACAATTAGTAGAGGGGACTTTTCCCCTCAGCTACTCCTTTTGACACGTTAATAAAGTTATTATCATTATTATTATTATTATTATTATTATTATTATTATTATTAAGAATATTTTCATTTCATATGTAGGCCTATGTAATGCACCATGACCCTCATTTCTTTTCGACTGTTTCGGAACGACAGCCCGGCTTGATTCTACAGCGACAAAGCCATGTGCCCCTTTTTGTAGTCATAAACACGTTTAATAAACTGTTTAAGGAGCAACTTCTACAAGAGGCCAAGAAGACTTGAAACGTGTAACTGCCTTTGAACGTACTTCAAACACAGCTTTTCCACAACTGATCAATCTACAGAGTACCATATTAGGAAAGCAAGAGAAATCAAACGAACCAATCAGTGCCAACAAGCTTAAAGACTGGGGCAAACAGTTTCCAAATATGGTACGTGGGACAAAGTGAATCGTGACAAGCTGTTAACGTGAGTTACACGTTTCACGTCTTATGGGTTTCTAGTATTAGACAGATTACGATAGAGGTTTGCACAAACACTGCAAACTGCAAACCGCGGTTAGAAGTTAGCGGCCACGCGTTCGAGGTTTGCTGCACGTCACGCGATTAAGTTTGCGGTTAATGTGGCCTGAAGACTTCTGCAAGTGTTTGGAAACAACGTTGGATTACTATGTTTGCTTTCATCTTAATTTAACTGTTACTACTTTACCATGAACAGCTATTTTATTCGGCGGTATTATCTATTGACTAAATGTGTCACAAATATCTTCTTTTCAATACAGTTTTAGTGGAAGCAAGAACCACTCGTGGCTCGGCAGCCATGTTGCTTGAAACTGAAAAATGCGGTCGCGATTCGCAACATAATTGCAACTCACGAATTGCATCTCTGCGCTAAAACCATATTGAATGAAAATTACCGATGTGTATCAATTAATCTACACTCCCCTAACGCGACTTGTTTGAAAATAAAAGCAAAGAAACCTTGAGGCAAATGACTTACCTTAAAACCGCCTATTTCACGCCCAAACGCGAACTTCAAACCGCAAACCTGACGGCGGGACTTGGTCACGTGACTTCTTGACGTTCGCGGTTCGCGGGAAATGCCGAAAAACCTCAATCTTAATCTCTCTATTACAACTCAGCAACCTTGGCATTATGAGCAATCTGATTAGCTTACCATCTCGGGATATGCAACGCTATCTACAACCCCTGGATATGAGCAAACACGCACTCTGATTGGTTCCCTACTCACAGGCTATCAGCTCTTATAACTCATCGATTGATTTTCGCGCCATCCTATCGGCTATTTTGGACAGAGCATCCAACACAAATTAAGGGTTGCGTTCTCGTACCTCGAATGCAAAAAATTCTTTTCTCTCTTCAAAGGTATTGGATTTTCGTTTCTCAGACATCAATTGTGAAAAAGAGAAAAACAAAGGAAATTAGTCACCGTGACGTGTTTGCCGATATCTAATGAAACACTGTTCGTCTTTGCATGGTTAATTTTTCCTGTACGTCGTATTTTCAGGTCACTTCCGAGTGTTTGATATGTGACGAAATATGTATCTCGTGTCACATTACGTGCTTAAAACATCATACACTGACAAACAGTATTATATTTTTTATTTCTTTATTGGCATTACTATACCGTCTGGCTATTTCATGCGTGTACTTTACAAATTATTCCACGGAATAAACAAATATGCCCTTGCCAAATAATAATCATAGCAATTATTAAATACAACTCATTCTTTTCACCCAGTTTAAAGCGGAAAAGTATACTTCTACTTGTTTATTAATATTGCAGTCTATGCAAAGCCCACTCAGACCATAAACTGAGGTTGACACAGCTGCTGGATATTGGGGCTATCCAAAAGCGTCCAAGCAGCCATATTTCATTTGGCTTGAATTTCATTTTCGTCAAAAGAAGAGCAAACTTTCCAGAAGGGGTAAAATGGGATGTAAGAACAAAATGAAACAAACTGGGAACTAGCAAAAATTAAAAAATTAATTACGCAGGGCAGTGTAATAAACTGTTCAAAAAATTGAGTTTGATGATGAATCCGTCAGATTACCGTGAAAGAAACATGCATCAGAAAGAAATATCTGCGACTTCTACTAGCATGATTTGTCTATGATAAGAATATTTCTTTTTAGCCTCTGAGTGAAAAAAAATTCAAATTACTGCGTCACCAATAACCTACATTCTATCTAACATTTTCATTCCATACTCCAACATCGTTCCCAGGTGCCCTCTTCTTCACGGCCTTGGAAACCGAAAAAAAAAGTCCCTCCGAACGAAGCTGTTATCTTAAAATTCGTTTATAATTCAATCCATAAGGACTGTATAAATAGCTACATACAACACGTCACGAATTGTTCATGTCTACACTAACTACTTGTGCTAACACTAAGTGTGGATAAGATCGCAAACCAACAAAATTAAGAGTATTAACTCCACTCTACAGAATGCTATGCCTCCGTTGTATAGTTGTAAAAGAGCAATGATAACAGACGAGTTTACATAGAATGATGCACAGTAATGAATTCTCGCGAGGTATATGAGATACATTGCAAGGAACTCGTGAGAATTCTCGGTTTATGTTCGGTGTAAAACGGTGTGAAGATTTTCTTTGTTTGGGGGCATTGTTGTCGTGGTCTGTGTTATTTGAATTTTCTTTGCAATCTTTTGTTACATCACTGGTGTGTTTTACACCTAACATAAACCGAATTTTCACAGGAAGAAAGTTGCAACGCTAATTGCTAATTTCAGGAAATGTACTGACAATTACACGAGCAGACCTCAAGTTCTTCGCTGATCAGTGAAAATAGTATAGAAAAGGAATTTTAACGATATAGTATATGATAGTATTATCTTTGCAGTGCATGAAACTCCGGGGGGGGGGGGGGTACTTTAGGAATTTCTGGGTGGGGATGTGCCGCTGGAACCCTGAAACCCTTAGCCTATACCAGAGCTGGTGCAGCTGAATTTTGCTACCCTATACTAAACCCCCAAATCACTCCTAATCTAGAGAAGCTGTATTCCACTAGCACAGTCTAGCCAAATCAAAACCTTATACCACAATCGTTTCTCTCTCCAAAAATGAGTTTATTTATACTAGTTCAGTTTTTTTTTTTATTCTCAACCAACTGGTCAGTTTCGTGAAAAATGATACCCTATTCTAGACCCAAACGCTCTGATGTATATACCCTATGCTAGAGTAAACTGCTTGAAAACCATACCCTTCACAGCGGCACTTACCTATATAGCCCATATATGGCAGTACCCCCCCCCCCCCCGGGATGAAACTACACTGTTCTGCAGATCTGATCAAAGTCGTCCGAAAATAGGATCAAAATGGTCAACAACGTAAACGCCATAGCGCTAGAAATTTTAGATTTAAACTCGTTCTGTCTTAACACTAGGTTTTTTGTTCAGTCGTAAGATCCCGGGATTACCACAGGTAGGCCCGCAATAATAGCACAAGGCAAGAAAGCGAGTCTGATGAGATGATTAGTGTCAATAGTTCACCGTACGCAAACAGGAATTAGCTGATGTTTTTTACAACTGGCAAGCACAACTAATCGAAAACAAATTTTTTTCTCCTAGTTCAGCAAGATTATTGAAGCATCTCGCGGTGACAAGCTGTATAATTAGTGGGCTCATTGTTTTACTTGAGTCGTATTAATTTAATACAAGGTTTTTCATGAATTTGCACGCTCCGGAAACTTAAGCAATCTCTTGTGTTCGCAATAAAATTCGATTGTCCGATCCTTCTACCATAAAATTTCATTTTACGATACTGGGTCTGTCGTCTAAGATTTCAAACGTTATTATCCATTGAGGATATTACCCTGTTTCCGATTAAATTAATTTCTCTAGCGAAATCTCTGTCGCCAACGCAAGTTTCCCTGTCGTAAACAAGCCATGCCATCTTAACGGTCGATGCCTTTCCTGATAACAGTCGATGCCATCAACCAAACTCAATGGCATCGACCGTTTCAAGGAAACTTGAGTCGCCACCAAGCTAATTTCACAGTTTTCATACTATACAACGATTAAAAAAACGTCCAAGAGATGACAATTATTGCACGTTTAAAACGTTTAACGTCAGATAAGTGAGCGCAACCCAACTGACGGTGATTTTGAACTGTTAAATTAGAAAGACGTTTACACCAAAGGGCTTAGTTAGAATCCACCAAAAGAAACGAAGAGAGGGCCCTTGAGTTTTTCAGCGTCTATTTTGGAAATATCCAGAAATATTTTGAATGAAACAATTATTATATTAGGCTATGGCAAAATAATACGATAACCTGAGCTGTAAACAAAGACCCTTCTCTATCTGCACTCGTCATAGGGCGGGTTTCAAATGATCGTCGTAAAAGTAATTAATTCCTCTGCCAATCAGAACAGCACTCACTAACCAATGAACCAATCGAAACTCAAAGGGAATACATGTCGTCAGCATCAAGCGCTAGCTAATCACGACCGGGTCTTGTCTTACTTCTGATTGGTTTAGAGCAGAGACGAGACTCTCTGGGAAATTGTCTGTCGTTGAAGTGAAAAACCAAAGCAATAACGAAAGAGTTTTCCCCACTGTATTAAAACCGTTGTACTGTACTTCAGCCAATAATTACAGTTATTTTAAGTTGCTACTCTAAGATGAATTTCTCGTCTGGTAGTAGTACGAAATAATAAACTGGTTCTTTGGTCGTACAGAATAACAAGCCAACCAAGGGTGTACTCTTGATGCATGGTACATTCCTCTCTTCCTACTACTGGTCGTAACCTCTGAAAACCAATTGCAGCCATTCTCGTGGGGAAGGAATTCGAACGCGTGTCGAAGCCCAATGGACGTGTGCGTAGGACGCTAAGCCAAATGAGGCTTATCAAAGGTTACTGCTTTAGCGTTAGTGATGTTATTTCCTGGTTAAACCCTTAAGTCTACACCTTTAGTATTGAAACAACACTATACTGTTTATCTATGTTAAGTCTATTTGACAATTAGACTAACAATTATCGCTCTTCATAAGCCAATCTGGAATTAGGCATTCACCAATTGTTACTGCTTAGCCCCGAATTAGAATATATTCTACTGTCGAAAGGTCTGGCCCTGTTCTACCATATTGAGTTGACTGTGTCATGGTGGATCAGCTGTAGGCTTTTTCGTAGACCAAAGAACCAAACAAGTGACATGCAATTTGAAGAGCGTTATCTCACAACACAGCGCAGTGGCTATGGCTTCAAATCGGTTCTCAGAACCGTGAACATTACTGTGCAGACAGTAGCACGGGTGAGGTACAACCAAGGCATTACAGTCCTAGCAAGTAATACCTACAAAGTATATTCACTTATCCTATCTATATTCCATTCCTCAGAGATTAATATCACTACTGCCTGATGATTCTTGTTCTTCCTTCGTCCTGGCTGGAAATTCCGGATTGACGTATGAGAATCCATTGAAGTCGTTCTGATTAATGTTGGCGATGAATGACTTGTCACATGGCGTCAGACGTGCTGCCTCGTCTGTAAACTCCGGGTCAAAATTGTCAAAAGATCGTTTGGATTTCTGAAAAAACCAAAACAAAAAAGATTCAAGTGTTTGCATGAGCAAACGCGTGGGTACGCCCGCCACCATGAACCCTAGTTTTTCTCTGGTGAGTCTCATGTCACATGACACCATCAGTAAATTTAGTTGGTGGTTATCGTCGACTATGCGTTCACACCGCCACCATTAACTACAGTTCGTTGGAAGGGGTATAGAATGGTAAAATCCGAGACTCGCCGAGACGCCGAGACCCTCGTTAAAAAATCCGAGACCGAGACTTGACTGTTTTTTTAAAATCCGAGCCCGAGACTCCGCGAAATGTTTCAGTACATTTATAAGCACTAATAGTACAAGCAAGAGAAATACGTGTATACGTGAATATGTACCCTACGAGTAAAGATACGATGTTAAGTCGTTTATCATGCATGATTGTTATTCGTTGTGCTGCTGTTGTTGCTATATAAGGTTGCGCTCAGCTTGTGAAGTTTCAATCCAAATACATTTTCGCTTGACTTGCGAGACTCTGAGACTCACATTTTAAAAATTCGAGATTTCGAGACCTGTTTTTTTTTTTTTGCGAGTTCGAGATTCCGAGACTCTAGTTTGTGACGCCGAGATTTCGAGACCCACTTTAAATTTGCCGAGAGTTATTTTTTTACAGGGACAATTCTATACCCCTGTTGGATGCAGGGTTGTCAAAATAAGCCGGCAACCGGCGCATTTCACCGGCTACTCCGAATACTGCGCCGGTTACAGGGTTCGTGCTGGGGTGAGTAAACAGAATTTAAGGACTTTTTAAGGAGTTTTTAAGGACCAAAAATACAATTTTTAAGGAGTATTTTGTTTGTTTGTTGCCCAGGACCAATACAACTGGAGCAGGAACGCCTGACTAATAAAAGACGCAATGACTTTCATCTTTTTTGTTGGTTTATGATGTGTATTTGCAGCGGTAATTCGCATTTCATAGTTTTTATGGTACTCTGCTTTTGCAATACTCTAGTTTAAAGACTGTTAGACAAGAAATAAGGAGTTCTTAAGGCGTTTTTGCTGAATTTTATAAATTTAAGGAGTTTTTAAGCTCCCTTTAGAATGTAAATCAAATCTAAGGAGTTTTTAAGGAGTTTAAGGAGTAGCACGAACCCTGGGTTACTCCGACTGTAGGTTTGTTCTGGGCATGATATTGCGGAACATCATACCCACCCTGAACGATACGCATGAATTAAGGCAGCCGCCTACTTTATAGACACAGACTGCTTCTCAGAAACCTTCTGACAACCCTGTGGATGACGTTAAAAGTTCGTGACACCCATTGGTGATCCATGGAATGCTAACTTGGCTGATCCATACCTTCGCGCGGGAAACCATTGTCGAAAATTAAGAAATGCGGTCAAACTTCCATCGGATACTAGCCGCCGCATATACGTTTAAATTTCTTAACTACAGTCAACTCTGTCGTAAGCGAACACCCTCGGGGATTGGAAATTGTCCGTTAAAAAAGCTTTAGAGAATTAGAATATGTAACAGGACTACGTGTTGTCCAATTTAGAAAATATTGGATGAGAAAATTCAGAGGAACACCAAAATTTGATGTTCCAAGGAATTTTCGAATCCAACATTTTCTTAATTGGACAAGCACGGAGTCCTGTTATTTGTTAATTATATAGCTACCTCTAAATCCAATATTGGCAACTGTCCAATTTTTCTTAAATTGGATAGGTCTCCAATTTAAGAAAAATTGGACAGTTGCCAATATTGGATTTAGAGGTAGTTGTATAATTATTCCTATAAGTGGTCACCAAAGTAAAATAGAGTGGATGTCCGCTTACGGGAGAGTTAGCAGGTGTTAATCATGTTTTACTGGGAAGCCAAACATACCAACTGAAACTCTTTATTGGTGTTTTAACATCACTTGGTCTATAACGCATATTTATTACATATGTAATCCTTTTATCTACTTACAATCTTTGGTTTGAAGGGAGGTTGAACCTCTCTGTTAATGAGCTTCAACCAGTTGATGTGCCTAAAAAACACATGATCCTTGATGCTCTGTTCGCCATTTTCGCCGCATCCAAGCCGCTTGGCGGGATGCTTGGTGAGAAACTAAAAACAAAATAACAAATAGAGAAAGTATCATCACAACAAGCTCATCACATTATACAAAAATAGGGAACTTAAGCACGCGCGTTTTTGAGTCGCGGACGGCAACCGGAAGAGAACATTTCACGTACCCAGGACAGTGGTGTCTCTCAGATTTTTATAGCGATCATCTCTAATGGACAAATGTTACTAATCAATGTAAATGTAGTTGTGTGAAGACAAGATAAAAGGGGAAACACCTCACTTCCGGTTGACGTCCGTGTCTCAAAAACGCGCGTGCTTAAGCTCCCTAATATGTAACAAACACAACTTTCCTTATAGAGTGTGTTCACTTGACGTCACGGCGGCCATGGTGGAGAGAAAACAGACACGGCGGCCATGTTGGAGGAGAAAAAGATTCTTTAGGGAATTGAACTCTATTTTTATGTAAATGCTTTCTTTTGTTTCCATAAACCAATATGGCTGCTGGTCACGTGAGAGAACACTCTCTATATTAAACAACTCGGAATGGCACCTGCCCCGATACCCGCTGGTCCTTGTTGGTAGTTTTCAAACAACATGAGGGGTTTCAATAAAATTTGAAGTAGGCAAAGAGTTGGAGTAGAGTAGGCGATGGTATTAGCAAGGGGCCGCAAGGTCCCTTTTGCTACGGGATCTGGGGGCATGTTCCCCAGAAAAAAATTGAAATCTGGAAGCTCTGAAACGCTATTTCCAGCATTCTGGACACCAATTTGTGTGTAAAAATAAGGATGATTTCTCATCAGCAATAACGTTTATAACAATAACGAATTTTTACAATCATCGTGATATATTGATGAGATAAAAAATAGCCTTTTGGATACATGTCCTGGATTTCGAAGGCCACAGTCAATGAAAACAATGAAGTTGAGCAAACCCATCTTCTTTACGCAAAAAAAGCTTCTTATGTCGCGTCCAGACATTTTCCCGCGGCTACAGGTAAACTATGCGACTATGTTCAAAAATAGATGTGACGCGCTGCAACCAAATCAAATTACGACTTGACCAACTTAAGGAGTCGAGCCGTAACAGCGATACTAAATCATGAATGCGCGCAATGAGGCCTGATCAGTATTGATCTCTAAATTGAGGTAAAAACTACATCCAACCTCATCATATTAAATTTTGATTTCGTTTGAAGGAATCGTCCTTTAATTACTTCAATTTCGGGAAAAAAGTAGCCGACGTCTCTCCTCGAAGTAGCCGACGATTTTCGTCGGTTAAGTGCCAAATTAGGAATCGCTTTCTCCTCTCTTTGCAGAGAGAAACAAGCACAGAGTCTGCACTCACCCCTTTGATAATAAGAACAGCTTCCTTGGATACAAACTTGGGGTAGGAAACACTGTGCTCAAGGATAGAGTTGAAAAGTTCATCTTCATCATCGCCATCAAACGGAGGCTAGGTTGAGAAAAACACAGGTACAGACTTGTCATACAATGTTTTACTAATACGTGGCAGCTTATTTTCCAGTTAGGCTCATATTGAAGTAGTATTGAGTTAGTACAGGAGAGTGTTACGTGCAGAGGTTGCAACATGTTCTTTTTTCCATAAGCCGCTGCTGGACGTAGAACAGGCGGTTAATAACAATGAAAGAGAAGGGTTATCTCCCTTTCTTCTAGCGAGATCTGGGGGCATATTGTTCCAGAAGCCTGGAAATGCAATATCCAACATTTTGGTCATAAACCGACGGCGGTAAGAGGTCTTATAAGGGACTGTTAATTTCTTATGAGGGAGGGGAAGCTGGTGTGATTTGAGAAGCACTATTTAAAAATTTCATGACCCCCCTGAGCTTGGCAATTTTTTCACTTGAACTCCCCCCCCCCTTAAACAAAAGAAAGAGAAGTCAATTTCGCATTAAAACATTGCGACATAAAAGTTTGCTTAGATATTTCACGTGATCCCCCTTTCCCATAATTTTTTTCGCATGACCCCCACCCCCAAACCCAACCAGCCCCCCTCCCTCGTAAAAAATTAACGGTCCCTAAGCGGCGATGGAGCAACGGTAACAGGATTTCATTGAAACTTCTGATGATGTAACCAGCTCGATAACAGCTGCAAAGAGACTAATAAGACAGATACTGTGTTTTACCTGACCAGCTAGCATCTCGTAAATAAGCACACCAAGGGCCCACCAATCCACAGAGAAGGTGTACGGCTGATAAGCGACTATCTACGGAACAAACAATATCGATATCACCCAACGTTAGAACCCAATGAAAACCAGCCACAAACACATAGCACAAAAGATATACAGAATAACATACAATGTGAAGAAAGAAATTTAAAAAAGGTTTAAAAAAAATAAAGAAATAGCACAAAAGATATACAGCGGGGCGGTTGCCAATTAAATGGCGAATTCAAAGTAATTTCGTAAACTTTGGTTTTGCAAGGCTACGAGAATAATAATAGTAATAATAATAATAATAATAATAATAACAATAATAACCTTTACTAACCCTTCATAACAAATTTGTGCATTATTTACAAGCATTATTTATCCAAAAATGTAAACACGTTTCTTCAAAAAATATCATCGCTAAAAAGAATTACG
Source organism: Ricordea florida (assembly GCA_949710005.1). Lineage (NCBI taxonomy): Eukaryota > Metazoa > Cnidaria > Anthozoa > Corallimorpharia > Ricordeidae > Ricordea > Ricordea florida. The sequence continues at coordinate 29,504,451 of OX453275.1, read as the reverse complement.
TTTACAATATTTATAACTGAAAAACTAAACAGAAAGTTACATTGTTTTGTTTCACTGTGGCTGCGTCATTACAAGTATTATAAAAATTTACATCAAAAGAATATCATATAACAGCAATAGCAAAGATCAGAGAAAATTTGCTACCCTCTGTGGTCACACCAACACAATCGCAGAAAGCTCTCAGTGTTTTTCGGTTATCTGGTGTAACCGAAGACTTTGTTCATAGTGAACTTTTGAAGATCAAGTCATCGAAATCCACTGGACTCAAGGAAATTCCTGCTCGCTTATTGAAGGATGGTGCTCCTGCATTATCAAAGCCGCTGACCACTCTTATCAATCGTTCTCTGGCGGAAGGTTCCATACCGTCAGATTGGAAACATGCTGTGGTTACACCTGTCTACAAGTCTGGACCTGTCTCAGATGCGGCTAACTATCGGCCTATCTCGACTGTCCCTGTATTTTCAAAAATCCTCGAACGTGCTGTCCACTCTATGGTCTACAGCTATCTTCAGGAAAATCACTTACTCAGCAACTACCAATCTGGCTTCCGGCCCTTACACTCAACATCCACCTGCCTAACTGATGTATCCAACAGACTGCTGCAGGGTGTGGACAGAGGTCAGATGTCTGGAATGGTCTTCTTAGACCTTTCCAAGGCATTTGATACTATTGACCACGCCCTGATGCTGACTAAACTGAAAGATCTGGGTTTTTCTGATGCAGCTGTAAATTGGTTTAGAGCCTATTTAAGTAATAGGACACAGAGTGTATGTGTTAATGGTGTTGTGTCGGACCCTCAACCGATTGCATTTGGCGTTCCCCAAGGTTCTCTCCTTGGCCCGCTGCTTTTCATAGCTTATATTAACGATCTTCCATCTGTAGTTAATAACTGTGAAATACAGCTCTATGCTAATGACACACTGCTATTTTACAGCAGCAATTCTATCTCTGATATTGAACATCATTTGACCGAAGACCTTGGCAGCATTGTTAGTTGGTTAGAAAGTAATTTTCTGTTTCTTAACTATAGTAAGACAAAGATCATGTTAGTTGGCACGCACCAACGCCTTAGCAGGGTAAATAGCTTTACTGTCCATGCGCGCAATAACATTCTCGGCAGAGTCTATCAGTTTAAGTATCTTGGAGTCATGCTTGACCCAACCCTCTCTTGGAACGACCATATTGATTATATATCCTCCAAAATATCATCCAGGTTGGGCATGCTGCGGAAAGCCCGTAGGGTCGTTCCTCGAGAGGCTTGCATAACTTTGTATGAGTCTATGGTACTTCCATTGTTTGACTACTGCTCTGCTGTCTGGGGTGGCTGCGGACAGACAAACCGCAGCTATCTCGACAGGCTGCAGCGGCGTGCTGCTAGCATAATTGAGTCCAGAACTGTTCAGCAGTCTGAAGTTCGTAATACGCTAAGATGGCCTTCGCTAGAGGCGCGCCGCAATTATCAAATTTCTTTACTTGTTTTTAAGTGCCTGCATGGCCTAGCACCTGTTTATCTTCTTAACCAATTCTCCTTTTCTCGTGACTTCCATACTTACAATACTAGACATAAAGACCAAATCCGTTTACCTCTGGCTAAAACATCTAAATTTCAGAGCTCTTTTTTATATAACGGTGCCAAAGTATGGAACACACTTCCGGCCTATCTAAGAAGTATAACTTCTCTACCTAATTTTAAAACAAAATTGAAACAGTATCTTTATAAATAGTTCTGCACTATTTCGCCTTTTTTCTGCATGAAATGTAATTGTAATGTGTTTATGTAATGTGATGTAATGTATTGAAATGTATGTCTTGTAAATTGTTTGCAGGCCCCCATTTAAACCAGCCTACGCTGAATTGGGTGGCCTGTTGAAAAAAAAAAAAATTTAAAATTTAAAATTAAAAAATTAAAGACGAAAATTGGAAATTCACTGATAAAAACGTGGTGATGTATAGTTTGAGAATTCGGTCAGTACTCTGTATAAAACTGAAATCTAGGTCAACGTTAAAAAAGTTACATGCAGCTCTTCTATATCTCACCACTCTCGTGCCTCTCAAGCATAGCACTGCAGATCTCAGCAATGAGAACGAGGTTTTATCCCGGATCCAGGAGATCGCTTGAGAATAACGCTCTCACATCTGAATGAATATTATTTAATTTGATTTCTGATCACTTCAATAGAAATGTGTACATCTGTTGTGTTTGAACAAGGTACTAAAATTGGTTTGATATAAAGGGAGTCAGTTGGTAATTCCTCTAGGGGGAAAATCTGCTACCTGCAAATTTGTCAGTGACTAATTGGTAAAGGGGCAGAGATCTCATGTATATATCCACCATGAGTCCCATTGTATGTAACTGTTTCCATTGACAGGCAGAGATCTCATGTAAATACCCACCACGACTCCCCTATATGTAATTGAATAGTACGTTGATGTAATTGCATGGTGCATTGAATAATTTAACATGTTTTACGTAGTTGGGGAGTCGTGTTGGGTATATAAATGTGATCTTTCCCGGTAAAGGGGTTCTCTATTCCTAGTACCAGGTATGGCCTTTAAAAGCACAAAAGAAACAGGCAAACGTACAGTGTGACGACGGCTGTTGGGATTTATCCTTGGGGCTACATAACACTTCTTTATCGCTGGCGCTACGTAACATGCAAAAAATGGCTTTTACTTTACCTCGGGAGCTATGTAGTCTGGAGTTCCACAAAATGTTCGTGTTGTCTTTCCTTCATTCATGTTTTCCTTGCACATTCCAAAATCAGCAATCTTGATATGGCCATCACTGTCCAGCATAACGTTATCCAACTTCAAATCCCTGCAGATTTAAGTGGGGAAAGGTTTACATCTTGATCATTTAGTATGGGAGAATGAGATGTGTAAACGGTCAGCAGTTGATTTCTCTTCTAGCAACCAACAAGATGAGCTGAAAACGTGAACGACCAAAAGTTCACACAACACATTTTAAAACTCAATTTTAACTTATCGTCTTTCCTTAAAGTACGACTTAGCTCTAGCAAAAGCAATGTATTCTCAGCTTTCATCGTCCATTTTACCCCACGTCATTCGTAATATTTCTTAACACCATTTGTGTATTTTTATCTTTTGAGATAACAAAGACTGATTATGATTGAAATTATTATGATGATGCGCTAATACTCTCAGATAAAAGGTGTTAACTTTGGTTTTCATTGGCTCCGAGCAACAACCAGTTACCTAGGGTAACCAAGAAGCATCCTTTATTTTTCTTTCCTTTTGTCTACATTTCCAGCACTTTTCTAAAAATTCTTGCTGTCCCCAACTGTGCAGATCTATGAATCATCTATTATTATTATTATTATTATTATTATTATTACTATTACTATTACTATTAATATTAACAAGCTCATGACAATGAACTCTCTCTCTCTCTCTCTCTCTCTCTCTCTCTCTCTCACACACACACACACACACACACACACACACACACAAACACACACACACACACACACACACAAACACACACACACACACACATACACACACACACATATACACACGCAAACAAGCTTTCTAGACGCCTCCTCTTCATCCAGTAATTAAGGTCCATCCTGCAATGACATACAACCTTTGCTGCCTAAAACTATCTTTTGCCATCCTGTTTATAAGCTACCAGAAAATTGACTAGAAAGACGTTCACAACTGCAATGAAATAACTTACCGGTACACAATTCCTCTCTTATGAAGGAACAATAAACCCAAGACGATTTCAGCAATGTAGAAACTGGAACAAAGAACAAATAACCCAGGAATTTAAATAAATACAGAAATTCAGTCTGATCTGCAGAATAATTTTCTCTGAACAGAGAAATCCCTATTATGAAACAACATGATTCTACACAGATTATGAGTGATAACCCACGAAGACTTGTAGAATAGAAGGCTGTGACCAGAAAGCTTGCTGGGAAATGCAATTTTTAACATTCTGGCCATCAACGGAAGTCCGTAACAAACAGACATAGTGTAAGAGAATTCTTCAATGCTGGTTCGATAAAGATTTGACTCGATTCAGATGGATTACGAACGATACATCTTTAATGTAAACAGGTCACTTCACTGCCATCTTGAAGGCGTGCTCGTTACACATACCATGAGGCATTGCGTTCTCATAGTTACAATAGTGTGATAATGCGTGACAATAGGCACTTTAAGATGCTGTGACTACGGACTACGGACTACGGACGGGACATGAATTGGGACTGGAACGAGATCTGAGCCTACCGTCGCGAGCTCACGACGGTGCGTAGTCGAAGGATTTCACGTAGTGGGAAATTTGGCGACGGTGAAAAGAAAGGTAGGAGAAAAATATAAATTTATTCCATCAAAATGAATAGAATCAGCTGTTTCACTTCTTTATCGACTATGGTTTTGAAGCAATACGCATTCTAGGCAGTTTGCTCTCGGTCTCAAGTCTCGCTTTACGCAGAAATTTGACGACGTTTCGATTTCGAATAAAAGACACGGCCGCCAAAGTGCCATGTTAGTGAATTAGGTTTATTCCATCAAATGAAGAGGATAAGTGGTTCCACCTATTATGTAGAACGAAAAAATGTGCACATTCACTTATTTATCACTCAGGGGTTTACTTCCAGTCTCGATTTTCATTTTAAGTGGACATCTGGCGGAATTATTTATAATCCTGAATTCCCGCAGTCGAGAATTCAGGCGGTAAACGTGTTTACTTTTACAATCCTGTCATGTTATTGTGAAACGGAAACCCCAGCCCAACAATTTTTTTTTTTTTGCTAGATTTTCTCAGCAACTTAAAATTTCGCTAGAGGTTGCTGATGTCTTGTCTTTTCTCTTTGAGCAGATTGAAAATGGCCTCATTTCAAGTGAATCTGTAAGTACTGTTTACACAATTATATTTTATAGTACTTATTAAAGAAGTGATTGCTTTTGCTTGAGATATGATTAAACTAAGTCTGAATGCTAAATAGTTGTTATAGGTGAAACAAAACCCATTGAGTGGGTTCATCCTTTTGTCAATAATTTTTCATTTCTCTTTACAGCAACATGATTCCAACTCAAGAGGAAGGATCCTCAAATTTGAGGAACAAGTAAGATAAAGAAATTCCTCTAAAAATATTTTTATGAATTATCATTAAAGGTACAGATCATCTAGTGTTCTGTCTTGGTATTTACTCTTTTTTACAAAGTTTCTGAGAACATACTATCATTTGAACTTTCATCCCCTCTCCCAGTCAGCTTGACACAAGTTGTTTAGTTAAGCCCTATTACATTTGTGATTTTCAGTGGAACATTTAAATGGACTGCCAAGAAAGATGTGCTGTTACTAAGGGAAGTTCGGTTGGAACAGCCATTTCTGTATAAAACTGGCTCCAGAGAGGCAGGCAAGAAATGGACTGGGGTCGCTGAAGCCCTCAACAAGCATTCTGATTTAATTGATAATCCCAGGGATCAGAGATCTGTGAGAGAGAGATTTCAGAGACTCTTACAGGATTTCACTTCTAAAATAAACAAAGAAGAAAAGGCATCTGGAATAAATCCACCAGATCCATCCGAAGCTGAGCAAATTTTAGAGGAGATAAAGGAAATGATCGATTCTAACATTTCAGCTTTAAACCCAGCGAAAGAGAAGTCCACAGAAAGTGAAAGAAAAAAAGCCTTGAAGATAAGAGACCAAGCTATGAACACCTGGGGCAAAGGGGAAGTATCCAATGGAGAGGAGGCAGAAGAGACAGAGACAGAAGAGAAACCACGGCGAAAAAGATCTAGAAGAAGCTCGGCAGACCCTCTTGACTACTTGGCAGCAAAAAGGGAGGATGACATTGAGCTACGAAAAGAGGAGATGCAGCTTCGAAAGGACCAACTAGAGCTGGAGAGGAAGAAGTTGGAGAAAGAAGAGAGGAGGCAGTCACAAATACAAGAGCAGATGCTTTTGCAAAACCAGCAGATGCAGCAGCAAATGCAAATGATGATGGCTCTAATCCAACAAAATATGAGGAAATGTTAAGCTTTTACAGTTCTCATCATAGACACATGTTAGAGTTTCTCAAAAAAGAATCAGCCTAACCTTGCAAAACAGGTTTCTCATCCTTGTACATTTTGTTTCCCCATTTCAAGGCAGTATACTTGATTGTCCTTTGTTTGCCAATAACACATAAATTAATTTTTTTTTATCAGACATCTACCCTTTTTGACCAAGAAAATGAAATAACTGACTCAGGTGCTAATTTGAGCATTTAAAGTGTTACTATGGAATACAAATACTGCTAAAGGGATGGTTACATGGTTCAAAATATGCCATACTGGATTGCAAAATAGTTATGAGAATGTAAAACCAAAGAGATTCCAGGCAGGTTAAGCCTCACCTCACATTGTTTTCAAAGTCTCAGTAGTACTTTTACCTTCCTATATGGCTGCTTTTGTACCTTGTGATGTCCTGTTGTATATTCTAGTTATGATGTTGTGTTGGACAAAATGTAGTTTGAACAGTTACTGGTATTTTTATTTCCAGGTCACAAGTTAGTTATTGACAAAAAAAAGAAAAAAATACATGTTGGAATACCTTGAGTGGCCATGAAAATAGCTGCACCCCTTGTTTGAGGACCATAGTTTCAGCTACCCATCCTGGAATTTCTGAGTTGCCCCTACCTACCTTGATCACTCTGAAATGTCCTCAAGACTACCCTGAATTCATGTTCACCCCCCTCTAGGACTTTTTTACCTTTATAATACCCACCCTAAAACGTTAACGCTACTATACTGTCTGACCTGAGCACAGTGGCCTCACCAGAGGGGGAGGAGAGGGGAGGAGAGGGGAGGAATACAGAATTTTTTTACAGGAAATAAACTGTGTTCCGTCACTTTCAACTTTTAAGCTCCTAGTTTGCTTGTAGGATTCAGTCTGAATTTCAGTGATTCATACAGACTAGGCCAACTAAGAAATATTCTATGCAAAATAGGTTTCAAGACTAGGAGGCTCAATGCTAAAAAACTCAGATGTGTTATTTCCATAGAGGCATGTTAAGGCATTTCTCATGAGTGCACAAACTATATATTGCTTCCCCACAGCACTCATGCCAATCTTCAAGTTCTTCTTGTAGTCAATGAACTTAAAATAATTTGTAATATCACCGAATAGCCACTCGACGGCTATGCGTACTCTGCTCATAGCAGTGTTAAAAGCTCTCATATCCGGAGTTAAAGGTTGTGCATAGTCTCCATCACGGTAAGGGCACATCAGTTCTGGTCTCAGCGGGTACGCCGGGTCACCATAAATACAGAGCCGTTGTCCAGCAGGAGTGTGGCAGTAGGTCTGTAGGGCTGTTAACAGGCCTGATTCATGTAACATACCAGCATCATGGCGACGCCCTTCCACGGGACCATAAAGGTTAGCGATCAGACCACTTGGGATTACAACAGATTGAAATTTTAACGCGTGGACGCGTTTGTGGCCATTATACACTACGCGTTGATTTTGGTTCGGTCTGGAAATCGGCCGCACGGTGCCATCGACGAAAGCAAAGCAATTAGGCAAGGGCGAACCTATTAAACTTACCGCTCGAGCATACTGCTGAAGGTAAGGGGGAGAGAGAAAAACTTGGTTCCATGAAGTAAGTCGATGGGCATGGTTGTCAAATAACCAGTCTAATACAACGTTGTACAGCATGCACAGCTCTGGGACAGGACGTGCAAAGCGAGAAATCATGTCATAATACCTGCACGGATATGCTAGGCGTTTTAGAAGGATACAAAGACCTTCTAGTCCAGTACAAACTGTTCCCTGGGCACTTCTAAAACGTCTTGGGAGTCGTAGAGCTTCCGCCAAACGAGGAAGATCCACTTTGCTTACTCGAAACTCTGCCAAGCATTCATCCGAGCTCAGAGATTCGAGGCTAAAATCTTCGTAATCCCAGTATGGATAACACGCATTTTCCGACTCGTAAGCGTCATATAAAAGAAGAAACTCGTCTTCGTCAATTATTTCATCCGCCAGACAATATACAAGTGTTTCTCGGACTTTTTGGAAAGACATTTATGTTGTAAAAAATGTGCAAAGGTGAACACTGCTGCTTTACCGTAGTTTGTAGTCCGTAGTCCGCCAACTTAACTTCCTATTTTCGCGCCTTCAGTACTGTACTCGGCCCAGTGCAAAGCGCGCGTCCAACCGTAGTCCGTTGTCAGTAGTCACCGTATCTTAAAGTCCCTAATAAGTCCGTGACAACATCCATTAACACATAGTCTGAGGCTATGCTGGTTTGAAAAAGTGAATGTAACTTGAAAGCTACAATTCACCAACCCTTGAAGTTTCCACACTCCTGTCAAGTGTCTTCTTCAGGGGTGACTGTGCAAGGCTGTGAAACTCCTTTTATACCCGCGATAATGTTGTTGCTTCATTACATGGTGTAAATAAGCGTCAGGTAATAACCCGACATCGTTGCAGTTCAATAAAACGTGCGCACTATGCTTAGAAGTTTGGCATATCAATATGATTATTATCGCCCACGCTCCATTGAACTGCGGCGATGGCGAGTTATTATCCAAGGCTTGGTTACGTTGTTGAATCAGATGGCTCAAAATGCCAAGCTTGCTTGCCGAGTTGGTATATACTAATAAACATATCTTATTAGCCAAGCGCGAGGGCCATACTGGGAGAATATCGGCCCGAGGTCTTCACATTACAGTATGAAAGACCGAGAGCCGATATTCTCCTGGTACGGTCACCGAGCAAGCTGGTTAATAAGAGATTTATTTCACGACTCGAAACTGCATTTAGATTTTAGGAGCTGGAAAAAATGTGAGCACGAAGATTTGCTGAAAATGTTTGTATTCTAAGATCGAAAGAGGCTATTGAAGGGGATTTTATCTTTCTAGCTATCCATCTGGAAGTTTTCCATTGATCGTTGACAAAAAAAGTTCATACTTTCAGCCAGGTTGAAAATACAACTCTGAATTACGCGGATTCTTTCGGGACATTAGCCGGTCCGATACCGGTAAAATACCTGTATTGGCCCCCAGGGGACTACAAATCAAGGAATCTGATTAGCTGATTTTAGTTATTGTAATAATTAACAACTATTCATGTTGGTGGATATAAGGGACCTTAAGCAAACCACGATGACGACGTCGCCTACTAACGGCACCAAACAATAGCGTTGATGAACGAAACATTGAAAATGGAAGTGCAAAATACAGACTGGAAGATTTCTTTGCCGTCCTCTGCAAAACAACAACGTGACTGATCATTTTTCAGGTTTTCTGGAAGACGCGAGTGCACAACGACAAAATTGCCGACAAAAATTTGTAATGAACTGTGAAGGGGTTAAGTTGGAAAAATCGGCGGTTTGAAAAGTTATGGAATGAAAATGAAACAAGCCTGCCGCCATTGATACAGGTTAATAACAAATCCAATTTTTCGAACGTGCCGTCTTCGCCGTCGTCGTTCTTTTTTTTACCGAGTCGCGAAGCGGCGAGGTAAATATCCACCGCTAGCCGCCGACACTGAGGTGAATAGTTGTTTTAGTATATACAACAACGGTGAGACAATGTACACCAGAGAAAGAAAATGGCTGGGAAAATGGAGGACTTCTCAAGTTACAATCCAACTTGGCTCGGATCGCCGTAGGAGATTTTTTGTTATGACTGACGTACATCTCGTTTTCTCGCTGACAGAAAAAATTGTGAAGACATCTGTTTAGTTCTAGTGGCGACATTTCTTTAAATGGAGTTGCAAACTCTTTCTGTATTTGAAACCATCCTGTAAAAAATATAATTCAACTTTCTCAACTGAACAAGTGACATGAAATTTGGTTACGCAAGATTAATTTGCATTTGTAAACAAAACTTTTCTCGTTGGTTTTAATCGATAAACTCCGGGTTAAAAACATAAACCACTACCTTAGAACAAGACCAAGCCACATTTCTTTGTGTTTTTCAGGGACTGTTTTGTTGTTTATTTGGATAATTTCTCCGCTTGTCACGGATGCAAAAAAATTCACGCGACGGAGCGAAAAACTCGCAAGTTGCTCGGAGGTAAATAGTACACGATATTCGGAGTTTGGCGAGCCAATCAGAACGCACCTTCAACGCTATCCACTGTTTTAGTATATACTAATATCTAGTATTGACAATGGTACATGCGATGCTTTTGAACTTACACAGCTTGTGGCTCTTTAAACCTTCCAACCTGTTGAATATGGAACATCAGATCACCACCGTTCACAAATTCCATCACAAAATACAGACGATCCTAAAATCAAGGAAACCAAATACAAATTAAGAGGGGATGAATACCATTAACAAGTTACTGGTGTAAGTAGACACTGCCAACGATGGTTGTGTCAAAACCACTCCATGAATCACATCATAAGAGAAGATTTAGCAGACTTCATTTGCCAACTCAGAATTTCAAGCATGAAAACATGACAACAAAGCAACAGACAGTTAAATAACTTATCTCCATGTATTTAAGCCCTTCTTCCTCCCATCTCCCTATCTTTTTATTTTGTTTTTAATGGCCATTTCTCCCTCCCCTTTGTAACGCTGGTTCACCTTTCTCCCAGCCCTATTCTTTGCATCCTTTATCCCTTCCTGTATATTTTTTTGGCCCTTTCTCACACTTCCCTAGTGTGCTAGTTCCAGACATCGAGATAGGCAAGCAATTTATTGAGAGTGAACTACTATCATATGCTACAGGATGCAATACTATTGAGTCCAAGAATGCTTATATTGAAGATAATAATTGAATAATTAATTAATAATAATTGAAGAATTTCTTTTTCCCTTATAACTATTAACATAAAAAATTAAACATAATCAAACTTTCAGCTTAGTAGTCTTGCCAGATTTGCACTTTGTACATGTTTGTACATGTGGAAACTTGGAGCAATATTGCTGCCCAATGGAGCACTTGTCAGATTTGGTTTCACATCAAAGTTGAAATCTATTCAAAATGCATCAGGGCTTGTTTAATTGTGTTTATCAAAACATATGGATGCTAGCCAGATACATTTAGTTTCTCACATCACTACAGTTTTAGAAATTGTAATTAAAAAAGTTTCAATTGTCATTTGTTTCTTTTCTAATAATATACATGAAAAAAATACTCGATTCTGATTGGCTTAGAGCAGTGCAGTTCAAGTGTAACACCAGTGCAAAAAGTGTAACACCAGTGCAAATTACACATCGATATTCTGGATTTTGATATTCTTTATTTTCAAACGAATCGCTTTGAGTTCGTAGCATTATCAGCTGATCTTCATCAGCCAATCAGTAAATAGTGTCAAATCCGCGTCAAATGCTCACTTCCTGTCAGCAATGAGATCTTCCGGCACTTCCTCCAGGCGAATTTTTTCATGTTTATATTATTAATAAGTAATCATACGGTTTTGCCTCGCTCAATTTGGAATTAATTTGCACTTGAGTTTTTCAAAAGGCTGAAATTGCACTTGCCAAAGCGGCTCTTGCAATTTCAGCTTTTTGAAAAACTCACTCGTGCAAATTAATTCCAAATTGAACTCAAAACTGTATGATTACCTTTACAAATAAAGGGCACTGCCTGATCACTGGCATCACAGCAAGGCAAAAAATGTACCGTATGTCTAAGGTACATTACGATTTCTCTCAGTTGTTATGCCCTGCGACTGGTCAATTTTGCAGGTTGTATTCTCTAGTTCGACCCACTAAAATAATTTGAAACTTTTCTTGTGGTCAAACAGTATCTTGCTAACCTTGGTTTTCTTGGTATATATTGTATTGGTTTTCTTGGTATATATCAGTCATGTATACAGACCTCAATGCGTTCGGTCTGTACTCACGACCTCGGTCAAGATTCTCCCATACAGACCTTCAGCTCGGTTAATAAGAGGTAAGTAAAGACCTCCAACTCAGTTAGCAAGAGGTATGGGTATGAATACTTATTACTCACATGTGACTGAAAGCAGCAGAACAAAGATGTAAGGAATGGTGGTTTACCAAGCAAAGCCAAAACTCTTTTCTCTGTCATAGTGCATTCAATATCATCATCTTGAACAATGACATCCTTCTTCAGTACTTTGATAGCATACACCTCATCAGAACCTTTTCTTTCTGCCAGCATCACCTTTGAAAAACCAGGGGACATAATGAAACATTCATGCTTTCGTAATATCTGCCCCTACACTTAACCTGCTAACTAGTAAACAACCAGGGGTTTCAATAGAAATCGTCGCCGCCTACTTTCTAACATTTAATTTCTTTTTGGTCCCTTGAGTTTCTTGAGTCACAGAATTTCTCACCTGTTACAGCCGCCTACTTTAATATGATCAGTCGCCTACTTCAGAACTTATTGAAACCCCTGAACAACACACCCAGAATTCACATAATCATCTTACTTTGCCAAAGCTTCCTTTGCCAAGAACCTTGAGAAAATGAAAATCTTCTGGTCTGTATCTAACTCCACCTAGAGCATTAAATTGGCTCTTGGCAGTGTACATTTGCTCCTTTCGCTCTTCTTCCTCTTTCAACTGGGCCTGCATAAACTATACAGTCCAAACACAAGAAAACAATTAAAACAATTAAAACAGTTAAATTGAAAGGGGTTTTACCCCCATTGCTCCAAACCAATACCCAGTTTAAGAAAGATTTCTGCATTCCAAGAGACCATTAAGAGATTTTTACATGTTCTAAGATACCTTGTAATTGTTATAGAATATACATGTCATGTATCATTCATTGTTGTCAATATAGTCGTTATAAATTAACATAAACAGGGATAACAGCATTGGATGCTGACAATTAAACAACCTCACAACAAACACACAAGTCAAATGACAAGAACAATAGCAGGATTGAAATGCACAAATCAGAGCCAACCACTAAGCTGACAAAACAGTGTATCATAACCAGTCAACACTACTGCCTGACGAAGGCCACTGAGCAATAACAAAAAAAAAAACGTGCAACCCATATCAAAGTGACTATGTCAGGAGACAAAACAAAGAAGCTTATATAACAACTACCTTGTACTTATTTCTTAGCTCGCAGACAGCTTGGCCCTCATCATCATTTATGATAGGCTCATTATAAAATCGTCCCTCCTCTCGGCTCAGAAGCTTGAACCAGCCTTCCTGACCTTGCTTCCACAGCTCAGACACTCCAAATGACAAGGAACCCATGAAGTCATTAGAACTTGTCCTGTCCCAATCCCATACTTCAACAGACAGTCGGCGATCACGGTCAGCCTGTGTGAGAGAACTGTTAAGAAATAATTTATTACAGACTCAATAGAAAGAACTAAGAAAACACAGACCAAAGTAATACGGTGAAAGAGAAGCAACAAGTGTAACAAACCACTTCCCAACAACTTACCACCTACTCAGAAGGGGCAGTAATAGTCTGCACATATTATCGTTTGCCATTATTTTTGGTGCAGTTTTACAGTTATTGTTGTTTTTGGTTTTGCAAGATTTCATGTTATTTTTTTTGACAGTTTTTTTTTTTTTTAAATTTTAGGACACAGTCAGTGAAAATAGGCATGCCTTGATGTGTTTCAAATGCTTTCAGTTTGGTCCAGTCGGAGGAATAGTATATCCGACTTAGGGGCACTAACCTGTGATTTACCAGCCAATTTTTTTCCAATTCTACGATTTTATGAGTATATCCTATTGAGGAGTAAACCACTCTCTGATTTTTAGATTCCTCTGATTCTACAATTTTAAGAGTATATGATATCAAGAGGTTCTATTCCCTGATTTACCCCTCCCATACCTGTGCCGAGTGAAGGCAGTCTGTGCCTGGGAAAGATCTCATGTATATCCCCATCATGAGTCCCCAACTACGTAAAACATGTTACATTATTCAATGCACCATGCAATTACATCAACGTACCATTCAATTACATTCAGGGGACTCATGGTGGGTACATACATGATATCTCTGCCTGAAAAGGGAAATAATTACATACAATGGGACTCGTGGTGGGTATATACATGAGATCTCTGCCCTGCGCCTTTTAAATAAACCCACTGCCATCAACTTTCATTTCCTATGCTTCTACTTAAAATTTTCTGGAGAATCCTGCTAATGATGGATCTAATAAAAAATTATATAATTTTGTTAGAGGGAGCAGTCTTTGTTTCAAAACAAGATGCACTTTTAAGTGCTTTGGGTACAAATCTTTCAGCCTGTGATAGTAATTGACTGATTATCCATTAGCAACAATTGGATGATTATTAGTGTACAAAACACCTACTTCATACATGTAGCTGTAAGTGCTTAAGATACTTACAATATAAATTTTTCATTGTAAACAGGATTCAAACACTTTATAACTGTCTTGGTTTTTTTCTTGCTGGCATTGTCAGGATCTGGAATCAGTTTGATCTTCACATAAGGGTCAGAGGAACCGTTTGGATCCATAGGAATAAGGTTTTTTGCTTCCCGAACTGAAAAATAAAAAAACACATTTACACATATTCATAAACAACAATATAATTATCACAAATGAAAGGCAAAACCAGTGGATACAAAGAGTGAGTAGCTTTTTACTTCATGTATAATATACCAGAGAAGTGTGTGAGAACATACTTGTAGATTTTGCCACACCATAAGATAAAAGCCTATCTATCGCTGGGAGTTCAAACCAATGCATTATTAACATTTTATACATGAGATCAGAATTGGAACTCCTCCCAGAAAAAGAAACAATTTTCCAAATTAAGACGTTAAATTATTTTACAGAAATTACAAATGTTCACCTTCTGTATTGCATTCCTTCCATTTTATGGCATTCTTTCAGGGCATTCTATTCATATTTGTTTCATTTCTTGAGTAATTGAATTAACATTTCACTCCTTTGGTCCTATCTTTCTATCCACCTATTCTTCTTGTACAATATATGTTTGCTAGTTTGTTGATCTAAGGAATCAGATATTGTTAAGGAAAGATGAACCACCATACAATGTTTGCTTTAAACCAGACACTTGTGTTGCAAATATCACAGAGAAAAGTGGCTTTTGCATTGCTGAAACTTCTGTCAAAACAATTTCCAGTTTATGCAATGCAGAAGGTAATAACTTATATTTTTTGTAGCCAATGCCAGGTGTGATTAAAAAATACTTGAATAGGAGAGAGAGAGAGAGTAAATAATTAGGGAAAAAAAGCAAAACAAGAGAAGCTTGAAGATATATATGCATGCAGGATGCCTTTTTCTATCAGAGACATCCTGCCAAAGTGGACGAAGAAAAAATCCTTATTACTCAAGGTGCTAACTACTTTCAACGGAATAGCAGAAGGGCTTTCAATTTATGGGAGGCCAATGTTCAATCGACTTCTACTACCAACTGGTCTGCTTTCAAAAGAAGTATTTCTCATGGTTTCACTTCCTGCAGTAAAAATTGAAAGTAAGAAAAAAACAAAATTCCATACTACAGAAGGAGGTCCTCAATAAACACTTATGCTTGCCCACTTCAATTTTATTTGAGGTTTCAAAAAAGAATAGCCCATCAAGGATCTCAACAAAATATGGACTCAAAGCATGCAGCATTATAGATAAGAAATCGAAATGGTCAAACACTTCTTATAGTACAGATTTCACAATTGCAATATGGCATCATTTATTTTTTAAACTGAAAACAGAAAAGCAAATGCTTTTTGCTATGGGAAACAATTATCTGCCAAAATATACATGCTTGCCCCTCTCAAAATTTGAATGAATAATATTGTTAAAAAGAGAAACTGAGTGTTTGGATAAATAAAAACCAGTTTGGTAAACCCTTACAGACCAAACAGATACAAGAGCACTGTTTACAGGGTGTTCATTAGTCATCGGAGATCAGATAATTCTCCAGCTACTACAAAGAATTCTCCGGTCAAATTTAGATGGCCTGAGCTAGTTTTAAATTCAGACATGGAGCGCTTTCAGAATATTCTCCTGTAACTTTACACAATTCTCCTGTTGCTACAATTCTTATTGAAAACCCTGTGTTTAGTGAAACAAATTTTTCCAATGGATACAGAGGAGATTTGATAAGACACTTCTTGCACCTGCTCTCAAGAGATGCAGGGTTTGACATTTTTAATTTTCTCTCTCTAGTGCATGCTGTACTAACTATAGAAAGATACCTCCCTGACCTTTTAGAAAAAACAATCCATTCTTTCAACAACAGCATGCAACCTTGAGGCATGAAGTACAGGACTGTATGATGTACGAGTCAAAGTACTGTCTGATCAGGGTAAATCCCCAGATCTAATGCTTTCACCAACCACCTAGTGACATATAAATTATTACAGTACAATAACTGTGTACTAAGAAGCACAAAGATAATGTTTGATTAAATTAATATTCCACCTAAAAGTACATATCTTAACACACCATTATTAATAATACATTTCAAAAGAAGGCAATCTCTAACAATTATTACAAACAAAAAACACAAACTTTCTTTAAGAATATAAATTTATCCACAGTACACTGTAAGTTCTAGAGCTCAACTAGAATAAAATGAATATACTGGTCAGTACTTCACATGCCAATTAACAGTTATTAGAATAACTTGGTTTCCCTGCTGTCTTCAGCTTGTCTGTGTTACAAATCAAAAGAAGACACTAAAGCCACAATCAGCCAAAAATGGGAAAAAAGGAAAATAAGAGGAAGAGGAAAACAGAAGAGGGCTAGAATGCTTCATTCATTTTCTAAAGAAGATGCCTTTGCAATCATAACAAAAAGAAAAGTCAAAGGACCAAGAAACTAAATGCATTCAGTTAAAGGAATTACACTGTTAATTAATGAAACACAACTTAATGAATTTCTCAAAAAGTGACAAATTGTAATCTTAATTAACATTAAGAAATTACACTAACATGCAGTATTCCAGATAATATAGATGAGTTAGAACTTCAAAGAACAAATAAATCCAAAAGATTCAAATGATGGATGGTTAAAGTTCCGTATCATGAAACTCTAAAACCCTCTCAACAAGAACTTTCAACATAATCAATAAACAAAACCAAAATCTGGATTCTACCTCAACACTTAACCTAAGAAACAGTACAGAAGACAAATGTCCCCATAAAAACTGGTGGAGAGCTGCTCTTAATGGCCCTGAAATAAGTCTCTGAAGATTTTGTCAATCACCGGTTGATATAAACACCATTATTGGTGATAATACAGTCAGTCATAGACTGACGAAACTTGACCATAAGGCAAGACAAACTTTTAATATTCATGCCTGCTCTATGTAAATGTTTAAATACATATTATATTTCTGGAATGTTGCTGAAATGTTATTCTTTTTCAAAACATGCAAAAAAACATGAATCAATATTGCTAATTAAATACCCTATGGATATGTTTTTGAAGTACAGTACGATTTCGAAAGCTGCAAATACACACTCTTAAGATATGATGTCAAAGCATTGTATGCAACAAAGAACCTGATTGGCCCATAATCTTACATATTAACATAAGAAAGTGGAATAAAAATGCTTGCTTGAATATTAAACAATGACCTACCCAACAATATCTTTTGCGGTTTGTCCGCATGTGAAAGAAAATTGCTTTTCACAAAACTGAGATATAAAATACGTACGTACACTTATGTCCCTACCATCCACGTTAAGACGGCTTTGGGCGTATCGAGATTTAACGGTTTAATTGAAATCTATCGCTTTAATCTAGTCAAAACTCACTTCAACATACAGGATCAACACTATTTATTTCTTGGAAAAAAAATTTTCAAAGCACCAAGCATAAGAACATTAAAATTCGCTTGGCAGATATTCATTCGAGAAAGCAAGCATGCAGGGAACTTCCGCGAAAATCGCCTGCAGGTGAAAACAACTTTTTCACTCAAAAATTTGGAAGCGGAGGAGGGAAACTTTAGAAAATTATAGAGGTGCTAGTAACACCTACAAGCAATACAGAAGCTAGAACAGTTTCATGTTGTCGGATACAGTTTGACAGCAATTGTAAGGATTATACTTGACAAATCGAGAGTTTAGGGAACCGAAAACAACATATGGATGCATGGGAAGAGACACTAGCACATGCAAATTAGTTATTTATCACTTCGTTCAAGGTATTACAATAATTCAACCAGGATAAAACCAAAAAATAGTGATATAAAATACTAATACTCCAGCGACTACATACCGTCAACATGTAGACTTGCCTCTTTGCCCGAAGCTTCCACGTTCACTTTCAAATGTATTCTACCTCTTCTTTCGGTGTGATCTGCTCCGCATAGTTTGGGAATAAATTTTTCGCATCTTTTATGAGCATTCATTTCACAGCCTCAAGGAAATAGAATCGAACGAATTAGTTTATTGGCGTTGCAAGCAATACTAATGGCTTATCAAATACTTGACGCACAGCCTAGCTCGCAAGCATAGAGAAATAATTAGAAATATTGACAGCAACATGGAATTTTACTATCGCAACAGAATGGTTTCGCGGTGAAGTCTAAAACATACATAAAAACAATTTTACCTTGGCACTGTATCCCTTGATGAATAAGCCCGTAGAGAAGCGAACCGCAATGATCACAAAAAGTAGGACTCGTATAGGTGTGAACCTTGAATCTGTGTGGCGACTCCGGATACTTCGACAAAAAGGAGAAAGTAGGAATGAATGAAACAGTATTTCCAAAACTCAACACAATCTGAACACAGATAAGCTATTTACAGGTGAATGCCCCGCAGAAAGAAGTCCGATGTTTACAAATGAAGCCGTACAAGTCGTGTGTTTACCTCGGCACCCGTAACAGATTCCGAACCCGGGCAGGCGAACAGCACAAATTCATGGCACCGCTTGTGAACTACGAAGGAACAAACTAAAAACAAAACGTAAAAGAGGCAAACTTGTTAGCTTGGTGTTCGTGTATAATTTGCATGTTCACCATGGCCTTCCTGCTAGTCAACCACAGTACATGTACAGTCACACATTCACAGTGACCACAATAAAATGTACCTTGGCATTTAAAACCTTGTGTTCCAAGAAGGCCCCTAAAAAGAGAACGATCGAACAAAGTTACTACGCTGCAACCTTACATGCAAATCTAAAGAAACAAAACAAAGATCTCTGGTGCCTAAAAATATCGACTCAAAGCGCAAATGACACAAGGTACATCACTTACCATATAAAATCTTTGCAGTGACCACAAAATGTGGGCTGCTTGAGGTACATGGGAATGAACTGGTGATTCTTGACATTGACGACATTTTTGTGCTTGAAGGCACCTCTTCTGTTTATTCCTCTATTAATCTTCCCAGTTCCCTTACCATCCGCCATCTTAGATCAGTCCAAACCATCTGCACTTGCTAATAAGGTACGACCTGCCTGACTGGGCGGACGTCACATCTGGAATCCATATATGGTTACCGCTTCTTTCCCAGTTGATTTGGTGACAGAAAAAAACGAGAAGCATCACGACTTGTCCTAGCAGTTGAATTGATAGCTTCAGGGTATTAAAAGAGCCAAACAGTACATCTTTTTCAGTTCCTGATAGTGGCCTTACATTACACCCGGGGGAGGGGAAGGATACATAAATCAAGTGCCATCATTTGCAGCCCGCGTAACCTGTGAACAACTGTAGATAAAGTTTTCCATCTTATTCAAAATTGACACCGTTGTATCCTGCCTCTGTATCTTCTGTATCATTACGCCATAATCCAAAAACTTTAATTTTCTCCTGGAAAAAGAAACTGAAATAAAAAGAAAACAAAAAAGGAACAAACAGTACGACACCAAAGCCATACTAAAGTTGTCTTCAGATGAAAAAGTTCGTTACCCACATATTAAAAATTGATGATTTTTCGTGACGGACGGCGCGCCCGTCTACCTTTAACTTAGCTCTAAACAGGATTGTTTCTCCCAGTGGCACGGTTATAGATACATAAATGAATAAATATAAAAGGTAATAAAACAGTTCTCCTGCTCCAGGCTGTTTGGTAATTGACTCAAAAAAATTACTTTTAAGGCACTTTGCATGTTCTTTTCAGGAAAACTGATTGCCCTTCTCTTTAAGACAAAGTCTTTGTTAGCAAGGCAGTCATTTCTAGTCGGGAGCCCTGGAGGGGAATTATGACTGAGGTTTGTCAGGCTGTTGAGTCAAATAGATCAGTTGTTTTTACAAGCGAGAGGGAGTGCAAAAAAAAATAAATAAATAAATAAATAATGAATTCACACGAAAAAAGGACAATTTTCAGTAGCTCTGATAGCGCAGAGACTTTGATTGAAAACTTTGTACGTGATTGCACAACTTACGAACCCATTCATGGGGATGGGGGTGGTGGGACTTGTAGTATTGAATACCTCTGCACCACCCACGTGTGTATCTCCAGCTGCACTGCCACTTCTGTACTTGTCAAGTGAAAATAAAATGTGGCTAGTGGACTGACAACAGGAAATGAATGGCACATGAGGGCCGTGCTTTGTTACTCCATGACGCCCGTTGTTGACGTCTCTGGCTGTATGACAAACCGAAAGGAAGAAATTACCCTTGAGCGTGGAACTATGATAGTCAAAACTATCCCATTTACTACTGTTTAGTTCCGAAGCCAAATGTAAACTAAACATCGGTTGGTTAGAAAATTCCATTTATGAGTGGCCTTGAGGAAAAAATGATGCAAACAGTAAATTAGCTTTTAGTAAGAGCCAAAGTACCTGACTATAAACTACGAACCGTGTGCGCTAACCGCGCAGCTTGTCATATAAGTAATTTACACTGTAAGCCATCCTCTCTTGGTTAGATTATTGTATTGAATTTCAATGGCCTATTCTTACAAGAATTGTGTCGGGTGATTTGGTTTGGACAAGGATTTTGTTCCAACAAGGTAATAGCGAGCTCAAGGTACTATTGTATTAATAATAATGATAATAATAATAATAACAATAATAATAATAATAATCATTATTATTATTATTATACGTAATTTGTCCTTATTATTATTATTATTATTATTATTATTATTATTATTATTATTATTATTATGCGCTAATACTCTCGGATAAAAGGTGTTAACTCTGGTTTTCATTGGCCGGCTCCGGGCAACAACCAGTTGCCTAAGGTAACCAAGAAACATCCTTCATTTTTCTTTCCTTTTCTGTCTACATCTCCAGCACTTTTCTAAGAATTCTTGCCGTCCACACCGTGGCAGTGCAGATCTCTGAATCGGTTCAATGGATGTGTCCACACCAATGGTCCTCAAATTCTCTTTTAACCTCAGCGGTATTGTTAACAATCCCCCCACCACCATGCGTCAACTTCGTTCTCAGGGCTTTTTCCCTTAAAAAATGGGAACGGCGTTCCCATTTTTTAAGGGGAAAAGCCCTGGGAACGAGGTTGCACCATGAGTATCCACCTTTGTCCTTACACCACGAGATCTTGGTATTTCTCTACTTTCTTGTCTTATCTTACTCTCACCCTCCCATCTTCCGGAATTGCCACGTCTATGATTTGGCAATTGTTCTCTCTTTTGTCGATGATTAATAAATCCGGTCTTCTAGCTTCAATCTCATGGTCTGTTCTTACACTGAAATCCCATAAGATCTTGCAATCCTCATTTTCAAGTGCACTGTCCGGAACATGGTCATACCACTTCTTGTCTCGTTCAAAGCCACATTTTCCCGCCAGGTCCTAATGGATTGCCCGAGCTACGTTTTCATGTCTCTTTTTGTATTCATTTTGCGTCAGTTTCGGGCACGCGCTCACAATGTGGCTGATTGTCTCGTTGCTTCTTTGCACATACTGCACTTGGGATCAGTCAGTGACCTGTCAATCGTTGCTTTTACGTAATTTGTCCTTATTGCTTGATCTTGTGCTGTAACAATGAGAGAGTCTGTTTCTCTTTTAAGCATTCCTTCTTTCAATCAAGTCCATGTTTCATAATTTCTTTGGTCTTCGCTCTGTCTCGCAAATTGCCCATACAATGGCACTCTTTCCATCCTTGGATATTTCCAGTTCTCCTCCTTTCCCTGAAACTGGCAGCCGTTTCTAGTTTTTCAACTCCTTTCCTCATGACTGCCTTCAAAATCTTAAGTCTCCAGCAATATTCCTGACTGATTGACACGATCTTCTACAAACATAAGGCCTCATCCTCCCTCTTTCCTTAGGACATAGAGTCGTTTTACATAATCCCGTGGGTGAAAGGCCCCGTTCATTGTTTGTATTTTCTTGTTCTGCGGTCAAACTGGGATTTGCTGACTGGGAATTGGGAAAAAAGAACTGAAATGGGAATGTGATAATTGTTATTAAGCGTGTTGAGTGTATGACTAACTGATTCCCTTAGTTCACTTCGCACCAAACTTCCTAAGCCCACCTCACAGGAGATATCGAGGAACGAAGAAGCTAAAATGAGGGCATCGGCTAAAATGCATGGCAAATCTGTCAGACATCGAAACGTCAGACAAGATAACACGATGGACAGGGCAGGCAGCTTTGCCTTTGAACTTGTACGAAACTGAAACCGTCTTGAAACCAGTAAATCTGAATTCACTGAGAGCGGGCATGGAAAGAACCACGTAATTCAGACGATGATGTAAGTTGCACTGAGTTTACCAGCGAAGTCCGTAGACAACGAACAGGAAGACAGCTTTAGCGCCAGTGACAGTGACTCTGAAGAAGAAGTGGTTGCCACTCTTGAAACGGCACTGAGCATGATCCGCCCAACCAGGCTTGGAAGACTGAGAACACTGACAAGTCGGATGTCAGATTTCCTGCAGGCAGGAAGCCGGTGAGGTGGTTAGCCTTTGAAAAATTTACTCGTGCTGATTTATCCCAAATTGCACTCGAAATCATGTGATTACCTATACAAATTCATTTGCTTATCAGTTCAGTTCATTTTCATCGTATGAGACAAATACCTAAGATTTTAACTCGACTATGCAACCATTTCAATTTAAAAGGTTTGCTTTTGTTTTTTTCCCCATCTCCCCAGCCAAATCGCTTTTGTTCTTTTACGGTTCAGTTTAAGCCTGCCAGATTGCCAAAAATTTTCTACCGGTGCTCAAAGGCTTTCACAACAGAGGCCAAGTAAGCACAGATGGAAGAGGTTTGTATCGTCTGTGAATTGACTTAACTTCAGTTCGTTCCCTAATATTTTGATTCCTTTGATGCTGGGTTCTTGTCGAAGTTTTTTTATAACAATTATCTCTACAGAAAGTATGAACCATGATACGGCGATAAAGGACATTCCTGGTGGGCACCGCTTTGAGACGGTCTGAACCATTTGGTTAGCAAGCCATTATTTAATGCAGCACTCTCTATGTTCGTATAAAAGGTGCAAACTCATTTCTCAATACTCGTTCCAAAATTGAAGGTGTCTAATGTTCTCATTATAAAAGGCCGCCATTCTAGGGAGTCAAATGCTTTCCGGAAGTCCAAGGATACCACAATACCCGGTATGATATGCGCCTTAGGATATTCCATGGCACCGATTATAAGTCGGATATTTTCACCAAAATAACGACCTTTACTAAAGCCCATTTGGTCATGGTTAATTAACTTTGGCAACGATGCATCCATTCTTTGCTATTGCTTTGGTTGCGATTTGCAGTCAACGTTAAGAAGTCATTGTAATTGGTCGCAGCAATTCGATAAGTCAGGAGCCCATCATCCTGGATAAGTCAAACAAGGAGCTATCTGAAACGGGCAAGGGCCAATTCCAAACACACCACGTTCACAATCAGCAAATGTTTTACTATTAACAACCATAAAAGTAAATTCCTACAAAGAGCGAAAAAATAATAGTTACACTGATACAGAAAAACTACTTTAAGGCGACTGCAAAATGAAATTAATGAAAAACGATGAAAACGAAGATGCTTACCAAAAGCTGAGGATGACAGGGTTGGTGGTCAGGACCACCGAGAAGAAAAATCTACTTCACTAATGCTGTTAACAACAGACACGTAACCTGGTAAGAAAAAAGGGCGCGGTAACAAACTGTAACGAAATTTACATTCAGCAGGGGCACCCAACGAGAATATAGTTCAAAACCACTTAAACATACCATTGTTAAAGTGTTTTAGTATTTAAAAGGTAGATATAAGTATATTTTTATCCCCTAAAATTTTTTCATCTGTTCGGATTTCCTAGCTGAAAGGCTTGTGATCCGAAAATTATAGCGATCAAAACTTACCTTTTCGAAAATTTCAGCCAGAAAAAAGGCTCCCGAAACTTCTAGGTGACCTTTTTACGTTAAAAATCCGTTAAAAATGGGCAAAAATATCATTTTGTAGATGTTCGAAAATCCTAGGAGAGGCAAACAAGCGAGAATTTTTTTTAACAAATGTTCCGAAAATTCTAGATCACAATCGTCTTCCGAACAGATATTTTCCGAAAATTGACGTTGGGTGCCCCTGATTCAGCAAAGGAGCATAATTAACAAAATACCGGAGAGCGAAAAGAAAAAGAATACACGATAACAAGTAAGTGAGAAAACGAAAAACAAAAGGAAAAAATTTGCCCCAACACTATCGTCTTTTTGTATCGGCAGAGTAATCAGTGACTTCTCTTCTTTGAGAGATGGTGAGCTCACTTGCCTCCTAAGCCTAGTCAGTGAAACTTGCAATTAGATGATGTCCAAGAAGTTCGAAAAAAAAAAATTATAAAACTCTACTGTGAAACTATCCTCACCAGGAAAATTATCATTTTGAAAGGTCTCTAAAACCTTTTTACATTCTTCGTACGTTAAAAAACCTTCGGAATCCATATTGTCGCGCTCTTCATCAGAGAGCCTGGGAAGAGACAAACCTGAATATATTCATCATGGTCATCTTGTGTTGTGTGCTGTGCTGTTTGCTGACATATATATGCTACTAAAGTAATTCTCGATAGAGTTAAAGATCTGCGTCTCGTTTTTAACTATTGTTTCATCCTCCGCTCACAGCTCCGTTAAAGTTTTCTTGATGTAATTTCTTTTCTCAAGGTTAAAAAAATATTTTGTGGGACGTTTGCCCATTTCAATCCTTCTACATTTTGATTTAAAAATTACAGGCATTCCGTTCTAGTCATATATATTTGTTTGAAGTTCTGTTTTAAGGTTATCAAATTCTTTAAAAACCAGATCAATTTCAGGGTAGCGAACGTTGTTACAGCTGATGTCGTCTAACACATCTATTTGACGCCTGATTTTCATCTGCCTACAATATGTTGATTTGGCTTTATTGTTACTAAAAGAAATGGTTGCAGCTCTAATTTCCATCTTAAGTATTTCCCAAAAGAGCCGTTTATTTACTGAACCATAGTAGTAAATGCAAGTTTGGGTGTATGTTTTCGCGGATTTTGTTGACGTATTTTTCATCATTCAAAAGAGAGTTGTTAAACTTCCAAACGTCCGGTTCCCCTAATCCTTTCAGACGAGCGCCCACTTTGCCCAAGTATTTCCGTATCCGGTACCTGACCCAACCAACCAATAATAAACCAATAACAGAGTTGCGTTTCAGCCAAATGTTCGTGCTCGTGCCCAGGTCTCTCGCGGGTCTAGTTTAGGTTGTGTTCTCTTTTAGACGGCGAACGCAATTATTTCTTGCAGTTTTCAGGTAAGTTGTCCATATTGATATTTGGGTCCAGAGGTCCTTTTCTCAATATAAGCCATTTTAATATTTTAATTGGCACCTCTTGGGGGTAAAAATTTCCATCAAACAAGATTTTGGTACCTTTAAAAAATTTCCAACAAACACCACTATTATTTTTTATGGGAATCCTCCCCAGGACCTTGCAGCTTGAGTATAATTTATTTTGTGTGAATTCCAATTGGTTAATCATGCATTTACTGAAAATAAATTTCAGTGCCAATCCTCATTTTCTCATGACTACTCACAATTTTGAGTACAATTTGAAATTCATTAGCAGCAATATATCCCCATTTAAAGGTTAACAAAATCTGAATGGCAATCAGTCAATCATTAACCTTTATTTAAAGAGGGAAACACCTGTTACTATAAAAGTATGGAAAATTTGAGAATGCTCAAGTTCAAGTAATTGCTCAATAAGTTATCTAAATTTCAGCATGCTTGATGTGATTGATTATAAGCCAAAATATGGCTTATCTTGTCCATTATCTTTGTTGAGCCCTTCCTTGCAGTCAATCTTCCCAGGAACTAATTTTGTGTTCACACATATACTTTTGCTTTTTTATTATTATTAATTATATATTATTACAATACTTACAACACTAAGTATTGTAACCAAAAATAAAATTACATGCATTAACTTCACATCATATTTAACAATTATTCGCAGAAGGCAAAGTGATTATCAGTGAATATTCATCGAGAATCACTGATCCTGAGGTGAATAATTGTTTTAGTATAAATACACAGGTGATTATTTCAAAAAAGAAAAGAAAAAGCATTGTACAACACGAAAAAATTTTATTTCATCAAAATCACGCAAACGACTGGCAGCCATTTTGTTCGTCAAGGTGATTATTGGCTGATAATCCGAGATAGCGAACCAGTCAGAGCGCACGGTTTTATATAATCACCCGAGTATTTATACTAAGTCATATTAACAGTCAAACCTAAACTTAATTAAATGCACCTGCCATTTTTTCTTTTTTTTGGTTGTGACTGGCAAACTGTCTATCAACTGTTTCATAAATGTGAAAAATTTCAAAATTCACTCTAATTATTGTCAGTACTACTTGTAAATTGTCAGTTTACAATGTAAAAATTACTTTTACATTGCCAGACTGCCTTTTAGCACTGTTTTTGATAAACTGATGACTGAATTAGAATGACGTTGAAGAAATTGACACATAAAAAATATTGAATGGCTGATTTTGAAGCAACCTCCAATATTTATGTCTTTCAATTTATGTGCAAACAGATACACCCCAAAATATTGTTTTCAAAACCACATACAACTACTCAGTCACTATACATGATCATCCCAAATGTACATGGAGCATCATGCCAGCATTAGCTGGGTTATGGGTTTAAATCTTGTTCCTGCCTTTCCTTTTCTTCACAAATAATTATTAATAAAATAGTGCAAGTATCCTGGAATTCAAACCCACTGCCGTTCTTTGCCCAAGCTTGTCCTAGACGCATCAATTATCTTCTTAGGTCATGTTAGGTTTGTGGTATAAAATTATTAGTGCCAGTTGCTTCGCGACTTGAACAAAAAGCCTGTGTTAACATAGATATGAATATAAAACAGCCCTTTAGCGTAACCGGATTGATATGAACAAAATACAAAAATACTTCGCAAATATTCCCCAAACGATTCAAAAGGGAAAGTTAAACGAGATGATAGTAAGATATTGTAAACAGTTACAAGAAGATGTGGTTGAAACTATTAATATGAATCTAAACGAGGCCAAGGTGTAGATCACGTATCACAGATATCACATCTTTTGTCTCCCCTTAACTCGCTTTCCTTCTCGACATTTTCCTCCTCTTCTCTTTCTTCTTCGCATTCTTGAATAACCTGTAGGTGACTTGCTGTTCGAACTTTACCTTCCACACTGCATTCTCGAATAAAATTCGGTCTAACTGGTCGTTCCGGTGTTTTGGTTTTATTCAGACACAATCTTTTATCACAAGTAGTACTGCCGTTTGGCACACGGTGTTGTTGAACTGTACGCTGAGCCGGTGTATGGGTTTTTGCCGGAGCTGACCATCGTACTTCGTGGCATTCAGTCACCAAAACTGGGAAACCTCCATAGGCAAGATAGCCGGCCGAACACGCCATGCCAGGAATATTGTGGTAATACTCGTCATCGCGATAGGAGTATTTGTGAGTCCGTTTTGCTCGATGACTTCCATTTTCGCCTGTTTTTACATTAGCAGTATTTCTTGATTCGACACTTCGCCTCTTATCTCTCTTGGGTTTTAAATAGCAGTAATAAAAACAAACGCAGAAAACCGTGAGCAAAAATACCAAAGCACAACCCAAAGGCCCCACATATGAAGGAATCTCCATAGAATTAGGTCACGAAAAATTCGATCCAAGTATTGGCTTCCATAATTACAGATCTTGAATGATTGAATGATACCGATGTTTTGATTAGAATGAACGGCGTTAAATACGCGTCACTTCAGTGTTACCGAATGGTCTTCTTCGCGTTAAATGGAAGAACATTTGACATCGTCTCAATTAATAGTTTTTCCTGTTAAATCCACCTTGTGACATACTTATCTGACACGAACGGTCCGACCTCCAGCAAGCACAACGTACAATACTTAGAATAATTATCCCACACTGCCACTCGGTCGTAGTAGTCACGCAAAGAAATGAACTAATTTTTAGAGTTATTTCGCGAATGAAGTGTTCTCCAGAAAATCGTGAAGGGAAACGACAGAAAATTTCTTGCCAGTTTAATGGGGCAATGTGTTGGTCTTTTCTACCTTGGCTGCAAGGGCTAAAATAGCTGCTGCTATTGGTTTTTCCATCCGTGATTCACTGACATGCATGAATAGTGGCGTATACTAGTAGTAATCAGCGATTATTTATTATTTATATTATTATTTATTTTTACATTTATATAGCGCAAACCTCTATATGAATATATTCGGTTGCGCTTTACAATATCGTTATATTAAATTTATGCTAAAGGTGACTAAAGCATAAGAAACTATTAAAACCTACAATAAAAAGTATTAAAAAACCTATTGTAAAAGCCAACAATTAAATCTATTTAAAGGCTAAATTGAAAAAATGAGTTTTAACAGCAGTCTTAAAAGTGTCCAATGTCTTCATGTTGCGAATTGCCGAAGGTAATGCATTCCAGAGATAAGGTGCAGCTGACTGGAATGCACGATCGCCAAGAGTTGGATGGGTCTTAATGCCTGGCAACTCGAGGAATAGAGACTCATTTGACCTTAGAGAGTACCTGGATTGCTTTTTGATAGTAATGAAATCAATTAGATAATTAGGAGCTAGACCATATAAGCACTTAAATGTCAAGAGTAGAATCTTAAACTTTATACGGTAACCTATTGGAAGCCAATGAAGGTGGAAAAGCAATGGTGTAACATGGCAGAATCTAGGTGTTCCGGTGACCAATCGAGCCGCGGCATTCTGTATCCGTTGGAGTTTCATGATATGTGAATTCGGAAGGCCATATAGTAGACTGTTACAATAATCTATTCTACTGGTGATAAAAGCATGAACTAATGATTCGGTGACTGAACGACTTAAATATTTCCTAATTCTGCGCATGTTATAAAGATAATAGAAAGCGGATGAGCAAGTTTTGTTGATATGACTTAGCATATTCATTTTAGAATCAAACCAGGTTCCTAGGTTTCGAACTTCACAAGATGGAGCAATTTGGGAGTCCCCAACCGATAAGGTACTAATGTTACTGACTTTCTGAAGTTGTTGTCGTGTTCCAATCAGAAGACATTCTGTCTTATCGGAATTCAGTTTTAACTTATCCGAATGCATCCATTGACTGATATCAGCAATACATGATTCCATGGCAGTTATAGCAGCGGTCTCCTCCAGATCATTTCCCGAAGTAGTTGTAAAAAGCGGGATCTGGGTCAAAATAAAAATGAAAAAAAATTTGCTGAAAAATAAAATAAATAAAAAATAAAAATGAAAAAATAAAATAAAAATAAAATAAAAATGAAAAAATAAAATAAAAATAAAATAAAATAAAAATGAAAAAAAATTTGCTGAAAAATAAAATAAATAAAAAATAAAAAAAATAAAATAAATAAAAAATAAAAATGAAAAAATAAAATAAAAATAAAATAAAAATGAAAAAAAATTTGCTGAAAAATAAAATAAATAAAAAATAAAAATGAAAAAATAAAATAAATAAAAAATAAAAATGAAAAAATAAAATAAATAAAAAATAAAAATGAAAATAAAAAAATAAAAATGAATATTATATATGGTTTAAAGAAAAGAATGAAGAGTATAACAATGGAGAATTTAGAAAGATTACGTTTTACTGAATTGAAAGAACTTGCTAGAGAGCGAGGTATTCGAGGTTATTCAAGGATGCGTAAAGCTGAACTTATTAATAATCTTATTAATAATGAAAATCCGCAAAACCAACTACAAAGATTACCTCTTTTTGATGATCATAAAAAGTTTAAGTATATTTGCAAACATAATAAAAATAAGTATAGGTGTAAAGAATGCATAGGATCACAAATATGTGAACATGGTAAACAAAAACATCAATGTAAAGAATGCGGCGGATCACAAATATGCGAACATGGTAGACGAAAATCTTCTTGTAAGGAATGCGGCGGATCACAAATATGTGAACATGGCGAACAAAAACAGCAATGTAAAGAATGTGGTGGATCACAAATATTGTTTTGGTGTTACTTTCTCTACAGTTTCTAAGTTGTTTAAAACTTGGATCAATTTATTGTACTATGAACTGAAAGGCTTAATAGCCTGGCCATCAAGAGAACTTGTTGAAATTCACAGGCCTCAGTGTTTTGACCGGTATCCTAGAACCAGGGTGGTCATTGACTGTTCTGAGTTCCAGGTTGAAAAACCTAAAACTCCAACTGCAGAGCGAATCACATGGAGTGAATACAAACAAAGAAATACTGTTAAGTGCTTATTTGGAATTTCACCATCAGGAGCATTTACCTTTGTTTCAAATGTATGGTCAGGTAGTGTTTCAGACAGAGAAATTACCCAGAAATGTGGGTTTTTGGATCTTCTTGAGCCTGGAGATGATGTTATGGCTGACAGAGGGTTTAAAGTGCGGGATTTGCTGCTTGATAAAAAATGCACTTTGAATATACCACCCTCTACTACTGGTAAGCCATTATCCAGAAAACAAGTGACAAAAACTAGAAGAATTGCCTCTGCCAGAATACATGTAGCGAGAGCTATAGAGCGGATTAAGAACTTTAAAATGCTACAAGGTGTCATTCCTTTGACACTTAAGCCAGTAATTGACCAGATTGTTGTTGTTTGTGCTGCCTTGTGTAACATGTATCCAAAATTAGCTAAATAAGCAAAATGGATAGGTTTCATTTAGAAGTAGGTGTATTAATTCTATTATTTACATGAGACATACCGTCTGTACCAAGGTTGGTCTGGACTCTTCTAAATCCCATTGTTTCATACATGTACATGTAGTGCTTGAGACCATTAAACAAGTATCAACTTATAATCCTTATTAAGTTAAATACAAGATAATTCTTCCACCAAATGTGGCACTACAAAAGCCAAATAAAAGTCCTTCAACTTTAAAGTCATTGCTTCAGAAAACATGGAATCAAATTCAACCAGGACACTTTCAATCCCTAGATCAGTGTATAGGACCAAAACACCAGTCGACAATTGAGTAGCAATCATTTCCATTTGCATTTGGTAAAACCACTTTGTTTCCTTTCTGAGGACCAGTTTTCCAGCATTGTCCAGGTCAAAATAGCCTCTCATTGCAAGGGCTGCTTCCTTGGGATTTTGTGTTCTGTGTGTCCACAGACATTTCACTTCCACTACTTTGGCCGTACTGCAACAGCTGCATGTCATTATTCCATCTGGACTTGCACCTAAAAACACACAACTTTTGAAAATGTGCAGCCCAGTCTCCATAACTGCAAGATCTCTGTGTAACTTTTTGTTTTCCTTGATGAAAAGTTGAATGGCTTTGTGCTCATTGTTCTTCCCATACTCTAATGGGGCAGGCATGTTCTTCCACACAGAGTTTTTTTTTTGCCATTATAATCTCAAGTAAGTTTTTAGGATCTGTGCTTTCTCTTCGATGACACACTGTGTATGCAATAGACCCTGTAATTCTAGCAACCCTGTGTTTAAACCATATGGGGTTGTTGGATTGACTAATTGTAGACCTAGCTATCTCTTCCCTCTCCTCTTCCTTGTATTGCACTGATGACAGCAAAGAACCAAGGTCTTCATGGCTACTAGCAGCTCTGTCCTCAACTAATTCCTTTATTGTCAGAGATGTACAAGTGCCCACTGTAACTTCAACCAATAAATTTGCATCATTCTCTGGTGGTATTATGTCCAGGGAAACTGGCATGTTAAAGCCTAGCACATTCAGGCCTACTGCATCTGGACAGTCTTTGTGAAGTATTTCTTGCAACTGGATCTGTCGGAGCTGGGATTTTCCTTTTGCCCATCCTGGACGAGGGTCAAACAAAGAATGGTCAATGGGAGGGTCAGTAGTACTAGCCTTTTTGTCCAGCCTCATTTTCTTAACTGGCACTGCACCTTGGGCTTTCTTAGCTGGCTGAGTCCACACACACTTCTGATCAGTGCAAGAAGGCTGTTGCCACACTTTCCTTATCTGTAGTGTTCTGTCTATCTCAAAAAGCCCAGCAGCTACATGGCGACACCCTCCATCTGCCCTAACATTAATAAATGGTGCACTAGATGAGTCGATTAAAACATTTATTCATTGTTCCCCTACAGTAAGTCGTTTGTTATTACGACTCTTTGATGCAAAGGTAAATCACATAAATCTTTAATCTTTTGGTTACCAAATACTTTAACTTACCCTCCATAGCAATTACAATAGCCGGATATAATTTCACCACTGTTACTTATGATCGTCCAGCAATCGTAGCAGTCCTTGCCATTCCATGTTTTTTTCCTTTCAGTGGGTTGGACTTGAAATTTGAAATAACTGCACTGGTCAGTTTTTTGGAACAGAAGACTTCTGACATGTCCATCTATCATGAGTTTATAACCGTCAAGTCCTTTGTAGGCCTTAAGATTCTCGTGATCGTAACCCGTTTTATGAACAAAATAATTATAGATGTCGGCGTATGAAAATTCAGGTGCAGCGTACAAACATTTCGTCCATCCGGCTGACAGTTTCGTGATCAGAGGTAAGTTGTGACCATCGAAACTATGCTTCTCAAGGATAACGTCATCAACGTTCTCTTCGTCAAGGCTTGGAATTTCTAGCTTCAGTCTCCAAGTTTCGTATGAAAGTGCTACTAATTTTTGCTTCACGTACTGCTTCCCCTGAGAGCTACACGGTACACCGTGAGCTGACAAGTACGATCGCAAAGCGTCCACTTTTAACATTCTAAACCATTCTTTGCTAAGATCATTTAAATTATCGATACCTTCTGCCGAATTGGGGAGAACAGAAGGTACAATCGCGGACATTTTCTTCTAAAAGCAATCGAAAAAACTGAAACAAACAGCTAACAACGACTTGGAATCCAAGATTTCAGTGTTGCCCGCATGAGCCTCGCATTCGTGTTTGAAGCCGTGATAAAACAAAACTGCGGTTTAATTTCGAAAAAGGGCTATTAGCTGTACAGGAAGCGAAATTACGGCTTGATTTAGCTATTGCTCCTGGTGTATGGTTGATGCCGAGTAATATGATAATAAATACTGAAAGCGTGACAGGTTTTAACAACAAACTTATGAAAGCGAGTAATGATATGAATTTTGGAGTGAATAATTCCCTAAACACTGAAGAAAAACAGGTTGGAATAAGTCATAACATGGGATCTTCAAAGTTAAAGTTACCTCATTTAGCTGAAACGAAACCAAAACCATCAATTAAAACAGACTCGCCGAAACAGGAAATCCACAGGACCAGCTCCGCTGAAAATAATATTGACTCAACACAGCATGAAAAGAATATATTAACATTTATAGTTGTCGCTGGAGGATTAGCGTGGTTTCTATTTCAGTAAATCACGAGAGCACAGTCTGATGCAGCTGGCTATTTCACGTGGCCACTAATTTGCATACAATCGCTTTTCACGTGGAGAACAATAGATTGCATACCAGAGCTCCCTAACAACCGACGAGCCTGAAAGTAGATTTCGTTTTTACCTCTAGCGCTCGAAATTGCTAGGGAAGTGTGGAATGTTGACGTCATTTCCAACGATTAAATTTTTAGTGTTGGCTTGTGAACCTAATACGCAATAAACGAAATCCTCCAAACGGTTATTATATAAATTTAAAGATGAATATGGTGTAATCAAACAAAATGTTAAGCACAACAATGTATGAGTCAGAAACTAGGATTTATTTAGATCCTCCGCTGAAAAATCTTCGGGAGATACAACTCCTGGATTGTAATATACAAACCAAAAGATTGATTAATTTCAAGGATAAACAGATAATATTCAATGATAAGAATCAGGGCTTCATAATAATTCAACCCGGCACATATTCGCTTCGTAATATTCAATCAATCTTTCTTAATGATCCTGATGGGGAAAAGATAACAATAATTGAGACTGATACTGTTGACTATCTATATTCAAATAAAAACTTCAAAATTAAACTTACTAGAGGGTTGGGGTTTGGTTTAGGAGTTCCTGAAGTCATAAATCCGGGTAAATTATACCCCATAAATATTCAGATTAAGGAACCTCTGAGACTTATGTGTAGCATAGTGGATAATAAGTTTTCATATATGAATAAAAACAAAAATGGAGAACTTGTGAAACTCTCACCATCACACCTACTTGCAAACATACCCTCAAAGGATTATCCAACAATTCCAGTTCGAAAATATGATAGCGTCATAAACCACTTTGATTTAAGCATATTAGACAATGAATGGAAAAACCTTGATCTGAAGGGTTCTCCTATAACTTTTAGTTTAAGATTTAGGTAAATTTTTTTTTGTTATGTAACCATTTATTTGGTTATATAACATAATTATTTTAACAAATATTTCATCTTTCTTTCATTCTATTTTTTCTACATTCTTTACAAGAAGATTTTTGTTTACCATGTTCGCATATTTGTGAACCGCCGCATTCCTTACATTGATATTTTTGTTTACCATGTTCACATATTTGTGATCCCCCACATTCTTTACACCTATACTTATTATTATTATGTTCGCATATTTGAGATCCTCCACATTCTTTACACCTATACTTATTTTTATTATGTTTACATATATAAGGTACACCGCATTCTTTACACTGGCACTTTTTTTTATTATGTTTGCAGTGCTAGATGTTGCTCTGTCAGACCTAAGTGTAGCTTCACTAGTACAAGTACAAATTCCTCGTATGATGTTAATTTCCTCCTCCTGCCTGCCTGCTTCCTGTCAGTATCCTGTAAACATTATGACACAATAGACTCGTGGTCAGTGATACTTCCATACCATATCACAGAATACATCAGTAAAAAACACAGAGTGTTTGTATTTGGCAAAGTAAGGATAAAGTAAGTAAATACAAGAGAGTAGACTGCATTCTTTGAAATATCCTATTTACCACAGCCCAGTCAGCCACTTCTTTTATATAGACAAATTATTTCAGTTCAATCTCAAGACTACCCGGGGGCCAAATAAATGGATAATTAACTGTGTGCAACATCTCAGATTTTTATATTTAGTCCATAACCAATATCAAACATTCAAACAATAACACATGATTGATAATAATGGAAGGATATGTACAAAGAAACACTTAAATGTCACTACCCAACCCACTTATACCCTAATAAATGAAGGACCCCTCACATTTCTGACACTGCTTGGTCCATGCCAGTACCTCATGGACTGAGCAACAGGTTCAAGCAAGGCGAACAAGTTGATCAGTAAACTGCGAGACGGCAACCCTGTGTAAAACCTGACACTCTTGTCATCCTTCAAGACTTGCAACATAAATAACTCCCTTCTCATTTTGTCCTTATTTTGAAGTGTGTCTTCGCTTTGCCTGATCCTTTCGGTGAGTTTGTCAAGGTCTTCAGAGGTGAGCAACGTTTGTGACCCAACTGAACAGTTCGAGGAACAGTAATTATGTTCAGCTTGAATTACTGCAGAGATGAAGGCTTGATCATGACCAGCGCAATTCTTACTCACTTCTTCTGAAACTTTCGATATCTCAGTTGATGGTTTCATAAACTCTTCAGTCAAGGATTTCTTCATACACTTGGAAGGAGTCGACTGACTCTCCCGGTCTCGAGGGGCCTTTCTTTTAGTTTTAGAAGAATGCTCCTGTGAACGAGCCAAATTCGCACAATTGTAAACCGAAGGTATCGGGTCTGCTTTGCAGGGCCCCAAGCCTAAACCAAAATGCATTGAACAAACACGGTGGTTTCTCGATATGTCCTTTAGTTTCAAATCTTTTCTCTTCAAAAATAAAAACCAGGCTTTTCTCAAAGTCTTCTCCGCTGGAAATGGATGAAACTTTACGTTCACTAAATCAGGCCGTTTCAGAGGATGGCCACAAATATGAGAAGAAATGTTTTGCTTACATCTCCTCACACAAGCAACCTTTTCTCGAGTACTGTTGTTACATCCGTACACTGCACAAAAATGCCAGGTCATTCTATTTTTCGTCCAAAGGCAGCAAAAGTACGTAAGGTGTCGGGTTAAAAAGCTGTCATGTTTTTGTCATGTTTATATTTTGCCCGCATTAGCCTCACTTTCGTGCTTGAGCCCTTTGGCGTGCAAAAATGCGGTTTCATTTCGAAAAAGAGCTATTGATATCTTTGAATCGAACTAGAAATGTCATTCTCGATCACACTACTTTCAAATAAAGCTAAGAATTCTTGTTGTGTTTCGATTGCACCACCGTCATTACCGTAAATTGAATTTCTTGTGTTAACTTGTGCACCCAATATGCAGTAAACAAAAGCTTCAGCGGATCGATTCAATCTACCAAGTCCGGCTTTAGTGAGCCCATGCCCGCTTGTTGGGATAAACCAAGCATATTTGAAATCAGCAAAGTCATCATTACGGATAAATGAAATTAAATTACCTTTTTCTTTCTTACCACCTTCATCAGCGAATTTATTACTTTCACCGGGCCATTGATCCGCTTCAAAATCATAATTCCGTACAATATGTACATTTTGATATCCCCCTCCTTTTCCACGATATCCTGCACCATAATCAAGGAATATATCTCCCAATCCGCCGTTTCTACCCCCTTTCCATCTAAAATCGGAATTATTGGCAATTCCAAATTCTGCACACAATCGTTGATATGCAACTTTACTATAAGGATTATTATTTATTACAAAAGGTTGCTCATCGGGTAAGGGAAGACTCAATTCATATAATATCCGCCTTATTGTGAAATATATATGAAACTTTATGAAGCTATTTACTACTCTAGGATAATTTAGACTTTCAAAAGGACTTATACCGCAACCAGATGTTGCACACCAAACTGCAAAGTTAAGTTGTTGAGGCCAATAATTCATATCAGGGGAGTTCAACCATTTTCTACTTTGTTTTCCAGATTTGAATGTTACAACTTGAGATGTAAATATGTTTCTCATCTTTGCTGTGAATTTCTTAGTATTTGAAACATATATATCCAGATAGGTTAGCATTTTTGTTATATCAGTTGAAAAGTCATCAAATTTAATAGCAGGTATTGGATAAGATTGGTTGGTTATGGATAAACTTTTTGGAAAAGAACTTAATTCAACTGCTCCCAAACCTAAATCTTTCCATAAAAGTTTTTTCAAATTAGAAGGAAGATTATCAGACCATGTTTTTCCAGTAGTATCATCATTAGACATGATAGTAATCCCATTATATTTCCATTTAATATATCCTCCATATGAATCATTAACAAATGTAAATTTATCAAGGTTTGCCCTTGGGTACTTTTTACTTAAATCATTGAGTAACATTTTATTACTTTTTAGAATAAGATGTAAAGTCTTTAAAACATTTCGCTGTTATTTCCAATACCCGCAAAACAATTACATCCTACATCTGTTCTCTCATATGAAATTTTTAATGTGTGTGACCGGTTAGTT
The DNA here is from genome assembly GCA_949710005.1 of Ricordea florida. Classification (NCBI taxonomy): domain Eukaryota; kingdom Metazoa; phylum Cnidaria; class Anthozoa; order Corallimorpharia; family Ricordeidae; genus Ricordea; species Ricordea florida. The sequence continues at coordinate 29,466,802 of OX453275.1, read as the reverse complement.
CTTTTAATATTTCCTCTCGAACTTCTCTCCTTATCTGGTTCATATTTAAGTTTTTTTCTGTATCGTTACTGTTTTTTTGACGTATTTCTAGTTTTAGTTTTTCAAACTTTTCAACTTCTGATAAAATTAGAGAAAATTCTTGGTCAGAGATTGTGTTATCTTTCAGAGCCTTTGAAACTAAGTCGTGAATGGTGTTTACTTTTGCTTTTGCTATAGAAACTGTCTGTTCATGTTTACTAACTTTATGGGAAAGTCGTTTAGAAGCCGCACCGAATCCAACCGATATTCCCCCACAAAATCCACCAACAACACCTAATGGGATACCAACAACAGCACCAAAACCAGTAAGAGAGGTACTCAATCCACTTGCAGATAGGATAACTGAAATCACTCCACTAAAAACACTTATTTTTGTAAATATACCTCTCGCTCTATTGTCTTTTTTCCTAACATCCTCGTAATGTTTAATTTCCTTTTGAAGATTATTTAGTACTTCGCATGACTTTTGTATTCTGAAATTATTTGGATCTCCATTAATAGGTAATTGTGGATAAATTCTATTGTATTCTTCCATATTGTATTTTACTGAACGATATGATATCTTTAGACCTTTTTGTTATCGACTCTTCTTTACCCTTTCCACAAAATATAGAACCACTGCCATTATCAAAAGCCAAGCATTCTTACCCAAAAAGCTAATGACCTCACCAGCTGTTTTGAATAGAAAGCTTACAATCGCTCCAACCATACCTGGTAATATTTCACCTAGTTTTTTACCAATAGCTTTAAACCCATTACCAACACCTTTACCTAATGTGGATAGGCCATTAGAAAGATTAGAAACGATAACGCCAATAACAACACCAACAGCACTAACAACTGCAAATACTGTAAAACCATACTTTTTGAAGATAGACTTTACCCGTTCTCGTAATGGCAGATTTTTAATTATTTCTTCATTTTTACTCTCCAGATCGGATATTTGTTCTTGGTTGTAAATAAAACTCTTTCTTGTTAGTTCTTTAAATTTATCAACTTCTGCTTGTAATCTTTTATTACCGCGTTCTAACATTGTTAAATTTGATTTTCCCTTCTTATATTTATCTATTTCTTCTTTGTATAATTTTGTTTCATCCAAAAGTTTCTCACCTTGTATTTTTAATTCTATATTCTGTTTAATGGTTTCATCAAAAAGAATTTTATTCTCAGCTTTTTCTACCTTTTGTCTCTCAATGATTTGAAGTATTTCTTTTTCTTTTTGTTCATATCGACTAATCTCCATAGGATATACTTTTGTGGTTGCTTCCAATCCTTGTACTACATTAAGTAATTCCATATTTTGTTCATTAGCTTCATTAAATTGTGATAAAAGATTATTATTTTTTATAAGCATGGATTCATAATCAGCACCTAGAGCTTTTCTGAAGGTAATTGGTAAATTATCAACTTTTATTACCCCATCTTTATCAATCAATATATGTCCTACAGCATTTTTCTGATTACTCAATTTAACCAACAAATTACCCTCCTTATCCCATTCTGCTGTAAATGGAGAATCCAAAGGGTTGAAATCCGGAAACAAACTTTTTATGTATTGCAAAGCTTCCATCCTATTATCATATTTATCACTAGGTAATTTAGGTCTTGCGCCCTCCTTCTCATAATTCCTACCACCAAATGAAGTTTCTTCTTCCTCATCATCATCAGGGTTAATTAGACGAGTTGTTGATGATATTGGATCCATTTCCATATTTTCTCTATCAACATCATCATCTAGATCAGTTGGTTCAAAGTCTGGTATATCTACTCCTTCTGCCATGATTTTTTACTCATCAGTAAGAAATCTTTAAATTAAACATATACGATAACCTAAAATAATTTACTGGACATATAACCTAAAGCCAACATACCGCCACCTACATATAACATTTCACCCATCTTTTGATTTTCACTGGGTCTATAATAATCAGCAAATTTTGGTTCATGCATTTGACTATATAATTTCAAAGCTTCATCCGTTTTTGAAAGATTTTTTGATGCTTGATATTTTTCATCTTTTTTCTTCATTTCCCAAGCAATTAGTTTCTGTCTATTTTCCTGATATTCAGCGTAATCTTTTTGATACTTTTCTAATGCCTTATCGTGTCTTATTCGTTCTGCATCTGTTTTATCACCAGAAAAATATTTTGCAAGATATGATCCACCAACAAAGGCGGTTGCATTCAAAATAGCACCTCCAAACATCATTGCTATTGTTGCCATGTTTAATTTGGTAAAATCTTTTGATCCTCTAAATATGTTTTTAGGTACATACTACCCGACAATACAACCACCCATTTAGCATAATTTGTAATACTTGAGGATGGGTCGTTCATAAATGATTCTCTCATGGCCTTTTTAGCTACATATCCAACTAAAGCTGCTAATCCAATAAGGACTGCTGAATCAGTAACAGTTTTCACAAGTTTGTTTTCAGTTGACATAATTTTTTTACTCATCAGTAAGAAATCTTTAAACTACTTATTTCATATCATTCCGATTTTAAGAGGTTGTGGGGGTTGTATAGTAATATTTGAAGGTTGAGACATTTGTGAAACATTATTTTCCTTCGGGGTTTTATTATAATATCTCATAAACATATCAAATGCTGTAAACCCTATTCCTACAATAGATAATACAGTTGTAAAAGATAGCTCCGGAATCCATGCTTTAGATTCACTCTCTTGGTTTGAATTTTCTTCATTTTTAATCTCCTCTTGTTCCTTTTCGCGTTTCATTTCCCTAGCTAATGCTTCTCTAGCTTTTTTATTGCGTTCTGCTAGTTTCTTACCAGCCGCAACCTTTTTAGGATCTTTCTCTTTCTTTTTAGGATCTTTCTTTTCAGGTGCTGGATCCATTGTAATTTGCTCAACAACTTCTGTTCCTCCTTCACTTCGTTCATTTTGGTCAGACATCGTTATTTTATTTAACAAAGCAAATAATCTTTAAATCAGCTGTTCTCGGTAGTATGCTCAGTTTTGTTAGTATCATATGTAATTGTCCTTGAAACTTCTTGTATTTTGCCTATTTTAATGTGCTTAGCAACCTGGAATAGCCCGCTAGCAAGTGCTGCCAATCTTCCTGCTTTTAATGCTAATAGACCTACAATGTTTGTCAGTTCACGATTAACCAAATCATCATTCTTCAAATCTTTACAAAGAGCTTCTATATCATCCACAGGAACCATGTAAGAAATAACTTTAGAAACTAATTTAAGAGATGAATCTACCAACCCACCATTAATTTTCTTACCTAATACTGCCTGATATCGATTATAATATTTTTCAATGTCTTTTACCGATAATTTTTTTATATCACCAAGACTCATATCAACTCCCAAATATTCCTTTGTAGTTCCAAGAGCTGCGAGGATGGCTAGTGATTCTTGTTTTATTTCAACTTCATTATTATAATTATCTTTTACCTCAGTCTTTTCTTCTTCAATATAATCTTCAACTTCTGTCATATTACAATTTTCTTACCTACAGTCAGGTCTTTAAATTTATAACTTCAGGTATCTCCAAATAGCAATTAAATGGGTGACGTAAAGATAAACAAAGTCTAGAATATTTTTCTTTTTTCAGTAGTTGAACAAACTTTTTACTAGTTTCAGGGTCTAAATCACCTCCATAATCTTCGAAAAACATCTTCATACCTTTTTGCGATGGGTTATGGAAAGTAACAACGCAAGCCACATTTTCACGGAATGGTTTTGCTATCGATGTTAATTGCTGAGTGAGAACCCACATTGATAATCCATGATGTCTTCCAGAGAATGCTAAATCTATAAACTTGTTTGATCTTTTCTTGAGATCATTCGAAACAGCACAATCATCTAAAATTATTAATGTATTTGTTCCAGAAAATAAAGTTTGACAATCAGTTAACAATTCATTAATCTCATCAACGTTACTAGCATCAGGTGATAATACATAGAAATGTTTATCTTTATTAGCAAAATTATGATAGGTTTTATTTTTAGAATAAGTTGGGCATATTAAAACAATGTATTCAAAAACTTTTCGGAATGGACCTCGGAGTTGATCAATTATGTACTTTGTCTTTCCACAATTTGTTGGACCAGTTATAATGCAATGAAAAGGAATTTTTTCTCGTAATTCTTCCATATTTTAACTAATACATGATTGATCTTAAGTTTGAATTCATAACCTCCATTAACGCATCAGCTACCACAAACATGTAACAAGTCATAATACCAGATCCACTAAGTTTTCTTTTTATTTCAATTTTTACGCCATCTTGGGCGTTATTTAAGGCCAGACCACCACCATGAATATCATTATCTGGGTGAGTTCTCAAATCTAACCACAGAGCAAACTTTTTACTATAAAAATCCTTTTCATTTACTGACCAACGGGAAGAGCCACTATCTCTTCCAAAACGTTTCTTTACCGACTCCCATAGGTCTGAAGGTACCATTCCCTTAGAGTAGAAACGATTTGGTACACCATTAACATCGATATTGATTGAGGTGATACCAGGATTGAAAAAATTCTCAGAATCTCTTGCTCCTCCACCGTATGGTAATGTAAACAAACATAATATCCCCGTAATTGATCTTCTAGGCAGATTAATATGTTGATTTATAACGCTGTCTGTAGGTCTGGATATGGTGAAAGTTTTGTGTAGAGTTACATTTTCATAAAAGAATCCTTTACCAACCTGATAAGCTGCCTGTGCCTCGCGAGCTAAGTATTCACTTGATATGCAAGAATATTCCAACTCGAGGTTTGTTATTTTGTAAGTTGGAGTCTTGGTCGCGTCAGAATAAACAACAATATCGTTAACTGGAGCTAGTGTAATCTCAAAGATTATTTGATGATCTAATGCCTTTGGATAGAAAACTCCATGATCGTTGAGAATAGGATGTTTTAGTGGGATATGATACTTTGTGTTGTGTACTACTGCAAGAGCTACTTCTTTTGCATCTGTGTCTACCTTATCACCCGCATTTGTGCGTAGCTTCCTCATGTTTTCAGAAGAAATACCTTGCCTTAATCTATCCTCCCGTTCTTCATCTGTTAAGAATAAGTCATGGTATGTTTGAAATAGATCGTATCTTTGAGTATCCTGTAGTGTTTCGCCTCCAAAAAGAACCCTGAGTCTGGATACAAGATTACTACCTACATTATTCACTAGGGTGTTATCTTCATGCCCCTCAACAGTCAAGTTAAATACTAGAGATACACTTCCTGGCACAATAACTAAATTATCAGTAAGTTTTGGAATATTTATATATAATGTTTCTCCTGGATTAGCTGATGAAGGATTTAGTGTAATTCTGTTCAATATTGATTCCGCTTTCAAACCGAGTGGATCTCTTGGAATCCTGTTTGGGTTAATTTTTTCAGATACGTTTGTCATATTTATTTTAAGGAAGTGCGAAGTAATCTTTAAATGAGTAACGAAAACATATCCCGAAGGTTATCGAAAATATATTATTCAACTTATGGATATTGGAAAGGATATTCAGCAATACCTAAATTAGCTGAAAAGGCTAAAGTAGGTGAAAATGAGGCTAAAAAATGGCTTGAGAAACAGGCTCTATGGCAAATATATCTACCAGCTCCAAAGTATATTCCTAGACCGCACTGGACCGTGGATAAACCTAATCAGATTCACCAAGCGGATTTATTATTTTTACCGCATGATAGAGTTGGAAGAAAAACATATCGATATGCATTGGTTGTGATTGATGTGGCCTCGAGATACAAAGATGCTGAACCATTAACCTCAAAAGAAAGTAGAGAAATTTCAAATTCTTTTGAAAAAATATATTCCAGAAAAATGAAATACCCAAAAACATTAATTGTTGATCCTGGAAGAGAATTTATGGGTGATGTTACAAAACTTATGAATTACCATAATGTGAAAATACAGAGAAGTGAAGCTGGAAATCATAGAGCTCAAGCATTTGTTGAAAGAGCAAATAGAACATTAAGCGAACGATTATTTAGTCATCAATACGCACAAGAAATGATTAGTGATGAAAGGTCAAGAGTATGGGTGAAAAGATCACCAGATATTTTGAAAACTTTGAATAATACACCAACGAGAATAACTGGTAAAGAACCCGATAAAGCTATAAAACTTAAAGAGTTGGATATTGAATCAAAAAATTATCAGCGAGTTGTTGGTCTTGATGAGGTTAGATTACCACCAAGCGTAAAAGTTAGATATTTATTATCGCCAGGAGAACTTGAAGGAGGAGAACGAAGAAGAGCCACAGATCCTATTTGGAGTATTCATATTTATAATCTTTCTAGAAGTACAGTTTCACCCAATCAACCAGTTTTATATTATTTATTGGATGGACCAAGACGGGGATTTGTAAGGGAAGAATTACAGGTTGTGCCTTATGATACTGAATTACCACCTAATTCTGTGTTGCAACAATAATGTCCGCGAGCAAAAGTATTTATTCCATCCTCACAAATGATTCTCTTATCATCATCGGCGGATAGTGCAATTTTATTAACAGTTTCGGTGTAAACATCATGCAAATGACTTCTGAATACATTCATCTGCCTCATTTGCGGCTTTTTATTTAATAAACAATTCTTGTAATTATCAAAGCTTATGGTCTTTTTTACTACTGCCTTCTTCATTCCCTTACATTTCTTTTCTTCTTTACCTTCATCCATCCTATATGAATAAAGCTTGGCTCGCAATCCCACAAATTCAGTTATCTGCTTACCGCCAGCCTCATCTTTAAACATATTAATAACTTTTTTATTCACGCCAGTCTCAATGCCAGATGGATGATTTTTAGGAAAATTGCTGGTATCAAACATTTCTCTCACATCTGGACTAATATCCTTGTAGAAATCTTCTGTTTCTATCAAATATGCCAGACTATCCGTATCTGTAAAAAGCAATTTGGCCATTTCGCCGTATTTTGCCGGGTTTAATATAATTATAGTGAAATTTAAACATTATTGTTTTACTTAGATCCAGAATGCACATGCCTAAATAAACAGGCCTTTATTGAATACTAACTTTGTTTTCTTCATATGAATTGCTACAAGATTTTCACAAAAGATAGTACGATGCTGATAGTTAGGTTTTGTTATTAATTTTTTCGCATCTTTTTGATTTGTAACTAATCTAATGTCTACCCTATTTCTAATGTTTTCCATTGTTTTACCAAATACGGAGTTATTCATTAACTTGAAGAAATCTTTTTCAAAGTCGTTATTCGCTTTTGATCTTAGATTAGTATTCAAATCAATGTAGGGTTTTAACCAAGCAGACTCATTAAATGTAATACCTCTATGAATCTTTGTTATTTTTAATCCCAAACTTTCATAAAGTTTTAGTGTTTCATGATGAACAACATACTTTACCTTATTGTTTAGGTTTGGGATTAATTTCTCCACTTTATTAACTACAAGTCTCTCTGGAGCTAGAGGATAATCATTATGTAAATCATGTAGGTGATTTGGGTATTCTAAATCAACCTCTAGTATACATGGTATATTTTTCCAGTCTGAAAGATCTTTATCAGGCACCCATCTAAAACCATTAGTAGGTAACGGGTTACTCATTCCTCCACCATATAAATTATTAGCGTCAAGATATTCTATATACTTTGTGGGTAGGTTTTTATCATATTCAACCATATATGGGTTGTTTGCTTTACCATATCTAGTAGAGATCATAGATACACCCCCCCGAATACCTTTCTCAATCATAAGCAACATATCGATGTCGGTCAGCAACTCTAAATTCACTTTCGTTAACTTTAATGTTGCATCCCAAGCTAGTCCCGGCGCTGTATAATACCAAGCAGGATCTAAACCATAATTATTTTGACAAACATCTCTAAAATTCTCGAATACATCCGCTAAAAGTAATACATCAGACTTTAGATATAGATCATGATATTCTCTCATTGTTTTCATATTGAAGGTTTTCCATACATTTTTAGCGTGTTGGTAGTTATCTTCTGTTATTTCTTCATCGTTAAGTTTTGAGTAAAATTCATCCTTTGGTGGAAGTTGTGATGCATTGAGTTTATCAAATCCATCAAACCAATCATATGGAAATACCCCCTTTCTCAACAATACCTTTGATTCTTCACCTTTATAGAAAATATTTAAGTTTTTGAAATATTCTTTTGGTAGATTAGTTACTAATTTATCTAGACTTGTTGACATAAATTTAAATGAATCAATGAATCTAATATCACGCTTAACCTCAACCTGAATATTTTCTTTATTTTTAAATGTATCAACCACAATCTGTTTTGTGAAAGAAATATACTTTTCCTCATTATTAGGTATGCAGTTTATATTACCTTTTGTTGAACCAAGATTCTTGATAAAAAGATGAGCGTCATAACCTGATAGGTTGTGAAATATTACTGGGAAAAACTTTGGAATATTGTAATTTAAGTTGCATTTATTATGAGCTGCTCCTCTATACTTTCCTGTAAGGTGACAATGATCTATTACCTTATCTTCTCCCAATTCATCTTTACAAATGTGGCAGTGTGTAGCAGAATTATATCTTATTTTATCGTTTCTTGTCATATTAACTTTCTTTTTATAACTAAACTTTTTGTAAAGTTTCCTAATATCCGACTCTAAATTATTTACAAATATATTTGCTACATCTTCATCTGATGATTTAGCGGTGTATTGTCTAATAACTGTTTCATATTTTTCATCAAAAAACTTTATAACAATAACCTGATGGAGTATGCTTTTGATATTTTTTAGTAAAACTCTTAGTTTCATCTGGAGAACAGGTGTTTATTTTTTCTGTAATACATTCAAAGTCTGCATATACGACAAATGGTACGCGCATTTTTCTATTATAATTCTTGAATTTAATATACAAAGGATTTCCATCATCATCTTTTAGCATATTAATCTTTACTTCTTCATTTGTGGCGCAATATTCGAGATGTTTTTCTAATGAAGTTTCGGACTGGAATGCGTTGAGACATCTATGACAAAAATGCATCTTAGATTTGTGTTTGCTAACTTTTATAGCTAACAATCTACTAATATTCTTTATCCAACAGTAATGATTATTTTCATCTTCTGATATTAGAAGTAGGTTGATTAGATAACCTTTTTGTTTTTTACTTATTCTTAGTGGGTAAACATCTTTATCATATCCGTATACATTAATCACATAATAGGGGTTTTGTTTTTCAAACTTGTTAATCTGATTTAGTGAAACGGGGAACTCTATTCCCGACCAGTCAAAGTTATTTGAGTTTTCTATCATTTGTTTGTTTAATCTTTCTGGATTATTTTTTTGTATGTAAACGGCAGAGGTAACAGCCCACTTAAAACACTCATGATCTTTTTCATTTATAACATTTATAATAGCCTTCTTTTTTGCTAATATTGGTGGTAAATCAATATAGGAACTTCCTACAAAGGGTTCGAATGGGTCAATGTTGATATCAAAGTATTCAACTTTATCAAATATCCAACCAGACTCTCTTTTTTGAAACTGTTCAACCAATTCAAGTAAACGATTTGCCATAGTATCGAATAATTCAAAGAAATCAGTTGATAAAGTAATCGTTTCTACTTTTGAATTAAAGTATCCTAATTGTTCATCAGCTTGTCTTGTAACGAGATTCTCTTTTTTAAACTTACACGTAAATATAAATTTCGTCTTTATCGGTTTCTTTTCCTGGTTAATTAGATCAAGAACTTTTGGTTTGATATGATTTAAAAACTCCTTTGGCCCATACCCTTTCTTTCCATCTATCCTGTAAGTTTTCAAATAACTTCTTAATGCTGTTTGTTGTTCATTAAATTTGATCTCTTCCTCATCTTTTTTATCACCTTTAACTTTTTTCGATTTATTTGGCGGTTTTAATTCTTTGGTTTGATTTTCTATAAATTTTTTCTTTAGTTCTTCTGTTTTATTTTTTACTTTTTCAGGAATGTATGGTTTTACATAATTCCAAAACTTGTTTATTTTTCCTACAAAATTTTTCTTTAGTTCTTCTGTTTTATTTTTTACTTTTTCAGGAATGTATGGTTTTACATAATTCCAAAACTTGTTTATTCTTCCTACAAAAGGAGTTTGTTCTGTTTTTGTATTTTTCAGTTTTGGTGATTGTGATGGCCTAGGTGGAGGGCCGGGAGGTGTTTCTGATCTATAATTATCTGGTGTAGTTTCGGGTATTTGTTTTAGAGGCAATGGATTTTCATTATTAAGATTATTAATAAGTTCAGGTTTTCGCAAACGATAATAATCAGGAATACCTTGTTCTCTAGCAAGTTCTCTCAATTCTGGTACATTTAATCTTTGTAATTGGTTTTGTATATTATTTCTGGGCTCAGGAGTTGGTATTTGTTGGTTTTGTAGATTATTAATAAGTTCAGCTTTTCGCATCCTTGAATAACCTCGAATACCGCGCTCTCTAGCAAGTTCTTTCAATTCTACAAACCGTAATCTTTGTAGTTGGTTTTGCGGATTTTCATTATTAATAAGATTATTAATAAGTTCAGCTTTACGCATCCTTGAATAACCTCGAATACCTCGCTCTCTAGCAAGTTCTTTCAATTCAGTAAAACGTAATCTTTCTAAATTCTCCATTGTTATACTCTTCATTCTTTTCTTTAAACCATATATAATATTCATTTTTATTTTTTTATTTTCATTTTTATTTTTTATTTATTTTATTTTTTCATTTTTATTTTTTATTTATTTTATTTTTTCATTTTTATTTTTTATTTATTTTATTTTTCAGCAAATTTTTTTTCATTTTTATTTTATTTTTATTTTATTTTTTCATTTTTATTTTTTATTTATTTTATTTTTTCATTTTTATTTTTTATTTATTTTATTTTTCAGCAAATTTTTTTTCATTTTTATTTTATTTTATTTTTATTTTATTTTTTCATTTTTATTTTATTTTTATTTTTTCATTTTTATTTTTTATTTATTTTATTTTTCAGCAAATTTTTTTTCATTTTTATTTTGACCCAGATCCCGCTTTTTACAACTACTCCCGATCTAAACGCGATGTACAGTTGCGTGTCATCTGCATAACAATGGGAATTAGGAAGATGTGACTCGACGATCTTAAAAAGTTTGCTAGCATAGAGGGAGAACAATAATGGCCCGAGACAGCTGCCTTGTGGAACTCCAAATTTAAGATTAAAATTACTCGATAGAACTCCGTCTATATAGATACGCTGGGTTCTGTTAGAAAGGTACGATTCAATCCAATTAAGTGCAGAGCCTGAAATTCCAAAATCAAACTGGAGGCGATCTAAGAGAATCCGATGGTCCACGGTATCAAACGCGGCGCTTAAATCAAGAAGCACTAACAACGTGACCTTCTGATTTTCCATGTTCATCAGAATGTCATTCTTGACTTTAAGCAGGGCAGTTTCTGTGCTATGGTACCGTCGATAGGCTGATTGCAATGAAGGAAAAAGATCATGCTCATTTAAGTAAGACTGAATCTGATCAGCTGCCACTCTATTAGATTAGGGGATTAGGATTAATTAGGGGATTAGGGGAATGCGTTCGAGTAAGGCTTGAAAGGAGGAGTAGGTTTTGGTGTTGACTGAGATTTCCCCTTTTTCTTGTACAATTTGTTGGTGATGGGACAAAAGAGGAAGGTGAAATGTTTGTAAGAATAATTTAACAACACTGATTGCGAATAAACTTTAAACAATAACTTTATTAATTCTAAGAATGAATGACAATTGCTTGTCTTTGAATGTGTGTTATGTGTAACACACAAGTATGAAAGTAACGACACAGTTCAAAAGTTCAAACTTAAACTCAGCTGTGGCACTGTTTCTTTAAGGTTACAGACAACATTATTTTATATTTGAAACAGCAACATGTGAATTCCATAGAAAGCACTTTTAACTTGAAACAGCAATATATTGAAGTATGAATTAATATTGCCGAATTTGCTTTCAACTAAAAATACTTACAAATGTATGGTACAATAAAGTACATAACTTATGAGATCCAAAAATATTAGTTTAAAAATATGAATGAAAAAATATTATAGTTCTTAATCAAGGTTTTTAATTTTGGAACAACAACAGTGTGTAATTGAGGAATATAAAGTAAAAACACCCATGACTTTGTTGACCGCAGGTGTCTGGTGTAAAAACAGCATGTGTGGAAAATTTTACAAGTACAAATTTGCTTCTCTGGTAAATGTTTTAAGTAATTATTCATTTACATCCGTAACTTTATAAGAAGAGGAATCATATGAGAAGGTTAAGTTTTTATTTGCTTTGAGAATTGTCAAAGTCAGTTTTCTTTCATTTGTAGAGTCCATTGTAAGTTCCAAGTTAAGGGCAGAGAAAAGTTGGTTCACTTGTTGATTGAAAAGTGTTAGACGACGCTTTTGGGACGAGTCAGATGAACTTTGGACAGTAACTCTGATACACCAATGTGGTGTGCACGACGACATAACTTGTAAAAGTTTACACCCTTGGCATTCACTAAGGGTTGCATCTTCAGGACAAAGGGCAACATTCTTGTAACATGTGATGCATGCCATTGTATTGTTGATTTGTTGCACTCCTATTATTTTCCCAGTTATCCATGGCGTATCTGCGGTGGGGTCAACTTCTGCAAGGGCTTCTTGATATGCGCTGACCTCTTGAAAGATAAATCTTTCATCCTTTGCTGTATTTAAATACCTTTCTTGTTTGTTCATTTTTACTTTCAAGTTTTGCAGGAGGTAGGTTGTGTTGGTGTCCAACGAGTTAACATATGATTCCCACAAGACTACCTTGATGGAGCCTGTTGGGTCACGTATGATTACTTCTTGTTTATGCAGGACACCTTGGCGTGAAGTGGGAATTTTCTTGACACCAGACACATGGGATACTTGGGCTTTAACTGTTACGAGTTGCTCTGCAGCAACCTGAGCTAAGGATGAAATGGATGCTGTACCAGTTGTTGTTAATGAGTCGGAGTATGTAAATGGCAGGCTGTCCAGTGGTGTTATCTTTGTGTGGTTGTCAAGGATAATGTCGCCTGTATTGCTTGTGCTAAAGTTGAAAACTCTTACAGGTGTTTTTGTTACCTGTAAAGTTTTAAGTTCTGGTTGTTTTTGTGAGGAAAAACAAACAACTGAAACTGCTTCATCATTTTTCTGCAGAATGCATTTGAAGTATTTCCTATGTGATGATGTTGAATTCTTCACAGGCGAAGTACCATGAACATAGCAGTCTAAAGTTCTAGCTGCTGGAGAATCTGTATCAATAACATAAATATTGTATATTAGTTAATGGAAATTATATACATTTGTATAATTTAATAGAAATAGAAGACTTATTTTTAATTTTGATACTTTTATATACTGTATGTTTCCTTTTGGTTGAATTTTGTTTGATAAAATTGATCTCTAAGCCTGAATTGTATTATATTTAAGGAAACAATTTAATTACGAATTATAATGTTGTTGTTGATTTTATTATCAGGAGTAAAATTTGTGAGATTTTAGGTTGTGGTTTTGACTGTTTTCATTTAGGGTTATGTAGAGATAAAAAATATATAAGTTTTTTGTTCAGCAGCAAATACTCTTCTACATTTATGATATTGTTGATTACAAATGTTGTGAACTTTAGAGATTATTTAAGTGTGAATCAGTTATCAAGTGATCAAGTTAAAGTCGAAATTCACAGTTATCTGATTACAGTTATCTCAAATTATTTCCCACCTTTCCCAGTCATACATGTAGCAAAAAATAGTTTGAAACATTACGTTCCGGTTGATCCCTGCCGTCATTCATTTGTTCTATATATAAAAGAGAAATTTGTTTTTAAATAAAGGCATCTGACATCACAAACAAATTGTTTGACATAGCATTTCATGTACAAAAGCAATGTGAATAAAAGAATTTTGCTTGGAAAACACCATTTTTCCTAGCCTGAGCAAAAAATTAACAAAATATTTGGAAAAACTGTAAACTTACCTTCCACTTGTTTGTTGTTATTATTCATCTTTCCTGTAAAGAAAGAGATATTTGTTATTGAAACCATCTCGTCTGGCATCACAAAAATAATAAATTGTTTTACAAAGGAGGTCATATCAGACATCAAAGAACTTTCCAAATGCAGGGATAGTAAAACTTTTTATCATATTAACATAGTAGACTATTGGTAAAGAGTATTTACATGTATTGCTTTAACTATAGGTACATTGTTTGGTTAAAGTTCCATGAAACAGTCCAATTAAGCTTAAGTTGTTCTACATGTACACAAGATTTCAGACAATGCAAATGACTGATTTTTTATCAAAAAGTGCAAAAAAACTTTCAATTTTTATTTTGTTCAGAAGCAAGTTTATCAAGTCTGCTTTCTTCTTGAAGCCTGTATTGCAGACCAACTGACTTTTTTAAGCTTGTCAATCTTTCAAATGTCATGGGTTCAATAACACAAGATGCAAGTGTTTTTAGTCTGCTTACAGCTACATAAGAGATGCCAGGAGTTTTTTCACTTTTCCCAATGTCAATCCATGCTTTTGTAAGAGTCAATCCCTGGCTCTTGTGTATTGTCATTGCCCAAGCAAGTTTTAAAGGTAGCTGTTGTCTCTCATGGACACCACCAAATCCATTGGAGCTTACTATGATTGGGCATATTGGTACACAACCTGGAATATCATTAGTTATAGATGGGCCTCTATAGTCATTAAATTTGACAACAACAGCAATAGGCAAGTCAGGAGGTTGCTGATTTGTAGCATATATTAAGTCCAGAACAGTACCAGTTGCACCATTGCAGAGACCAGCATCTGTCCACAAGTTCATTGTAAGCATAACATGTGCCCCTCTTGCAAGGAAAATGACAGGTTCTTATCCTGACATCTCATCAGGAGTGCTCTTTTTAGCTATGTTGCTTGAGTGTACAGCATTGATTGTTGCTATTGGATGGTTGAGTGCCGATAGCTTTTCAAAATTATAGTTTGCCACTTCATCATTGCTATAGAAGAGTCTTACAGCATCTTTGAAGTTAGCAATATCTTTTACCATAGAGGGTTGTCTACTTAAGAGAAGGTTCCAGTCATCTTGATTACAATCTCCTGTGCGTAAGCGTTCAAGTAAATCTCTAAATTGTGCCTGTTCTGGGGTACAGCCTTGTACTCTCTGGTTTATTGTTAGTTTAACAACAGTGTTGAACATGAAATAAGCTAAATAACCCTGTTCTTGTAACAAACAAGATGGCTTCGAGTGATACAGAGGCTTATCAGCTACAGGTGGTAATTGACCAGGATCACCAACTAAAATAATTGACTTGCCTCCAAAAAGTTCATTTGTTAAACCTGTAGCTTGTCTACACCGTTTGTCAACCCAGGCAAGCATTTTTTGGCCTAGCATAGAATACTCATCAATTAGAATATAATCTATGTTTTGAAGAAGATTTTGTAGTCTAACCAGGCTTTGCCCACTTAAGTCTTTGTTTCCTTTTGGACCAATAGGAAGTTTTAACAGTGAATGGATTGTGCATCCATGTATGCCATATGAAGCTTTGCCAGTTGTTGCAGTAACTGCGCATGAATGTTGAAGCAGGTTTCGAATGGCACTAATGAGGTAGCTTTTACCTGTACCACCAACACCTATAATTATAAGTAACAGTGGATCTTTAGGACATGGTTGATCTGAATGTGCCTTGATGATATCATACCCACGTTTTTGCATATCGCTAAAAGTACTGACATCAACATTTTTTTCTGGCACCTTAACATTTGCAGTTAATTTATCCTTGTTGGTTTTAATCCATGAAGACATTTCTCTTATTTGACTGTCTAGGTATTTCAGTTTATCATTTTGCCAGTCATAATTAGAGTCAAGTGTTTGCTGTGATATGTCATTGCTAACAAAGGATCCAGGAACAAGATCTGCTAAGAGCATCCACTCTTCACGTTGAGGGTGTTCTTGTGGTGTATGTTGAACATCTGTCTCATTTTCATACTGAGAGTAATTTTGAACGGTGTTTAATTTTTCATACCAGTCAGGAACATGTTCTTTAGCATATCATGTTTGTAGGAAGATTTTCCATTCATTGATATAAACTTCATCAGTAGCTGGTTTGTCACTCCAAAGATTGTCTTGTGTTGTGTGCCAAGGTTTATATCGAAGCAGCTGGTATTTACAGTAAAGCCCAAAATTTGGGCCTTTTTCATTTGAAGAATATACTGGAAAAATCCTAGGAATGGTATTCTCTGATTGAGCTGTTAATTTATTGTTCACAACTTTATACTTTGTGGCAAAAGTGACAAAATTTAAAGTCATTATATTAGGGATGGTTTCAGAATACTTAGCACGGTTTGCATAAACATCAAGTAATGAATCATTTGTTGCAACATCTCCCTCAACTGAATTTGTTTTTATTTTGCGAGAGCCATTTAAACTAACTGGTATTACATTGAATGATGAGCTCACCAGTTTCAATGACAGGAGATGATGCATTGTCTCCTGTGCTGAAAAGTCCCTTTGTCCAAGTGATTTCATTATGACTTTCTTTATTAGTTTTGTTGGGCTGCTTTGAATATTGCAGTTTTGAATAATAGAATTAAATGCACTTTTTATAGCAGGTGAGCGTGGTTCTCCTTTTGATGCATACTTTGCAAGGTATTCAACACACGCATGATAATCAATAACTGGCTGAATGTCACAGTTAGCTCTCCAACCCTGTAGTTGAAGACGTTGGTGATTATTAAGCCTAGGATCATTCCTTTTAGTTATTATACTTGCTTTATATTGAGTGGCGTTACTCGTATTATTTCGATGAACAGGTTTAAATTCAAGTTTGGTATTTGCACAAGGCTCAAATGGAAATTTAAATCTGCATTTAAGATCTGCTTCATTCTGCTTTTTCCTAAGACAGTAATTTGAACTACAATTAGTGTGTCTTTGTACAGTGTTTAATAAATCTACATAATCACTGTCAGAGTCTTGAACATTGGTGTGAAGCCTTTGACAAGGATGAATGGAGGGCTTTATCCAAGTGCCATTACTTGGTGGGTCTGGATTGTATGTTGACAATAACCAGTCTACATACTGACATACTTGTTCAGAAGCTTTTTTCCCATCAAGTACTTTTTGATTGAGTGCTGCTAAATCTGCAGACTCGGCATGATCAAGTGATTTCTCAGCCAAATAGCCTTCGAGAGCTTTTTCTGAAAGTTTACATAGGCCTGGATCATTTTTTAATTTAGCAACACCATGACAATGAATACTACCTCTGACTTGGTATTCAAATCTGTACCAGTGCCATTCAGCATCTAGTGAGTTATAAAGCCAGTGCTTAATAACGTTTGCTAACCGTTGAGTGAAAAACCAATCAGTAATATGAGGATTGTTTATAACATTTTGGCGCCTGTTTTCACCTGTGCTATCATTACCATTGCTTAACAGTTCATGTAATTCAGGCCAATGCATGTCGGCAGAAGAGAAAGTAAAAAAGAATGTTGGAGGACCAGCATGGCTAATTGTTGCCTTTAAATCTTCTTTAGCTTTTTGCCAATAAGCATTTGATCCAGTTAAGTTGCTAAGGTATCGTGATATTTTAGATAGAAAAATATCAGCAGAATGATTAGCTACGATTTGCTGTAGCTCTTCTGTTGTAAGATGTGCTTCTCCAGGATTCTGTTTAAGAAATATCCCTGTCTGTTGTAAAACTCGTTTTCTTTGAATCATATTGAAAGCCCAATATGCAATTCTAGGGTGTGAAGCAAAGCGATAAATCCATTTGCTATCATTTTTCTCTCCAAATTTTAACAGATGTTTAATTCGTTCTGCAAGTGGTACGTCTTTGTAAAGAGATGGATTAGTTGGGTCACCCCTACCATCAGGAAACAAAGTTGGAAAAGCCATTGTTGCCAGAAATGGAGTAACGTACTCATTGATTGGCTCATTATCTACTGTTGGCCAAGGTATATGTTGAGTATTGTTGTTAGAAGATAACTGCTGCTGAACAGCTTGAATTTCTTGTTGCTGGCATTGGGGAATTGGTAGAAAACTACTCATGTCTGATTCTTTGTTGTAAACGACATCTTCGTGATTTTGTGGGTATAAATCAGCGAAAGAATCATTGTCATCATTTTCTGTTTCAACTGAGATAAAATCTTGAGGAATACCATTTTCAGGCAACGAGTCTAAAGACTGTTGGTTAACACGTACATCTTTGTAATTTGGATTATTATTTATAAGCCATTGCAGTGCATCAGCCACATTATTTTTTCGAACTGATAAATCTTTAAAGCTGTTGTCTTTACCTTTCATTCTAACAACTATTACAGACAAATCTTTTGGATATCTTGGTAAAGAACACGCGAGTTCTTCCACATGCTGGGGCAAATTAATGCAGTGCCCTGAATAACCTCTTTGTCCACCAGGCTTAACATATACTCGCATTATAGGAAGTGCATGAGCAATAAGCATTTCTTCCACTTGTGTAAGTCCTTGAAGTTGGCATGGCACTGCAGAGGGTATCATGTTATTTTCTTTAGAAAACTTTTTCGGATGGTTCTTGTCACGGACACATCTTAAACACTTGTAGTCAGAATCTGTACAATTTTTTCTTCTTCCTACTGAGGGCCATGCTTCCATACATATTGTGCACTGGTTGATGAAGTAATTATTAGATTTATGAAACACATCAATATTTCTTAAAACCTGTTTTTGTTCCATAAGTGGAGTCAAATAATTGTTATGGTTCACAATACTCTGTTCAGGGTTTTGATTTATAACATTGTTATCAGTTTTTGCTGCCATAACCTGTTTTTGTTTTTGTTCCATAAGTGGAGTGAAATAATTGTCACGGTTTATATTACTCTGTTCAGCATTCTGATAAGCTTTCATTGCCCTTTTGTTGGATATATTTTCTCTCATTTTATGAAGTCTAATTTCTCTTTGCATATCAGTTTCTGCATCTCTAGTGTTTCTTCTCTTGGCAAGTCTCTTCTCTTTTTGGTCATCAGACTCTAATAACTTTCTCTTAAGATACGTTAATCTGTTTTTATTTGGACTATCTGTAAGTGGCACTGTTGAAACATAGTGTAGCTCATTAATATATCCAATGAAAATTGTGTTTGGTCCTCCTTCACAGTCAACAGGAGTTATTATTGTACCATGTGGTTTATTGACATCAGACTCGGTGATATAAATAACACAATTATGAGCATTGGCCACTGCCTGGATAATTACATTGTCACACCAAGTTCCTGGTGTTGACATTTGCTGAATGTAGTCTTGCCAACTATTGTCAGAAACGCTCTCAACATAAAATTCTGGATGATTATTCAAGTGCCTAATACCAGCAGCACGAATTTGAAAATGCAACTCTGCAGTTCCATACAGTTGGTGTGAAACTGACCTAAAAAAACAGTCTCCACTCCCACCAACATCATAAGGCATTAAACTTATTAATGAAAGTCTCTCATTAAGAGATACCCAAGGCAAATTACAACTGTCATTTGCAGGAAGCATACCTCCTTTTAAATTTGAACTTTGTAAAATATGACCAAAAGCGCTATTCTGACTGAAGTCAGACTTTGTTTGAAGCATGTCAATCGATAACTCTTTCTGTTTACCAGTGCAATACTTGTATCTTTTTTTCTCTTTCTGTTTGTTTATGAAAAAAACATATTTACTGTAAAAATGTTCAGAGTTACACAAAATAAACCATTTCTTGTAATTGCTACAAAAATTTCTAATAAGTGAGGAGCTTGGGAAATTATGTTTTAGTAGTTTTTTAAGTCTACTTCTGTATTTCTTTCTTCTAAGCAATTTAGTAACTCTACGAACAGAAATTCGAGATGGTTCTCTGTCTCGTTTCCGGTAGCTTTTTGCTTTTTTCACAGCCTGAGATTCCTCAGCATTTGTAGAGATCATAGCAACAGAACAACTCCTATCGCCATTCTTTCCAGCTACAACACGGACATCTCTTTCATATCTCTTTATAAGCTTACTGTCATAATTATTGTGGGTTTTATCGAAGTCTGGACAGAACTCTGTGCACGACGTGATTTGGTCACGTTATTCAAAAGAATGCTTCCGGTGCCGCATTTACTCGACTGAACAATGGTTCGGTTGTATTCGATCGCTTCATCTGACTGAACAGTGGTTCGGTTGTATTCGATCGCTTCATCTGCTCTGATTTCGTCTACACCGTGCAAATGTTTAACGCAAATGCGAGCCTCATCACTCGATAACGCCGTGTTCTGATCATAAGTAATGATCAAGTGACTCAACAGCCGCCGAGCTACATAACTCGGAAAGTTTGTTATTTGATCACAAGCCATGATCAAGTGGCACAATGGCCGCTGAGCTATACAACTCAGAAAATTTGCTATTTGACCACAAGCAACGGTCAGTTTTGGTCGCAGCGCCGCACACCTCGAAGAGTTACAGTTTTTTTGGCTATACTTTACTGGCTGCGTAAAATGTTCGAGTTTTCTTACATTCCTGCAGACAGCGAAGGTGGGAGTGTTTCTCGTCCAGCGCGACACTAACAACACGGCGAACTGCGGAGTCGTACACAGTTCCATCAGACTTCGATAAATGCAACCTACGAAGCGTTTCAATAACATTATACTTAAAAGGGCTACCAATAAACTTACCGAACCTTGAAATTTCACCACACAAAACGACCAATAGTTTCACCAAGCACCACAATCGAGCCACCAAACGGAATATTTTAGGAAAGCACGTGTACAGTCCAGCGACCAAATGGAATGTTGAAGCAAAGCACGTGTAAAGTTGAGCGACCAAAGACGACAGAAGAGGCGATTCTTGTACGAGAACGAAAGTAAACAGTTTTACTAAGTACACAATCTAGCGACCAAACGAAATGTTCTAGCGAATTCGTGAAGCACGTGTGCAGAACAGCGACCAAAGACGACAAAAGGGACGATTCAATGCGAAAACGAGACTAAAATATCGTCGCACCAGTTTCCCGGCCGATACTTGCCCCTGCAAAAATCAATCGGGGCGGCCAATTTGTAGCCCATACATCTGCGCGCGCATTACGGCTCGATTCATTCCGCATAACAGTGCACAGGCATACCAACTCAAAAGACACAGGACGCAAAACAGAATTAGGCTTGCGCTCTCCTTCGTCGAACGCAATCAGCCGACGTTTTCCATGTGACGTCATTTTGTACGTGCCCATGACACATAACGGGTGTTACGAAAACTAAGACCCTCGAAAACTAAGACCTAAGACCTAAGACCCGTCTTAGTTTTCGAGATTACGAAAACTAAGACCCCCTAAAATCAAATAAGTCTGATAGTCGAAATAGTCGAAATAGGTCTGATCTGTCAAATTATATCATGTTCGATCCTTTTTCCCGGGATTTAGGTCAAATTTAACGGTAAATTTAGGGGTCTTAGTTTTCGTAGTACGAAAACTAAGACCCCATCTTAGTTTTCGAAAACTAAGACCCACTAAACATTTTAACTGTCTAAATCATGAGTCACAAAATTATTTAAAATGTAAAACTCACGTCGCATCTGACAAATTCCTTTGCTCGAGCGCGATTAAGTCAGCGAGAACTGTTGTCTCGAACTCTGTGTTATTTTAGACCAATCTTGAGGAAAGGCCTTCGCGTGGATAAAATGTGGGAAAACCTACTGCTAGCACGAGGTTCAGATCAAACAGAAGTCGAATTTGCAAGACATGCCGCGCCGAGAACGTGTTCATCAGTTCCGCTGATGACCTAGGGTTGCGTGACCAAATAACTACCGTGTAATCTTTAGCCAAACTTGTACCTTCGTCGGGAAAACCTTTTTATTATGCTTAGAACACTCGTATCCGTATAAAAGGCAAGACATTCTGCAATGGATTTAAGCTCAGTAATCATTTGCTGAAAATAGTGAGCGGTGCTTACACTTGAAGAGGGTCTTAGTTTTCGTAGTACGAAAACTAAGACCCCTAAATTTACCGTTAAATTTGACCTAAAACCCGGGGAAAAGGATCGAACATGCTATAATTTGACAGATCAGACCTATTTCGGTTACAATTTGACTTTACATTTCGACGGATTCGATTTTAGGGGGTCTTAGTTTTCGTAATCTCGAAACTAAGACGGGTCTTAGGTCTTAGGTCTTAGTTTTCGAGGGTCTTAGTTTTCGTAACACCCCATAACAACGACGGTCTTTGTGATTCATTTCAAAAAGGGTCAAAGTGCCTGGTTGAGATTAGATGTTATGTTTTTTTGCGTTTGTAACGAATTTTGAGGGAATCTAAATCGCTTAAGCAAGCTTCCTTGCATTCAATAGTTTTAAATTTGGAAGAGTGCGCAATACAATATTTTTTATTATTCCACTCAGTTGCGTCATTTTGCCTTACAAGGTCAAGAGAACACGCAAAATAGGCTAGAGTATTACATTGCAATATCCCGGTTAGAGGCGGACGAAAAACTAAAACTGACCGGATACTCATTGCTCGCATTTTTTTTCTTGTCCCTGCGGGGCACTGAAAAATGCTATAATAGCCCACGTATTATGAACCTTGGTTTTAGGAACCTGTTAGGCCACAATTTTCATTTTAAGCCCCTCCACATAATAACCTATAAGGGCCAAAATTTCGAGTTAGGTTCTTATCAGTGGGGTAGCTGTAAACGTGTGTAAGTAGAAACTTCTGAATTAAGATTATCATCTATTTAAAAGCAACTTGACATATCCTTTTTTTTCTTTCAAGCTTAAGTACCATGTTTTATGTCTATTGTTTTTGCCATTCAAATAATTCCACAAGTAGTTGCAAGTACTGCCACAGCATAAAAGAAAGCTTTCTGACCATTTCCAACTCTGTGAGAATCACAAAATATTAAATGTAAAATATCAAAGTGTACCCCAATGAAATAAATAATTGCAAAACATCAAAACAACTGTAAGCTCCCAATGGGCAATGCCTCAGCTTCTCAAGTCAATGTGAGGTCATTCAAAGTGATAGCATAACAATATTTGTTTTTGATTGTGGCTGATAGATAGATATATGAACAATGAGCGTTTTTTTATCTTGTTGACCTTTCTGTGATTCGCTGAATTTTACTGATGTTGATATCATCAGCAAAGTCCTCCTTAGATAATTTCTGGATTATGATATGATCAAACCCCAGGAGCTAAAACCAAAGCAGTGTTTAGTTTATTTGTTCATTTCTCCTCATTGCTTGAACTTGTTGTGATTTTGGTATCAACATGACAGGGACGGCGGAGCCGGGGGGGCTGGGGGGCTTTAGCCCCCCCCCCCCCCACTTTTGAGGAGGATGACATTTTATTTTGTTTAAGCTACAACTTTATATAAGCCTTGTCGGAAACTTTTCGCGTTTACGTATTTTTAACATTTTCTCAGCGTGTGCTTCCTTCCCACAGGCGGGAAGCTTGAGTCCAAAAACCGCAGGTTAGCGTTGGAGACCGGAAGGCTGAGAAATATGGGCGGCCGTCACCGCCAAAAATACAAGGATTTCAACTAGATCAGCAGGCATAGAATAGGTCTAGGGATTAGCTGCAGTATGGTATAGCTAATAAAGAAATCGCATAGCCAAATGACAAACGGTTTAACTTTCCTTGTTAAAATTGAACGCAGTAAACACAAATTGTTTAGCCAAGTAATGAATGGTCTATGCCCATATGTTGAGTTGGATCGTTAAAATGCGAAAGAGACCAGCCCAAATGTGAGCAGCTTAGCTGTCGATTGTTGTACAGTACGCAATAAAGATAAATGGTCAAGGCAAACCAAAAATGGGCTAGCGTTCAATGTTACAACAGCACAGTCTATTTTCGAACGATCTAGCGTGACATCAAATGACACAAAATTTCGTGAAATAGCGTAGCATAACTTTAATTGGTACAACACGAAATGAAATGGAATACTTATACTTAAAATGGTTAAGCATAGCATCTGATGGCTTAGCGTTGCGTGAAATAGCGTAGCAAGACTCCAAATGGTCTAGCGTAGCATCAAACGGCATAGAGCTGCGTTGAATAGCATAGCGTCACACCAAATGGTCTAGCGTAGCATCAAACGGCATAGAGCTGCGTTGAATAGCATAGCGTCACACCAAATGGTCTAGCGTAGTATCAAACGGTATAGAGCTGCGTTGAATAGCATAGCGTCACACCAAATGGTCTAGCGTAGCATCAAACGGCATAGAGCTGCGTTGAATAGCATAGCGTCACACCAAGTGGTCTAGCGTAGCATCAAACGGTATAGAGCTGCGTTGAATAGCATAGCGTCACACCCAGTGGTCTAGCATAGCATGAAACGGTATAGCCTTGCGTAAAATGGTATAGCATTTCACAAAATAGTTTATTTCAGTTTCCAACAGCTAAGCGTTGCATAATTGGCACAGCATTTTAACAAATGGTCTAGTTTTTAAGACCCCTTACCGGCAAACCGGATATCGTCACGTTGCATGGTTCAGTGTGACATCGATTGGTCTTCGCCGAAACCGCCAAAAATAGAAACGGCGAATGGAACAGCCAAACGTGAATTGGAACAGCGATCTACAGGGGGCATGACGTCAACGGATGTGAAAATTGGCGCCAAACCATCGCAGCGGATTGCGTGCGTGGTCGCTGCGAAGAGTCTTTGCAATTCACGTCGCCTTAAAACGGTAAGTGTCTCCTCTTGTTGCTCTACCGATATAACATTCGACTGCGAGCAGCCGACCAGAAAAAATGAGATTATGTAAATTAGGGGGAAAAAACGCCCGCGCTTCTCACTCACAGCTCGAAATTCGTGTTTACTCGTCGCACACTAGGAAAAGAAAGAGACTGCTCGCAGTCTAGTATTACATTTATTCGTTGCCGTTGATTATTAGCGATGCCTTAAATAGCAAGATTCATTCATTTCATTTGCCGGTCGCCAGCCTGTTAGTTTTCCAGTGACAACTGAAAGCAAAGGACTGCGAACGAAAATGCTGCTGGTGTTAGTTTTATATTTCGATGCATGAGTAGGACACCTTGACCGAAGCAATTTTAACATACCCCCTTTATATAATTGAGCTTAATATCTATAGCAGAGCTCTCATTCCTTAATAACTCGTCTTTATTTTAATGGATTTTATCCTCTATCGATCTTGTTGCAGAACATTGAGGACTGGAGTTTGTGCCTTTGTCAGCAGTGTTGAAAAGCCATGGTGAGCAACCTGATATCTGTTATCTTAGATATGTTTTGTCGTTTGTAACGCAATGCAAATTTTCGAGATAGGAGGAGTCAGGGGAGGATAAAGCTTCTTATATTTTATTATACAAGTAAAATGCCCTACCCTGGAAAAGTAAATACTGTGTTTAAGTTGTTTTCCTTTAAAGGCCAATTGCGTTGATAATTTGATTCCTTTTGGGCAGATTTCTTTTTGAGTTCCGAAAATAGTTTCGCAAATAAGCCGTTCTCGGGCCGTGATTCGTCAACACGCTCTTTTTGCTGAGCCTGAGGGTATTCTTGTTTTAGCCCATACATTTTCTTAAATTTTGGGGCAAATATCAGGCTGAACGTTCTTATAATCAAAGTGCTCATTCATGTTATGGACAAATTGTATTGCTTACTTGAGTGCTGGTAATTTAAACCAAAGAGGCCTCATGAGGAAAGGGAAGGTCCGAGTATCCCGTTTCCTTTCAATTTTTGGCCTCAATATCCCGCATCCCGTTAATTCCGGTGTATTGTATGTATTACTAACGTTTATGTTAGATATCCCGGAGTCTGTTGTTTAAATATCCCGTATCCCGTTTATGTTCCCCGAAATATCCCGTATCCCTATAATTTTTTTACCCAAGTAAGTACACTTTTTTTGTAAGAACCTTTTTTATATAAGAACTTTGAGGCTGAGATTTTTGAGGAACATACTGCAGTACGATAGTCAGAAAACATCCTTTTTTGCCCATTTGTTTTAATATTTTATTTTTTTTATTATTATTATTTTTAATCTTTCTTCAGTTTTTAAACACTTCTCAGTGGTTTGCTACTAAGATACTCAGGTGGTAATAATACTAGCTCCAAACAGTTACTAACAAGAAGCCCCCGTGCATTTATAGAAGGGTCTAGTCACGTTGCTTCCCGATGTTGATGGTGTTTGCAACAAAAGTTGAGTTATATTGAAGTGTGCTATCAGACATCTGATACTAGGGCGTGAAGACGGTCAAACGCTGCTGTGTTTACAGACTGAGACGTCTGCGCCAGGAATCTTGGTTCCGGTTTTTGGATCGCACAGAGCCGTTGCAGGCTCTGGAAACGAGATTGCTTCCACCATTCCAATAACTCATACTGTGAAGAATCCACATTTTGGCAAAGATTCACATTATTCGCTACGAAGTCCATTATTAAAACCAATATACCACTATCGTACTGTTTTACTGCTTTTCCATTTTATTCATTAAACAATAGACCATTATACAGTTGTGTGCTTAGTACCCTGGCCTTTGAATAGAAGCGAGGCTGGAGGTGTCCTTGTTTTGTTACAAACCTTCCTGTTCTTCATATGTAAATAATATGATTTGCACATGAGAAACAGGGAGGTTTGTAACAAAGCAAGGTCATCTTCAGCCTCACTTCTATTCAAAGGCTAGGTTCCCAAGGACAAAACTGTAAAATGGCCTATTGGAGAATACGAAGAAGTTAACACTCGAGGCAAATTTAATTTTTTTGAATTTAGTGTCGACGCTTTTCGAAACGAACGAACGTTTTTTCGTAGTTAGAAGTTACCAGTCACCAGAATTCGATTTCCTTACGTTGCCTTATTAACATTGTTTTCGAATTTCAGAGCAATTCTAATGTACATGTAACCACCGTTGCTGAGATGCTGCGGCGAGCAGCAGAGATGATCGTCGATGGGAATGCACCCAGTACGTCAGCTGTTAGTACGGTACGACCATCGACGAGCAACCGGGAGAGCTCAGCAGTAGACGAGCATCGTAGACTATTTAGTCGGCAGCTGGTAATTTAATTCTTATTTCCCCTGTTTCATAGTGGTTCTGTGTGCCCGCGATGCGCTCAGATCAGATCAAAAAAACTTTATTAAAATAAAATCCCTCAGCATACAGTAAAAAAAATATAAATTTCATTAAGATGCATCTACCTAGCTGAACTAACAAATGATTACAAAATGTACGTACGCACATCCGCTGCATGTGCATATTTTCTTGCGAGATCTGATCAGATCTCGTCAACGTTCATAAACTTGAACCATAATTATTTTTTTATTTCAAGTTCTAAACCTGTAGATCTTTTTGGCACATTAGAAACATGAGATCAATATTAAACAAATTAAAGAGAACGTCATTTTCAAAGGGATTTAATTTCTTAATAGCGCGAATTTTGTATTAGCAACTTCATATAAAAATCAGTACTGTACTTTTTCTTTTAATTTTGTGTTATTGTGGTTTCGAGTCATACTGGAAAGCCTCTGGAGTGCCATTTTCTGTGATAATACCTTTACCAATTGCAGAGGGTCCAACCGTACGCAAGTAGGCGGCAGAATCGCGGCAGCAGTTCACAGAGAACCCAAACGGAAAATAAAGGTAAATGATGATCGTAGGTTTCCTTTAAGACATTTTTTCACATGAGGGTGCTTTGATTGAATCCGAATCCCGAAAGCGATGTACTCAACATTTTGAGCATGCTATAAGGTCTATCAGCTCTGTCTCCAAACCTTAAAATTATGCATGATGAGGACAACAGAAAGTTGAGTTGCTTTAACCATCTCTGGGGAAAACGAACTACACAACTTCATTACGCAACATAATGTAAAAAAGTCTGTTAGCGGATAACAACAGAACCTCAATACAATTTACTGATAGAGTACTGTAATTTTTGGAACAGAAAAAACCATTACTAGGACTTTCGTCTGCCTTGCTGGCCGGGAACAGGTGACTGTCCCAAGCAGCCGTGAAAAACTTATCTTAAGGGATAACGGCCTTGGCGAGAAAAAGATTCAAATTCCCACCAGTGGAACAAAGGAGGAAGTTAAGGAAGTTTTGTACAGGTGAGTAACGCGATTTTCGATCTTCTGTCTTAGTTGAAGTTGTCACTTTTGTTTTTGCCCTTGCAATTAGTACACACATATGTTTAAATTTTATTTTTAGGGCTTTTCGTCCTTTGGAAACTTGTGGCGGGTTCGAGCTGCTCCTCTGCCAGGAAAACTCGCGAACCAAATTACAAGTTGTCAAATATGGTGCATGCAGCACTGAAGAACTGAGGTGTTTGGGCACGGGACGGATCTATATTCGGCCCATTCAAATCGACATTGCATTGGGGGAGGTACGACACGATAGCGATACGAGAAATTAAGTCAATTTTACTTTTTAAGCAAGCCCTGACGAAAGAATGTAGTTTTTAGCTATTTTTTTTTATTCTGTGCCCTTTATTGTGAATTTATTACTTTACATTGTTCTTTCTTTCTTTCTTTCTTTCTTTCTTTCCTTCCTTCTTTGTTTCTTTCTTTCCTTCTTTCTTTCTTTCTTTCTTTATTTCTTAACTTCTTAAATTTTTAACTGTTTGTTTATTTTTTTAATTTCGAATTTGAACTATTAACTAGCAGGGCCTCATTTAATAACACCTTTGGTGATGGGAGCTTCCAGTATAAATATTATTAATATTATTACATTATTATTACAAGGTGGACGATGACGATGTCCATGCCGAGGAGTGCCTCCTCTGCAAGAACTCCATTCCATTGAGCGAGATGAGAACGCATATGGAAATGTGTCCGGTTTGTACTTTTCGCTACTGACGTTTTTGTGCTATTTAATTATAATATCTTGAGTCTTGTAAAAAGTTAAATTGTTTTGCTTAATTTTTTCCCAGGGTGGAATAAGTTCGGTGGCAACCTCAGAAGATGATGGCAATGATCTTCCGCCAGCTTTCGGAGATAGGAGGTATGTACTCAGTTGTTGTTAATATCCTTTTCACTTTTCATTAGTGCTCTTCAAGCATACCAAGCACACCATAACTCGGGTGACAGTACGCACATCTAAAGGCATTAACCGATTGTTTTATAACGTATTATTAATTCAAATGTACGTTGATGTAATGTAAGTTAAAGTTTGCTCGCACAATCAGCATGCTCAAAAAGATTATGACACACGCTCGCGCTACCCAGTAGCTGATTATATTGTTGCGCCTTGTCTACTTTTTTTCACTACAGTAAAAACCTGCGTGTAAGAAAATTGTACTGGTTTAAGAACATGCTAGCAGAAATTTGCCATTTTAATACCCAAAAATGTAAGAACCTTTTTTAGGCAAGCAAGATCGAGCCGGTTCTTATATGTGGATTGCAGTTAATTTATGTTCAACTTTTTAATCATGGAGTTTGCCTTTGAGATTTCCAAATTTTCATTACGAGAAAAATATGTACCAAACTGTACTGAGTTACAAATAAAAATATTAAGAAGTATTGAAGGATGAAACCCAAGTTTATTTATGTTGCTGTACTGTTAATTAACAGCTATATCTCCTTCATAGATGTTAAGAACCAAATTCGGAACATAACTATGGCAAAATACAAGGACCTAATTTGCCAGACTTGCAAATAGGCTGGATCTTACACGTGCATTTTTACTGAACCGACCAGAATTTTTTTTTTCAACTAATATATTTCTTCAACTAGTGAGAGAGAAAGAGAACAAGGAAGAGAACAAATCCATTCAATGCATTCCATGGAACGGCCACAGCGCCCTTCTTCCAATGAAAGAGTTGTCCTAGATTCAGTGCAGTCACTGGAACCCCCGCCTCAGGTTCCCTCTGCTAGTAGGGAGTTTAAGATCTACGACGGCGACGGTCGACGAAAACGTCAACTCAAAATATAACTTTGCTTTATCACAAGTCTTTCGCGATTATTCAGTTTCATTCACGTCCTACATTATGGGCGAAATATCCTAAAAATAAATTGATACGAGCGGTTTCAGAGTTAAAATAGAGAATGAAAGATTCTCTGTTCCATGTTTACGTTGTCCTCAAAACCTCAAATTTGATAATTTCACGTTATCGTTTTGCGGAGTTAGCGCAAGAATCCGTGCTGCACGTGCAGCACGATTATTTATCATCTTTTAACCAATGATATCATTGCTTTGCGGCGATGTTGTTGGCGTCGCCGTCGTAAAATCTTAAGCTCCCTAATGACGATGGAACACTCCCCGCAGCCGCCTTGGAAGGGTGAGTTTCTTAAAGGGTTGTCACAAGTCATCGAATGGCCAGGGAAAAAGGAAATTCTTAAAGGTCTGGGAAATGTCAAAAATTTTTATTTGGAGTCAGGAAAAATTAGTATTTTAAAGAAGGTTCAGGGGAAAATAAAATAATATACCTCTGTTAAAAAAATAAAACATTTCAAACTGAAAGAAACATTCCAGGTTACTTTCATCTCTGCAATTTGAAGGGTTCTTCAATTGCTTTAATCTAAAATTTAATGCGATGATCATTTATCACTTTCATAAAAATATGTATTGCGTTTCAGAGCTACTGTCCCATACGAAGAGCATTTGCAGAATGCATTGAAGGAAACATTAAAAGCTATGTAAGCAAATTGGTAAATTCTTTATGTGAATGTGTGTGTGTGTGTGTGGGGGAGGGGGGGGTAGAGTGGGGGGTAGAGTGGGGTGGACGACAACATATTAAATTTAATTTTTTTTTAGCGAAATCTAATTTCCTACAGCAATTCATTAGTGCGAGGGGTCTTATGTTGTGGCATCGAGCTTAGTATTTCAAAAACCTTTTAGGAAGGTGTGGCACGTAGCCAAGTAGATAGCGAAAAAGAAAATCATAAAAATCATCGTATTTCAAACTACTTCTGGGTGGTAATCGATATAGCAGACTACGCATCAAGGTATTTGCTTAATTCATTTTCGACACGTGGTTCACAAACGACCTATATTCATCCACACACAACTATGATGATTTATATATGGTAATGATTCACATTTTTTACATTACCTATATATCATTTAGGGCTACTTGTGACGACCCCGTGACAATATTGAGGGAGTTTACCCGCAGACATCATCGAGGGCGGAGGCTCGACCTTCAGAGCGATTCCGACTTTTTGGAAGGAGAGACCACGGAGATTTTTATTTCGCGTAACAATATCTTCGAAAATGCAATGGAAGAAATTTTGCGGGAAAGTCCACCGGTAGATTACAGTCTACCTTTAGAGGTGATATTCACCGGTGAGAGCGCGCAAGATTATGGCGGCCCAAGGCGGGAGTTCTTGGGTATGGTACTCCGTGAGATCAGGGACCAGCTCTTCAAAGAAGAAGCAGATGGGCACGTTCTATTGGAGAAACAAGAATCAATAGGGAACAGACACTACTTCGGAGCTGGCCTCTTTTTTGGTAAATTTTCAAAGCCAAAAACTTAACGAAATATTGGAGACAGTTACATAGGAAGACATTAATTTCATTCAAGAAACCGCCTTCTTATTTTACCATTAATTCAAATGTTCTATGAAAGTAAAGTCAGGAAAGCTGAAACAAGTTGAAATGTGCACACAAAACGGACCCTTTGTTTTTTGAATAATATCTCCCTTTTATTGCAGGTTTTAGTTTATTGCAAGGAGGTCCTTTGCCAGCTTTCCTTGTCGAAGGACAGATTCAACGCATATTTGCAAATGGCGTGACCACTTTGCACCCAACTCTGGGGACAGCGGAAACACAATTTCGTGACGGTCTCCATAAATTCGGACTCATTGAGGTATGGTAGGCGCATGGAAACATTACATGACTAGAAAAACATAGGTCATTTCATTATCAGACTATTATTTGGTCTAGCTGAAGATATGCGCATTCTGTGTTATTAGATTCCATAGTGTTCGTGATTCTGATTTATTTGTTTATTTTGTTTTCAACCTGCTAGCTCCTTAATGCAAAACCAACCATGGTGTACCTCTTCCGAAACACTGCCGTGTTGCCTTTAACATATCCCAAATTGACGAAACTATTAGAACCAATCTTTTCAGAGCAAGGCTCCAATAGAAGGCAACAGGAAGAGGCAATCTATAGACTGTTTTTACAGTACTTGAAGGAGGTGTCAGGTAACTTGTACAATTTGTTACTATTTAGGTAAAGGCCACGGCAATCTTTGCTGACGTCGTTGTTTTATTTTTGCCTCTTTTCTGGGTGGCAGAAACGCCTATGAGCCCATACATTCTTTTCGTTAACTTGTGAGTTTTTTCACCTGCGTCAAAGGAGAAGTGTTTAAGACAGTCTCCGTAGAATATTCGAGCAATAATAATGCACAAATAAAGTTTGCAAAAAGAACTCATAGCATGGTAAATGTATAAATACAGCAGGGAAGAACCGTTTGAAATTTTAGCTCTCAAGCTGACTCCATAAGAGAGAAACGAATTTAAAGTTCTCCATATTTAAGTTAAAACGGACATTTTTACGTCGTTCAGAACAACAACAACACGCGTTTTACGCTTCTCTTAGAATTTAGAATTTAATAGCGGGGTCAATGAGAGAAAGAATTACAGTGAGATGTTTAAAACAGTATGCAAAATGTCACTGTGCTATCAGTACAGATTTTGGAATCAATTAATATTTGCACTTATTGCTCGAATCCGTCTTGAAACATCGGCTTCAAAGTTATAGCGAAAGTTAATCGTGACATTTCCTTTTGCAATATCCAGAATTGATATTTTTGCACCTGGATGAGAAAGTTAAGCGGTTATGCCAATGTGACAAACATTGTAGACAAAGATTCCTCTTGGAAAAATAGATTTATCAGTCGCATTGCCAATTATGTAAAATGTTTATTTTTTTTTAGCTGGACGAAGGGCCAATGGAAATCTCTCTTTGGAAAGAGTGTTAAAGTTTGTAACTGGATCTTTCAGCGAACCCGTTCTGGGATTTGAATCGAAGCCATCTATTTCTTTTGATGCGGAAATGCCATCATGCCTTCCCACGAGCAGCACTTGTATTAACAGGCTGACTCTGCCCATTGGTCCGGTAGTGCCGAGAGAAAAGGAGAAAGTGTTCATGTTCTTCGATTATGCATTTGCAAATGCCTACTTCGGTCGTTTGTAAAAGGTTGATGATTTAAAGGAGAATGGAAGACAAAACGCGAATTTTGTTAACCAGTTAAAATGAAAGTATGTGGCATATATAAAGCAAATATTAAGGTATTTGTACTTACGTTTTACGCCTTGCAGGTCTGTCTCGCAGGCCTAGCTGCCTCGCTGTCTCGCACATTGTATACACTCAAAACGGCGGACGTTCAATTTCGAAAAAAGGCTACAGGTTTTGACTACTTTCGTCAGTTTTGGCCGGTAGGAAAAGTTCGTTTTTACTTGTTACATTGTCTACGTTTTTTGATTTCCTGTGGTTATATAAAATATGAATTCTGGTCTTCCGTTCTCCTTTAGAGGTGCTCTACGTATTTGGCAGCTTACTCTTAAGCTCCCCTTTATAAATTAATATGCTACCACCGTTTATATGTAAGCAGCGAACAAGCCGTATTCAATTTGTGTTTTTTTTTT
Source organism: Ricordea florida (assembly GCA_949710005.1). Classification (NCBI taxonomy): domain Eukaryota; kingdom Metazoa; phylum Cnidaria; class Anthozoa; order Corallimorpharia; family Ricordeidae; genus Ricordea; species Ricordea florida. The sequence goes on along the minus strand of OX453275.1, from coordinate 29,433,319 downwards.
CTTCCCAGATTTTGGACTATTCTGTAGTAAAATGAGCGTTATGTTTGGTTGCAGACTGAAATGATGTCAGTTTCTGCATTTTGTATCTCGAATCTTGTGTATGATTTCGTGGCTATTTCAAATTTAACTTTTGAGTACACTCCTGCTTTTTTATAAGAACCTTTCTTATAAGAGCGCTAGCGTTGAGGTCGAGATTTACGCAAATGTTATGAACATGCTAAGAACATACCCCAGACTGAGAGTTGGAGAACCTCTTAATTTTGCCCATTTGTTTTAAATTTTTTTTTTTTGAATGAACTACATTTGCCAGGCGTCCCGTTCGCAACAGTCCCACGACGCCAAGCAATCCGCGAATTGTCAATCCCATAACGCCGTCCGCCGTTTAGCGTTTGTACGCCGAAATGAGTAGGTCTGTGTTTGTCGCGAATGTCTGGTTTTTTGCCTATTTTTCTGAGGGAGTTATTTTAAAATTCGATAAAAAAAGGTAACAAAAGGAAAGCCAAGCACGCGTTTGCCGTATAACGTCATGCTTAATTTCTTTTTTTGGTTGTCACTAACCAACCGCGTTTGGTGTTTATATAATAAACTAAAAAATAGACAGTTGCTTGTAGATATGTTATTTCTCTTAAAGTGTTCAACTCGATATCTCACGGCAATATTTGACAAGCCACTTGACCAGAATAGAAAAAAGCCCTAAAACTGAAAGGGCATAAAGATCTGAAAATTAAAATCAGTGCCAATAGCAAAAGAACGTCCACATACTTAATGCTTCGTATGGGTTTTATGAAATTCGTATTATTATAAAACGTATGAGGTAATAAACATCCGTGTTTCCAGACTTTCTTCAGTAGCGTTCCTTTTTTTACGTGTAAATGGTAATTCCTTACGTAGGATTATCAAGAAGGCTCTGTTATCTCTAATTCTTAAAACAATATGGAACTCTACCTTCTTTCTTCCAAGTTTTAGGCATTTTAAATTCTAACGCGCGGTCTGGAACTAGTTACGCGCGCGCAATGTTAATTTTTTTCAAGTAGGTGTTTTCCCTCTAAAAGACTCACCCATTTAGCAATACAAGACGCTGCAAATTGGCTTGCCACCAAAATCGTCTTCAGCAATCCCTTAGCAACTGCTCTAGATCTGCAGTTAAGAAGGGCCCCCCCTTAAAAGCTTTGAGAAAAGGTCATTGTCTCTAGTCTCCGTATATAAACTACATAGAGTGACATATGTTTTTTATATATAAACAATAGCCCCTATTTGGCGCGACAATATGCACAGACATATATCCTTGGTTATTATCTGTTCCTCGAAGCTCACAGTTTTCCTCGAGCCTCGCTGTCGGAAAACTGTTCGCTTCTCGGAACCAGATAATGTCCGCGGACAAGTATCAGTGCATATTTTCGCGCCAAAAGGAGGCTATTGTTTATTTAGTTCATCCAACTAGTGGACTAATGCAAATCCTGCATTTTGATTGGCTACGCTACTAGAGGACTATTAGTAATAGTCATCGAGTAGAGAAATTCGTGACGCTTTCTTTCGTTTTACTCCCAAATAAATCTTTCTTCAACTTGCATTTGCTAACTTTATTATTGTCCGACTAGTTGGGTGATACTAAAACTATGAGACCCTTCGCCCTCAAGGTCCACGGGTCAGTAGCCCATTCGGCTTCGCCTCATGGCTCTTATTGTTAAATATATAAAGATATATGTCACTCTATATAGTTAACATACGGAGACTAGAGACAATAAACTAAACTGACAGCTAAAAAGATTATCAGAAACTATTTAACGGGATATAGCAAGCCCAGTAACGGTTCAAACTTTAGAAGATTGATTAAAGCTGTCCTGAATATCTTATTAAGGATCACGAGCCTATATTACCAACAACATCTAAGCGGTGTACTGTTGTTTTAGACGACGAAGGATATCAAGAGAGTACAAGTATGGCGAAATGTCCCACGCATCTGTGCCAGCAACTCCTGCCATTTCTTCCTTGAATGCTGAAAGTCCCTCTTCGCTCAAAGAGCATAGTGGTTCCGCAACTATTACTCTGTTAGACAGCTCGTCATCGTCCGGGAGCGGGGCAGAAGGATCGATTCCATAGCTGTCAATCTGATCCTAAAAGATACCAATCAAAGCAATAAACTAATAACAAACAATTAAGTAATGGTCCGCGTAAGAACTAGGCAAAAGAACAATAGGCTAGTGCAATAGCTCTAACTTTTGATTGGCGCATAGAACAATGCTAATATTTTACCGTGAGGTAGACAGGAGGGACCTGGGGAAAACTAAGGAGAAAAATGTTGTTTATGTCGGGTTTTTCATTGTTTTTTCGGCGATTTTTGGCCGTCCACCAATCAGATTCGTCGATTTAATTGATATTAACAATTAAGAGTTCACACTTTATAATCGATTTTGCGTTTGACCTGCCTAGTTCTTACGCGGACCATTACTTAATGATCGAAATAATACTATCATTTGTTGTCATATGCTGCGGAACAATATCCAGAAGACAACTGTGAATACATGATGGTATTGAGCAAGTTGACTTTTTTAACGTCACTTTATCTCAGAAAGGCCAGGTATAAATTAGATAATCTAAACAGTTTAACACTATTCATAAGAAGAATAAATCACGATACTTGGCATACAACCCGCGGGTAGAGAGTGTTCTAACCTTGTCACTCCCAGATGATTCATGAAGCCAGCAATTCTGAAAATTCGGTTAATTTCTACCGCCGATTAGCGTCATTAACTCAACATTAACAATTTTATTTATCTTAAACGCTTACCACATTCAGGCTTTCAAAGTATTCCGAAGCCACCACACCATGTTCACTAGCAACTTGCTGCATCCCCATAATAAAGAGCTGCATGGGAGTTTTGTTCCTGGCTGTTCTGATTTTATGGTTTAACCAAGATCTGGAAAATTTATGCAACATTTCGTTGATAATTGGCTTATAGACAAAATGCAGGCAAAATAGGTGGTCGTTATTGTCGGTGTTGAGATAGCGCTGTTCCTCCAGTGATAGGAATAAATCGTAAAATATAGACAGCACAATCTGGTGAACGTCCCTCCAAAGCCTTTCGATACGGGAGTTGTGGACGCTCCTTCCTGTGATAAAGCTCCCTCTACCCGGTCCCCGAGCAATGTGAGAGAGCATAAAGAAGGCCACGTCGCGGTTCTCAACTCCCATATCCCCGCGAACACGCGAAGGTAAGCCCCATTCGTGGATCGCCTCTTGAAACAGTTTCAACACCGTTGCAGAGGTGTTGTCCGAGCTGCACTTGAGGTAAGTTATTACCCTGCTGTAGCCATCAATGCATCCGTGAATAACAAATTTCCACCTAAAGAAAGTATTGCCAAAAAATAACATTACAAGATATTTTCTCCTAATGTATTTATATAATGATACAATATATTCTATGAACAAGTGAGAACCTTATAAGTTTATGATTTCCGTCCATATGCCACAATGACAACGGAGAGCGAACGTTGTAAACTCGTCTACGGATGGGGTCAATTGACCTCAACCTTTGGCCAACAGGGTCTGCTCTTTTTAGGGAACGTCTCAACCTAGCTCTTTGAACTCGTATACCTTGCGATACTAGACAACCCTCTATCGTTTTCATACCTGTATAAAAATAAAGAAATAAAGGAATAATGACGATGAAAATAATGATGGTGATCATCATGATCGTCATGATCATCATGATGATGATGATGACGATGACGATTGTCCATTCTGGTGAAATATCTGGGTGTCAAGAGAGAGAAAAAACTAAATGCGCTAAAACAATATATCGGGTTTCACTTACCAGACCTTGGAAAATTCATTATTATACGCTGGATAAAGGAATCAAGGATGTCGTCGTCTATGTTAGAGTAACGCGACCTGTTTGAAAGTTCCAACTCCGTAATTCTCCGTTCCACTGTTCTCCGACTTACGCCAAGCATGAGAGCTATATCTCTATTACTAAATTGGTTGTCTGTAAAAGTGAAAAAGAAACAAAACAAGAAAGTTCGTAACTAAGAACAAATCTACATTTTAGAACTTGCAATATTAAATCAAACCCGCTGCATTCCGCATACAAAATTAAACGGCTGTATAGAAATACGATACCTTTAAAAAAACGTAACTGATCCTCGGTAATGTCGAACTTTGGGCGTCCGCGATGTCCTTGAGAAGGGAGAGCAGGAGCTGTATAAGAGCTGTAGGGCGATGGCTCCGTGATTTTGTTTAACTTTTGGCGAGCTTGGTTCAGTAAGTCGATTACCTCCATTGGAATGTCGCCATTAAGCAACGCAGTTTCGCCAAGAGTCTCGAGTCTCAATGACATGGAGCCCGCATCAGCAACACGACTATCGTCAGTGGCCTCTAAGTCAGCTATGACTTCATTTAATGCCATTACAAATTGCTCCCTTGCACCCATGTCAACTGGCCCAGCCTATCAATGGGAGACAACCGAAAGAATCGGCAAAATTAGATTTTTAATACTGTTGAGATCATAAATCTTCTATATGTCGAAAGTGATTGCAATCACAGGGTTAACACTCATGACAATATAAAGGGGAAGCCCTCCGACTCCTCAGAACAAACTCTTCCAAAGTAATATTCGAAGAGAAAATTACAAATTTCAAACCGCATCTGCTACAGAGGGGTTTCCCAGAGGATCTTATTAACACAACACTCTCAGAGGTAAACTTCAAAGACAGGAAACTAGCCCTTCAACAGAAACCAAAGACAAACCAACGAATCTTGCCTTTTGTCACGCAATACCAACCATCAGTGCCAAACCTAAAGCAAATTCTCATGAAACACTGACATTTAATAGAACAACAACCATTACTGAGCGGAATATACAAAACACCGTCCCTCGTATCTTATAAAAGAGGGCGGTCGCTCAAAGACATACTCGCGAGAGCCAAACTAGAAAAAGGCTATTTTGAACACGTGCTGTAGGCCTGTCAACCCCATTTTACACCGACCGGAAAATTGTGCTAGAAATGAATATTGCCTTTTCAGGTATCTCTAATAATCAAGGGCTACGAATAAATGTAATATCGGTAGGGCAACAAGAAGAGACACTTACCGTTTTAAGGCGACGTGAATTGCAAAGACTCTTCGCAGCGACCACGCACGCAATCCGCTGCGATGGTTTGGCGCCAATTTTCACATCCGTTGACGTCATGCCCCCTGTAGATCGCTGTTCCAATTCACGTTTGGCTGTTCCATTCGCCGTTTCTATTTTTGGCGGTTTCGGCGAAGACCAATCGATGTCACACTGAACCATGCAACGTGACGATATCCGGTTTGCCGGTAAGGGGTCTTAAAAACTAGACCATTTGTTAAAATGCTGTGCCAATTATGCAACGCTTAGCTGTTGGAAACTTAAATAAACTATTTTGTGAAATGCTATACCATTTTACGCAAGGCTATACCGTTTCATGCTATGCTAGACCACTGGGTGTGACGCTATGCTATTCAACGCAGCTCTATACCGTTTGATGCTACGCTAGACCACTTGGTGTGACGCTATGCTATTCAACGCAGCTCTATGCCGTTTGATGCTACGCTAGACCATTTGGTGTGACGCTATGCTATTCAACGCAGCTCTATACCGTTTGATACTACGCTAGACCATTTGGTGTGACGCTATGCTATTCAACGCAGCTCTATGCCGTTTGATGCTACGCTAGACCATTTGGTGTGACGCTATGCTATTCAACGCAGCTCTATGCCGTTTGATGCTACGCTAGACCATTTGGTGTGACGCTATGCTATTCAACGCAGCTCTATGCCGTTTGATGCTACGCTAGACCATTTGGAGTCTTGCTACGCTATTTCACGCAACGCTAAGCCATCAGATGCTATGCTTAACCATTTTAAGTATAAGTATTCCATTTCATTTCGTGTTGTACCAATTAAAGTTATGCTACGCTATTTCACGAAATTTTGTGTCATTTGATGTCACGCTAGATCGTTCGAAAATAGACTGTGCTGTTGTAACATTGAACGCTAGCCCATTTTTGGTTTGCCTTGACCATTTATCTTTATTGCGTACTGTACAACAATCGACAGCTAAGCTGCTCACATTTGGGCTGGTCTCTTTCGCATTTTAACGATCCAACTCAACATATGGGCATAGACCATTCATTACTTGGCTAAACAATTTGTGTTTACTGCGTTCAATTTTAACAAGGAAAGTTAAACCGTTTGTCATTTGGCTATGCGATTTCTTTATTAGCTATACCATACTGCAGCTAATCCCTAGACCTATTCTATGCCTGCTGATCTAGTTGAAATCCTTGTATTTTTGGCGGTGACGGCCGCCCATAGTAAAATAACCTCCAAAATATTGCCGTAAGCATTAAAAGTACCTTTCATTTCACGCTTTATCCAGGCTAATTATTTCAAGAAGTATGTCGCGGTGAATGTTGTAAATACGATTTCCGAGACTCTAGATTTCAAATTTTTCTGTGGGGAGGATGCCCCCAGACCCCCCCACCAACTCGCGCCTCCGGCGCTAGTTTTCAGCCCCCTCCCCCCCCCCCCCCCCCACTTCAAAATACGCTCCGCCGTCCCTGCATGAGCTTCTTTGTTACGTTTTGTTGAGTACATATACTGTACCTGCACTGGACTGCACAGGCATTGCTCTATGGTACAAATAAATGATTTATATTGTATGATGAGATGATACTTATAATCAGGAGCCCATTACCAGGAGCGTGATTCTACCATACTGGGTCTGGCCATCAGCACAGTCGCAAAAGTGTCTATTTTTAGATTTTCTTTTTCCGCGAAAAAAACAAAGGGTGTCGTTTCTTATCCAATCACAATGTGAGATTTTATTACGTAACTTAAAGAAATCTACTAGCATTCTTTACTATTCACTGAAAAATGGCGGACGAGAGTGAGCACCATGAGTTGACAAGTGGTTCGGGAATTTCTAGTGAAAGCATGAGCTAAATTTCTTCCGAAGAAAGCTCAAGTAGTCCTTCAGAAGATACGGAGGAAGAAACGGACTATGTTAGGAAAAGGAAGCAGAAACGAACCGAGAAAAACAGTACATCTGCGTCTCACAAACAGCCATGCGGAGACAACACACGCAGGAAGAAACAACGAGCGTCAAAGATAGCGACCAAACCTTCTTTGGACGACAAGGACATTAAGAATCTGGCAGCCTGGGTTTTCAGTACAGAAGAAGCCTCGAAAGTTGAAGAGAAAGCTCGGGAAGACTGACTCCTGGAATCAGCAAGGATCAAGGCATTCCCAGCTCGCCAAAAGTTCGTGGAATACATTTGACCAGTGAGCTCATCTCGTGAAATGTAGAAAACACTCGCCTGCGGCTCGCGTTTTCCACATTTCACTCGTGTTCTCAAATGTCCGTCGTGTTTTATCACAGTGTAATACACGGCTTAGGCTTCTTTATTTGTTAAATATAGCATATTCAGATGAAATTCATATGAAAATATGAGAATCTATTTTTAAAACCTTGGTAGCCTAAATTTGCTCTAAGTACCATTTATATAAGAGCCTATTTAGACGAATTATTGGGCTATTACTGTACTACGCAACTCATAAAATATCCGCGCGTGTTGAACATCGAATAAGGTGTATGTATCGTTAGAAGTGCGAGTTGGGCCGGAAGTGGTAGGACAGGCAGACAAAATATATATCAGAGAACAAGCCTACAGTTCCAATTTTAGGGGAAATCGTTGTTTGTTTTAGACCTAGTCACGAACACGTTACATCTCTGCACCACCACTGTCAAAGGGGGACGTGGTCAAGACTGGTTTAGAGAACGACTGATGAATAGGTTACGTGCCGGGTCAAGAGTGTGGCAGAATGAGGGAGGTGCTTATTTTGGCTGGCATTTTAAGATAACTTGAATAATAATATACATGAAAAAATTACTCGATTCTGATTGGCTGAGAGCAGTGCAGTTCAAGTGTAACAACAGTGCAAAAAGTGTAATACCAGTGCAAAAAGTGTAACACCAGTGCAAATTACACATCGATTTTCTGGATTATGATATTCTTTATTTTTAAACGAACCGCTTTGAGTTTGTAGCGTTATCAGTTGATCTTCATCAGCCAATCAGTATATTGAAGTGTCAAATCTGCGTCAAATGCTTACTTCCTGTCCGTCTGCAATGAGATCTTCCGGTACTTCTTCCAGGCGAATTTTTTCATGTTCATATTATTAATTAGTAATCATACGGCTTTTCTCGTTCAATTTGGAATTAATTTGTACTTGTGAGTTTTTCAAAAAGCTGAAATTGCACTCGCCGAAGCGGCTCGTGCAATTTCAGCTTTTTGAAAAACTCACTCGTGCAAATTAATTCCAAATTGAACTCGAAACCGTATGATTACTTTTACAAATTGCATTATTGACAGAGAAATTAAATGGGCGAGTTTGAGAGCAAATGCTATACTGGAAGTGCTGAAGCATTTTTTCAACTGTCTCTATTCTCAATACCTACAATGCACGTGAATAGACATTGAGATATGGAAGGATAAAAATGATCTAGCTGCCCGCAGGTGTGGACAGCGATTCACATGCATTGAGGCAGTGCACCGCGTCATGACTTATGGTTGGGAGGGTGGGTCGCAGTTCACACTGTGTAATGTTGTTAGGCAAGTGGACACAATACAGAGAATGGCCCGTGATATATACAACGCTAGGAACTGTGGGATGTCCATTGTTACGGACATATTCAAGCATTATTTCCGGTACTGAGAAGAGTCTACCAGTCTATAAGCCCGGGGGGGGGGGTACTTTAGGAATTTCTGGGTGGGGATGTGTCGCTGGAACCCTGAAACCCTTAGCCTATACCAGAGCTGGTTCAGCTGAATTTTGCTACCCTATACTAGAGTAAACCCCCCAAATCACTCCTATTCTAGAGTAGCTGTTTTCCACTAGCACAGTCTAGCCAAAACAAAATCTTATACCACAATCGTTTCTCTCTCCAAAAATGATTTTATTTATACTAGTTCAGTTTTTTTTTGATTCTCAACCAACTGGTCAGTTTCGTGAAAAATGATACCCTATTCTAGACCCAAACGCTCTGATTTATATACCCTATGCTAGAGTAAACTGCTTGAAAACCATACCCTTCACAGCGGCACATAACTATATAGCCCATATATGGCAGTACCCCCCCCCCGTCTATAAGTCATCGCGTCGGGTTGATAATAATCAGTGTCGTCTTAACAGTTACTAGATAGTAACCATTACCCGCCTTCCAAACAAGTTTCAATGAACACGAGAAACAAAGGGCTAAAAAGAGGCATTTCATGCAGATTATCGTGATGAAGAAGAGAAAGATTCAAGTCCCATTGCTGTGCTAATGCTGTTAATACTATGAAACTTCTATTAAGCGGACACCCTTTAGATTTTTTTCCAACTGTGAGAGGGTGTCCGCTTACTAGTAATTAATAAGTGTTTGTAAGAATTGTGCAAGGTTTGTTAACGATTCAAATTCAATGCTTTCTTTATTCTGTGAAAGGAATTTGGTAAACTTTGACCGTGGATGATAATCACACGAATATTATCCATGTAATGTATGGACTCATCACTATTCGATGGAATCTTTCAAGGACGTAATAGTAGTAAAGGGGGTCACCCTGGAAATTTTGGAGGCTTCTGATTGGCTGTTGAAAAATTTTTTGTCAGGGTATTTAAAAATGGCGGCGGTGGTGAAACTATGCAAATGGAGGTAAAAAACCGGTTGGAGCGGTTTGGACCGGTTTGGACGGGAAAGGGGCTTAGCATCCCCCCACCCATGAAGTCATGACTTGGATGATAAAAGGGGTGAAGACCGTGATGAGTTTCATTCCTTTAAGGTATCATGGCTGAAAGAGAAGTCGACAAAAACAAAACGAGGCATGATCGGTAAGATGTTTAAGGGTATGGCCATTACCCGAGATGAGTACGACAGGTATAGGACTACCTTGGATGACAATGATATGACAAAGTATTTACCACCGCCAGAAGGGGTGATTATTGAGATGGATGAGAAAGAACTCTTGGAAAACGCTTTACATACCTTGAAGTTGGAAGAGTGGCAGGGAAGAGATTACTAGAAAGTGGTCATGCAGTTGGATATGCATATCTCTCAGCTGGAGTGGACAGCATGGCAAGACTTGGAAAAAGACATTACATGCAATGTGTTCTTCTGGGCAGATTTTGGCAGGGGTGAGTGTTTTTACCAAGCAGAATGGAAAAGTGAAACCTTACCCAAAGAGAAAACCCACAAGATCAATGTGTTTGAGGATCCACAAAATGATGAGAAGATCGCTTGTGGATTCATTCGTTCCACTGTCAGTGGCCAAGACTTACCTTTCATCCTCACCAAAATCAGATGGAGCAACAACTAAAAACAACAACCTTCTTACAAAGTGGATATGTATCTGGATAAAGAAGACGATGTGTATATACTGTGTGGAATCATTCGCTCGGAAAGACAAGACTTTCCTTTTGTTATAACTAAGATTAAAGAAGACGAATAAAAAGACACAACCATGTACAATGAAGAGTCAACCTTTTTTATTGTCTCACTACTTATGATAGAACTATTTACAACATGCTTTTTTTTTTCTTTCCTACTGCTTCTCCTCTTCCTGCTCTTTTAGTTTGTTTAACATGGCCTGAACAAATTGTTCGGTATCATCCACGCTGTTAATCTCTTTCGTCTCAATCTCTTCTCTGGTGAGCGTGATGGGTTCTTCAATGATGACTGGTGGTGGTGGTGATGCTTCCTTTTTTTGTTTGGGTTTTCTAAGTACGTGGGGTCCTACCACAATCACATCTGTTTGGCGGGTCAGGAATTCAGGCGTGATGAACCTTTCGGGAATCATCCAATCGTGATAGAAGTAGCGGGTCTCGTCATTCACCACGTGTTTGACCAACTCGTTTCTGAAATAACGAGCCACCTTGCCGGGTTTGCCGCGCTGGGGTTTTCTTTTTTCACCTTCTTTGGGGAGCATGAGATTGCCATCAAATCTTCTGGCTTCACCATCCACTTCCAAAACAAGAATCTTGGTGGGAGGAAAAGCGGTGTCCCGTGGTTTTCGTTTTCTTTCTGGGGCTGGTGATGGCGGTGGCGGTGGTGGTGATGAAACTGTGGTGTCAATACTTCTTCCACCATTGTATTCAATGGTTTTGGAGTTGGGATCTTCATCTGCCCACTGGAAGTAATTGCACGGAGCATCCAGCATCTTGTTGAAGGCACATTTGAAAAACGGCCTGTTCTTGTTCTCCTCGGTGTTGGCCAAATTCATGAGGGCCACATCTCCATGTCTACAAAGCGGTGGAAGATGCTTGTAGAGTGGTTTCACTTTGTACAGCAACACGGTACAGTAATCATCCAACTTGTCTGTCTTGGTGAAGAAAGCACAGCCACCATCTTTGTAGCATTTTGTGTAACAGGTGTAGGGAAATGTTTTCGCATGAAAGGTGGTCAATGTGTTTTTACAGAAGCCACAAAGCTGTTGTGGTTGTTCTGGTTTGGCAGGACCGTATGAAAACATTTTTCCTGGAGGAGGTTCTACAAAGATGCACATCTAACAACTTTCGATGATAAATGATGCAATGAAATCAACTCGTGGCTACTTTTATACACATGTTGAAAGAAAACCAGTTTTTCCGGTTACACTAGTTTTTCCTGTTTTAGTAGTTCAACCAATGACGTCTCATCACATGGACTATACCGGTTCCAGCCTGTTCCTTTTTTTTCTTCTTTGTCTTGGCTCTGGTCATAGCAGGGCGGAAAATGCGTTTGGAGGCGGGTTGTTTTCTTGACAGACCTTTTGTGGGTGTCATAGTTGCGGGTGGAGTCAAGAAGGCGGATGGCGTGGTGCCTGATGTGGAGGCGATGGCGGGTGTAAACAAATTTGCAAATGTTTCAAGTTCATCATCATCTTCTTGTACAACTGGTTTTACAAGAGCGGTTGTACCCATAGGTGTGGCAAAAGGAAGTCTTCTTGGTCTCTTGGCAGGTTTTTCTTTGATAATGCGTACAGCCGGTACTTGCGATTGATATTGGGCCAATACACCTCTGTAACGATTCATCACTTGATCGTAAAGCATCATTTTCCTATCCAGTGGAATGGTGGTATCATCCAGGATGGCTTTCATTTCAAGATCCATGTTGGTCAGAGAACGAATGTAGGGTGATGTGTTGACTTTTTTTTCTTGGGCCATGGTGACAAGAAGATTTTCTGGTACCAGGGCCATACGTCTTGCACGACTCATGGTGTTGTTGAAAATGTGGACGATGATCCTTTATGCTTGTGATTTATACTTTCTCTCTCTAGTGTTTCTTGAAGGCACCCACTAACAAATCTATGGCCGCGGGAACCAGAATGGCAGCCAGGGTGCCCAAGAATCCTCCACGTTGATTCAAGATGTTCTTTCTGTGCTTGAGAGAGGTCTTTTTCTTGGCCAACTCCCTCATTTTCTTGGCTTCTTTTTTCAATCTCAATAACTTGGCGCGACTAAATGGGATGTTTCCTTTCAACAGATTTAAAGATACTTCACTTAATGTGTCAATTAGATCCTTGGTGGCTTTTTGAATGAGACGGTTACGTAGGGTTGGTGTGCTCTTCACAAGCGTTTGTAAAAAACGTGCGTTTCTTCCTAAGCGGTCCATGATAAAATGACGGAATTACTCTGGGTGGATGACTTTTGAACTCTCTGATTTCTTGTTCGTCTTCTTCTTCTTCACTGCCGTACTGACCACTTTACGTTTCTTGGGCGGTGGCTTGGGTAGCGATGTTGGCGGTATGGATTCATCATCATCTCCAAAGTAGTCTTCATCCAGATCGGCTTGGTCTGCATGTCTCAGCAACGTTTCCAAATCCCATTCAAAGTAGAGCAGTTGTTTGTATTTGCTGATTTTCTCAGCCATGTCCACCTCCAAACCAAAGATGATGGTGAGGAGATGAATGCAGGAACAGGCAATGGTATCCATCTCTTCCAAGGTGGCTGATTTCAAAATCTCCCGTTGTTCTACGGGGCTAGCTGCCTTCAACAACATGGATAGTATCACACTCTGACAATTGTCTTCGTGGTTCCTTTCTTCACCCAATCCACTGTCTTCGTTGATCTCTTCCGCACACATGGTCTGACAACTTTTTTCGTTGTTACCTTCTTGAGACATGGCAGTCACTGAATGAAGGAATCCCACCTTGTTTGATTTTTTTATTGCGTTTGACGCGTCGAGATTCGAGTCACTCGTGGTCGTTGATTGGCTCCTTTGTAGGTGGTTGTAATCGTTTTCGTTTCGGTCACTGCCGCAATGCGTCTGCCTCTGGTGGCCTCATCGGCTTGACGTTGTAAATTTTGTACCGTTTGCTGAGTGCGCGGGGTGTTACGTACTCGGTTGACGCGGCCCTGGCTGAACTTGTCGCTGTTCCTCGAGCCCCTCATCACGGGGGTAGGAGGACGTACTCGACGCCGAAGTCGCTGAATACGTTGGCGTTGTTGCTGTTGTTGTCGTTGTTGTACACGCCTTCTTCTTCTTGCCACAGGGGTTGAGGTTCTTGGTGGGGATGGTGATGACAATCCCACCCCTGCTTCTCCAATGGAATGAGGAGGTGTTCGTAATGACGTCAACTCGGGTGATGACCGAAGTGGTCCTGTGGGAGGTGTTCCTTTGTACGCAATCACACGAGGACGATGAGGTTGTACTACCCTGGCGGGAGGTGATGACAATCCCACTCCGGTAGACGAAATATTGCGTAGATGAGGTGGGGTGTTGAGAGGAGGCGAACCATAACCAAAACTACTAGCCATGGAGGTGGTGAGAGGATCGTAAGCTAGAGGAGGCGTTCGTTGTTGTTGAACACGATTGACGGCTGAATCCCCAAAGGTGTTACGAAGGAATCAATTGGAATCAAATTCAGTGGCGGTTCGATTCGATTCCTCTAGTTCATCCAAGATTTCGCGAGCCGTGAAATCATCAAAATCATCAATACCCAACGTCCGAAGATTGCCCGCTTCATCCGTGGGCCACCTTCTTGCCATAATGATGTAGTGGAAACAAATGAAATCGACTATTCTAACACGAGTTATTTATTTTCTTTGTAAATAATGGTGTTACCTTGTAAGACATTCGTTCGAAGACGCAATGCATCGGGGGATGACGGATGAAGATCAAACAGTAGGTAGCCGTAGGGTTTACTGGTGGCATCTTGAAAACAATCCATCACAAATCCAACACGTCCAGGGTAAGCTTGTTGTGCCAAATTACGAACACCCACCGCATCTCTGGGATTTTTAAAGGCCACCACATAATGCGAATTTAATGAAATGGTACGTGCATACTTGCCTGGTGGAAATAGATTTTGCGTCAAGTAAATGCAAGTCACATCATTGTGATGAGATCCTCTGGTAAAGAGATCCACCACATGTTGATCTTCGCTGCAATCCCGCATTAAATCGTCCAATACCAAAATACCGGGTCTTTGATCTTGAGGAAATAAAGCCTGAATGTTGGCAGGAATCCCTTTGTGAAAATGAATCCCTTGTCTTTGCATGGTATGAAAACACGGTTGAGCTTCTCCGTAACAGTAAACAATGCGTTTAGGAGCTCGATCAAACAACCGTTTGGCATGTTGTAATAGTTGTCTGGTGAAGGTTGTTTTCCCACATTGACTGGGTCCCGCCACAATCATACTACACGGTGACTTGAATAGAGGTTCCTCGTACATGACCGTCGACATGGTTGTGACAACAGGGAAATGAACTGGTTTCACAATTTCATCTTTTTTTATTTTCTACAACGATTGTTACAACATTGCTTTCTTGATACATTACATTGATTACAATCCTGAACCAGGTCACGCCGCATGGTCTGACGACGACGGCGGCGACCAGGTACCAAGTGATGCTTGACAAAAGCTTCCACATGAGCATCGTTGGCTTGCTTATTCTTGGGGGTGAACGATTGTTCGATGGCTTTCATACTCTTCCCTCTGGTTCGAAAATACAAATAATACAGACAATAATATCCACAGGCCAAGGAATTGAGGGATTGTAGAGATGTCTTGTTACGTATGGTTCTTTTCTTGCCTTGGCTCAAATACTTGGTAAAATGGGTAGAATAAAACGAGGGTGGAAATCCATAGCTATCAAAAACTTCACTCTTGGTCTTATCTGGAAAATACATGGCAATCCAATGTTCTCCTCGTCGACTGGCAGGATCCGTGTTGGCAATAAGAGAGGTAGGATACGTAGGTATTTGACGAGGCAGTCGGTTACTTGGAAACACGCCCAAAAAGGTCGAAGCAATACACGGATCACTCATACTTAATGTTCTCAACTTGCTGGTATACAACATGATTTAAGCCAGGTTGTAGGTCACGTTCTTGTCAGCATCAATTTCCATCACATCCACATACTCTGCATAGACAATCATCGTCAGTACTGTGTTGGTGGGATCTGAGAACAGCCCTTTTATGCTAACTTGGCCTTTGTATTCCGGGTGCATATGAACCGCTGCCCCGCTTCCATCAGGGGTTAAATCCCACATGAACAGAGCAAATCCGTCAAACCAATTGTTTCTGCTTATTTGCAGTCCAGGACCTCGGTGCATGTGACCGCTTCCCAACAGCAGTGAATTGTAACCATTCACGTTCCCGTTGTCATCCAACTCAATGGCTGATGTGGGATATTCTTCACCATTGACGAGCAGCTTCAGGGTCTTCAAACCAAACAACTGAAAATTAAAAGGGTTTTGACCCATGTTTCCCACATAGGCATCGTTTCGCACCAAACCAATCACAACACGTCTGGGTATTTTGCCCAAGAACAGATCGTTTCTCTGAAAGCTGGATTGTCCACTGGCAATGTTGTAGGCTTGCACATCCCCTCTTTCCAAATTGTACAAGGCAGGTCTGGGGAGGCTTCCTTTCACTCTTCCTGTCATGATGTTGAGATGTTGTAGGCGCACAGAATCATTGATTTTCACATAACGCACCACAAATTCACAATCCAGGATTTGCAGTTTTTCGGCACCAGTTGTTGACATGAGACAAAAGGCTTCATTGTGAATGTCAATGCGAATGTTCATGTTCACATCCCCCACCAGGTACTTGTCGGTGTGGAACAGAGCATGAGCAGGGGTCCCTTGCATTTGCACGATACTACTATCATTAATGAACAGCTGTCTTTCCAACAAGTTTGGAATACCAGCACCTGGTTGACCCGCAGTTGTTTCCGTCAAGTTGAATTTTCCTGATTGATCAATATACCACAAGATACAAGTCAGGTACGATTGAGCACTGGCTGGGTCGTAACTCAACAGATTTTCAATGTACGCTTTGTAAGCATAAGTGTCATTTTGCTGAGTGACCAAGGTATTGTTGAGCTTGATGGACATCTGTTTGATGATGCTGTGCATGAAATTGTTGATCGGAATGCATTTCTTGTCATCCAAATCATCCCCATTGGCTTTGGTGACTTTGAGCTTGACCTTCAAATAACACTTGGATAGATCAATGTAGTCATGGGTGGTTTCAATGTTGAATTCAATGGGACTGCCACGTTGAATTCTTGATTCCGGGTGATACGATTGCCAACGCCCACTCAGGACACTTGTATCCGTGGGAGGTAATTTAAATAATTCCAAAGCAGTATTTCCACCATGTTCTGAGGCATAATGTTTGGGAGCTTGCTCCAATTCCATCACGATGTTATCCTTGTCGTTTCCTAGCTCCGAATGAGAGTGGTTCACCACTGAAAATCAATTTATCCAAAAATGTCCCTTTTTCTGGGAGAACGCGTTTTGTGACGCATGGCTCTTAATTGGCGCATAAATCGTTTGGCTTGGGCTGATCCTTTCGCGTATCTTCCTCCTGTTTGTATCACTCTCTGTCCGGCCATGACGATCCTCTGTCTCTTTCTCTTTTTTCTCACACCTCCTGGATTGACTCCCACCGTTCTTCTGGTGGGTGCTGCTGCTGCTACTGGTGCTACTGGTGCTCTTCTTGTTCCCACCGTTCGTCTTGCGGCTGGTCTTCGTCTTTTACTGGGTGGAGCTCTCATTAAATTTTCTTTCCAATTTTCTTTTGCTCCTTGAACTACTTGAGCTAGTAGACTTAGACCTCTTCGTTTGGGAGCCCTCCTTCTCCTGCCTGCGACACGTTGGGCAACCGCCCCTCCGAGAGCCGTGACACCTTTTCTTAACAATGATCTAGCAATGGTTTTGACTGCTCTTTAGGCAATGGGTACGGCTGTTCTGAGTCCAGCACGAAACAAAGGTCCCAAAAATGCTCCTATACCTCCTCCTCGCTGAACAATATGGGGTACAGCCGCCCCTCTAAACACCGTAATGGATCCTCCTACTTTTCTCATGGGAATGACGTAAGGTGGAGCATGCATCATTCAATGCGGTATTCGGCTTCTCTTGAAGTGTAACGTTACCTGAACCACAGAGTCTGCAAATGGTATCTCTTGACCCGTGTCATCCGTTATAAGGATGCTGATGGTAGCAAAATGTGTTTGGGACAAGTCAAAATACATAGGATTCACAAAATCTTGATTCACCACGGGTTCTTTGGAAATGGTCGGTACCACTCGCAGTAGATTGGCATTGATATTTCCCACAGGATGAGGTGCCACAATATCTGTATAAACATACATGTTATTGGGTTTGTATTGTTCCGTTTTGTCCAACTTCACCTTATGCTGAGGTGAATAGTAGGTGGCATTCATTTGTCATGCCAACATGAGACGATCTTGAGTCAACACAGCTTTATCCCCTCTTTCACCTTGAATGTATTGGTAACTCTTGAAACTCAGTTGAGGTGTAAGAAATCCAAGCGCTATGGCTAGAGGAATACTGAAACCCAGTTTTGCTTCCTTTTTCAATTCAATCGTTGTCAACTTTTCATTGTCCCCATTGTTCTCTATGACGATGTACTCAGCCAAATCTATACCCTGATGATCGGCGATCATGACCAGTTCATCGTGAATGGTCTGGAAAATACGTCCACTGGTCGAGAGCTGTTTGGTTCTTGGTAGATGAAAGTGACCAGCATAGACATGTCCATCCGGGTTTCCCATTTCCGCATAAACCAGGTAAGCTCCTTCATCTTGATTATAGGCATTGGCATAAATAAGATTGACGAGAGCCACTTTCCAATATTGATTCATGTAAAGTCTCTCAGGCAGTTCTACGGTAAAATTGCCTGGTCTGTTGGTTTGACGATTGGTATTGCTGGGCAGCGTCATATAAAAACTACCATCAGACGTCATCGTTTTTTCCTGAAATGTAACGTTACTTCCACCACACCATGTAAAAGTGGGATGGGTTCCCCTGTATCTCCTCTTAAAAGGATTTCAATGGTGTTGAACGATTTCAAACGTACATCATGATAGAAGAGATTGAAAAAGTCCTCGTGAATAATCTCGCCTGGGTTACCTCTGGGAGCCACTGCTCGCAAAATGTTGGCACGCACATCACCAACCACCTGAGATGCCACTATATCCGAATAAATGTAGATGGTTTGAAAAGAAATGGCTGTTAGAAACCATTGAATCGGTTTATCCAGAGTCGTTGCCAACCAATAGGTATCAGTACCATGAGTAAAATCCCCACGATATTCATCAGCACCCAAACGTAAGAAAGTATTAAGAGGATCAGATGCATCCAAACCACTCTGTCGAAAATGGCGTCTTCCATAAGGTTGATCCCCATACACTTCTGCAATTTCCAATTTGTTGACGATCCAAGGATTGATGGCCAGCACCGACGCTCACTGGATGGTAATGGTGGGATGATTATTCTCGTAGGTGAATTTGAATTCTTGGTCCACCAATCGATCTCCAAACGTAAATCTCAATCCTCTTTCCATCCCTCGAATCACATCTTCAGCGGTTCTGTAATTTCCTTCATGAATATGTAAAGGCACCCAAAGTTCATCCTCATACTTTTTGATATCGTTAAATTTGTCGGGTCTTCTGTCACGACCAATTCTGGCAAAGAACAGACTCTCTGGTGTATAATGCTGGGATATATTTATCCATGTGTGCGGATAAATAATACTTGCCAACGCCACTTGCCATTCATCTCCATGAAGTTCATAGTTGTTGGGTAAGGCAATTTTAAAACTGGATCCGTTGTTGCTCGAATAAATGTCAGTACTTGCGTTACTGGGAAGAAACAAGTAGAAATCGTCCCCATTCATTCTCGTTTCTTACGAAAATGTAACGTGAGTGTCACAACACCTCCTTTGAATAAAATCGGTTCGCCTGCGTCTCCTCTTAAAAGCACTTCAATGGTCTTGATACGATTGAGTCGTACAGGATTGTAAAAGAGATTGGGAAAATTTTCATGAACAATCTCGTTCGGTTCTCCTCTGGGTGCCACCACACGAAGCACATTGGCTCGTACATCTCCCACAATCTGTGTTTCCACCACATCTGAATAAATGTACTTGGTTTGAAAACTGGTACCTCCACTAGTACCTTCTTTCTCCGCAATAAACCAATGCACTATGTCATTCAAGTTGTTTGGCACTCGGTACATCGCGTAGTCATGCTCATCAGGTATATCATCGGCAGTAAAACTCGCATCCCATCCGAATTGGATATAATTGTAACTATCGGACTGGCCGGTCTTGGGATTCGGAAAATCGTCATCAAGTGTACCATATTAATTTCCTGAAGCAGATTCAGGCACTGTTGTAGCATTTTCAAGATCAAGAGCTTTGTACAGATATCTGTTAAAGGCCAATCCTGAAATCTTTTTTATCTTCAATTCTGTATGACCATCCACCTCTTTGATTTGCCATGCTTCATTGACCAGATCGTCTCCAAATTCTTGGCGTAACACATGATCAACTCCTCTCATGACATCCCTTATCGTTTGGTAGTTACCTGCAGCCAAATAGACTGGTACCCAACCATTGTAATACCCGGGTTTATCCTTGTAGTTAGCAGGGCGGCGATCCGCACTAAGTAAAGCCATGATTTTCCCCACATGATTCGGTTCAATCTTGCTCTTATCATCAGCGGGTGCAGCAATGGTGTCCCACGAATGAGGGTAAACCATACTGGCTAGAGCCACTTCCCATTCACCGTACAATTCAAGCGTGTTGGGTAGAGTCACTGTAAACCCGGTGGGTCCATTGTTGGGAAACGTATGGGTACTGGCGTTACTTGGTAGATACAGATAGAAATTGGATGGAGACGTTTCAGTCATCATGGTACCACGTGAATCTTGTTTCTGAAGTGAAGTGTTACTGTCACTGTTCCTGCATAGAATGGAACTTCTTTCTCTGCATCAAGCTTTAAAACAATTTCTATTTCGCGTAAACGTTGTTCATGAAGCTTGTGGTAATGAATGTTGGCAAATACTTTGTGTTCCTGTTCTCCTTCTTGAAGACGTTCATGGGGAGTGATCCATTGCAAGACTCGTGATTTTCCACGCCCATCAAACCACGGTTCAATATTCAAATTGGATTCAACAAAAAAGGATTCCACGGGTCGATAAGCCACAGGTATATATTTCCTTACCCCGTGGGGTGGATCGATATAAAACGTCCAGGCTTCTTCTTGAGGTAAACAAACAAACATGAGATGGGGAAGAGACGAATCGATTCGAAACCGTCCATCCCTGTAAGGTGGTCTAATGTTGTCATTGTTATCCACAAATCCCAGGATGCGTGCAAACGGTAACGAAATCCTGAATGTGGCTCCTGGTTGAAGATCAAAACGAAATTTTTCTTGCTCGTATCTCATAGCAATACCCACGAAGAAATGAGTCTTGGTCAGGTTCCTCAAAATAATACGAAAACGATGAGAATAGTAATCATTCACATCAATAAAATGGGACAACCAATTTTGGGTCCAGGTGTTGTTCACACAAAAGTCCGCATCATTCTCAGTCGCTTCAATAAAAGGGCGAAGATTCACTCCCATCGTTTCATTATCATCATCATCATTGGTGAGCTCAAACCAATGTTCCCCTTCAGGTATCTTGAATCTATCCGTTTGGTTGGCAAAAGGCGGTACCACCGTATAATCTTGGGTTTGTAACACATCTGAAGAGTCGGGATGTCTCAAAGCCACAAATCCCAATAGTCTGGCCATGGGTAATGGAAATCTAAGAGTTCGATCCGCTGGAATGTTCCATCGAACCTTTCTGGTGGTTGGTTGATAATTGGATTCGATTTGAATCTCAGCTAAATCATGCGCCAGGGCATCCGTGACATGTTCAAACACACTGTAGTAACCAGGATAGGGAGCAGGAGGAAGTGTTTTGGTGACCCAAGGTTTCCCTTCTCCAATACTTTACTGCCAACTCACATCATGTGTTTCGTCCAGGGATACTTTTCTGGGTTGATACCATGTTTTAAAAAACACAATCTCAGTGAGTCCAACTTCCCAATCTCCTCGCAATAGAATCTCTTGAGGTAACTCGATTTTGTAATGATGAGGTCTGTTATCCACAAAACGATCATTGAGGGTGTTGCTTGGAAGGATCAAGTAGAAATCCTCTTGGGCCCACATGTTGACATCAATGATTCAAAACCAGTGACAAGAGCTCTTTTTATTTACACATCTTTCATGTAATGGGTGGGAATCCATTGATCATATTTACTGGGCCACCCTCTCCAGCGTACTAAATATTCTTTTCGACGCCTCGTCCCTCGAGTATCGAGAATTTGTTACACTTTGAAAAAATCATCCTCCTTGATTCGAACTCGTTCCAGTTCAGGTTCATAGAACATGCCTTTTAACCAGGTCCCGTCATATTCCTTTAATCAATAGGTGGGGACTGTGGTACGATTACGTCTGGCCACGGTAAACACTTCTTCCATCCAGTTGGGTGTGTACCCCTTTTCAAAGATACCTCTCTCTTTGGAGATACGTACCTGATCCCCCACTTTAAACTTGAAACGCATCCGTTTGACTCGTTTCACAAAATTGTCCCCATACAAATAACGCCATACATCTTGAGCATTGGCCTGAGTGACAAGGTTGGGAGCAGTTCCTATGCTGCGATGTTTTGAACTATTGTAACTTTTGACCAAATCATCCAACACATCCAAGTAACGATAATGATTCACTTGAGTAAAATATCGCCACATGCGTCCTTTGATGGTTCTGTTAAAACGTTCCACGATTTGGGCTTTGGTTTCACTGTAGGTAACAAAATGATCCACGTGTTTGGATTCCAAAAACGTTTGAAACTGACGATTCGTGAATTCTGTTACTTTATCCGTTTGCAAACGTTCAGGGATGCGTTCATCTTGTTTAAAAATGTGATCAAAAGCTTCCACCAAACTTTTACCCGTTTTGTTTTTCAAAGGTACCACCCAGGCATATTTGGAGAGCACATCAATGACGGTCAAAAGATAACGAAATCCATCATTCTCCTCCTTCAAGGCTTGTACATCCACAAGATCCGCTTGCCATTGTTCATCCATACCATTGACCACCACCCGACTGCGTTTAAACTGTTTTCGCACAGGCTTGTGTAACGTATACGGAACCTGAGATTCGAGCCATTTCCTGGCCATGGAGGGTTTGATTCCTTTGACGCGAGCGGCACCAACCAATCGCTTGGCGCCAACAAAGGCAGCAGGTTTCCCTGGTTTGTAGTACAATCTTTCTAGCATGGGGATGGATTGTCTTTCCGTCTTCCATTTCTGCCGCCGCGTCTTCATACTCTTCTTGATCGTCCGAAAGTTCAATCACAATTTCTTTACAGCAGGCTATATGACACCTTATCCGTTTAAACAAGTTTCTCAACGTGAGAGAAGGTAGAGATCCACGTCCCAAGCAAGGCATTGTAACACTAACACAAGTGGAGCCTCCGGATTGTTTTTATGGCTTTCTCATGTAATTATACAAATACATCATCACCAACCATGGTAAACTGGGGAGTGTCATATCTTGTTTCGTCAACCACTCCTGTATGGCATGTTTTTGTCCCACCGATAAGGTCAGAAAGTCAAGCATCCGCATAAACGCTGCTACATGACCCCAACATACGGGCGGTTGCTTTTCTTCCGCTCGTCTCCAACATTTCTGTAGATCCCACACTGTACATGGGAGACAACAGGCAGGAATGTTCAACACCTCGGTTTGGATTGAACGGCTCAACTCTGGATCCATTCTTGCAATAGCATGAATCATGGCTAGTTTTAGCCTCTTCATCCCTTGGCCGCCACAGACGTTTTAAAGATTGAACCTCACAGTCCTGGAATGTTGGACTATAAAGAAAAGAGAAGATGAGTCTCCACGTTATGTAGCTTGCAAACCTCACAATTCTGGAAGCGTTTGGCCTACAGGAGAAGATGACTTTCCTCTTTATGTAGCGAGCCGATGAAAAGAATATGTTGGTTGAGTGTTCTTGTCACTGGTGGAGTCAAGAAGCCTCATCGTTATAGGTCCGGAACAGTATGGACTCCATGAAGAAGAGAGAGAAAAAACGTTCCATGAAGATATGGCCCGTACGAAGCAAACAGCACATACAAGTGGAAATGGGAATCCGTTTCGACTAAGACGACCCACAAGATGGCGGAACCGAAGAATGCTACCAGGAATCACCATCGCAGCACCTTTTTAACATGTTTGAATTGACTAGGCTACCAGGGTTGAGGCCAATGGAGAATTTATGTAAGAGATTTCTAAATCCATTGGAAAAGATTCACCAATGAAGAACAACAGAAAAAAAAACGTGAATATCAAAGTACCTTTTTTTCTTCCCACCAAAAGGCTTCCACATAAAAAATGTCGTCACTGCCCTTCAATATCCGTACGGTAGTGTATCATAATCTTGTTTGATCACACGCTTGTTATAAACCAGTTTATATTTCTTGTCTTGGGATTGCGTCACCAATTGCTTGTTCTTTGTATCACGTACAATCTTATGAGGGTTATGAACAGTGACAGGTTCACAGTCATTGGTTCGTACCATGTCCACCATGGTATGAAAGTTCACTTTCTCTGTCGCCCTGACATTCAACGTAAATCCCCGTACGTTACATACAATTTTTCCCTTTTATGTCTTGTAGGCATAATTCTTGGGGCCTGCCGAAACAAGGGTGATGATATGATCATCACTGTCCAACTCGTTGGTGAGTTCCCCCAAATAATCGCCCAATGAGGGTTCCCACTGTCCTTCTTCCGATATGTAAACAAGGCTGTCTGTATCGTAGTAACACACTCTTTGATTCAGTTTCTCCATAACACGGTACAATTTAATTCTCACTTGAGCTGTGGTGAAGGCAGCCAAAACAACATTGGTCCTGTCGGAAGCTTCCACAAAGTCATTCTCTTGGAAATAACACACTTCCACCATCTCATCAGAGAAAAGATGAACATCTTTTATGTTGACACTGGCGCTGGTAAACAGTTCAAAATAACGTTTTGTATCATTCACCACTTCCAACTTGGGTCTGTTTGGACGCTGTCCCAATTTTCCCCACATGTTGTTCAATATTTGCTTCCATACACTTCTGGCGCCTGCATTATATTGGATATTCTCCTTCTCCAAAAGAATCCCTTCATGTTGGTAGTATTCTTAAATGTATCTGTCTTTGTCTTGGTCGGTCTCACACCAAGCAGGCCAACCCGAGGCTTCCTGTTTCTTCTTCAAAAACATATCGATATAGTCTTTGAACAAAGTTTGACTTCTTTGATCAAAATGCCATACTTCATGTATTTTCACCACCCGGTATCCCCTCTCACGTGCCAAGTCCAGTTCTAGACTCACCCATGTGCCAGTCAAGGTTCTTTCTTCATCCGTGTGTTCACAGGGGGTTTGTTGTAATGTTTCAGCGCAGGTTTGACACAAGGCAAACATGAGTTTGTTGTTGCACTTGAATGGTAATACGGGATGATATAAACCGCGGGGGGCCAGCACATCACATTTGATGACACCAAAGTAATCTCCAACCTGGGCAGGATTTAAATGGTCTGTAAATATTCTGGGATGTCCCACCGGATACACGCCGTTCTTATTGATATCTGGGTATAGACTTGTAAAGTCCACATACTTGATCTTCTTTCCTTCCACCAGCAATTTCGTGGCATTGGTACGTCCCCCATAAAAGGCATCACGCGGGTTCAGGGGAGAAACAAAATCCAATGCATCCACAAATGCCTTCACTTCTTGGTTCCTTTTTAGGAGCTCTCGCCACTGACATTCCCACATTTCCACCACGTCAATTCCTTCTTTCTTCAAATAGTCGGTTCTTTCCAAGGTATGTTGATACAATTCATGCATCGAACAATTGCTGATGCGATTCATGGTGGAGCCGGGAAAACACTTGATACATCCATGAAAAAAGCAACCATGAAACTCATAGGCTGTATTGGTAGCTTCACAATATCCATCCAACAAATAGGGTCCCACACGTTTTTCTCCTTCATTTCTGCCATGACGAATCACTGCATTGTTCTTATGGGCCACATGAGCCAGCCACTGATAGGCGCAATGGGATTGATTGGCTTTTTTTCTGTAGCCTAGA
The DNA here is from genome assembly GCA_949710005.1 of Ricordea florida. Taxonomy (NCBI): domain Eukaryota; kingdom Metazoa; phylum Cnidaria; class Anthozoa; order Corallimorpharia; family Ricordeidae; genus Ricordea; species Ricordea florida. The sequence goes on along the minus strand of OX453275.1, from coordinate 29,407,828 downwards.
TGAGGGATAATGGCAATGGTTTTCTCCTTCAAAAACATGGAACGAAAAATTAAATTGCATAAAGATGCAATGGTCATACTTTCTTTGAAAGGGTGAATATGACATAACCCTTTCATTGTTTCTATGAACTGACAGCAACATCGCCGCAAAATGTCCACATCAGATCGACAATAAGCCACCAGTTCTTCTTGCATATGAAACACCACCTTCTTTGTCTGTTGTTGTTGGTACCAGGTCAGGAACGCATCACGTCACGAGCTTCTGGTTTCATACCGTCAGGGTCATAGTATTCAACATCTGGTATGGGTCCCACATAATGTTGGTTTTCTTCTGTATTGAAGAAATGGGGGAAATAGCCTTTCTTGAGTTCTTTCATGCCAAATGTTTTGGGTAACTTTGACAGCGGCATAGGAAAAAAATTTAAACTGTCAATAAAACGCACATCCACATCTGGTACTCGCATCTCCATGATCTTGGCGCCATTCATGATGAGGGTTGGTTTCACATTGTTCTTGTATAAGTAATCCAAAATAAAATAAGAATCATAACCCTTAAAATTATGGGCTATGCAGGTTGCTCCTGGCATCTCGTCAAACAGCCAGGTGCAAAATGCCTCGCACGTTTTAAACATCCACTCCTTCCCGTGTTGATCTTGCACCACTACCAGATTAGGTACATGGATTTCAGTGTTTTGAGTACATTCAAAATCAAAAAATAAATAAGTGTCCTCTTGGTCCTCGTCATCAGCAGCCTCTCTCTTTCTTTTCTTGTCTTGTTTGGGTACTTGCATGAAACACTGATGATTTTTGTCGACAAACTTGTTGCACACACGACACATTACTTCTCCACATTTGTGTTCATTGACATTGCGTTGAGTCCGGTCCAGGATTTTACCGCAATCTTTACACTTGAAATACTGTTTGCAAACAGAGATTCCACCCTGAGGACCCGTTCGACGATGATTCTCAAAACATCCAGGTCCCTGAAATGATCTTCGGCAATAGGCGCAATAGATCCATGAGGATATATCACCACGACATCCTTCTTGAAAACAAGACAAACATTTCTTCGTACATCGATGATGCCTTCCCTCTTCTGTGTTATATCCCTTTTCACATTCCAAACAATAATAAGTGCGTCCCATGAATCCAGGCATGGAGGTGATGAGATCACAATGACCATGATGTAAATATAAATAAATCACTTTCTCCCGGGTGGGACCTTTATAAATAATACTGTTAAAATGTTCCGCACTGACAATCACCAGTTGATAGTGGGGTAATACGGTTTGAAACTTCTTTGCCTCTTCAATACCACATGGTTGTAGGGGGACTCCTGCTTTACGATGCAATTCCAGTGCTCTTGTGCGTTGAATAGGGCAACCTTGTTTTATGAGACCATACTTGGAGTCCTTCTCCAATTTGGCCAACCCGACCACAATGGCTCTGGCCATGCACAGTTCATCCTTATTTCGTATTTGAATAAAACATTGTTTGTCCCTCAAACGCTTGCTCATATTGATGACTTTCTTTCTTCCACTCCCCGCGGGAAGAGAAACGTGAACTAAATTCACATCAAATCTTTGATTCGCATACAAATCCTCATGGGACTGTAACACTCGTTCCACTTCAAACATAATTCTTTGAGATGTGAGGTCTTCTACAGGCATGAATGGTAGACTGATGGGTGAAGATAGTTCGCGAGTTTGCATGACAAAACGAATCTGATCTCGCTCATTCATTCCACGAGTCATATCTGCAATGGCTCTTTCCAACACATGGTTCAAATTGGATGCTCCTTCTTGAATAGTCTTGGCTTGGGGAATATCAATGGTCAAATGATAATCAATACCAGAGGTCTTCAATCTGGGAATGTGGCGTCGATTCTGTTCTTTCAGATCATAACTGGTTTGTTGTTGTTGTTGTCGTGGCTGCTGTTGTTGTGGTGGTGGTGGTCGTCTCCCACGACGTCCTCCCATTTGCTCACTGCAACATTGAATAGCAAAAAACAATATAAGTTCAAAAATCGAACATGTTGACATCAAAAGCAACAGGTTGAACAATGTCGTAAAACATATCAACTTGCCCCTCTTCCTGTTGTTGTTGTTGCTGTTGTTCAAGGACGGTGACAGCCTGTAATAACTCCTCATCACTATTCATTGACTCAGCAGCGCCTTCTTGTGCCGTTTCATCCTCACTTTCTTGTTCCATTTGATTCATGACTTGTAATAAATCATGATCACTCACTGCGGGCGTAACCATCTCTCCGTCAATCATCAAACCCAACAAAATGCTCTGTTTATCAGGACGAGAAAATTGATGGAGGACCCATTTCGAATCAAAACAAGTCATTTGTTGGGCGGTGTAACCCATCATCGTGCAAGATTGCACCCAAGGGCGAAGGATGTGAGATGGTTTGACACATCTCAACGCTCTTTCCATAAACCTCGAAATCTTGGTTTCATCATCCGCTTCACAACTATGATCTTTTTCGTACGGAGTTCTATGAGAACATCCATAACAGGCCTCATTTGCCAAGGACTTGATTCTGTTCCAAAGGCATTCACAATAGACGCGCCAAAACTGAGCTTCAATATTCTCTTTGATCTCTTCATCCATGTTTGCTTCTTCGCTCCACTAGTTGTGGTGAAAAAATACCACCACTCACTCTTCTTTTATACTCTCTGTATGTAGCCCCGCCCCTTTACCTGTTTTACCAGTATTTTCCGGTTCATACCTGTCAATCAAGTTTTTCTTGTTAAAAAACCCGTTTTGATAGGGGGTACCCCCACCCCCCTCTCTTATTTTTAAAAAACCAGACAAACCGATCTTAAACCGGCTTCCCCAAAAAAGTATATAAACAATGACGCTGCTTCCAGTCGGTGTCTTTTCGCTCATCTCTTTGTAGGCGAAGGTGATACAGGGTGATATTTGTTCCAGTGTTTTTTCCATTTGACGGTCAAGATGCCCAAGCGTAGACAACAGAGCCAAAGAGGTGCTGCCAAAAGACCAGCAACACGTTCTTCTTCTTCTTCTTCCAGCGACCCTGTATTGCCTTCGCCTTCTGGGTCGTCCCATATGTTTTCTTTAAATTTAAACGAAGCCGGACCATCCACTGCTGATCCTGTACCATCAACCAGTGCTGAACCTGTGCCATCAACATCCAGTGTTGAACCTGTGGTATCACGTGATGCTGTGACACCTCCATCGAGTCATGCACCTGAAACAACTGAGCAACAGTCGGACAGCCAGGAACCAGGAGCAGTGGCAGCCAACCCTCTAACTATACCGAGAGATGCCCCCATTGCCGGGTCTTGTCTGGCTTGTTTTGAAGGAGAATCAGCCCCACCAACACCGTGTTGTAAAAAGCCGTTATGTGATCCATGCCTGAAACACTGGTTGGACAATAGGAGGTTTGACTGTCCCCATTGCAGGAAACAATTACCATCCACGTACATCATGACCTCTGAAGAAGCCACAGATGCCTTGTTACAAGATCCAGAGTTCCAACGAAGGATACGGCTGGTAAGAATTGATTATGATACTATGATAGTTATTTTGGAAGTCGTATTTGCTATAGCTTTTTTGGTCGTAGGACTTTATTATTTATATTTGATCATAAGAAATGTACAGTCTCGTTTATCTTAATTTTTTCTTTTTAGACCTACAATGAATTGATTCGTTATATCAAGGACAAACAAGAAAGACATTTACGTACTTCCGAAATTGAAAACATTGTCATATTGTTATTACAAAAAGCCATTTGTATAGGTTGTCGTTTTTGGTATGAATACAAACGGTTTGATGATTGCGAAAGACGAGTTCTTTTCGATTCGCTTATTGGTTAATTTTTTTCATTTTTTTCTATAGGCAGTGATCAAACTAAAGGCTACCAAATCCACTTTAAAATATAAATTACAAGCACAAAATAGAGCACTTGGTAATCCATTTCGATTTTTTTACAATTATTATGCCATCAGAGAATTGTTGGAAAGTGCCACTCATGATGATGTCATATATAGTCCTTCTTTCATAAAAGAACTCATTGAATTGTTAGAGATGCTCCATTGTTAAATCTTGTTTTTTTTTTGACGTGAGGTTAGGGGTGGCTGTAAGGGGAGGATGGAGGCCACGCTGTAAATATTAAAAAAGAAAAGAAAAGTTATTCTGTGAGGTTAGGGGTGGCTGTAAGGGGAGGATGGAGGCCACTAAAAAAAATAACTTTTCTTTTCTTTCAGACCATGGAGCATATGGTATCATGCATACAAGTTGTCCCAAACACTGAGATAGTCTATACCAAGAAAAAAGAAAAAATTCGTTTACATTTGTATGTACAATATTGTGATTAAACAAAAAAAACTTTTTATTTTATTTTTTTTAATTTTTTTATTTTTTTTATTTTTTTTTTGATGGGGGGTACCCCCACCCCCCTCTTCCATGTCTTTAAAAAAAATTTTATTGAATAGACTTTTTCTTTCTTTCTTAGGTGATGAGTAATATCATAGACATTCAAATACCTCATAATATTGTTGTCACCATGAAAGTAGGAGATAATGAATACAAGATGGTCAATCTTTACAAACAAACTCTATAAATTGTCTTTTATATTTTTTCCAGATGTATCCAGAAACACGCTATAATCAATCACAACTACGAATTGACAGATCACATATAGTCTTTAAAGAGATACGTGAATGGGAATATTCCATGTTACATATTCCCAAAAAACTTGTGTTTGATTTTTTACTCAAAACATTTCAAAAACCCTCTTTTTTCATGAAGAGAGAACACAACCTCTTATAGTTTTTTGTTTCTTTACTTTTTCACAGATGGTTCGATCAATTGATGATTGTTCAAGATACATTACTAATAAATATCAAGAATTAGTGGATGTTCCTATGGTTCAATTTGATCTGTTTGATGCTTATAGCCTGTTACGTACTCGTGATTATCTGTTTGATTGTAGAAGGATAGCTTTTCGTTTATTAACTGAACCTTATTAAATTTTTTTTATCATTACAGATAATGAATGAAACCGTTGACCTTATGACGTTTGTTATGCATGATTACTACAGTAATTTCAATAACTCTAGTCCACGTGATAATCACACCTTGAGGATTCGTGAAACCTTGGATTTTTGTTATCTAAGACTTTGTCGTTTTTTCGTCCATCATGATTTTTAATTTTTATTTTTGTAGATTTATTACATGCTTGCTGAATGTGCAAGATTTGTTATGGATAAACACAATCAAGCAAGTTTACAAGTTGCCAAACTTAGTCTTCAGGAGATATATTTTGACATAGTTTTCATCATGAGTAGAATCGAATGGTGTAACACATTATAGTTTTTCTTTTTTCATAGATAAATATAAAAACTGGAGAGTGTTGGAGATTACTTCGTTATAGATATGGTGTTCCCAATTTACGGGATGCAGATGTACCACTGATTGAACATATTTGTGAAGATTTAGATGTAGTAATCCGAAGGTTATGGCTTCATTTTATGAGCAAAGTCAAATAAGTTTTTTTTTTCTTTTTTTTTGCCAGGGTGAAGATAGTGATGGTAGTGATAGTGAACTGTTATTTCATTTAGCACAATGTCAATGTGACGAATGCCAACCAGATGTAGATCAATATAATTATTGTGGTTGTGATTGTAGTTACTGCTACCATATGTTGATGAAATGGATTATTGTGATTGTAAAGGTTGTAATGCTTTCTTCTGGCACTTCAATGGTTTATCCTTAGAATAAAAAATCACCTTTTTTTTCTATGGTGAATACTGATTGATGATGATGAAGATTATGCCCTTTTATTTGACCACATGTTTGATGCTCCAGATTATGTCCTTTTATTCGAACACATGGCTTTATCATCACAAGTGATATAAACAAAAAACTTGTTTTATTGTAGGCCATCAGCGATGACAATGATGATGCTCATGAAGGCAATGTAAGATTCTTTCATCAAGATAATCATGGTGGTTATGTACAATATTTTCCTCGGGATGTTGATCATGAATTCATGTCTTTCCATTCAAGAATTTATAAGACAACACCACGGTTTCGTTCATGAACCCGTTATTTGCTTTATAGGAAGACCATGAACATTTATGATCATGGAGTGTCAGAAGATGGCATTACACTATTCTCTTGTAAAAAAAAAACATGGTTATGATTCATTAAAAGATTTTCAAATGATATATGGTGTGTGTTTTTTTTTTATCTGTTAGGAATGCCTTCAAATGTCATTTAAGTAATGGTCCGCGTAAGAACTAGGCAGGTCAAACGCAAAATCGATTAAAAAGTGTGAACTCTTAATTGTTAATATCAATTAAATCGACGAATCTGATTGGTGGACGGCCAAAAATCGCCGAAAAAACAATGAAAAACCCGACATAAACAACATTTTTCTCCTTAGTTTTCCCCAGGTCCCTCCTGTCTACCTCACGGTCAAATATTAGCATTGTTCTATGCGCCAATCAAAAGTTAGAGCTATTGCACTAGCCTATTGTTCTTTTGCCTAGTTCTTACGCAGACCATTACTTAAACCCATTCAACCCTTCATGTCCCTTCATTTGAGAGAATGCCTAAAATTCGACGCATTAAAGGATACACAAGAGTGTTTAAAAGAATAAGACAGTACGAGGGAAACCAAAGCAGATTAAGAAAGTTGATTAATCGTTACAGACGCCCTCCACCTTTCATTGGTACTTGGTGATGATGGTAGCAAGAAAGAAAAAAAGACCACAAAGAAGAAGAAGAAGAAGGTGCACCATGCCTGGTGGAGCCCTTTCAGTAGCTGACATCAAAAACAGAGCGGCAAAAAAATTTGGAAAAGGAAGTTGGGCATACAGAAGGGCAACCTTTGGAGCAAAGCCAATGGTTTCTTTTGTAAATTGGCTCGGTAGAAAACTACACTAATAAAAAACAAAACATGAACTGTACCACTGTTTATTTTTATTGACACTCTCGTTCCAAATATGGTGTAGGGGGATGCTAAGCCCCCTTTCCCGCCCAAACCCGCCCCTTTCCCGCCAAAACCGGTCCAACCGGTTTTTTCCCCTTTCCCGTCCAAACCGGTCCAAACCGGTCCAACCGGTTTTTTACCTCCATTTGCATAGTTTCACCACCGCCGCCATTTTTAAATACCCTGACAAAAAATTTTTCAACAGCCAATCAGAAGCCTCCAAAATTTCCAGGGTGACCCCCTTTTACTACTCGTAATACAATACTGCATGAATTCATTCCGGTGTCCAATAGGAATTACTAAAATATATATTTTTTAGTGTTGGTGTCCCCTGAATAGAATTTCTTGTAGAAGTAAAGAGTTTCCGTTAACAATGATTGGAGGTCCGCTTCATAGAAGTTTCACTGTAGAAGGAGACGAGTTATATATGTTAGTTAGATAAAGTTCACTGAAAGACACAGTTACAGTCGCCATGTATTCTCAACTTCTCTTCGACACTTCAGTTATGCTACTAGCAACGTTTACAGTTCTTTTCTTTCTGCAATTAATTACTCTTTAAACGCTTGGATTATTTTTTTTCACTTCCATTACATAGAAATATATAATGCAAACGTACGATGTGCTTAAGTTGCCTAAAGGTTCTCTGCCATAACAACGTGCATGAAGCGGTCAGCAGTAATATCCTATATCGGTATTCCCTTCTACTGTTGATCGGTGTCAAGTTTAATTCTATTTCAATAACAATACAGAACCAAAAAAATCACTTCCCATCGCCACGTCTCATATTGTATTCAGGCCTGTAGTCCAGCGTTTGGCAAATACAGTTTCTGTATGTTTCCTCTAGCTTTCTGTGTCTCTCTGTCTCAATCCATTTAATGACGAGGTTTCTGCCTTTATCTTTCTTTAATTCCTGGCTGATGTACTTTTCTATTGCTTGTTTCTCTCGGCTGTTATGCTCCTTTAGGCGTCTTTTCAAATTATTGCTTCGCCCTGCATACAGGTACTTTCTCATCCTAGTTCGATGGCCGATTGCGTAGATGCCAGGCACTGATGGCACGTTGTCTACGTCATATCGATGCCAGTTGGTCTTATGTCAGTTATGTAGAAATTCTTCACATAACTCTTCCATTGACTTCGCCTGCTGGCAAAATAAGACTCTATATTACTTTCACGCGGAATACCTTATTACACGAAATGTTTATTTCAGTCGCGATTTTACGAAAATTTTATGTTTTGAATCGCTTTAATTTTGCTTTTTTGAGTAAGACACAATTTACAGCTCATTGGCAATCTTATTTAACATGTCCTTGAATTTAATAAAACTTCTTTATGAAGCGAAGCATAACGTCAAAATTAAGAAAAACGCAACAGCGGGACCAAATGACAACAGTAACAACAAAGCAGTTCTCACAATGTCCACAAGCAGTTCATGCTTGCAATTGAATTATTGTTCTTAAGTCCGAGTTGACCACAACAACCACTTAAATAAAAATTAGACATTAGTATTTTAATTTTCACATCATGTTATGCTCGCTACACTTATTGTTCGGGTCACTTTAATTTTGTGATATTTTTGGATCGAAAAATTCGCGAAATTAACGTGGCACGAAAATTTCATGTAACAAGGGTACACTTAACATCTTGCGACACTGGTATCCTCATTGTATACTCCTCTACTGTCTATGTGTTGAAAATTGAAAAGGAAACAAACCGTAAAGTTCTATAGTGAGTCTGTTGGAGTCCCAGAATACTAATCAAAAAACTATATTTTACAAATCGGTTCCATGAGTCTTAAACACACGCCTTTTAGACACAATTAATGTTCTTTTTACTATATCAGAAACTGATTGTTGAGAATATGAATTTTTAATATATAAGTGGTCTACCTCCAGTTAGTGGAACACTCCTGTCTGTGTGAAATGAAAAGACGCACACAACTAGAACTTATTCCTGATTAATGGTGTATTGTATCTACATCTACATCTATTGATGAAAACAATGTCCATACACCGATCAGTGACAGAAAATATAGTGTTGTACATAAGCAACTACAATGTTTACTATTCATAGGACTGTGAGTCACCCTTGGTTGACGAGACCGGCGTAACAGTAGGTTCTGATAGAGTTGTGCTGTTACCTCTCGAGTAATTTTCATTCAATAGCAGCTAAAAGGACTTTAAAATAAACGAGATTGCTTTAATAATGTGTTGGTAAGGTTTGTCTTACAGGAAAGGTGTTCGTTAACAAATTGATTAATAAAAAGCACGCAGACAAATACCTACAAGGCCACAAAAAGACGTTAACAGTCGCCAACTGAAGTACCAGTAACTGCATCCGACACTGATTCAGATGCCAAGGCATGGTAAAACTAGCATCACCAGCGTTTCCTTATAATGTATATTAAATAGTAGTAATAGACAGTTGCCAATTGTATATAAAGCTGCAATATATACACTCGCCGAAACTCCAACATCTTAGGACGGATCTCTGTTCGTACAGTCTGACTGGTTAATTACGTGCAATGCTTTCCATTACTCCGCTTACAAAACTCCAAAACACTGATTATTTTATTCACTGGGGAAAATAATGTTAAAATATAACAAAGAACCCGTTTTGTATCTACCAGGCATTCTTTTGAAATTCAGTGCAAAAAGCGAGTTACTTAAAGTAGCAGCACTCATCTAGTCTTAGTAATGTCGCTGTTAAAGCAACAGAAATTCATTTTCAGTTGTGTTTTGAACCCCAACTCGGCGAGAATTTGATAATTTTGATAACATAACTGTGGCATTCCAGTTTGAGAAGCTTTATGTGGAAGGGCCCAGTACAGATAGCGGTCACTAACGAATTTGACAGAAGCCGTTACTTTCTTTCATGTGTAAAAGTTGTCAGTAGTTGATCGGTGTGCGATTGCCGGCCTGTCTGGTGAATTTTAATTAAAAGAACTCTAAAAAGAAGTAGAAGCTCTTCAAGACCTCTTATGTGTCAAAGCTGTATGATATTAAAATAGCCTACCGATTACACCATACCAGATCACATTTAAGAAAGTGGAATCAGTTCAGTAAATAAAACGATCTATGCCGTGCGAATTAAGAATTGCAGCTCGAGGATCATGGCTGACTCCGTCCAACTCTGTATTCGCTTTCCGCACTGAAACAAAAGTCCGGACTAATTGTACATCATTTCGTATGTCATAAAACAGGTCAGTCAAGCGTTTCTCGGCGGAAGAACACAAACATTTTGAGCCGGTTTCGGCCGGGCGCCATGATAGATTCCGTAACACTATGTTTTTTTAAAAGAGCCTAAAGATGTTCCCTTTGCCACAAGACAAGACCTACGGAAATATCACAACAATATGTTTGTAAAGTGCGTGCTTCATGATTTTATCAATTGCTTTTAAATCGCAAGCATTTTTCAAGGAGCTGAAAGCACTGCAGTAAAGGGGTTTCTAAAAATGTCGGAATCTTACTGATCGACGTTCAGATATAAACCAGAGGAAAACCAGCTCTAAAATAATACGCCATAAGAAGAACTAAAAACAACAGAGACTACCTCAGTGTTGGCGATTACAGAAGAGTGTTTGAACCGATGAAAAGAATCGTCACTTAGTTTTCCCGCTCAAACTAAACGAACTAATAAGACAAAGAGGCGACCTACCTTCCTCAGGTCCTGCAGTTTGAATCTGACGCGCCCGTCTTGCCAATTTATACATAGCTTATTACGTCATGTCTATTTTTTCCGGAACCAATAAAAACGGAGTTTATAGTTTCTCTTTGAATAGAAAGGGACTTTCCCAAGTCAGCAACCAGACTACTCTATTTTTCCTAGAATTCGTCTTGAGCCATTGACCGCTTCCGAGAAGAAACATATTTACTTGTTACCTGCGATTTTCGAAAATGTTTTGTGCTATCAGACTGACCAAGCGAGTATAAAAATCAAAATATCGAAAGCAAAAAATGATGCGAACTGCACTTCTCCGCCCGGAAACTATTCTCTTCGTAGCAGTTCAACAAAAGTTCCGGTCTTACATTTGGGAACTGTTTTCGTTATTGGAATGAAGCGCGGGTACTTTCAGATGGACCAAGTTCCTGCGTGTTCGCTCGCCATTTTCAAACAAAGGGAAAGCCAAATCGAAACAGAAACGACCAAATGGGACGCGCCATTTCGGTTGAGCCAGACCGACCGTTCACTCGGAGCCAACTTCGAAGGCTCCTAAATATTCCGCGGTCGGGCCGAATGTTGTTAGATAAATGCACACAATACAGAGAATGGCCCGTGATATATACAACGCTAGGAACTGTGGGATGTCTATTGTTACGGACATATTCAAGCATTATTTCCGGTACTGAGAATAATCTACCAGACTATAAGTCATCGCGTCGGGTTGCTAATAATCAGTGTCGCCTTAACAGTTACTAGATAGTCATTAGTAACCATTACCCGCCTTCCAAACAAATTTCAATGAACACGAGAAACAAAGGGCTGAAAAGAGGCATTTCATGCGGATTATCGTGATGAAGAAGAGAAAGATTCAATTCCCATTGCTGTGCTAAGTAAAAGTAATCATACGGTTTCGAGTTCAATTTGGAATTAATTTGCACGAGTGAGTTTTTCAAAAAGCTGAAATTGCACGAGCCGCTTCGGCGAGTGCAATTTCAGCTTTTTGAAAAACTCACAAGTACAAATTAATTCCAAATTGAACGAGAAAAGCCGTATGATTACTAATTAATAATATGAACATGAAAAAATTCGCCTGGAAGAAGTACCGGAAGATCTCATTGCAGACGGACAGGAAGTAAGCATTTGACGCAGATTTGACACTTCAATATACTGATTGGCTGATGAAGATCAACTGATAACGCTACAAACTCAAAGCGGTTCGTTTAAAAATAAAGAATATCATAATCCAGAAAATCGATGTGTAATTTGCACTGGTGTTACACTTTTTGCACTGGTATTACACTTTTTGCACTGTTGTTACACTTGAACTGCACTGCTCTCAGCCAATCAGAATCGAGTAATTTTTTCATGTATATTATTATGCTGTTAATACTATGAAACTTCTATTGAGCGGACACCTTTTAGACTTTACCAACTGTCCACTTAATAGAGGGTGTCCGCTTAATTAATAGGGGTTTGTAAGAATTGTGCAAGGTTTTGTTAACGATTCAAATTTAATGCTTTCTCTATTCTGTGAAAAGAATTTGGTAAACTTAGACCGTGAATGATAATCATACGAGTATTTTCCATGTAATGTATGGACTCATCACTATTCGATGGAATCTTTCAAGGACGTAATACAATACTGCATGAATTCATTCCGGTGTCCGCTTAAGGGAGGTTTTTGCCAATAGGAATCACCAAATATATTTTTTTTAGTTTTGGTTTCTCCTGAATAGAATTTCTTGTAGAAGTAAAGGGTGTCCGTTTACAATGATTGGAGGTCCGCTTCATAGAAGTTTCACTGTAGAAGGAGACGAGTTATATATGTTAGTTAGATAAAGTTCACCGGCTGAAAGACACAGTTACAGTCGCCATGTATTCTCAACCTCTCTTCGACACTTCAGTTAAACTACTAGCAATGTTTACAGTTCTTTTCTTTCTGCAATTAATTACTCTTTAAACGCTTGGATTATTTTTTTTCACTTCCATTACATAGAAATATATAATGCAAACGTACGATGTGCTTAAGTTGCCTAAAGGTTCTCTGCCATAACAACGTGCATGAAGCGGTCAGCAGTAATATCCTATATCGGTATTCCCTTCTACTGTTGATCGGTGTCAAGTTTAATTCTATTTCAATAACAATACAGAACCAAAAAAATCACTTCTCATCGCCACGTCTCATACTGTATTCAGGACAGCGGCCAAGGCTGCAAATACATTTTCTGTATGTTTCCTCTAGCTCTCTGTGGCTCTCTGTCTCAATCCATTTAATGACGAGGTTTCTGCCTTTATCTTTCTTTAATTCCTGGCTGATGTACTTTTCTATTGCTTGTTTCTCTCGGCTTTTATGCTCCTTTAGGCGTCTTTTCAAATCTATGCTTCGCCCTACATACAGGTACTTTGCGGTAGATCTCATCCTAGTTCGACGGCCGATTGCGTAGATGCCAGGCACTGATGGCACGTTGTCTACGTCATATCGATACCAGGTCTCATCTAGAAATTCTTCACATAACTCTTCCATTGACTTCACCTGCTGGCAAAATAAGACTCTATATTACTTTCACGCGGAATACCTTATTACACGAAATATTTATTTCAGTCGCGATTTTACGAAAATTTTATGTTTTGAATCGCTTTAATTTTGCTTTTTTGAGTAAGACACAATTTACAGCTCATTGGCAATCTTATTTAACATGTCCTTGAATTTAATAAAACTTCTTTATGAAGCGAAGCATAACGTCAAAATTAAGAAAAACGCAACAGCGGGACCAAATGACAACAGTAACAACAAAGCAGTTCTCACAATGTCCACAAGCAGTTCATGCTTGCAATTGAATTATTGTTCTTAAGTCCGAGTTGACCACAACAACCACTTAAATAAAAATTAGACATTAGTATTTTAATTTTCACATCATGTTATGCTCGCTACACTTATTGTTCGGGTCACTTTAATTTTGTGATATTTTTGGATCGAAAAATTCGCGAAATTAACGTGGCACGAAAATTTCATGTAACAAGGGTACACTTAACATCTTGCGACACTGGTATCCTCATTGTATACTCCTCTACTGTCTATGTGTTGAAAATTGAAAAGGAAACAAACCGTAAAGTTCTATAGTGAGTCTGTTGGAGTCCCAGAATACTAATCAAAAAACTATATTTTACAAATCGGTTCCATGAGTCTTAAACACACGCCTTTTAGACACAATTAATGTTCTTTTTACTATATCAGAAACTGATTGTTGAGAATATGAATTTTTAATATATAAGTGGTCTACCTCCAGTTAGTGGAACACTCCTGTCTGTGTGAAATGAAAAGACGCACACAACTAGAACTTATTCCTGATTAATGGTGTATTGTATCTACATCTACATCTATTGATGAAAACAATGTCCATACACCGATCAGTGACAGAAAATATAGTGTTGTACATAAGCAACTACAATGTTTACTATTCATAGGACTGTGAGTCACCCTTGGTTGACGAGACCGGCGTAACAGTAGGTTCTGATAGAGTTGTGCTGTTACCTCTCGAGTAATTTTCATTCAATAGCAGCTAAAAGGACTTTAAAATAAACGAGATTGCTTTAATAATGTGTTGGTAAGGTTTGTCTTACAGGAAAGGTGTTCGTTAACAAATTGATTAATAAAAAGCACGCAGACAAATACCTACAAGGCCACAAAAAGACGTTAACAGTCGCCAACTGAAGTACCAGTAACTGCATCCGACACTGATTCAGATGCCAAGGCATGGTAAAACTAGCATCACCAGCGTTTCCTTATAATGTATATTAAATAGTAGTAATAGACAGTTGCCAATTGTATATAAAGCTGCAATATATACACTCGCCGAAACTCCAACATCTTAGGACGGATCTCTGTTCGTACAGTCTGACTGGTTAATTACGTGCAATGCTTTCCATTACTCCGCTTACAAAACTCCAAAACACTGATTATTTTATTCACTGGGGAAAATAATGTTAAAATATAACAAAGAACCCGTTTTGTATCTACCAGGCATTCTTTTGAAATTCAGTGCAAAAAGCGAGTTACTTAAAGTAGCAGCACTCATCTAGTCTTAGTAATGTCGCTGTTAAAGCAACAGAAATTCATTTTCAGTTGTGTTTTGAACCCCAACTCGGCGAGAATTTGATAATTTTGATAACATAACTGTGGCATTCCAGTTTGAGAAGCTTTATGTGGAAGGGCCCAGTACAGATAGCGGTCACTAACGAATTTGACAGAAGCCGTTACTTTCTTTCATGTGTAAAAGTTGTCAGTAGTTGATCGGTGTGCGATTGCCGGCCTGTCTGGTGAATTTTAATTAAAAGAACTCTAAAAAGAAGTAGAAGCTCTTCAAGACCTCTTATGTGTCAAAGCTGTATGATATTAAAATAGCCTACCGATTACACCATACCAGATCACATTTAAGAAAGTGGAATCAGTTCAGTAAATAAAACGATCTATGCCGTGCGAATTAAGAATTGCAGCTCGAGGATCATGGCTGACTCCGTCCAACTCTGTATTCGCTTTCCGCACTGAAACAAAAGTCCGGACTAATTGTACATCATTTCGTATGTCATAAAACAGGTCAGTCAAGCGTTTCTCGGCGGAAGAACACAAACATTTTGAGCCGGTTTCGGCCGGGCGCCATGATAGATTCCGTAACACTATGTTTTTTTAAAAGAGCCTAAAGATGTTCCCTTTGCCACAAGACAAGACCTACGGAAATATCACAACAATATGTTTGTAAAGTGCGTGCTTCATGATTTTATCAATTGCTTTTAAATCGCAAGCATTTTTCAAGGAGCTGAAAGCACTGCAGTAAAGGGGTTTCTAAAAATGTCGGAATCTTACTGATCGACGTTCAGATATAAACCAGAGGAAAACCAGCTCTAAAATAATACGCCATAAGAAGAACTAAAAACAACAGAGACTACCTCAGTGTTGGCGATTACAGAAGAGTGTTTGAACCGATGAAAAGAATCGTCACTTAGTTTTCCCGCTCAAACTAAACGAACTAATAAGACAAAGAGGCGACCTACCTTCCTCAGGTCCTGCAGTTTGAATCTGACGCGCCCGTCTTGCCAATTTATACATAGCTTATTACGTCATGTCTATTTTTTCCGGAACCAATAAAAACGGAGTTTATAGTTTCTCTTTGAATAGAAAGGGACTTTCCCAAGTCAGCAACCAGACTACTCTATTTTTCCTAGAATTCGTCTTGAGCCATTGACCGCTTCCGAGAAGAAACATATTTACTTGTTACCTGCGATTTTCGAAAATGTTTTGTGCTATCAGACTGACCAAGCGAGTATAAAAATCAAAATATCGAAAGCAAAAAATGATGCGAACTGCACTTCTCCGCCCGGAAACTATTCTCTTCGTAGCAGTTCAACAAAAGTTCCGGTCTTACATTTGGGAACTGTTTTCGTTATTGGAATGAAGCGCGGGTACTTTCAGATGGACCAAGTTCCTGCGTGTTCGCTCGCCATTTTCAAACAAAGGGAAAGCCAAATCGAAACAGAAACGACCAAATGGGACGCGCCATTTCGGTTGAGCCAGACCGACCGTTCACTCGGAGCCAACTTCGAAGGCTCCTAAATATTCCGCGGTCGGGCCGAATGTTGTTAGATAAATGCACACAATACAGAGAATGGCCCGTGATATATACAACGCTAGGAACTGTGGGATGTCTATTGTTACGGACATATTCAAGCATTATTTCCGGTACTGAGAATAATCTACCAGACTATAAGTCATCGCGTCGGGTTGCTAATAATCAGTGTCGCCTTAACAGTTACTAGATAGTCATTAGTAACCATTACCCGCCTTCCAAACAAATTTCAATGAACACGAGAAACAAAGGGCTGAAAAGAGGCATTTCATGCGGATTATCGTGATGAAGAAGAGAAAGATTCAATTCCCATTGCTGTGCTAAGTAAAAGTAATCATACGGTTTCGAGTTCAATTTGGAATTAATTTGCACGAGTGAGTTTTTCAAAAAGCTGAAATTGCACGAGCCGCTTCGGCGAGTGCAATTTCAGCTTTTTGAAAAACTCACAAGTACAAATTAATTCCAAATTGAACGAGAAAAGCCGTATGATTACTAATTAATAATATGAACATGAAAAAATTCGCCTGGAAGAAGTACCGGAAGATCTCATTGCAGACGGACAGGAAGTAAGCATTTGACGCAGATTTGACACTTCAATATACTGATTGGCTGATGAAGATCAACTGATAACGCTACAAACTCAAAGCGGTTCGTTTAAAAATAAAGAATATCATAATCCAGAAAATCGATGTGTAATTTGCACTGGTGTTACACTTTTTGCACTGGTATTACACTTTTTGCACTGTTGTTACACTTGAACTGCACTGCTCTCAGCCAATCAGAATCGAGTAATTTTTTCATGTATATTATTATGCTGTTAATACTATGAAACTTCTATTGAGCGGACACCTTTTAGACTTTACCAACTGTCCACTTAATAGAGGGTGTCCGCTTAATTAATAGGGGTTTGTAAGAATTGTGCAAGGTTTTGTTAACGATTCAAATTTAATGCTTTCTCTATTCTGTGAAAAGAATTTGGTAAACTTAGACCGTGAATGATAATCATACGAGTATTTTCCATGTAATGTATGGACTCATCACTATTCGATGGAATCTTTCAAGGACGTAATACAATACTGCATGAATTCATTCCGGTGTCCGCTTAAGGGAGGTTTTTGCCAATAGGAATCACCAAATATATTTTTTTTAGTTTTGGTTTCTCCTGAATAGAATTTCTTGTAGAAGTAAAGGGTGTCCGTTTACAATGATTGGAGGTCCGCTTCATAGAAGTTTCACTGTAGAAGGAGACGAGTTATATATGTTAGTTAGATAAAGTTCACCGGCTGAAAGACACAGTTACAGTCGCCATGTATTCTCAACCTCTCTTCGACACTTCAGTTAAACTACTAGCAATGTTTACAGTTCTTTTCTTTCTGCAATTAATTACTCTTTAAACGCTTGGATTATTTTTTTTCATTTCCATTACATAGAAATATATAATGCAAACGTACGATGTGCTTAAGTTGCCTAAAGGTTCTCTGCCATAACAACGTGCATGAAGCGGTCAGCAGTAATATCCTATATCGGTATTCCCTTCTACTGTTGATCGGTGTCAAGTTTAATTCTATTTCAATAACAATACAGAACCAAAAAAATCACTTCTCATCGCCACGTCTCATACTGTATTCAGGACAGCGGCCAAGGCTGCAAATACATTTTCTGTATGTTTCCTCTAGCTCTCTGTGGCTCTCTGTCTCAATCCATTTAATGACGAGGTTTCTGCCTTTATCTTTCTTTAATTCCTGGCTGATGTAGTTTTCTATTGCTTGTTTCTCTCGGCTTTTATGCTCCTTTAGGCGTCTTTTCAAATCTATGCTTCGCCCTACATACAGGTACTTTGCGGTAGATCTCATCCTAGTTCGACGGCCGATTGCGTAGATGCCAGGCACTGATGGCACGTTGTCTACGTCATATCGATACCAGGTCTCATCTAGAAATTCTTCACATAACTCTTCCATTGACTTCACCTGCTGGCAAAATAAGACTCTATATTACTTTCACGCGGAATACCTTATTACACGAAATATTTATTTCAGTCGCGATTTTACGAAAATTTTATGTTTTGAATCGCTTTAATTTTGCTTTTTTGAGTAAGACACAATTTACAGCTCATTGGCAATCTTATTTAACATGTCCTTGAATTTAATAAAACTTCTTTATGAAGCGAAGCATAACGTCAAAATTAAGAAAAACGCAACAGCGGGACCAAATGACAACAGTAACAACAAAGCAGTTCTCACAATGTCCACAAGCAGTTCATGCTTGCAATTGAATTATTGTTCTTAAGTCCGAGTTGACCACAACAACCACTTAAATAAAAATTAGACATTAGTATTTTAATTTTCACATCATGTTATGCTCGCTACACTTATTGTTCGGGTCACTTTAATTTTGTGATATTTTTGGATCGAAAAATTCGCGAAATTAACGTGGCACGAAAATTTCATGTAACAAGGGTACACTTAACATCTTGCGACACTGGTATCCTCATTGTATACTCCTCTACTGTCTATGTGTTGAAAATTGAAAAGGAAACAAACCGTAAAGTTCTATAGTGAGTCTGTTGGAGTCCCAGAATACTAATCAAAAAACTATATTTTACAAATCGGTTCCATGAGTCTTAAACACACGCCTTTTAGACACAATTAATGTTCTTTTTACTATATCAGAAACTGATTGTTGAGAATATGAATTTTTAATATATAAGTGGTCTACCTCCAGTTAGTGGAACACTCCTGTCTGTGTGAAATGAAAAGACGCACACAACTAGAACTTATTCCTGATTAATGGTGTATTGTATCTACATCTACATCTATTGATGAAAACAATGTCCATACACCGATCAGTGACAGAAAATATAGTGTTGTACATAAGCAACTACAATGTTTACTATTCATAGGACTGTGAGTCACCCTTGGTTGACGAGACCGGCGTAACAGTAGGTTCTGATAGAGTTGTGCTGTTACCTCTCGAGTAATTTTCATTCAATAGCAGCTAAAAGGACTTTAAAATAAACGAGATTGCTTTAATAATGTGTTGGTAAGGTTTGTCTTACAGGAAAGGTGTTCGTTAACAAATTGATTAATAAAAAGCACGCAGACAAATACCTACAAGGCCACAAAAAGACGTTAACAGTCGCCAACTGAAGTACCAGTAACTGCATCCGACACTGATTCAGATGCCAAGGCATGGTAAAACTAGCATCACCAGCGTTTCCTTATAATGTATATTAAATAGTAGTAATAGACAGTTGCCAATTGTATATAAAGCTGCAATATATACACTCGCCGAAACTCCAACATCTTAGGACGGATCTCTGTTCGTACAGTCTGACTGGTTAATTACGTGCAATGCTTTCCATTACTCCGCTTACAAAACTCCAAAACACTGATTATTTTATTCACTGGGGAAAATAATGTTAAAATATAACAAAGAACCCGTTTTGTATCTACCAGGCATTCTTTTGAAATTCAGTGCAAAAAGCGAGTTACTTAAAGTAGCAGCACTCATCTAGTCTTAGTAATGTCGCTGTTAAAGCAACAGAAATTCATTTTCAGTTGTGTTTTGAACCCCAACTCGGCGAGAATTTGATAATTTTGATAACATAACTGTGGCATTCCAGTTTGAGAAGCTTTATGTGGAAGGGCCCAGTACAGATAGCGGTCACTAACGAATTTGACAGAAGCCGTTACTTTCTTTCATGTGTAAAAGTTGTCAGTAGTTGATCGGTGTGCGATTGCCGGCCTGTCTGGTGAATTTTAATTAAAAGAACTCTAAAAAGAAGTAGAAGCTCTTCAAGACCTCTTATGTGTCAAAGCTGTATGATATTAAAATAGCCTACCGATTACACCATACCAGATCACATTTAAGAAAGTGGAATCAGTTCAGTAAATAAAACGATCTATGCCGTGCGAATTAAGAATTGCAGCTCGAGGATCATGGCTGACTCCGTCCAACTCTGTATTCGCTTTCCGCACTGAAACAAAAGTCCGGACTAATTGTACATCATTTCGTATGTCATAAAACAGGTCAGTCAAGCGTTTCTCGGCGGAAGAACACAAACATTTTGAGCCGGTTTCGGCCGGGCGCCATGATAGATTCCGTAACACTATGTTTTTTTAAAAGAGCCTAAAGATGTTCCCTTTGCCACAAGACAAGACCTACGGAAATATCACAACAATATGTTTGTAAAGTGCGTGCTTCATGATTTTATCAATTGCTTTTAAATCGCAAGCATTTTTCAAGGAGCTGAAAGCACTGCAGTAAAGGGGTTTCTAAAAATGTCGGAATCTTACTGATCGACGTTCAGATATAAACCAGAGGAAAACCAGCTCTAAAATAATACGCCATAAGAAGAACTAAAAACAACAGAGACTACCTCAGTGTTGGCGATTACAGAAGAGTGTTTGAACCGATGAAAAGAATCGTCACTTAGTTTTCCCGCTCAAACTAAACGAACTAATAAGACAAAGAGGCGACCTACCTTCCTCAGGTCCTGCAGTTTGAATCTGACGCGCCCGTCTTGCCAATTTATACATAGCTTATTACGTCATGTCTATTTTTTCCGGAACCAATAAAAACGGAGTTTATAGTTTCTCTTTGAATAGAAAGGGACTTTCCCAAGTCAGCAACCAGACTACTCTATTTTTCCTAGAATTCGTCTTGAGCCATTGACCGCTTCCGAGAAGAAACATATTTACTTGTTACCTGCGATTTTCGAAAATGTTTTGTGCTATCAGACTGACCAAGCGAGTATAAAAATCAAAATATCGAAAGCAAAAAATGATGCGAACTGCACTTCTCCGCCCGGAAACTATTCTCTTCGTAGCAGTTCAACAAAAGTTCCGGTCTTACATTTGGGAACTGTTTTCGTTATTGGAATGAAGCGCGGGTACTTTCAGATGGACCAAGTTCCTGCGTGTTCGCTCGCCATTTTCAAACAAAGGGAAAGCCAAATCGAAACAGAAACGACCAAATGGGACGCGCCATTTCGGTTGAGCCAGACCGACCGTTCACTCGGAGCCAACTTCGAAGGCTCCTAAATATTCCGCGGTCGGGCCGAATGTTGTTAGATAAATGCACACAATACAGAGAATGGCCCGTGATATATACAACGCTAGGAACTGTGGGATGTCTATTGTTACGGACATATTCAAGCATTATTTCCGGTACTGAGAATAATCTACCAGACTATAAGTCATCGCGTCGGGTTGCTAATAATCAGTGTCGCCTTAACAGTTACTAGATAGTCATTAGTAACCATTACCCGCCTTCCAAACAAATTTCAATGAACACGAGAAACAAAGGGCTGAAAAGAGGCATTTCATGCGGATTATCGTGATGAAGAAGAGAAAGATTCAATTCCCATTGCTGTGCTAAGTAAAAGTAATCATACGGTTTCGAGTTCAATTTGGAATTAATTTGCACGAGTGAGTTTTTCAAAAAGCTGAAATTGCACGAGCCGCTTCGGCGAGTGCAATTTCAGCTTTTTGAAAAACTCACAAGTACAAATTAATTCCAAATTGAACGAGAAAAGCCGTATGATTACTAATTAATAATATGAACATGAAAAAATTCGCCTGGAAGAAGTACCGGAAGATCTCATTGCAGACGGACAGGAAGTAAGCATTTGACGCAGATTTGACACTTCAATATACTGATTGGCTGATGAAGATCAACTGATAACGCTACAAACTCAAAGCGGTTCGTTTAAAAATAAAGAATATCATAATCCAGAAAATCGATGTGTAATTTGCACTGGTGTTACACTTTTTGCACTGGTATTACACTTTTTGCACTGTTGTTACACTTGAACTGCACTGCTCTCAGCCAATCAGAATCGAGTAATTTTTTCATGTATATTATTATGCTGTTAATACTATGAAACTTCTATTGAGCGGACACCTTTTAGACTTTACCAACTGTCCACTTAATAGAGGGTGTCCGCTTAATTAATAGGGGTTTGTAAGAATTGTGCAAGGTTTTGTTAACGATTCAAATTTAATGCTTTCTCTATTCTGTGAAAAGAATTTGGTAAACTTAGACCGTGAATGATAATCATACGAGTATTTTCCATGTAATGTATGGACTCATCACTATTCGATGGAATCTTTCAAGGACGTAATACAATACTGCATGAATTCATTCCGGTGTCCGCTTAAGGGAGGTTTTTGCCAATAGGAATCACCAAATATATTTTTTTTAGTTTTGGTTTCTCCTGAATAGAATTTCTTGTAGAAGTAAAGGGTGTCCGTTTACAATGATTGGAGGTCCGCTTCATAGAAGTTTCACTGTAGAAGGAGACGAGTTATATATGTTAGTTAGATAAAGTTCACCGGCTGAAAGACACAGTTACAGTCGCCATGTATTCTCAACCTCTCTTCGACACTTCAGTTAAACTACTAGCAATGTTTACAGTTCTTTTCTTTCTGCAATTAATTACTCTTTAAACGCTTGGATTATTTTTTTTCATTTCCATTACATAGAAATATATAATGCAAACGTACGATGTGCTTAAGTTGCCTAAAGGTTCTCTGCCATAACAACGTGCATGAAGCGGTCAGCAGTAATATCCTATATCGGTATTCCCTTCTACTGTTGATCGGTGTCAAGTTTAATTCTATTTCAATAACAATACAGAACCAAAAAAATCACTTCTCATCGCCACGTCTCATACTGTATTCAGGACAGCGGCCAAGGCTGCAAATACATTTTCTGTATGTTTCCTCTAGCTCTCTGTGGCTCTCTGTCTCAATCCATTTAATGACGAGGTTTCTGCCTTTATCTTTCTTTAATTCCTGGCTGATGTACTTTTCTATTGCTTGTTTCTCTCGGCTTTTATGCTCCTTTAGGCGTCTTTTCAAATCTATGCTTCGCCCTACATACAGGTACTTTGCGGTAGATCTCATCCTAGTTCGACGGCCGATTGCGTAGATGCCAGGCACTGATGGCACGTTGTCTACGTCATATCGATACCAGGTCTCATCTAGAAATTCTTCACATAACTCTTCCATTGACTTCACCTGCTGGCAAAATAAGACTCTATATTACTTTCACGCGGAATACCTTATTACACGAAATATTTATTTCAGTCGCGATTTTACGAAAATTTTATGTTTTGAATCGCTTTAATTTTGCTTTTTTGAGTAAGACACAATTTACAGCTCATTGGCAATCTTATTTAACATGTCCTTGAATTTAATAAAACTTCTTTATGAAGCGAAGCATAACGTCAAAATTAAGAAAAACGCAACAGCGGGACCAAATGACAACAGTAACAACAAAGCAGTTCTCACAATGTCCACAAGCAGTTCATGCTTGCAATTGAATTATTGTTCTTAAGTCCGAGTTGACCACAACAACCACTTAAATAAAAATTAGACATTAGTATTTTAATTTTCACATCATGTTATGCTCGCTACACTTATTGTTCGGGTCACTTTAATTTTGTGATATTTTTGGATCGAAAAATTCGCGAAATTAACGTGGCACGAAAATTTCATGTAACAAGGGTACACTTAACATCTTGCGACACTGGTATCCTCATTGTATACTCCTCTACTGTCTATGTGTTGAAAATTGAAAAGGAAACAAACCGTAAAGTTCTATAGTGAGTCTGTTGGAGTCCCAGAATACTAATCAAAAAACTATATTTTACAAATCGGTTCCATGAGTCTTAAACACACGCCTTTTAGACACAATTAATGTTCTTTTTACTATATCAGAAACTGATTGTTGAGAATATGAATTTTTAATATATAAGTGGTCTACCTCCAGTTAGTGGAACACTCCTGTCTGTGTGAAATGAAAAGACGCACACAACTAGAACTTATTCCTGATTAATGGTGTATTGTATCTACATCTACATCTATTGATGAAAACAATGTCCATACACCGATCAGTGACAGAAAATATAGTGTTGTACATAAGCAACTACAATGTTTACTATTCATAGGACTGTGAGTCACCCTTGGTTGACGAGACCGGCGTAACAGTAGGTTCTGATAGAGTTGTGCTGTTACCTCTCGAGTAATTTTCATTCAATAGCAGCTAAAAGGACTTTAAAATAAACGAGATTGCTTTAATAATGTGTTGGTAAGGTTTGTCTTACAGGAAAGGTGTTCGTTAACAAATTGATTAATAAAAAGCACGCAGACAAATACCTACAAGGCCACAAAAAGACGTTAACAGTCGCCAACTGAAGTACCAGTAACTGCATCCGACACTGATTCAGATGCCAAGGCATGGTAAAACTAGCATCACCAGCGTTTCCTTATAATGTATATTAAATAGTAGTAATAGACAGTTGCCAATTGTATATAAAGCTGCAATATATACACTCGCCGAAACTCCAACATCTTAGGACGGATCTCTGTTCGTACAGTCTGACTGGTTAATTACGTGCAATGCTTTCCATTACTCCGCTTACAAAACTCCAAAACACTGATTATTTTATTCACTGGGGAAAATAATGTTAAAATATAACAAAGAACCCGTTTTGTATCTACCAGGCATTCTTTTGAAATTCAGTGCAAAAAGCGAGTTACTTAAAGTAGCAGCACTCATCTAGTCTTAGTAATGTCGCTGTTAAAGCAACAGAAATTCATTTTCAGTTGTGTTTTGAACCCCAACTCGGCGAGAATTTGATAATTTTGATAACATAACTGTGGCATTCCAGTTTGAGAAGCTTTATGTGGAAGGGCCCAGTACAGATAGCGGTCACTAACGAATTTGACAGAAGCCGTTACTTTCTTTCATGTGTAAAAGTTGTCAGTAGTTGATCGGTGTGCGATTGCCGGCCTGTCTGGTGAATTTTAATTAAAAGAACTCTAAAAAGAAGTAGAAGCTCTTCAAGACCTCTTATGTGTCAAAGCTGTATGATATTAAAATAGCCTACCGATTACACCATACCAGATCACATTTAAGAAAGTGGAATCAGTTCAGTAAATAAAACGATCTATGCCGTGCGAATTAAGAATTGCAGCTCGAGGATCATGGCTGACTCCGTCCAACTCTGTATTCGCTTTCCGCACTGAAACAAAAGTCCGGACTAATTGTACATCATTTCGTATGTCATAAAACAGGTCAGTCAAGCGTTTCTCGGCGGAAGAACACAAACATTTTGAGCCGGTTTCGGCCGGGCGCCATGATAGATTCCGTAACACTATGTTTTTTTAAAAGAGCCTAAAGATGTTCCCTTTGCCACAAGACAAGACCTACGGAAATATCACAACAATATGTTTGTAAAGTGCGTGCTTCATGATTTTATCAATTGCTTTTAAATCGCAAGCATTTTTCAAGGAGCTGAAAGCACTGCAGTAAAGGGGTTTCTAAAAATGTCGGAATCTTACTGATCGACGTTCAGATATAAACCAGAGGAAAACCAGCTCTAAAATAATACGCCATAAGAAGAACTAAAAACAACAGAGACTACCTCAGTGTTGGCGATTACAGAAGAGTGTTTGAACCGATGAAAAGAATCGTCACTTAGTTTTCCCGCTCAAACTAAACGAACTAATAAGACAAAGAGGCGACCTACCTTCCTCAAGTCCTGCAGTTTGAATCTGACGCGCCCGTCTTGCCAATTTATACATAGCTTATTACGTCATGTCTATTTTTTCCGGAACCAATAAAAACGGAGTTTATAGTTTCTCTTTGAATAGAAAGGGACTTTCCCAAGTCAGCAACCAGACTACTCTATTTTTCCTAGAATTCGTCTTGAGCCATTGACCGCTTCCGAGAAGAAACATATTTACTTGTTACCTGCGATTTTCGAAAATGTTTTGTGCTATCAGACTGACCAAGCGAGTATAAAAATCAAAATATCGAAAGCAAAAAATGATGCGAACTGCACTTCTCCGCCCGGAAACTATTCTCTCCGTAGCAGTTCAACAAAAGTTCCGGTCTTACATTTGGGAACTGTTTTCGTTATTGGAATGAAGCGCGGGTACTTTCAGATGGACCAAGTTCCTGCGTGTTCGCTCGCCATTTTCAAACAAAGGGAAAGCCAAATCGAAACAGAAACGACCAAATGGGACGCGCCATTTCGGTTGAGCCAGACCGACCGTTCACTCGGAGCCAACTTCGAAGGCTCCTAAATATTCCGCGGTCGGGCCAAATGTTGTTAGATAAATGCACAAAATACAGCGCTAGGAACTGCGAATTAAGAATTGCAGCTCGAGGATCATGGCTGACTCCGTCCGACTATGTATTCGCTTTCCGCGCTGAAGCAAAAGTCTGGACTAATTGTACATCATTTCGTATGTCATAAAACAGGTCAGTTAAGCGTTTCTCGGCGGAAGAACCCAAACATTTTGAGCCGGTTTCGGCCGGGCGCCATCATGATGATCGATTCCGTAACACTATGTTTTTCTTAAAAAAGCCAAAAGATGTTCCCCTCCATTATACTTTGCCACAAGACAAGACCTACGGAAATATCCCAACAATATGTTTGTAAAGTGCGTGTTTCATGATTTTATCAATTGCTTTTAAATCGCAAGCATTTTTCAAGGAGCTGAAAGCACTGCAGGAAAGGAGTTTCTAAAAATGCCGGAATCTTACCGATCGACGTTAGATATAAAGCAGAGGAAAACCAGCTCTAAAATAATACGCCATAAGAAGAACTAACAACAACAGAGACTATCTCAGTGTTGGCGATTACAGAGGAGTGTTTGAATCCATGAAACTGAAGAATCGTCACTTTAGTTTTCCCGCTCAAACTAAACGAACTAATAAGACAAAGAGGCTACCTACCTTCCTCAACGCCTCCTTAAGTTTGAATCTGACGCGCCTGTCTTGAGAATTTATACATAGCTTGTTACGTCATGTCTATTTTTCCGGAACCAATAAGAGGCGACCTACCTTCCTCAAGTCCTGCAGTTTGAATCTGACGCGCCCGTCTTGCCAATTTATACATAGCTTATTACGTCATGTCTATTTTTTCCGGAACCAATAAAAACGGAGTTTATAGTTTCTCTTTGAATAGAAAGGGACTTTCCCAAGTCAGCAACCAGACTACTCTATTTTTCCTAGAATTCGTCTTGAGCCATTGACCGCTTCCGAGAAGAAACATATTTACTTGTTACCTGCGATTTTCGAAAATGTTTTGTGCTATCAGACTGACCAAGCGAGTATAAAAATCAAAATATCGAAAGCAAAAAATGATGCGAACTGCACTTCTCCGCCCGGAAACTATTCTCTCCGTAGCAGTTCAACAAAAGTTCCGGTCTTACATTTGGGAACTGTTTTCGTTATTGGAATGAAGCGCGGGTACTTTCAGATGGACCAAGTTCCTGCGTGTTCGCTCGCCATTTTCAAACAAAGGGAAAGCCAAATCGAAACAGAAACGACCAAATGGGACGCGCCATTTCGGTTGAGCCAGACCGACCGTTCACTCGGAGCCAACTTCGAAGGCTCCTAAATATTCCGCGGTCGGGCCAAATGTTGTTAGATAAATGCACAAAATACAGCGCTAGGAACTGCGAATTAAGAATTGCAGCTCGAGGATCATGGCTGACTCCGTCCGACTATGTATTCGCTTTCCGCGCTGAAGCAAAAGTCTGGACTAATTGTACATCATTTCGTATGTCATAAAACAGGTCAGTTAAGCGTTTCTCGGCGGAAGAACCCAAACATTTTGAGCCGGTTTCGGCCGGGCGCCATCATGATGATCGATTCCGTAACACTATGTTTTTCTTAAAAAAGCCAAAAGATGTTCCCCTCCATTATACTTTGCCACAAGACAAGACCTACGGAAATATCCCAACAATATGTTTGTAAAGTGCGTGTTTCATGATTTTATCAATTGCTTTTAAATCGCAAGCATTTTTCAAGGAGCTGAAAGCACTGCAGGAAAGGAGTTTCTAAAAATGCCGGAATCTTACCGATCGACGTTAGATATAAAGCAGAGGAAAACCAGCTCTAAAATAATACGCCATAAGAAGAACTAACAACAACAGAGACTATCTCAGTGTTGGCGATTACAGAGGAGTGTTTGAATCCATGAAACTGAAGAATCGTCACTTTAGTTTTCCCGCTCAAACTAAACGAACTAATAAGACAAAGAGGCTACCTACCTTCCTCAACGCCTCCTTAAGTTTGAATCTGACGCGCCTGTCTTGAGAATTTATACATAGCTTGTTACGTCATGTCTATTTTTCCGGAACCAATAAGAACGGAGTTTATAGTTTCTCTTTGAATAGAAAGGGACTTTCCCAAGTCAGCAACCAGCTACTCTGTTTTTCCTAGAAATCGTCTCGAGTCATTGACCGCTTCCGCGAAGCAACACATTTACTTCTTATCTGCGATTTTCGAAAATGTTTTGAGCTATCAGACTGACCAAGCGAGTTTAAAAATCAAAATATCGAAGGCAAAAAATGATGCGAATTGCACTTCTCCGCTTGGCCATAGTTAGTAGAGGCAACTATGCTCTCCGTAGCAGTTCAACAAAAGTTCCGGTCTTACATTTGGGAACTGTTTTCGTTATTGGAATGAAGCGCGGGTACTTTCAGATGGACCAAGTTCCTGCGTGTTCGCTCGCCATTTTCAAACAAAGGGAAAGCCAAAACGAAATAGAAATGACAAAATGGGACTCGCCATTTCAGTTGAACCAGACCGACCGTTCACTCGGAGCCAACTTCGAAGTCTCCTAAATATTCCGCGGTCGGGCCGAACCGAAACGGACCATTCCATTTGACTTCCAACCGACAGCTTTAGTGGAATGGTTAGCGCCCTATGACTCCGTTCTGACTCGTTTTTGGGGGGCAGCATTCCATTTAGTCATTTACACTGCAGTAAAAACATTTCTAGCCAGTTTGGATGACACAATTTTCAATGCGCCACTAAGTACCGTGCTTAGTTTAGGTTGTGAAATTACAAATCATAATCAAACAAACCAAATCAGCAACCTTCATAAGATACCAAATTGGTAAAATCTCAATATCTTCCTCGTTTTTCTCGGGCTATGCTCAACACTGATCGCATCTGCCAATACCCATCTTTGCTGGTATATCTATTTTAGTGACATCACTGCATGATCACTGTGTGCCTAGTAAGGTGGTAGCAGGAAGATAGCAACGTGGCATTCCAATTTCAGAAGTTCTATGAGGAAAGAGCCCAGTAACAGCGGTCAAAAACGAATTCAACTGAAGCTGTTACTTTACTTCACGCGTGAAAGTTGTAGTTAACCTGTGTGCGATTGTCTGTCGGGTAAATTTAATAAAACACTAACAAATATAAGCTTTCCAAGACCTCTTATGTGTCAAAGCTGTGTGATTTTAAAATAGCTTACCGAGAACAGCATACGAGATCAAATTCAAGAATGTAGAATTAAATCAGTGATCTACAATTCAACTATACAATTCCTATTCCAATGCAGAATTGCAGCTGGAGAATCATCGCCGAGTCTGTGCGACTCTGTATTTGCTTTCCCCGTCGCTTTTTCCAGGCGTTCAGTTGGTTGCTCAGGAACAAATATTGATCCCCAAACGGGGCGCGATAGTACAAGCAGAGCGAGGCGGAAATAAAGCGACGATAAATGGAGGGGGCTTGGGAGGGGCGATAAAGTCCCGACTAAAGTCATATAACAGGTCAGTTGAGCGTTTCTCGGCGTTAGAACCCAAACGTTTTGAGGTGGTTTCGGCCGAGTGCCATGCATGATCGATTCACCCTATGTTTTTAAAATCCGAAATGTTCACCTCCATGGGACCTCCATCTCAAGACCTACGGAATGTCACAACAATATGTTTTGTAAGTGCGTGTTTCATGATTTTATCAATTGCTTTTTAATCGCAAGCATTTTTAAGGAGCTGAACGCACTGCAGTAAAGGGGTTTCTAAAAATGAACTTAATGATCGAAGTTACATACTGAAGCGAAGTGGAAAACCAGCTCTAAAATCATACCTTATCGAAGCAAAAACTTAAAACAACAGACTATCTCAGTGCTGGTGATTACAGAGGAGCGTTTGAATCGATGTAAAAAATAGTCAGTTTTGTTTTCCTGTTCAAACTTAACGAACGAATAAGACAAAGAGGCGACCTAAATTCGTGACAGCAAAATTTACAACCCGAAATTTGAATCTGGCGCGCCTGTCTTTCAAATTACACTAGCCTACTACGTCATTTCTATTTTGTAGGAACCAATAAGAATGGAGTTTTAAATGTTTGTCTTTGAATAGAAAGGGACTTTCCTAAGTCAGCAACCAGAATATTCTATTTCACTTTCCTAGAAATCGTCTTGAGCCATTGACCGCTTCCGCCAAGCAACATATTTACTTGATATATGCCAACCTCGTTCCCAGGGTCCTCTTCTTCCCGTCACCTGGGTGACGGGAAGAAGAGGACCTTGGGAACAAGGTTGAATATGAAAATGTTTTGTGCTATGAGAAAACCATGCGAGTATACAAATCAAAATATCAAAGGCAAAAAATGATTGAATTGTACTCCCCCGCCCGGAAACTATGGGCTCCGTAGCATTCAACAAAAATTCCGGTCTTATATTTGGGAATTTTCGCTTGTCGAATGAAGGGGTACTTTCAAGTGGACAAATCGTCTCCATGTTCCTGCGTGTTCCCTAGCCATTTTGAAACACAGAGAAACTCAAAACAAAATAGAAATGACCAAATGAGACGCGCCTTTTCGGTCGAGCCAGACCGACCGTTCACTCGGTGCCAACTTCAAAGGAAACCAGCTTGTCTTAAGCTTTTAGAGTTTTACCACTAATAAAATCCACAAACCTGACGGACTTTTTGACTGTGTTAGCCTTATTGCCACCAATAGGTGGCAAAGTCTTGGTTAAATAACTCGAGAGCTCATAAGTCGGCGAACTAATGAAAGAAAGATACGTGTCATCGGTCTCAATGGAATTCCCGCGTTATGGATCTTGGGTCAGGACACCATAGAATCGTGGAGAAAGACCATCGCTACTGTATAACATTACGTATATACTCTCGCTAATATAGCCTTGAGCAAAGCGTTTTGCATAAGTTATGTTACAAGCAGCACAAGAAAACATCATTTAAAAACCCATGTTTATTTTATCAAACCAACTTCAGGGACTCTTTGTCTTGACTATTCTTTTGGAATCAAATTTGAATCTTTATTACTCCATTTTAAAATAACACTTGATCCCTGCAAATTGATTGGCCCATAGCAGTGTGATTTATTCACGAATCGCACTATCTTAGGCTCTAAATCCAGTAAATCGTTTCTGGTTCCGCCTTCTTCTAAAAACCGGCCACAAGATCAATAAAATATTGGCACTTGACGAACAAAAATCTTGTAGTTCGTCTAAAAATCTTGTATTAGGACTATTAAATTGTGCGATTTCAAAATGGGTGTAATAAAGTGGCAATTGAACTTCGTGTCGTGCAATTTTGATCTTAAATCATACTTGTGATTTCAAATCGAACTCGCTCGTTGGATATTTGAAATCACGCGTATGATTTCAGACCAAATTGCACTCCACTCAGTTCAATTACCGTTATATACATTGACAGGCTTCAGACTTGTTTATTCGATTACACAAATCAACCCTCTAAAAAGCTACATAGATAGCAAAAAAAGATGGTGGGAAATAAAATGAAATGACCACAAATTACAGCAGCAGGATTCATCCTACATTTATCCTCCGCGAAGAGCTATTTCTCACAATTCTAATAAATATCTGAAATTAATTCTCAAACATTGAATAAAATCCTTCCGCAGTCGTGGGAGGCCATTTAATTAACTCTTAAATAACCAACTAGTTTCAAAACTTCTTAACTTTCCTTTACTTTCCTCTATTCAAACGACAGCTGTCATTGCAAATGACCACTGGTCATTTTCTGGTGATGATGTGATTTGCAGTCACAAAAGCTATGCATACAGCCGCCCAGCCCATGACAAATAAGAGCCAGCTACGTTGCCTAAATGGTGATCTGTGTTTGTTGTTATAGCAACCAGTAAGCTCCCTCAGGTATCTGCGCCCGCAATACGCCAGGGATGCAGGAATGACATACTGAACACCAGTGCCCGCGTAAGAGCCTGTCACACCAACAAGAATTTCCAAGTTATGCGTGACGAACGCGATTGCAATAGGCAACATTATCGTGACAAGAGGGAAGACAATTCTGTCCACAACCCAATGGTATGGGTGTCCTTCACGATTAAACAAATTCTTTAGATTATCACGCAACGTGATTGATATGATGGGGAAGTTTGTGCTCAGGGTGAAAACAGGAAACAAAGCCAAGAAATATCCCACAAATTTCCCTGATGAATGCATGAAGTTCAGAGTGTAGAGATCTTCCAAGTCATCAGTGCGAAAGGCAAATATTGCAGTGAATGATAAGAGCCCGTAGAACACCATGACAATGGAGAAATCAGCGATAAACAGCTGCGTGACGCGTGACTTGTTTTTCATTGGTGTGATGAGAGACGGAATGGAATGTTGACACATGAAGGAGTAAATACAAACCCCGAAAAGGTTGGGAAGGCCAGAAAACTCCACTGATGGGGTGTCGTGTTGGGCGCGGCCTTTTCCAATTTTCACCATGGCCAGCACAATCATCATAATGAATGCTGAGACAGAAATAAGAATAGAATAAGTTGGAAGGCACGTTTTAAGGAAACGGGAAGAGAGGCTTCGTCAGAACACTCACGTAACCTGCATGGTCGGCATTCAAAGATGAGGGGTAGTGGGAGGGGGAGTTCATGTGCGAGGAGCTTGTGTGCGAGGAGTTTGTGAGCGAGGAGTTTGTGTACGAGGAGTTCGTGTGTGAGACGTTTGTATGCGAGTTTGTGTGCAAGGAGTTCGTGTGTGCGGATTTTGTTTGGGAGAAATTGAGGGAAAGCGGTTCCCTTACCCTCACCCTCGTGACTCCGCCCTTTCGCATCGCGCTCGAATTCCTCCCACCCCAACTCTCGTTCTACCTTCCTCTCTGAACTGGTTAATCTTAAACTCACCAAAATCTTCCTTGGGAAGGTTCATTTTATAGCGACCCCCGAGTTTAAGTGTGCGCGAAACGATAGGTTAAATGAAATTCCTCTTTCCGCAAAACACCACAGAGTGAAAAACACCGCCATGCTGTAGGAGGCACAGTAATGTTGCGGTTAGCATATTGGACTTCAGATCAGCAGGTCTAGGGTCTGAACCAGGTTTTGGAACTGCGTTGTTTCTTTATACAATACTCAAGCCAGCTAAACCGGCACAAATCAAACCAGTTTAACTGAACCACGTAAGGTACGTTAAACGTTTTGTCGTGAACGGGGTGTTGAGTATTAACGCCTTTCGTAACATAAATAAACAGACCATTTACCAAAAAATACTGACCTATCCATCGCAACAAAGAAGTACATATTTGCAGGTATTTCGTCTTCTGTACATTCAGAAAAGCAAAAGGACCTAAAGTAACCGTGAAAAGCGCCTGGCAAAAAGAACAAAAGAGGTGTGTTGGCGTTGGCGTTAAGTAAATTAACGGGGTACGAAAAGACGTAGCGCCACATAATGATTTTCGAATTACATTCATCAAGCCAACTAAAAGATTAGACATAAAGCCTGTAAAGCCTGTTTACCATTTACACCAGAAAACCTGCCAGAGTACGGTTTCGGCAAATGGTAAACAAAATTCAAAATTGAGAAATTTTGTCATGAATTGTCGATTACCATTTGCAAAACGTGCTCCAGTTTGCACAGAGAATCTAGAACTGACATCAAAAGGTACTATAGATTACTTAAAGGGAAATGGAACACGAAATTCCGTTTGAAACAATCAGATCGGAAAAACAGGACCTCCTTTTCAAACGTTCCGTTGTTCCCGGTGAATGATTTTCACAAAGAACGTCCAGGAAACTCGTGTTCCATTTACATTTCAACCGGAACTTCGGGAAACGTTTTATACATGATAAGCCACCCTAGTGTAAAACTATGACTGTTGAGGGTTACACACATTCTTTCCTTCTTATCGCCCAGGAGGCGTGACTCTGGGTGTCCAAAGATGTCTAATATACTAACCAGAAAGATTCGGTAGACGTTGATTTCTGTGACTGGACCCCAACAGGATTTAGAAGTGGAAAGCGACGAGTCATTGCTTTTGAAATTCCCACTAAATTCAGAGATACAAGGAAATACTGTAATGAATACACGCTCTATCCTCGCTCAAAAGTTTACACCT
Source organism: Ricordea florida (assembly GCA_949710005.1). Taxonomy (NCBI): domain Eukaryota; kingdom Metazoa; phylum Cnidaria; class Anthozoa; order Corallimorpharia; family Ricordeidae; genus Ricordea; species Ricordea florida. The sequence continues at coordinate 29,373,429 of OX453275.1, read as the reverse complement.
GATCCTAGTATGTACCAATTCAACAACCTTGACGCTTTGAGTAATCTGATTGGCTTACTATCTCAGGATATTCAACACTAGTATATACCAATTCAGCAAACTTGGCACTTTGAGCAATCTGATTGGCTCACCATCTGGGGATTTTGGGAAATCCTCGTTCAAGTCAGTTTTGGTAGAAGAAAAAAAAAATGACCGGCGTCAATTCTCACTGGTTTCCGAAAGACGTCACTAAGGTTGCTTCATTGGTAACTTGCACCTCTCCACAACGGCCACCTTGAAGACAGAAGAAAGTGGCCGGGCCGTTGCGGAGAGGTGGCCGTTATGGGGAGGTAGGGGTGTAATATGACGCCTTTTCTTTTGGCAAGTACAACATGTTTATTGTACCAAGTTCATGTTTAAAGTACCCGATAATGTTAGTAAGACAAAACGAGCAAGGTTCGCAAAATTATCTATAAGTGGTGTGGAAAAAACAAACAAACAAAAAATAAGACGGCAAAAACAGTCGATAATATTGTCCATTTTATTTCCCTTAAGATACGCGTCCTAGCGATAGGTGACTTTCTTGTATTCGCCAGATAAAAATCGCCAAAATTAGCGACTGCTACTGGTAAGCTAAACTCAAACGAGCAAAATTAAATAGTTCGTAACTGACTCGGCCTAAGGTTTATTGTATAAAGTATGTTCAAAAAAACAGATCTTACAAATAAAGTACTGTATTACATTTAATGTTAAATTAATTGACAGGTGACTTGCTGCGATTAATCATGGACGCTCCATACGGATCACATTTCGTGGTCATTCTTGAGACTTTTTCGTCAGTCACCAAAAAGACTAACCGTTGTTGAGAGGCTATTTTGACAGATGGGGTCGCGTTATAGTGGCCGTTACCGTTGTAAAGAGGTTGCCGTTGCAGAGAGGCTTAAGAAAGAGCTAATGTAAGGAGGGAGGTGGCATGAAAGACCTGAAAAACAGACTTTCAAAAACGAGGAGTGCATTTGTCAGATTAAAGAGGATCTGGCGCTCAAAAAACATCCTTAGAAGAACAAACATGACGCTATATAAAACGCTGGAAGTGTCTGTTCTGTTGTACGGGTGTGAAACATGGAAAATGAACAAAGGAGACGATAGAGTAGTAGATGTGTTTCATAATAAGTGTATACGAAGAATCCTACAGATCCATTGGCAGGACCATGTCAGTATTGAAGAATTGCTAGAAAGAGCAGACATGAAACCTATGCCAGAATAAAGAGGTGAAGCAGCGTAGATGGAAGATGATTGGGCACATACGTAGTCTCCTTCGCAGCCGTTATTAGGGTCGTCACGCAACGCTCCTCGGAGCGTTGCGTGACGACCCTAATAACGGCTGCGAAGGAGACTAGCACATACGTAGACAGGACCAAAACAGCAACTGCAACACAGCAATGACTTGGGCACCAGAAAGAAAAAGAAGAAGAGGAAGACCCAAATTCCACCTGGAGGCGAACGCTTAAAAAGGAAATGGCAGAAGCAGGATGGCGATGGTGGGAGGAAGTGAAATCCGTTACAACTAACCGAGATAAGAGCAGACTCTGAAGGCCTAATGTGACACAAGGTACGAAAAGGATTGATGATGATGAATGTATGAACTGTCCGCGGCGCTGGGTCAAAAAAGATGGCCGCTGTAGAGAGATGCCCGTTGTGGAGAGGTGGCCGTTAGTGCAGGTTCCACTGTCTCTATTAGAACAATCATTCTCTTTAATCTCGGTGAATAGATTCTTAAGAAAAATTTTCCTCGATTTCAAAGAATAATTGTGAAAAATTGTGAAATATTTTCAGTTGGTCCAGTGAATATGGCTACGAGTTCTGCAATACATTATTGTCTACCCATCTTTTCAATGAATGGACTGCAGTGCATGAAAAAGGGCTCATTTCAAAATGCATATTCAGATCACTATAATAGCGTGCAAAATATTTGTGAAAGCTGCATCAATAAAATACAGAAACATTTCCACACTTTTGAAATTGAAATTCACCTGTGTAACAGGTGCTCAAAATGAAGGGAAATTGAACTCACGAGAAGGGTGGAGCCTGGGGAGAGGGGTTTGGTGCTGCCATGTATAGATTATATTGGTATGTGCTGGTATGAAGGGTATAAGAATCAGAAAGTTGGGCTCTAGACGAGGGTATCGTTTTCTAAGAAACTGAAAAATGTTAGTCTAGTCTAATCAAACTGATAATTGCCGTTTAAATCAATAAAACCGATTGATTTAAGTTCACCTGCAACCATGTTAATAGCAAAGAAAGCATCGATAGATGGCTACCATTAAAAGCATTACTAGATATGTGTAGGGATTTATTTAGTCTAGTATAGGGTGGCAAAATTCAGATGAACTAGATCTAATATAATGTAAGCTTAAGGGTCCCAGCGGCACATCGATCCCACCCAATGATTCCTAAAGTATCTCCCGCTGTTGGGCACAGGGAGACTCATATCAATCCACTTTTTCCTCCCCTGCCACACAGAAAACACTCAAAACAAGACATCTTACCAGAAAACTTGAGTCAATGACTTGGGAACAGCAGCAGCATAAATGGCTAGATCTCCATATAAATACAGTACAACACAGAAATAAAACAGTCGAATGCCAGCTGATGGAAAAAGAACAGACACGTGGTCAGATTACTGCAACACAAACATGGAATCTTAACATGATGGGCATTAGCTTACAATGTGACAGCATCAAAGGCCTGGGAGGGGGGTTCAACTGGACTTAAAGTGTGGGGGAGGTGTAAAGGATTCTGAAATCATTTACAAAATGGTTCATAGTAAAACTGTTCATCATTATTCATTAGTACATCTGTATATATAAATGTTTATCGTTTGTAGCCTGGAATAATTTATTGGAGGTTTTAATTCTTCCATGAACTATTTAGGTGTCCCAAACTCTGCACAATGAACCTAAATCGAAATTTTCTTTTCCTTCACAATCTCTTGATTCTATATTTCAAAGCACCGATCTGTATTAATTACAAATATTCTGTGTGAGTTTAAATAAAAATTGACTTGACTTGCCTTGGTTCTTATTACCATCGTGATATTTTGGGTTTTGCCTTCATTTTGAAGGATTTGGGACAGGGAGGGGAGGGTAGGGAGGCTCCATGACTCCATTCACATCACCTTGGCATTTTAAATCTGGAGTAACACACCCTACCCCAACTCCTATTCCCCTAAAACATACCAGGATCAGAATTAAGTCCATACAACTTTGCTTTGCTGAGTTTTGAGGCTTTGTAATCAGTTTGTGTTTTTTCATTTACTGGCACCATATACGAAATCGAAAGATTATAGCACAAAAAAATTGCTGGTCTGATTTAAAATCCTCTCACATGGGTATTAAAAACCTAATAATATTTGTGAATTATTCTATTAACTGCCAATTGTTTTACTAGGTGAAAATACTGCACATTATTTCTTCTGGTTCATACTGCATAAATCCACATTCTGAACTCTTAAACGGGAGGAATTTACTTTTGACCAACAACAGAAAATCATCTCACTTTTATTAAAAAAGAGTTTGGCCATTTGTCCCTGTAAGATACAAACATTATTACATTTAGTAATAAATGAACTGGTAAAATGACATTCTATTAGAAATTGATGGCCTTGCAAGTGATTTTTTTATAGTAAAAATGACTCACTGATGAAAGCTCTAAAACAGAGATCAGTGACAAATAAAATATGTAAAGCCATGGCATAGTGAATAGCAGTGGTCACCTAATCACCCAAACTCACACACATGTCCAATATACACAAACAGATACCAATCGTCAAGACACTCTCACCAGTGGTTCCATTGATAAATGATCATCATTCGTCAAAGAAGCCTTTCGATTTCGGCCAGTATCATTCTTATGCCATTACCAAAGGTCTAGTTCAGTGAGGTAGTACGTACCAATCCATACACCCTTTAATTGAATGAGTCGCTGCTCTTGTGCAATAAAGTAAATTTAATGATATTGTTATTTTTGGCATTTACAATTCCTGCCGACGTTTTGTTCGGTCAATTCCTTCTGTATACCATCACAAAAGGTTTAGTTGAACCAAAACATAAAGTCACTTTTTTTTATAATCAACACTCATTTGTTACATCTCACTTTCCAATTGGTCTAAGTTTCTATGTTTTGATAATGGTCAGCGTTTTCATCTCAAACAAACACTACTATCTGCCGTTCACAAGGGCTGCAGCTCAGTTATTTTCATTTGCGGTCACCGCGTTGTACAGCGCTGCATGGGGTCATGGCCACTCGATTGCAACGTCTGGATGTGGATTTAGCAAAGTGTTATGACGACGACCTTGATTGGAGTTTACGACCGGGGAAACTCCATGAAGTAAGTATTGGGGTAATTCTTTTTATGACTCGTTCTACTGTATATGTATCAGGGTTGCGTTTCAAACTTCCCAACACCATTTCGGGCACGTAATCCTCATTCATTTTCAGAATGGTTACCAACAGGTAATCACTTTTTTCAATTTTAACAGTGCGCATGCAACTTTTAAAACATCGAGTATTGGTAAAAAGATAAAGGTACTTGATAGAAATTACCGCAGATTCGAAATGGTCATCGGGATGTTTTTGAGAAACGAACGCCGATCTCCTGGGATGCAAAGTTTGATTTTAGTACCTCATGCTTCAATTATTCCCGTCCACAGGGTATCATCAGTGTGGTTAAAACATAGATACAAAACATACATCATGTGATACTACAGTATTTGTCTTACTATTCTTATCAGTGGGTGAAACAACTTACCATTTCTACGCGTGTGGTAATATCATAAAGATCTTGCGCTTGTGTCATTTTGCTGTCATCTAAAAAACCACACGGAATTCATAATAACAATAATAATACTGATAATACTAATACTACTTGTAATAATGATAATGAAAATGATGATGATGATAATAATGATGATGATGGTGGTGATGATGATGATGATTATGACGATAATTTAAACACTTGACATCTATAAATTTCCAGGTCTTAAACACATGTAGTGCCTAACACAGAAATGCTTTGGTTTGATTTTAACCTTATATACCTCCAAAACTTATGTACAAATGACTTATATGTTTAAACCAAGGTTATTGTCATTGTCTGTTTATATGCACAAATATCTCTATTTACATACATCACAATCAGCTTTACTAACATTTTAGTAATGGTTCCTCTTCATTAGAGAAAAGCGGTTCATCAGAAGAACTTCCAGGAACTACATTGTTGCTTTCTTCCATACTCTTACCAATTCCATCAGACTGTACCTGTAGATATAAGTTAAAGGACTATAGCTTATCACCCAGTACGCTTTCCATCTCTTTTAGGTACCCAGGTTCAGTGATTTTGTCCTCTTTCATGTTACAGTGGCACATTATGGCAGCAGGGTTGGTTTTTCCCCACCCTCTTTCCCTTCAGAGACACTGGTTTTTCTCCTCACTCTAAGCCTCATGCAAAATAATTCCCATGTATCTTAACAAGCAAAGGTCATTGTGCTTTTTGAGTAATTATGACTATAAGACTATTGTCTGATAGAGACTCTGCCATCCTCACTACCTGTAGTGTATATGTTTTCTATCAAACTGAGATAAAATCCTAACTTACAGCTCTTAGTATGGAATGGATTTCCAGTCTAAGAATATGCATTGTACTTACCAAACCAGACACTGTGAGACACTTCTCTCTTGACTGTAGTCTCAATACTGCATTAGCAGCTGCAATAGCTTCCACCATAAATGTAGCTGTAACAAAGCTAGTCAAAAACATTTTGAATAAAATAAAATGTAAATTCTAGAATATGAAATTCCTTGAGCACTGTCCCTTTCCATACAGCAATGTACCAGTAGTATCATCCCAACCAGGATGAACTGGTAAACGGAACTGGAGTGAACAAACAATAATTATTTAAGTTATCATGATTGCTCAGTTGATTACACACCTATCAATGTTAAGTTGTAGAGGAAGAGGCCAGGAAAAGGGAAGGGATTTGAACTTGAAGCTTGAAGGGACATCATAATTGATCAAAAGAAAACTAATTTCCCTTTTTCAATAACACACAACATTTTGAGAAAGTCACTGAGAAAGTCGGTCACATCTGTTTAGATTACAAGTTAATAGAAAAATTATTGTCTTTGGAATGCTGTTAACTAGGTCTTTCTCAGCTTCCAATCTAAGATGGCATCTGTGATATGGAGGAAATTCAAAAGTGCCCACCATGGGCAGACTTCCTTTCTCAAATCCCCTGGCAGATATAGCAGGCCTTCCCCCATCCAGATTAACAATGACAGGTGCATTACACTTTTACTACTACAAGTGACCAACATGTGCCTTCTACTTCTAATATGATAACAGCAAGCAAACAAGCGATGAGAATTGCCACCCTGATCTGAGAATATTCTAGACACTGTACAAGCTGAGCAAGTCAAGCTGGTTAACTCTACTTGCATGTTTATAATTCTCCCAACAAAAACTGATAGCATGTACCAACAAAAATTTCCAAGCCTATCCAAAAAAAGAAATAAGTAATAGATTGGTAGCCAAGTAGGTAATTACATAAGCACATTTACTGACCTCATAAAGCATAGCACCCCAATAAAAACTGTACCAATGAGCCATCCTGCATTAGCAAAGGCCTTGGGCATGGTCAATGCCCCAACACCAATAATCAAGTTAAACACATAGACGAAAGCAACCTATAGTTTAAAAATCAGTATAAATATAGCTTCAAAAGAAATAATGGTATAATCATTATAATCATAACTATAACAAAATTCTCAAATCTGATTGGCTATCAACTGCCCTGATTTCAGCCTCAACAGGACAGTTAATGTCACTGTTCCTCACATAGGAATGACGTAAAGGAATTAGAGAGAGTACACTGGACAACATGTGGCGTAATCGGGGGACACTACTCCGCGATCGGCAAGACAGACGACCTCCCATCGCGTGACCAAATGCCCAACTTATCTCCCCAGCTTGACAACAAGCTGGATCGGACAAGAATAGGCAGCACGCCAGAATAAAACTTAATTGAGGAAAATGCCTCTAATACTTTCCAAAGCACTACGAGCTGAAGCCACCGGCCAGAAAACGTGCTTATTGTGGAAAGAAACGGCAAGTCTTATTTGCATAAGCCCATGAACTATCTCCCCAGCAATACGTGCTGGATCGGACAGAGGTATGGGCAGAAAAGTTTAATAATAGGACAGTACACATCATGCCTGAGTAATTGGACAGGAGTTGCCATCACACACTCCCTTTAATGGCTTTTTTTTCACTGCTAACATGATTACATACTGAGTTGCATTTCACTCAGTCCTATCACCATTACTTATAATAATACAGGTAATTATTATTGTATAAGTGTTGTGAATGAGTTAAATATTAATACTGATTATTATAAATTATAACTAGTAATAATATTATCATTCACAAGACTTGTGGAAGAATTAATGTGCATGTATATCCCATGTGGGTTTTTTTTTGCACAGTACAAATTTAGATTTACATTGACATGTAGATTTTTACTTTACACTAAGGTCTCGTGAATTGTATGACTTAGCCTAAGCTATTAGACTTTTATCAAGTGAATTAGATTTCTCAAATCGCTCAGACATGGTTGGCAAAAAAAAAGAAGATAGGATGAAATAAATGCAAGCAGAAAGCACAGAAAAACACAAACACAAGCTTTGTTTGTCAGCGAGGTCAAGTTAAAGCGTTCTAGTTAAAGGCACAGATAACGACAGATCACTGGCTAAATTGAAATAATTTATAATAATAAATAATAATAATAATAAAAATAATAATAAAAGACTTAATATAGCGAACATGATCCTAAAGTTCTAAGGCGCTGTACATCAAGTTCATTGAAATCCAAACTAAAAGAAAAAGCAACAAAACTACTAAAAATAAAAAATAAAAATCAAGTCCACATCTTAAGCAAGTGATGATAAATTTGAAGCTAATAAAAAGTCTCACGAAACAAGTAAGTCCTAACATCACGCTTAAAAGAACAGACTGGTCAGCTGCAAGTCTCAAATGAAATATCTACCTTAGAAGAATAAAGTGAGCCGGTTTCAGTGAGTGCAGCCATGTCCGTTTTGCGATAGTACGTTGCCTCGCAGGCGTCAACAGACTGTGGTTGGTCACAAGGTGTGAGTCACTTCCGCTCCAGTGACTGCACCGCAAGGCGTTTATCGAGGGAAGACTGAGTAACATGTAACAATGTTAATATTTAATGAAGCGAAGGCCCCTAATAAGGTCGCTTTTTCTTTTTTCTTACATGTAAGGTGAAAATTATGTAATGAAAATCAACAGTGAAACGTTGTTGGAAGGTGATAAAGTTGTTCTCGTACCTTACAGGAAGGACCATGTTCCAAGGTAATAGTAATAGTGGTCACAGCCAGGTTATTTTACATTCATAGAATGGAGTCTGCACCACTATTTCAATCTAGTTCCACGTGGTCATCTGAGCATTGTCAAGGGAAGGGAAGCAAGTGTACAAATGGGAAAACAAGAAAGCGTAGAGCAATTTTTTTCAGTGTAGGCAGAAACCATTTTACGTATTGACATGTAGCGTCGATTTTCATCACTGACAGCTGGTATTTTATTAAGCTCATTTTGGTAAGTGCATGTATGTGGTTTTGTTCAGAGGGCTACACTTTTCACTTATTTGTATGGTCCCGAGGGAAACAGTGAGTTTTGTTTTCCCGAGAGTCCTAATGTTTCCCGAGACGAAGTCGAGTGAAAAATCATGACTCGAAGGAAAACAAAACTAACTGTTTCCCTCGGGACCATACATTAAGTGTATAATGTATCACAATCAGATTTCAGGATATGTGATGCACGTTGGTTTAATTAGCAATTAATGAATGAGGCTGAGTAGGATATGAAGAATTAAGCGGATCGAGGAAGGTGTCAGTGGATAACACCCTTCTGAGATCTGCTTAATTCTTCTTAATAATCCTACGAAAGCCGAATTCATCAATTGCTTTATTATTTATCAAAATATTTTCAAACACTTAAAGGAGGAAATGAGCTTTATTTTCACAAATTTCACATCCACCAGCAATACATAACAAAACAACAAAATAACACAAGCTCGTCCCCAGGTCTTCTCGGTTAACGGTGCATTAACCTGCGAAAACGCTGCTTTTTGGACATCATTTCCTCGTTAAAGTCAAAATTCTTCCAAATTTGGTCATCAGTAACTGGTTATGGTGAATTAAACGTGTGCTTTTAGCCAATCAGAATCGGTGAAATATTTTGAATGAATAATAATTCTACTTAATCCACTAAGATTCTGGTCTTAAAACAAGCGTGTGTTTGTTTCAGGTATCATGAATGGATGAAATCTCCCGAGTTATTAGAGCTAACAGCATCTGAACCACTAACCTTGGAACAAGAATATGAAATGCAACAGAGCTGGCTCAATGATAACAATAGTAATATTTAAGTGTTATTTTGATTTATTTTGTTGTTATGCTTCATCTCCCTTTTTATTACTTACCAGAAACATTTCCTGTGACCAGCAAATTTTGTGCATTGTGCAGTTTTACAGACATTTTCTAACTGATCATGAAGTTTTCCCCTACGATGTATATAGTATCCTGTTTTTGGATCAGCTCTGCCCTTCTGAAAATCTCTGTTTGGTATCATTTATCAAAAGTGTTTAAAAATTCTTTTACCTTTAATGTTTGTATTGTGGTTCTGTTTCATACTTGGTTTAAATTGTATTTCCTTTGTTTTATACTCACTATCCTACATTATCATATCCAAAAAATAAAAATAAAAAAATAAAATTCAAAGCAAGCTGATATAATTGAACTGCAACATATAGTTCCTTCCATTCGTGGAGAAATTTGTCAATCACCCTTTCTGGTGAGTTACAGGTATATGATATGTTTTACCCACCCTTGAAGTAAAATGAGTTGAATTGTACAATTTTGCTTCAGAGTGTACATTTATTGTCCTGGACAGAAGAAAGTGGATGCAGGGAGAAATGACAGAAATAGGTGACAAGTAACAATGAAATATTAATAAATGGAGTAAATTTATTTGCACTGCACATGGAAAACATAGGCTGTATCCTGTCCCAGCCTGTTTCTTTTTGCAGGCTAAATCTAAATTGCTTAAAATCTTCAACAGCTACTACATAGTGTAGTATATAGAGCACACTGGGTTCTTATAAAGTATAAAATCACTAATTGACAATTAGATTATGAGCTTGAGATTTCTATGGGGTGATTTTTGATCATCTCATAGAAATAAAGAACAAATAATTGAATTGTTTTAGTAAAATCATAATAAACAAATCGTGTGTCGGTGAAAAAAATACCAAAATACTAAATCTTCCTGTGAAACTTCTCTAACAAATATTTGCATGAGAAGCAAAAAAAATATACTAGTTTGAAGAACATCAATTTTCCAAGGGGCAACTATCAGATGGATAGTTCCAAGACATAAACATGCACTCTTTTGTCTTTATTGTTCACCACTAAATTTTCTTCTGTGCGCCATTTGAAAAACAGTTGAAAACTCACTAAATGCAGGTCGAATCAAAAATTTATTCATGCATACCTTGTTTTTGGGGGGGGGAGGGGGGGTTACAACCTCACTGACAATTGTAGATACATCTTTTTCGCTGACCTTGGCAAAGCGAGTAGCCATACTTATCAAAATTAAAATTTTATGGACAAGTTCTATTCATTGGGGTATTTACCTCGGAAGGGCACCATGAGCTGATAGTGTCTCTCTGTGGATGAACACTATCACATCACGTGATCAATTTAAACCAAAAAGAATCGGAGAACATTTGGAGGTGAACTATATATAATGCCCATTATAGTTCACCACTAAATTTTCTCCCATTTTTATTTGTTTAAATTGATCATGTGACACAATTGTGTTCGTCCACGGAGAGACACTATTAACCCATAGTACTCTTCGGAGGAAATGCCCAGATGGATAGTACTCATCTGTGAAAATGTGAATTTTCTCACAGTTATGCCATATTTTGTAGCCAATACACATTGCAAATTATTGAAATTTCAGGTTGTGCCCATGGATAAATATTTGAATTATCTGCATTTAGTGGGTTTTGATTGTTTTTCAACTGGCGCGCGGAAGAAAATTTAGAGGTGAACAATAAAGACAATAGAGTGTTTATGTCTCGGAACTATTAATCCAATAGTTGCCCCTTGGAAATTTGATGTTCTTAAAACTAGCATATTTTTTCGCTTCTCATGTAAATATTTGTTTTAATAACATCAAATTTCCGTGAGGGAACTATCAGCCCATAGTTCCATGACAGAGTACAGTAGCTCAGCCAATCAGATTGTGGCATTTGCATTAGTATACCAGTCAATTTTTCTCTAAGGTATTTAACAGTTCTCTGTTAATCTAGACTGTATGGCAGGAGATGTCAATTTATTTTTCAATGACCCGCACCAAGAAGTCGCAGAGATAGAAGTCATGATTGCAGGTATTAATTTGACCCCATCCTCTGTTCATAACTTCATATGCCTTTTTTATAAATTAGGCTTTTGGCTATCTGCTGAAAATAGTTGTGGAGTGACTCAAAGTTAATTTGAAATTTTGATTGGAATGTTGACTGCTTGAAAGTAATATACCAGAGAGGGGCTGTTGTTTGAACTGAAAGGTTACCACACAGATTACTATTCAAGTGGAGATTGATAATGGTGGCACATGAGCCATGACATACTGTAAACTCAATATTCATCTACTAGACATGGTTTATGATTTTTTTTGTTTGGTACAATTGACAGAGCCAACCTGTAGACGGTGTGGGTTGGGAAGAGAAGCCTTGCTGGTAATGATGAATTATGGTATGTACATATGCTACATTCTCCAATTCAAACATTCTTTACTTTATTGGGAGAGGGCCAGGATTCATGCATTTGAAGGGGAGAAAGCTGTGAAAATACAAGGTTAAAGCAGATGACCATCAGTGTGTGCTTTTCTGTTTACTACAATTACTCTTTAACAAACGCAAAATACAGAAAATTTAAATAAATTTGGAGGAGAGACTGTGTGAATAAAAAAGTGCACATTAAGATACCGGTACTTTTCATTTAAAATTTCAATCAAGCGAAATCACCTAATATAAATAAGGGCAGCTGCTGAGTTTGATTTATTTGTTGAGTATTTACTAAAAGATACC